>JAKSZU010000023.1:35753720-36953720 GCA_026018925.1 Tupaia tana | reverse complement strand
CTGTTGTTAATGCCTGCTCCCATTGACCCTTACATGTTTCACATTAACAGTCACAATACTGTCTCTCTGAACCCTCCACAACTTCAAATCTATGTAAGAGTGTTAATAGGTAGTTTAAATAAAAAGCAATGATTCTTAAGTATAAAAATTTCTAAGTGAAAAGAAAATTATCAAAAACATTTTGATTAGTCTCTCTATAATTACAATACTAGCTTGGACCTTTGAAACTAACCAAAGGACAGGAAAACACTCAGTTGGAAAGATACTTGCACATCCATGTTCGTTACAGCCTTATTCACAATTGCTAAGACATGGAATCAACCCAAGTGCCTAAGAACAGATGACTGGACTGAAAAAAATGCAGCACATGTATACTACAGAATACTACTCAGCCATATGAAATGAGACCCTATTATTTGATATATACAGGTGGATGAACACAGAAGATTTAATGCTAAGTGAAGTACGCCAGTCTATTAAAGATAAACACTGTATGTTCCCATTCAATACATACCAAATGTCTGCACTCTATGACAGAAACTGAATGAACAGATTTAAAGTAGGGAAGACAAGTGTGGATATCAGACACGATAGGGGAGGAGGGGCTTAGGGAGGAAGTATTTTATAAACATAAGAATGTAAAATTCTCCAAAGAAAAAGATGTATATGATAATAACCTTGCTTTGATGGTACCGTAATACATGTTTCTGAAAAACCACATTGTGCTCTATGGAGATGTATAACAACTGAATGGGAAGAAGAAACTTAAAATAATAAAAACTCACTGAAAAGAAATCAAGACCAGTAAGTCATCATTAAAATCATGTGTTTATTGGGGCCAGCAGATGGCGTAGCTGTTACATCTCTGGACTCTTACATGGTTGACCATCATTTGAGTCCTGGACCCAGTGGCTTCAAACTCAAGCTGGGTGCATATGCATGTGTTCCCAAGATACCAGGGGAATGGAGGAGAGGGATTATGGCATGGCCATCCCCCTTGGGGGACCATTTCTCATTTTCACTCCCAATGTCTCTCTCTCTCTGTCTGTCTGTCTCTTTCTATCTCTCTCATTCTGTCTCCTTCAAACCCCTCCTGCCAGCACATCAGCCCCAAGGCAAAAACCTCTAAAAACAATAAAAATCATGTATTTATTATTGGATTATAAATATAATTTACTATATTTTCAAATACGTCTTCCTGAATAGTGAAAATGTTACTATCTTTAAAAAGTACTTTAATGATCAAATTTATGTTAACCACAAGGACTGATATAAATTAATATTAAACTTTGAAAGAGGGGCCAGCAGGTGACCTGGTGGTTAAGGTGTTGGACTCCCACACGGTCAACTCAGTTCAAGTTCTGGACCTGGCTGCCTGCTTTCTCACTTTCCCTCTGTCTCTGTCTCTGTCTCTGCCTGGTGAAATTAAAAATAATAATTAGGGACCATCAGATGGCATAATGGTTACATAGCTGGACTCCCACATAGTCAACCACGATTCAAGTTCTGGACCCAATAGATTGAAACTCAAGCTGGATGTGCATGTATGTGTATGTGCCCCAAATCCCCAGAGAATGGAGGAGACGGGATTGCAGCATGGCCATCCCTCTGAGGGGTTGATTTCTTACTTTCTGTCTCTCCGGTGAGCTCACGTACTCTATAGAAAAAAATCTCTCTAGAAAAAGATAATAGGTGGCTGGCAAGCGGTGTGGTAGTTAAGGGTGCTTGACACCCACATGGCTGACCATGGTTTGAGTCCCAAACTTGGCAGCTCACTTTCTCACTTTCCTCTCTCTCTCTCTCTATCTCTCTCTCTCTCTCTCCTCCCCTCTCTGGTCAAGTTAAAATGGATGAAAAATAAATAAAAGTTAAATAAAAAACAGTTCTTTAAAATAATAATAATAATAAATTAAATAACTCTTAAAGAAAAACTTTGTTTTTTTCTGTTTTTTTTTGTTTGTTTGTTTGTTTTTTGCTATAGGGCGCGTGTGTTCGTCAGAAAGACAGACCGAGAGAGAGAAATATCGAAAGTGAGAAATCACCCCCCAGGGGGGATGGCCACGCTACAATCCCTTCTCCTCCATTCTCCTCTCGGGATCTTGGGCACGCACGCACACGTGCCCAGCGTGAGTTTAAGCCACCAGGTCCAGGACTTGAACCGCAGTCAGCTACATGGGAGTTCGGTGACATAGCCATTATGCTAACTGCTGGTCCCTTAAAGAAAAACTTTGAAAACAGTAAAATAAATGTCAATCTTGAATATCTTTCTGACTTTATAGTAATAATCCAATTTTGGCTCTGGATTATTTTATAAGAAAACTTTATAACCACATTAGCTAAAAACCTATTACATCCTATAGAAAATTATTTGCAGTTAAACATGCATTTTGTGGCTTCTCACTTTAAAAGTTCAAACATTTACAGAACACTTGCCTATAGACAAGCCTTCCAGGAATTTGTATGTAAGGATGACTCTATCAGATACCTAAACACGATTTATATTTAAAAGTGAATTTCATACAGGGTCAATTCCATGGCACAGTGGTAATGCTCTGTTCAAGGGAAAATGGATCCCATAGAGCAACCATGGTTTGATGCCCTGCCTGATGAGGCTGAAACATGCCATGCATGAGTTGCAAAGCCCAAGAGCTAAAGGGATAGAGAACTGGTGAAAGTCTGGTGAAACCAGACTTTGTAGAGGGTGATCAGCTCTCTCATTCTCTCTTATCTTTTAACATTGATGTTTGTGTGCATCATGCTTTGTACTATGAATCAAAGGAAAAAAATTTAAAATGCAAATTTGGCATAAACAAGGTTCTCATGACTTAATAAACTAACATTCTGCAGTGATATAATACCAATGAATATCCACAATAATTAAATCTTTGACCCTGGCAGCTTGAAAAACATTCTGGGTACATAGGCCCAAAATCCAGACAAGATGAAAAAATGAACAAGAAATTGCAACATGACTATGAACCACAGAAGGGTGCTTTCTTCTGCTGCATCTCTGTCTTTATGTCTCTCTCCAGTGAGCACATAGGCCCTTTGTTAATTAAAAAAACAGAAAAAAGTTTAGGATTAAGGATTTTTGGTGAGATATCTTTGTATTGCCATTTAATGTCTTATTAATGTTTAAATCATTACTACACAATTGTATGTACACAATTGTATCATGTCCAAATAGCTAAATGTCTTACTCTCCTTTATCAAAATAGGGCTATCAAAATAACAAGTTTTTTCTATGGCTTACCCCCTGCTCAAAAAATTTGCATAGATTATATTCAAATACAATCATTAACAGTTAATAAAAGCTTTACATTTATAGATATCACAATGTGGCCAACTGTACTTTTCAATTACCCTTTGTTTTTCACCAAATCATATGACTTAGTCTCTGATCAGTCAGCAAAGCAAGACTTCTTTACCCATGTTTTATCTTCTCTGTATCTAAGTCAAATGTCTAATAATAAGTTGTCTATATATAATTTGAGTCTATGAAGTGTTCTCATATTCCTTATATACCTGCGATGGGCTTGATAGTTTGCTGTGCTATTGCTGTTTTAAGATTACAGGGTAACAATGAGTATGTGGTAAATTCAATGATCACATCCAGACTTCTGCTTCTTAGTCCAATGCCTGTCCTTTCAGTACCCACTATCTTCCTCTAAATGGGATCTGGGTTTTAGGATACTAGAAATTACTAGAAAAATAATTAAATATCAGTTTTTTTAAATGAAATAAAATGCATATTATGTAAAATAAAGTTCTATAATCAGCTATAAAAGAGATACAAATGATGGGAAAAGAAACTGTAATTCAGAAGGTAGAATTAAGAAATCTAGTTGAAGGCCATGGAATCTGTAATTCTAAAATAATGAGAATTTAACTTCAAACATAGAAGATTGATGCTATAATTTTGTGCATAGCAAGGTATACGGTCACTGAGAAGTATATAATTTCAGTCAATGTATGTAATAAATATCCACAGAGTGTTCTGTCTGGTACCTTTTCTTGGGAAAAACACTCACCCTCACCACCTTCTGTGTTATCCACAGTCATTTTTTACAAGATGATTCTGTTCCTCTTGCAGTAATCTGTGTTCAATAGTAGCCACTACAAGTAGGGCAACAGTTTCTCAAAATTTTTAAATAGAAACTAAAGGATGGGCCAGCAGGTGGCACAGTTGTTAAGGCACTGGACTACTGCAGGGCGACGTGCTGTTTGAGTCTTGAACTTGGAGGTTAAAGAATCATGTTAGGTGTGTGCGTGTGCATGTCCAAAATCTCAAAAGTAGAATGGAGAAAAATGGAATGTGACCTAGCCATTTTCCCTGAGAAGTGATTTCTCACTTTCCCTCTCCCTGACTCTCTTTGTCTCTCTCTGGTGAGAGTGCACACTCTATGGGGAAAATCTAAAAAACAAAAAACAAAATAAACAGAAAAACAGGGGCTGGCAGGTGGTATGGTGGTTAAGGTGCTGGACTCCCACATAGCCAATAATGGTTTGAATCCTGGACCTGGAGGCTTGTTTTCCTATTTTCCCTTTCTCTCTCTCTGTCTCTCTCTAGTCAAATTAAACATATAATGATGAAAAATGAAATAAAAGAACTCTCTCAAAAATAAATGCTATTATTAATAAACAGAAAAACAAAACAAAAAATAATTAAGGTATATTAATCTCAGGCTAAGATGGACTATTTAACGGAGAATATCTTCTAAAATACCAGGCAGTTGTATTTTTAGGATATAGGGACTTAAAAAATGCCAGTCTAGGGGCCAGAAGGTGGCATGGTGTTTATGGGTGCTGGACTCCCACATGGCTGTCTGTGGTTCAAGTCCTGGACCTAGCAGCTGGCTTTCTCACTTTCTCTCTCTCTCTCACTCTATCTCTCTGTCCTTCTCTAGTCAAGTTTAAATAAATAAATAAATAAATGAATAAATAAATAAATAAAGTTAAATAAAATTCTTTCTTTTTTTTTCAGAGAGGTTTTTGCTATAGGGTGCATGCGCTTGCCAAAAAGACAGAGAGAGACAAAGAGACATAAAGTGAGAAATCACCCCCCAGGGGGGATGGCCACACCACAATCCCTTCTCCTCTAGTCTCCTCTCAGGAACTTGGGTTAAGCCACTGGGTCTGGGACTCCAACTGCAGTCGAATACATGGGAGTCAGCAACATAATCATTATGCCAACTGCTGATCCCAATAAAATTCTTCTTTTTTTTTTTTTTTAAAAAAAAAGAAAACCAGTCTAGTAGGGGCCAGCAAGTGGTATGGTGGTTAAAGGCACTGGATTCCCACATCTCAGACTTACTGGCTTGTTTTTTCTCACTTTCCCTTTCTCTCTTTCTCTCTCTCAGGTCAAATTTTTAAAAAATAATAATAATGATAACAAATGGAGTTAAATAAATAAATAATTCTTTTAAAAAATGTGTACTCAAGGAAAACTGAATAAATAGCAAAAAGGAACTGAGATGAGAAATAGGAATATTTGGGACCAACAGTGTAATGGCTATGTCTCTGGACTCCCATGTAGTAGACCGTGGTTCGAGTCCTGGACCTGGTGGCTTAAACTCACACCGGGCGCGTGTGTGTTCTTGCCCAAGATCCCAAGAGGAGAATAAAGGAGAAGGAATTGTGGCATGGCCATCCCCCCTTGGGGGTGATTTCTCACTTTCTGTCTGTCTCTCTCTTGTCTTTCTAGCGAGCACACACGCCCCATAGCAAAAACCTCTCAAAAAGAAAGAAAGAAGAAAGAAAGAAAGAAAGAAAGAAAGAAAGAAAGAAAGAAAGAAAGAAAGAGAGAGGAATGTTTGATAATATTCAAATACCTGGTCCCAGTCTTATTACATTTCCTTCTGTCCTTAAACTTCTTTGTAATTTTAAACTAGCTTAACTTGGTTTCTGCTATTTATAACGAGAGACCTAATTAATACATTACTCAAAGAAATATTATACATACAATAAATATTGATTAGAATAGTAAAAACAAATAAACAAAAAAAAACAAGTATTCTCTAAACTCCTGTAGGAAAGGACCTGTATTCTTCTCAAATTTAAATTTCTCCTAATGGTAATTAAAAATACCTTCCTAGGAACAAATAACTGGAAAAAAGCTTAACATTTTATTTTTTTAATTTGCCATAGGGTGTGTACACTCAACAGAGACAAAGAGGAGGGGGTGATAAAGCACCCCCCTCCCCGATGGGGAATGGTTCTATCACAATTCCTTCTCTACCATCTCTCTACCCTTTCAGGATTTTGGACATGTATGCACATGTAGGTAGCTTGGTTTTCAAATGACTGGGGCTGGGATTTGAACAGCACAGTTGGACATGTGGAATCCAGATGCCTTTACCACACCACTGGCTGGCCCAAATATTAATATATGAAGTGGAAGAAAAATCCTCCTGAAGTATACAGCAATGTACAGAATGAATAAGGTCTCTTCTGTCTACATAATAAAAGGTTAAATATTAAACCATTATTTTCTAGAGCAGTATAAAAAGACTATTAAATATTTTGCTTTAGGAGGAGAACAAGTTCTAGACTTACATGTGCAGTTTTATTTGATTAACAATGCACTTTTTAAAAAGAACATTAACAAGGGTTATGTGGATCATGATTTTTCAATTTTCCAAATACTTTTCTGAACTAAAAAGGCTAATAATCATTACTTTAAAAAACAGCAAAAACAAAAAAGCCACTATTTTAGGCAAATAAAAATTAGAGGAAATTACTAAAAAATGCATAAACCTGAAGAAAGCCCTTTATGGAGAAGGGGCAGCCAAAATTAAAGAAAACATCCTAATCCTAAAAGACAGCTATGTGAACAATTATCACCTTATTTGGCCTAAAGCTACACCAGGTTCACTAGACATTTTTAACTGCATCTCAATCTTTAGGATAATTTGCACCTTTGCACACCAAAGTCTGATATTTACGTAGTTCCTTCTTACTTTCCTAAAAACAAAAACAAAAACAGAAAAGACAGGTGAATTGTAAGTCATAAAGAGAGGTTTGTAGTAGACAAAATGAATGTGGGTTATAATTAATAAATAAACCATATTCCATCATTGTAAAACAAAACACCTTCAGTCTATTTGACCAAAAAATGAACAATTATGAATTATTATCTTTTAAGCCATGTGTGACCGCATAGGGCTACATAATGATAACAATCTGCTGTGGCAATATTTCATTTTCTTTAGAACCAGGAATATACACAAGAATATTTTCTTGTAATAAATTCATGTATGCCTCTTCATTCATGCTATTTTATTTAGAATTTCTCTTTTCTGAGATATTCTCCTGGGACATGCATCTCATTTTCATGAGGGTCCCTGAGAGACTTGAGCATACAGTATTTACTTCAGTACAATATCAACAACATATTGCAGAACATTTCATCTAAAATAATAATAGAAAATGTTGAGCCATCTTCCGTTTGGAAGAATGTGATGTCTGACGAAAGCCACATTGCTAAAACACATTGTGCCATCTCAGCTTGCTTTGGGAATTTAAAGAGAAATATATATATATATATATATATATATATATATATATATATATGTGTGTGTGTGTGTGTGTGTGTGTGTGTGTGTATACACACACACACACACACACACACAATGCTAAAGAATGGAAGATAAAGACAGATAAAAGGATATACAACACTGAGAAAGATAAAGGTAATGGACATCTGTATCCAGTCCCTGGCACAGAGCACTGTAAGGTTATCTGGCTACCTGGCATGGACAGAAGTGAATATGACTGGATTCATGTATTAAAACTGTCTACAGAGTAAACTGTTATTGAAATTAGTGTCCTAAACCAAGTTTTTTCATGTTCTTCCCATAAATAATTCCTCAGTGGCTTTGTCAATCATCTACCTACTGTGATCAACATCAAATATGAGGTGTATTATTCAGCTTTTCCGGAGAAACATAATTAACAGTTATACATAAACATGTATACCAATCTACCGACAGAGAACTAGATCTTGTGACTATATAGAGATACATGTCTCTATATATCCATATATGTGTACATATCTTTATATCCATCCATATATAAATATATATATATATATTATATATATACATAATACATATAATGTATATGGATATATTATGAGCTCAGTAAGTTAACCTGGGAATCTTTTTTTTTTTTTGAGAGTTTTTTTTTTTTTTTTTTTTGCTATAGGGCACATGCGCTCACCAGACAGACAAAGAGAGACAGTGAGACAGAAAGTGAGAAATCACCCCCCAGGGGGGATGGCCATGCTGCAATCCCTTCTCCTCCGTTCTCCTCTTGGGATCTTGGGCATGCATGCACATGCACCCGGCGTGAGTTTAAGCCACCAGGTCCAGGACTCGAACCGCAGTCGACTACGTGGGAGTCCAGTGACATAACCATTACACTAACTGCTGATCCCAACCTGGGGATCTTAATAGCCATCCCTTGAATCAGATTTGTGAAATGTAATTTCTTTGTGGTTCGAAGTTTGTACACACACTTCACACAATGCACATACTTAATATTTGTGCCTGTTTAAGTTATTTATCTTTAAAAAAAATAAATGAGCCAGTTAGCTTTTGTGCCTTTAGATTCAATTACCAACCAGAGAAAGCCATGTTGATATGTTTTATTTTGACTACAAATGAAAAAATATTAGTGGATTAACACAAATCTGCTCCCTTGGAGAAACAGCATGAAAATTAGTGGCCTTCATATGGTAGGAAACAGACTTCACTTTTTTTTGTTGTTTATTTTGAGTATAAAAGTTAGTACTAAAAATCAGTTAAGGCAATTTGGACATTTGACTTTATATTTGTAAAGAATTTATGTGTGTGTGTGTGTGTGTGTGTGTGTGCATAAAGAGAAATACTGTAAGGTATTGGCTCATGTGGTTATGAAGGCTCAGAAGTCTTATAACATGTCCTCTACTGGGTCTTCAGAAAAGTCATCATGACCTTTCCAATGACTTGATACAAGCTAGGGATTCAGGAAGGCCACTGATCTAAAGATCTATGGGTCATAGAGCCAATGAGGGAGAATTCAGTCTAGCCTAAAGGCCTGTGAATCAAGAGAAATGAGGAAAGGAAACTGAAGGCAGCTCAAGAAGTCAGATAAAAAGTGACAGAATAGAGACAGAGACAGAGAGACTTCTCTCCTCCTCTAACTTTTTTATTCCATTCAGGCCATCAACAAATTATCTGTAGAAGACATACGGTCAAAAGACCAGCAGACTGCATAATGGTTACATTGCTGGACTCCAATGCAGTAGACCACGGTTCAAGTCCTGGATCCAGTGGCTTAAACTCATGCAAAGGTGCGTGTGTGTGTGTGTGTGCCCAAGATCCCAAGAGGAGAATGGAGAAGGGATTGCTATGTGGCCATCTCTTCTGTGGGGGTGAGTTCTTGCTTTCTGTCTGTCTCTCCAGTGAACACACACACCCTATAGCAAAAATCTCTCTCTCTCAAAAAAAAAAAAAAAAGACATATGGTCACATTGGAGAGGGCAATGTTCGTTAGGGATTGAAATGATAATGTCTTCTGGAAACACACATACAAACACACCCAGAAATAATGTTGAGTCACATCTCTGAGATCTCTAAACATCCAGATATGTTGATCCAATCAATCTGAAACATAAAATTATCACAGAACACAATGAAGGAATATAATTAATTCACCTATGATGTTATTCCAGGTTTTCATTCAGACTTCAGAATACTTATCAGCTAACAAATAAAAACTAACAAATGTGGACTGGCCCAAAAAAGTTTCCTTTTAAAAAGTAATCTAGGGACCAGCAGTTAGCGTAATGGCTATGTCGCTGGACTCCCACGTAGTCGACCGCGGTTCGAGTCCCAGACCCAGTGGCTTAAACTCACGCCAGGCGCGTGTGCGTGCGTGCCCAAGATCCTGAGAGGAGAATGGAGGAGAAGGGATTGTGGCGTGGCCATCCCCCCGGGGGGTGATTTCTCGCTTTCTATCTCTCTGTCTCTCTCTGTCTGTCTGGCGAGCGCACACGCCCTATAGGAAAAACCTCTCCAAAAAAAGGAAAAAAAAAAAAAAAAGTAATCTAGTGGTGTGGTTAAGACAACTGGATGCTACATGTACATGGCCAGCTTTGCAGTTGGAGTCCTGGATCCTGTGGCTTAAGAAACACACTGGGCACATGTGCATGCATGCCTCAAATCCCAAGTAGATGAAAAGACTGAGGAGTGACCATCCCTCATTGGGGGTGCTTTATCACCTCTCTTTCTCTGGTGAGTGTACAGCCCTCTGGCAAATTACAAAACAAAACAAAAAGAAATTGAGAGAGAGAGAGAGACACAGAGAGAAAGGAAAACCTAATCTATAGGAATACTATTTCCTAAAATGCAGGAATATTTTCTTCCCCCAAAGGAGTATTTCCTCTGGCCATCTCTAACTGATTTTCAAGTTTGAGAACACTATTATCAATCACTGAGTCACTAAATGCATACTCTCTCCTAAGGTTATTACATATATTATCTTATTTAATCTTTACTGTAACTACATAAGGTATGGTCTTTTATTTTTGATTTTATAAATAAGAAATGTGAAGCACAGAGGGGTTACATAACTTGTGCAAGAACAAGAACTACAAACTACCATATAGCACAGAGACCTAAACCTGGGGGCAGATTAGCATCAGAGTCTGGGCTTGTAACTACTACACTAAAATATTTGAGCAAGGAACAGAAAGAAAAAAAAAATTCTACTATTTTAGTTTATTAGACACAAGAAAGAACTTTACAAATATAGGTGCAACCCCATGGCCTGGTGGTTGCAGAAGCTGGGTCTCACATGTCCAAAAGCATTGTTTGAATGTGGGGCCCACTGGCTTAAAAATCATGCTGAATACCTATGTGTGCATGCTCAAATTCCCAAAACAATGAAAAAATGGAGAAGAAGGGATTGTGGCATGATCACACACCATATGGAGGGGGAAAAAAATACCTTACAAATATAAAGCCAAATGTACAACAAATGTACAATTACCTTAATCTGCCATTTAGTGCTATCTTTTACACTGAAACAAAACAAAACAAAACAAAAAACAGTGAAGTTGTATTTCCTACCACATAAAGGCCACTCAATTTTTAAATTTTTTTACTATTTTTGTAAAAGCTTTTGCTATAAGGTGCATGCATTTACCAGAAAGACAGATAGAGAGAGAGGGAGGGGCCAGCAGGTGGCTTGGTGGTTGAGGGCGCTAGACCCCCACATGGCAGATCATGGTGGCTTGCTGTCTCACTTTCTCTAGCTATCTCTCACTCTGTCCCTCTGTTCTCGAATTAAAATAAACAAATGAAGTTAAATAAAAGAGAGAGAGAGAGAGGGAAAGTGAAAAAAAAAACACCCTACAGGAGGAATGACCACACCACAATTCCTTCTCCTCTATTCTCCTCTCAGGATTTTGGCTATACACACACACATGCCCAGTGTGTTTCTCAAGTCACTGAGTCCAGGACTCGAACAGTGCAGCCAGCCATGTGGGATCCAGCTACTTTAACTGCCATGCCATCAGCTGGCCAAAAAGCCACTAGTTTTTAAGCTATTTGTCCAAAGTAGTAGATGTGTGTTAATTCACCAACATTATTTCATTTGCAATCAAAATAAAACACATATGAGATGTTTTTTCTTGGTTAGAAACTGAATCTACAGTTGCAAACAAAGCAGTCTCATTCATAATTTCTAAACAAATGAATCAAACAGGCATAAATATTAAGTGTGTGTTTTGTTTGAAGTGTGTGTACAAACTTCAACAAAGCAAGGAATTACATTGCACAAATCCATTTCAAATAATGGTTAGATTCCTGAGTTTGTAATATACCCATATATATGCTTGTAATGAAAAGGAGTTGAAAGCAGTAATTAAAATCTTGGTAATAAAATAATAATAAAAATAATTTATTTAAAACCTAAAACTTCCATCTCAAATATAATGCTTGGGGAAAAAACAGCATTTACAGTAAAAAGGTGAAGATGAAGAATGGAACATTCTGGGATACCTGAAGGGTCACCTCGAAGATTCTTAAGATTCTTTAAAGGTTAGGTTCAGCCACTCTACAGTTTTAGAGATGAAACAATCCAACTATATTTTATTATTATAAACACTAAGACCATGATTCTTCATTAAATCTAACTTCATTTCAGGACAGTTTTGTTGCTATGAAGAACACGTAAAGACTTGGTAGAGAAAGAGGATTTAGTGGGCTAGAGATTAAACAAAACGGTTACAGAAATGATAAGTAGAGTATCTATGCACCTAGCATATGAACAGAGGCAAATATTGAAGTCATAATGTGGAAAATTCATTGTTGTTGCTCCAGTGTATCATTTTGAGTTTAAAATTAAAATGTATTATTCTCCATCTATTTTACAATGAAATATTTCTATCCCAGTGTAACAAAAAACAAAAACAACAACAATGAAAAAAAAAAAATGGCCTTTCAGAGAAGGTCCTGAGGCCAACTATCGGGATTCAAGTCACAACTCTAAGACTTATGCGCTGTGTGACCTCGAGCTGGTTACTTGTCTTTCTGTGCCTCAGCCTCCTATCTGTAGAAAAAGGGGATAAATAGTATAACAGAAGTTGTTGTAAGGATTGTGTCACTATAAGAGTACTTCAAAATGTTTGTGAAAAATGGAATTAAAATATGAGCTCACTTCTGTACAAAATTTTTTTTAATCCATGAATAATTTTTTTTTTGAGAGGTTTTTCGCTATAGGGCACGTGCGCTCGCCAGACAGAGAGAGAGAGAGAGACATAGAGACAGAAAGCGAGAAATCACCCCCCAGGGGGGATGGTCACGCCGCAATCCCTTCTCCTCCATTCTCCTCTCGGGATCTTGGGCACGCACGCACACGCGCCCGGCATGAGTTTTAAGCCACCGGGTCCGGGACGTGAACCGCGGTTGACTACATGGGAGTCCAGCGACATAGCCATTACGCTAACTGCTGGTTCCCATGAATAATTTCTTAATAAACACTTTCCATGAACTCTCTGAAGACCTCCTAATACAAGTAAATAACTTAAAACAACACTGAGAACATTTTTATTACTCAAAAAATAGTACCTGTAGTTATTATTACAAATAACTACTATTAATACTATAATTATAACTACTCATTATCACCCATCATCTAAGACACACTTTCCTTTTTTAAGTTTTTTGCCATAGGGCACCTATGCTCACTGGGGGGGGGGGGGGGGGGAGGGAGGGGAGAGATAATGAGAGGAAAAGTGAGAAATCCCCCCCCCCCGGGGGGGGGGGGGGGGATGGCTGCATTGCAACCCCTTCTCTTCCATTGCCCTCCTGTGATTTGGGGCACACATATACATGCACCTGGTGTGATTTTTCAAATCACAAAGTCAGGGACTCAACCTGCTGTCACCTATGTGAGAATCCAGCAACTTAACCATTGCACCACCTTCTGGCCCTAAGACACGCTTTTTTTTGGGAGAGGTTTTGTGCTGTAGCGCACATGCGCTTGCCTGAGAGACAGAGAAAAAGAAAGTGAGAAATCACCCCCCCCAGGGGAGATGGCCTCCCTGCAATCCCTTCTCCTCCATTCTCCTCTGAGGATCTTGGGCATGCACGCACACGTGCCCAACGTGTTTAAGCCACTGGGTCCAGGACTCGAATCGTGGTTGACTACGTGGAAGTCCAGCAATGTAACCATTATGCCACCTGCTGGTCCCTAATTTTTTTTTTCTTTTTCTTTTCTTTTTTTTTTTGGAGAGGTTTTTGCCAGACAGACAGAGAGAGACAGGGAGACAGAAAGTGAGAAATCACTCCCCAGGGGGGATGGCCACGCCGCAGTCCCTTCTCCTCCATTCTCCTCTTGGGATCTTGGGCATGCACACACAAGTGCCCGGCGTGAGTTTAAGCTACCTGATCTGGGACTCGAACCACGGTCAGCTACATGGGAGTCCAGCAACATTATGCTAACTGCTGGTCTCCCTAGTTTTTTTTTAAGAGAGATTTTTAATGTAGGGTGTATGCACTTGCTGGAGAGAAGGAGAGACAGAAATCAAGAAATCACCCCCAGAGAGATGGACATGCTGCAATTCTTTCTCCTCCATTCTCTTTTGGGAATTTTGGGCACGTACACACACATAAGCCTAGTGTGAGTTTTAAATTGCCAGGTTTAATACTCAAACCATGGATGACCATGTGGGAGTCCAGCGACATAACCATTAAACTATCTGCTTGAATTGCACTTCTCAGAGATTTCCAGATAGCTCCAAATGAAAATAGTTTGTGCAATCCACACTTCAAGCTTTGTACATACTCAGTATTTTGAAATGTCAAACTACAAAATATTAAAAAAAAATAACCAGAGCAACCATGCCTATTATTAAGTAAAAAAGAATTGGATAACATTAATCTACTTTTTTGGCAAAAACTCAAGAAATAAACATTGTGTCAAAAATCGGTCAAATGTTAGTGGTCATAAGCACTTAGATTTTTAGAAATATCAGATGGCTGAATTTTTAACTTTTGCAATGGAAACATTTATCTCATTTTCCAAGTTTCCACCAAATTACTCCTTTCAAATTTCATAGAACCTAAAAGGTATCACAAAACTTCTATTTTTGAGAACAAAAATTTCTTTCTTCCTGTTCTATCAAAATTATCAATTACTACAGATCATCAGCTTTCTTCAATAGTTGAACACTCAAGTGACCTCTGAGCTTCAAAGTCCCCTCAGGATTAATAAAATTCTTAACAAATGAATCATAATCTGAAAAGGAGTATTTATAGAAACATTACAATAATATCACATGCAATAGTGAAATACTAAAGGCATTCACCCTAAGACCCAGAAAATAAAAAAACTCCTAATTCATAGGTGGTAGGATTATGTTATGTAGAAAATCCAAAGCAATTAACAGATACACAAAAAGTGAAGTCAGTATAGTCACTAATACTAAGGTCAATATTTAAAATTAAAATATTACAATAAATATATGAAAAATATGCATTATGAAAAGAACTACATTAAGACTCTATAGTTATATGAAGTTTAAGGCTTGGCAAAAAAAAAAAAAAAAAAAAAAAATAGTTTAGCGACTAAAGCCAGAATGGTGGTTGCTCTGGGGAGAGAATGGTGACAGGCAGTGGATATAATGGGATTTCTAAGGTGCTTCAAACTTTGGATCCAAACTCTTCATTAAAATACGTTCAGAAAGTTTTAAAATAAACTTTTACTTAAGTATAAGACACATCTAGAAAAGTGTATCAAAGTAGACAGCTGGATGAGCACTTACAAATAAGACAATCCATGAACTGCTACTACTGAAATCTGTTTACTTCTCCATCCTCTTTGCGTATCTCTTTCAACTTTCACACTGAGCCCCGCAGCCTCTCAGCCTAACACTACTGACCAGGCTGCTCTCTTGCCTCCCAGAGGCCTCTGCCCACCCATCTCCCAGACCAAACACTTTCATCATGGAACTTAGATGCTGCTCATCTAGAGAAACTTTTTATACTCAAACCTCTCTTCAAAAAAGCCTTTCCTGGGACCAGCAGATGGGCACATTGGCTATGTCGCTGCACTCCCATGTAGTGGACCATGGTTCGAGTTCCAGACCCAGTGGCTTAAACTCACGCCAGGTGCGTGTGCATGCATGCCCAAGATCTCGAGGAAAATGGAAGAGACGGGATTGCAGCGTGCTCATCCCCTGGGGGGTGATTTCTCGGTTTCTGTCTCTCTGTCTTTCTCTTTCTGGTGAGCACATGCACCCTTATAGGGAAAAAAAAAAAAAAAAACAACAAAAAAAACTCTCGAAAAAAACCAAAAGCCTCTCCTAGTTTTTGACCAGTTAAACTTCAGTCTCATGGCTTCTTCTACTTCTCCTTTTTAGAACTTATAATATCTGCAATTTTATGTGTTAGATGGTTTATTTGATTAATGTCTGTAGATAGTAATTGCTAATTACGTAATTAATTAGTAATTAACACGGACACTGATACTAGACTTTAGGCAGATGCTCACAAACAGTGCATCTCTTTTGCTCGCCATTTTACTCACAGCAATAAGCATAGGGTCTGTCACACAATAAATTATCAATGCATATTTGTGAAATAAATGAATGAAGGCAAATATAATGAAATCAGACTATAAAATAATATCAAGGAATTGGAAAATAGACATTAGTGAATTTCCTTTATTCTGCAATTTTTATTTTTGTTATTGCTGAAGAATAAATTTCCAATTATTTACACATCTTGGAAACTGTCATTGCCAACCAAGATACAAAGTTACCAGTACAGATGGAACTGGCTCTATTCTCTAAAATATATGCCTAATCAGCACAGCATCATGCAAGATCATATTTCAAAAGCACTTTCCCTCCATTTAGTTCAGTGACATTCCCTTAGTCTAGAATTTAAAAACCCACACCCTGGGGCCAGCTGGCAACATGGTGAACTGAACTTCCACATGGCCAACAGTGATTCAAGACCCAGACCCTGTGGCTTGAAACTCACACGTGGTGCATGTGCATGAGTGCTCAAAATCCTGAGAGGAGAATGGGGGAGAAGGAATTGTGGCATGGCTGCCCCTACTTTCTCACTTTCCCTCTCTATCTTCCTTTCTGGCAAAAGCCCATACCCTATGACAAAAATCTAAAACACAAACAAAAATCTACAACCTTAGTATTATTCCAAGTGTCTTTCTCGCTATACCCCTGAATATCTGCTAACTCTCAGTAAGGCTTGCCCTGAAATAAATGTAGACTAAAAATATTTAAAAATAACAATAACAAAACTACCTCTCTATCTCAGGTCCTTGTTTTTAACAGCAAAGTTGGGAGCTTATAAACATAGAAGGTTTTCTCTTCCCTCTCTCTTCTTCACCCCTTCCATCCTACTCAACTTTAATATTTAAGTCATTTCTTGGAATAGAAAATTAGAGAATCCTCTTAGTCTCTTGGCTAACATAAGAAAGAGATTTTTGCATAAGTTGTCATGTGGTTATCAAAGTATAAGTTTCAGGTTTTCTAAGATTCTTCCGCTTGCTCTCTTACCCTATTTCACACCTCCTAATTTCCCCAGGGAGTACAGTTTAGAAATGGCCACCCATAGGAAACACATGCTTCCTTGTAGATGGGATAGCCCATCCTACTATGGGAACTGACACAATATGATTCTTTCTTTTTTTAAAGAACTTATTTAACTTTATTAATTTTTTAATTTTAATTTGACCAAAAAGGGACAGAGAGAAAAAAAGAAAAAGAGAGAGAGAGAGAGAGCAAGTGAAAAAGCAAACCACCAGGTCTGGGACTCAAACTGCAGTTGGCCATGTGGGACCTTAACCACCACATCACCACCAACCTCTGACATAATATGATTCTTAATGACTCCCATATAATTCCAAACAACAGACACTTCCTAATATGTTGTAACTGTTTTCTGATTTTATTTATGTATGTATGTATGTATATTTGGAAAGATTTTTGCTATAGGGTGTGTGCACTCACCGGGGGACAGAGAAAAAGTTAGAAATCACCCGCTAGGGGGATGGCCATGCCACAATCTCTTCTCCTCCATTCTACTCTTGGGATTTTGGTCATGTACACACACATGCCTGGCGTGAGTTTCGAGCTACCAGGTCCAGGACTTGAATTACAGTCAGCCATGTGGGAATCCAGTGCCTTAACCACTATACCATCTGCTGGCCCCATGCTATAACTGTTTTAACAATGCTAAGTCTAGCATTACATTTTATCACTCCAAGTAATGCAGTCCAAGTTATTCCATTTTTGTTACAGTCCCTTTTAGTCTCTAATCATATAGTTGTTTTTACATAGATGATGTCAAAGCATATGTATAAGTTTTGTATCTTACATGCATTTTAAGTGTTAATATTTAGGCTTTAACATTTACTTTAAGGCTGCACAAAATTCTATTTAATGGAATACTTAGCTATTCTCACAACACTGCATCTCTTAGTGTAGTGATATCTAGTAGTATGCTTTTCCTTGAGAAAGCCAGTGTATATTTTTCTATTATTACCTTGTGTCTTGAATACCAGATATTGAATGACCTTATTCATACTACTCTTAATTCTTTTTTTTTTTTTTTTTTTGGAGAGGTTTTCGCTATAGGGCACGCGCACTCGCCAGACAGACAGAGAGAGACATAGAGACAGAAAGTGAGAAATCACCCTCCAGGGGGGATGGTCACGCCGCAATCCCTTCTCCTCCATTCTCCTCTCGGGATCTTGGGCACGCACGCACACGCGCCCGGCGTGAGTTTTAAGCCACCGGGTCGAGGACACGAACCGCGGTCGACTACGTGGGAGTCCAGCGACATAGCCATTACGCTAACTGCTGGTTGCCATACTACTCTTAATTCTAACTCCCTTTGCTTTTGACAAAGTTTCACATGAGATGCTATGACCAAAACTGAATAAAGTAGTCCAAAGGCAAGAATATCAAAGCTTAAACAAAAGTAAGATCCTCCTACCTTCACTTTCTTCTTTTTTCCTTTTTCCTCTATGTCCTTTCTCCCGAGACCTTGAGACTTGATAACTTTTTGGTTATAAACATATATGAGGTTGATATTTCTATCTCCCTGACCTTGCCTACTAAATCTGGGCCAAGTACAAATTGTATGAATATCACAGAATGCCTAAAAACCACCAGTATGGAAATCTGGCAAAATGTTTAGGTGTGAAATACAAATTTTTCCACTGGGCTTTGGGAATAGGGAAAGATAAGGAGAGAGGAGTCAAGGGAGATGGTCTCTTGACTATTGCTACAGAGCTACATGTCCCAGACCCCTAATGTCATGGTTGTTAATAGCCAAATATCATTGGCATATCAATAAATGAACTTAAGTAGTAAAGGGAATACTAGTCTTAACAGCAAAGGGAAATCATGGGTTCACGGATCTATCAGACACTTGCTTTATCACTTTCTGGTTACTGAGTTTGGCACGTTTGCCTGTTGGGAATACATACAAGGCTATCATGCTGGTGAGTTTCCTGTTTACCCCAGAAGTATCTTGTCAATAGCTGCAGCAGTGCCAACAGAAGCAGGAATAAGTTCCTGAAGTATCATGCCCTTAAAAAGCAGTTTGCTAAAGGAACCATCCAGTCTTCTGTGTGTCAGTAAGGTCATAGAATATAAAACAATGTGACTTTCCACTGTGCAAAAAGTTCAAGAATTGGCGAGAAAAGAGGTATAGCCAGGGAACTGATATTTTTAAGTTCACACCTATTGAAAATGACAAACACTGTGATGCCATCCTCAAAGTAAAGCTTCCATTTTTCCAAGATAATGAATATATTAGTGCACTTTATAATACAATCAGTATTATAATCAGTCCATATGATACTGACAGAATTTTTTTAAAGAATTTTTTTAAATTTTATTTATGTATTTATATATATATACATATATATGTATACATATACATATACATATACATATATATATATATATATATATATATATATATATATATATATATTTGACCAGAGAGGGACAGAGTGAGAGAAAGAGGGAAAGTGAGAAGACAAGCCGGCCAGATCCAAGATTCAAACTGCGGTTGGCCATGTGGGAGTCCAGGGTCCTTAACCACCACACCACTTGCTGGCCCCAATACTGATGGGCTCTTACTCCTGGAAGACAGTGATGTGATTTTCCTTGATAAGATGCTTCCTAGTCTCAGTCTTGAACCTCATACATCTCATCAGTCAAATCTTGTGATATAGTCAATAAATGGGCTTTGATTACTATAATCCCATCTTACAAATATTTTCAGCAGACTAACAAGGAGTTCAATATGACCTAAATCAATTTATTTTATATTAATTACCTTATATCAGAGCTACATCTGCTGGCAATGTAATCTGGAGATCAAGGAGAATGAGAGCACTGGGGCTATTTCTAGGAACATGTATATACTGACTTGGGAAATCATTCCTTGAGTTAAATAATAACTTACCATTTTATAAACGGTGTTGGTTATTTACTACAAATGTATTCATATGAAGGCTAAACTTCCACTCTTGTTCACCTGCATTTATTTATTTATTTATTATTCCTTTTTTAAATTTAAGAATTATTTATGTAATTTTATTTAATCATTCATTTATTTTTTAATTTGACCAGAATGAGAGAGAGAGAGAGAGAGAGAGAGAGGCAGAGGGAAAGTGAGAGAGCAAACCACCAGGTCCATGAATCAAATCTTGGTTGGCCATGTGGGAGTGTCCAGTGTCTCAACCACCATACCACTTGCTGGTCCCAACCTGCATTTATTTACCCATTTAAGAAATAAATGGATTGGGACCAGCAGTTAGCGTAATGGCTATGTCACTGGACTCCCATGTATTCGACCGCGGTTCAAGTCCTGGACCTGGCGGCTTAAACTCACGCCGGACGCGTGTGCGTGCATGCCCAAGATCCTGAGAGGAGAATGGAGGAGAAGGGATTGTGGCATGGCCATCCCCTCTGGGGGATGATTTCTCGCTTTTTATCTCTATGTCTCTCTGTCTTTCTGGCGAGCACACGCGCCCTATAGTGAAAACCTCTGCAAAAATAAATAAATAGATAGATAGATAGATTACCCAGTTGTGAGCAAGGCACCATGCCAACTCAAATTTATGATATCTTCCAACATTTTATTTGTACTGGAATAAAATACAAGTCAGTAAATTTTAATATGTACTCGCTTTTTGTGATCATTGATTTTTAACAATAAAATTAAACACTAAACAAAATACCACTTAGTTTGATTATGCATTATATAAATTTCTCCATTCAGAAGACTGTCCATTTATTCCTTTCCCATTTTGTCTCATTGCCCATCATCTTTCACAAAATATTTTCCCTAATGACATAATGACAATCAAAAATAACAACAATCTAAGATACAGAAAAACATTAGAGATTTCCTTTCACATTTATGTCATTTTTCATCGACAGCCATGTATCACTAATATCTTCTCTACTTTTTTTTTTCTTTTTTTTTGGGAGAGGTTTTCGCTATAGGGTGCGTGCGCTCGCCAGACAGACAGAGACAGACAGAGACAGAAAGTGAGAAATCACTCCCCGGGGGGATGGCCACGCTGCACTTCCTTCTCCTCCATTCTCCTCTTGGGATCTTGGGCATGCACGCACGCACACATGCCCGGCGTGAGTTTAAGCCACCGGGTCCGGGGTTCGAACCGCAGTCGATTATGTGGGAGTCCAGCGACATAGCCATTACACTAACTGCTGGTCCCAATATATTCTCTACTTTCAAGTGATGCTCATGAACACCAGAGTAGTCTTCCTCTTAGCCTTAAAGATTAGTTTAGTTAGATATTCACTTAGACTTCCAATCTGCTGACATTGGGTCAGTTTCTGACAAATGTAACTTATCCTAATAATCATAATATTTTACATAAAAGTTGAAAACCACTGAACAGTACATTGCCTATTATAACTTTTCTTCAACAACTTGGTGAAAAACAAATGCTTAGTCTCTGTTATAAGCAGACTTAGAGAAAACATTTTAGATACCACTGAGTTGATCTGAGTACTAAAAAGTCAAATCTGGTCGGTTGTTTTGTTAAATATCTTCCTGAAAAATTAATATAAAACAAAAATCTGGGGCCAGCCCATGGCATGGTGTTTAAGACAGCCAGACTCCACATGGCTGATAATGTGATTTGAGTCTGGACCTAATGGCCTGAAAAATATGCCAACCATGTGGGCATATATGCCTGCCGAAAATACCAAGAAAAGAATGGAGAGAAGGAACTGCGGCATGTTTTTCTGCCTATCAGTGATTTTTCATTTTCCCGCTCTACTGCTGTCTCTTCCCAGGGAGTGCACACACCCTACAGCAAAAACTTGGGGGGAGGGATCTAAGCCCCATCAGGTGGCACAGGCAGCAAGGTGCCAATGTGGAACACCAATGGATTCATATGGAAATGCCCTGGGTTTGGTTCTCTAGTCCAATTGAACATGCCAGCTATTCCTGTGAGTGTGCCCATGATTCATGACTGTGGTTGGCTGGAAGGCTGGGAAGGCCTAAGGGAATGACGGTGTGGCAAGATCCTGTGAGAGTCTATCTCTCCTTCTCTCTCTCTCTCTCTCATGAAATAAACAAAAGAATTCTGATCATATTTTTGTTCCTTCCTTAAGACATTTATGAAACATGAATTGTTATATTTAATAATTACTACATTTCTGGAGAAAAAGCAGGCAGCCATTTTAAACGTAATTTTATTTATATACTTGTAAGGGTAGCAGTATTTTAAAATAGTTCTCATAGTTTTCCTAAGCAGGTTATAAAGGACTACTCAATAAGTCAAAGCTGCTTTCAACCTGACAACTCATATAATTTAAGTTTACACGTTACATTGCCAAGAGAAGTTCATTTTGTTTTGTATTAGGCTTTTGTTGTGGGGTGTCCTTGACAAAGAGAGAGAAAGAGAGAAAGTGAAAAATCACCCCCCCCCCCCATGGAGGATAGCCATATGACAATTCCCTCCCTTCCATCCCCCTCTTGGGATTCTGAGTACACACACATATATGTGCCCGTCAGTATGACTTTCAAACTGCCAGGTCTGGGACTCAAACGCAGTTCAGTATTCTGGGAATCCAGCACCTTAACCACCATGCCACCTGATGGGCCAAAGAAATGCAATTTTTTTGTCATCTAGGTGACAGACATTAGTAACTTGACTTTAATCTCTGTGATAAATGCCCTAGAATTATGATGTTTTATTTTCCTAATTAAAAAATTATAAAGGGACCAGCAGATGGTGTAATGGTTACATTGCTGGACACCCACATGGCCAACAGTGGTAAAAGTCCTGGACCAGAAGGCTTTAAACTCAAGCCAGGCATGTGTGTGTGAGGGCCCAAAATCTTGAGAGGAGAATGGAGACGGAATTATGGCATGGCCATCCCCCCAGGGGGTGATTTCTCACTTTCTGTCCCTCTGGCTAGCACATGCACCCTATAGAAAAAATCCCTCTAAAAAGAAAAAAAAGAAAGAAAAAAAAAACAATGGCTTGAAATGTTCCTTTACAATATGAGGTATTTCTTCAATATGTTTCCATATAAAACATGCTCTTAGCTTGAAAAGTCATTCTTCACCTTCTCTTGATGAATCAGTATTCATCTGTATTTCTCCAATTGCTCATTCTAGTCTTTCCCTAGGTAAGAAAAAAAAAAAAAAAAAAAAAAAAAAAAACAGGGGCCAGCAGTTGGTGTAATGGCTATGTCACTGGTTTCCCATGTCGTCAATCGCAGTTTGAATACTGGGCCTGGTGGCTTAAACTCACGTCAGGCGCGTGTGCATGCATGCCCAAAATCCCGAGAGGAGAATGGAGGAGAAGGGATTGCGGCGTGGCCACTCCCCTGGAGGGGTGATTTCTCGCTTTCTGTCTCTCTGCCTCTCTCTGTTTTTCTGGCGAGCGCACGTACCCTATAGCAAAAACCTGTCCCCCAAAAAAACCCAACAAAATCTCTTTCTCCTAATTCTACATTCTCACAATATTTCTATTAAAAAAAAAATACAAAAAAAAACCCATTATCATCACAATAGAGTATTATACTGTCATTATATACTTTTAGAGAACTGGGTCATTCTCTTTGATACTTGTATCCAGTACCCACAAAAGACCAGTCACTCAGAATACATTTGTTGAATCAATGGATGTAGTTCTTTTTTTTTTTTTTTTGAGAGGTTTTCACTATAGGGCGCGTGCGCTCGCCAGACAGACAGAGAGAGACAGAGAGATAGAAAGCGAGAAATCACCCCCCAGGGGGAATGGTCACGCCGCAATCCCTTCTCCTCCATTCTCCTCTCGGAATCTTGGGCACGCACGCACACGCGCCCGGTGTGAGTTTTAAGCCACCGGGTCCGGGACGCGAACTGCGGTCGACCACATGGGAGTCCAGCGACATAGCCATTACGCTAACTGCTGGTTCCCTGGATGTAGTTCTTTAATAATCAAAATCATTATCTCCTAGATATAGAAACATAAATATATCAGAAGAGACATCATAATCCTAATTAATCAGTTTGCCTATGGACTGCCTTATAAACTTAGCAAAATGTCGTTGATATTTTTGTTTAAATACTGATATAACTATAGACCCTCATTTTTGATATGCCAGTAAACAAAATATCCTACTCTATACAAGTAATCTATGAATAATAAAATACATGAATACCAAAAAAGTCAGAAATGTTAGGCCTCTCTCCAACCCACAAGACTTGAGCATGAACAGTCATCAAATTGTAAATATTATAAATCATCTCCATGAACTAACAGCTAAGTTTCACTCCTAACAGTTTTCTCAGTGACATTAATTCTTGGTATATAAAATATTTTGGCACTTGTATGGCATAGCCATGGCATTTATTAAATGGTTTACTGAATTACAATTATAAGTCCGAAAGCCATCAGCTTGCCTGATAGAGGTAGACTGTAACTATCTCAGACAGTCTCAAGTACGAAAAGTACATAATTGCTCAGTTTTGACTGAAAGAGCAAACATAAACTCCATTAAGTATATCTTTTAAAGAAAATTTCAACCAGAAATCAATGTGATTTCTATTCAATTGTATGGTGTTTTCATCTGAAGGCATTCCTCTTAATTCTATTGAGAAGAAAAAAAAAAGCACAAGTTTCAAAATAAGGTGATAAGAGAAATGCAAAGTAGCTCTAAGAGTAAAGATGAAAAATCTAAGCACTAGCAGTTACTTATGCTACAATGAGGTCAATTAAATTTGCATTATTTCTTTAAAAACTGTTGAATATCTCATTGAGGGTTTTTCCCTAATTCATATTAAACACCTAATATCAATATTCTCCAACTGTATTTAATAATGCGAGTGGCCTCGAGTGATTCTCATCCTGAAGTCACTGCCTTGCTTTATACTTTAAGGTTCACATATGGCCTGGTTTAAAGCTGAGAATTCAAAATAATTCAACTTTGATTACACGTAATGAAAAATTACACCTAGGTCAATCACCAGAATACAGAAGCAACATTAATATTATCATTATAGACTAAACAAAAGGCAGGAGCCATCAGTCTTAAAAAGCTGTTTTTCTAAGTCTCAAACAGAGAAAAGCATTTTGGAAATAGAAGGTTCATTAAAGAAGCCACTTAAACTACTGCTGGAACTCGGAATTTCTGCCTTATAGATGGAACCCTAAGCAGAGATTTAATGACTATTCTCATATACATTTGTATTTTAAAAATTTTTATACACTGAAGAGAACAGTTGATTTTCCGACATCGCCAAGTTTGACAGCACAAAGTTAATATGCAGTATGTCAAATCACTGGCAAGTCTAAAGAAGAGAAATAAAACTTTGATTTGTTAGAGAAAAAACTTACCATGTACTGTTTATTTTTTCTTCCTGTATTACCAGGTTCATATTTTTATCTTACTTAAGACTCACTGCCTATAAATAAGATTCAGTTTTGAACTAATTTAAAATACCTTAATACAAATATTAAATCACCAAAATACCTGAGCAAAAAATAAATCCCTAGAATTTTTGTTTGTTTGTTAAATTCTGGAGTTTGAGAAAGAGCTATTTACATGCTTTCCTGAATTAACAAGAGGGCAAGTAATAATGACAGGTTGTATGACAATATTGTCTTTGTTAGTTTTGCCTCAACAGAACTAAAGATTTCCTGATTACAACTTTGTAATTTAAGTCAACTGAAAAGATTCTGGGGAAGAGAAACAAAGAGAAGTCTGAGTGCCAGCATTTAAGTGGACTGTATTACCTAAGTTTACTCTTCAGTGAGGGACACTGTAAATAAGAAGGGCTCTGCTTCTGGAGCCCACACTGGGTCATGACCTGAACTCACTGTACTAGCGTAACAGAGAAAGTTGTGCTGGAGTCTCCAATTTACATGCTTCTCTACTTCACCTTCAGAATCCTGTAATCACATAGAGCCTTACAATGAAGTGTTCATTCTGTACTGTAGCTCATTGTCAAGATTTTTAAACAGTTGCTTTTTTATTGTAATGAGCCAATTATGAGCCAGTCACTCAAGCAGTCATTAACAATAGATTTTTTTAATTGCATTTTTAATGAATTTTATTTTGGATAAAAGCCCTTAAAAGTACCTATGGCAAAGGGTAATCATACATTGAATTAACAGCAAAATCTGTTTAATAATGACTTGTCTTTTATTTACTACAACAAAATAAATTCCAGTGAGAGCTGTAAAAAATTGACAATGTCAGGGAAAAAAGGTTGGGGGGGTAGAAGAGAGAGTAGTATTCTACACTCAAAATTTTTAAATGAAAACACTATTTGCATTTCATTATCTCCTTGTTCTTAATTAATTTTAAGGTACAAATAAAATATCTTATTAGCATAGACTTTAAGCTATATTTAGAAAATAATAAGATTTATTAATATTTTACCCATAAACTACTAATAATGCTTAGTATTTTTATAAACAAGTTTAATTAAAAACAAAAAGAAAACAAATTTAATGTATTCATTCTAAGAATGTATATAAGGGGAAATATATCTTTTTTTAACTGTGTTTTTAAACAAAACATAATAGTGTAAAAATCTTCATTATCTCAACATGTTTTCTATGTATGTATGAATACAAATGTCCTTTTTGAATCTAAAAATTAATCTCAATGAAAATCTGAATGAACACAGTCATGATCAGTCATATAAATATATCCTTTTAAGTTGACTGTTAAAACCTCATAAATTTATAGGTGTCAGTTTGAATTTTAATAGAATATGTGGGTCATTCTAGTAAATAAATATTAACATTAAAATTTTATCCCAGAAACAAAACTATTTTTAATTAAAAATTCCAAATAAAAGGTACGAACTCATTTAAAACATGTATCTGTTAATATAGTACAATGAAGAATTACCTAAATTAATTTGCTACTACTAAATCATAATTAAGATCTTGCTTCCCGACCTGACTTAATAAACCATTAACTAGAAATTTTTAAGGATGAACACTGATATTAGAAAAAACGTTTTTGCAACATGTCATATTCAGATTGGGTTTTAAACTTTTTAATCCATTAAAATCACACACTCATGAAGAGGAAAAAAGTATACATTTTATACAAACATGTATATCATACATATATATGTGTGCATATGAGTAAAACTATTCCTTAAAAAAAGTCATTATACACTCTGACACTAAGAAAACTTCTTGAATGTTCAAGGTTTTAAATCCTTGTATTTTCTACCTCAAGAATGGGCTGACTGAAAGCACAAGGCTCTGCAGGAGGACTGTGCAGCCTCTGGTTAATTAATCTGCCGGCTGAATGACAGCACGCCTAGGGGCATGGTGCTGGCATCCTACACAGGGTCCCAACGTGTTTTAAGTCTTGGATAGCTATATGCTGCACGCCAAGACTTTGCCAAACAAATAGCAGAAAATAACAGAAAGGCCTTCATAGCCTTCCTTCTGCCTGAGACATTCCATTTAATTAATATAATCCCTCTTTATTTTAGTTTTAATAAATTTCGAGGCTGAGGTAGAATCAACCTATCTTTGCCCTAAAATGCAATAACTAGCTGCTCTAACTCTTTTCTGACGTACCCACAAGGTTTCTTTACAAGACATAAAGCAACTGAAAGCAAGAAAAAGTAACAAGTTCAGAAATTTTTAAACACACTACTTGATCTATTCAAAAAAACTTATTTGTACAACCCCATGTTTAAAGATTCAATTTAATCTGGAGATTTCCATTTCACTAGGCTTAAAGTTTTTTATATTATAAAAAATGTAAGTCCATATACCCACCCCAAAACCTTTTGACAATTACTAACACCTAATCTTGAGCAAGGTAAGGATATTTTTTTGCAACAGAATACAAACAACCTTCTCTTAATCCCTTTTACTGCCAGAACAAAAACATCTTTCAAATCAAGATAAAATCGCTACATCATGAATGTTAATATCATTCTGAGAAAAATAATACCTTATGACTAGAAAAGTCCATCCCTTTAGGGAAAAATGTTGTGTTAAAGTGGATTATTCTTTTAGTAATATAATAGAATGGTTTCCACCTAGTCCCAGATGGAAAATCAAAATCTGCATTTAAATGGAAATATTTTAAAACAAGACAAAAGGCTAAAACCATAAGGAATACCTACTTTCTCAGATTTTAAAAATCCAAAAGGCCATGTGAGAACTTTTCCACAAGGCTTTGAACTTAAGATTTTGTTTATATGTCTTATTTTTTGAAGAGCTTGCAGCCCAACATAGTTATAGTTTTGTGATTAACACATACTAATTGTGTCTATTATACCAAATTCACAAATCAAATCAAGAAGTTAGGCTGCATGATTTTTACTATTATCTAAAATAGATCATGCTTAGGTAGAGTTAAGAATGAGTCCTCCATTTTCTTCCTATTCTTAACCATGCTGTTTTATATGTAATTCTTACAAGGCAATAACGGTTTGTTGAAATCAAATAAAATCTGAGTTTCTTCTGCATTGACTCAAATCACCACTATGGTTAGAGAAAAAAGAAAGCAAAGTGCTAGGCAATATTATAACAACTGCTTTTTTCGACCCAAAAGATTATTTTCAGTTCTTCAATAGTTAGGGCAATTTCCTTAAATCCTGAAGGAGCCTGACAGCACTACACATTTCTTAATGCTTGCATTTACTTTTACATTATAAAACAATAAAACAGCAGGATAATATTCATGCAGTTTAGAGACTTGTAACATTACCTCAAATAATTCTACTGTATTATGGCAAAACATAAGCTTTTTAAATGTAGGCTGACTAAAGAAAGGGCAATCTATATTCATTGAAAGTACATAGACAAATAGATTGAAAGTATAACTTAAATGTTGTACCTAGTCCTAAAATAATGTTTGAAAATGCAAAATCCATGCTGAAGGGTTTTATTAATTTTCAAGCATGGTGTTTATTGGAAAGGGAAAGTCTTCCCACTTCTCTTTCTTTGAGTTAAAAGAGTATATGACTTTGGCTACTTCAAACCAGTCACATTAAGCAATTTGATCACTTTTTCTCAACCGTGTTGTAAACCAATATACTTTTCAACTCCTAACTAAAGACTATTGTTTCAATAGTGGTCACTTTGACTATTAAGCTGCATTTCTGCCAACCTGCAGAATTCAGTCATATCATTTCCTTTTTCAAATGAGTCCATCTTCTAATCACTACGCAAATTCTGATACAAGTGTTCAGTGAGAGAAGTTGTCTCTTTTGTACAGGAAAGTGTGTGGATCACACTTTATTAAAAAGACATAAAAGACATTAAATAAGTGTAATAGGAAAAAGTGCACATATCTGGTAATTTTCTCACTTTCTATAGGTAATTTATTTCAATCCAGTAGTCCATAATTCTCCTAAGATAATCACAGGAATATTTCTCTACAATAACCTAATTCTCACATTTACCCTACATCTTCCATTCCTACTCCCAATTCCCACTGTACCTCCCAAATCTCACCTATACCCCAAAACTCCCAACAGGAAAGTGTGATAAATGGGAGAAGATACACCATAAACAAAATCATCAGGGACTGGCCCTGTGGCCTAGTGATCAGAATAGCCAGAATCCATGTGGTTGTCCGTGTGGCTCAAATCTCAGCCCTGGGGCTTGAAATCCAATCCGGGTGCACGTGTGTGCATGCCCTGAACCCCGGCAAGATGGAGAAATGAAGGACAACAGATTGCTGTGTGACCTCATACCATTGGAAGGTGCTTTTTCCCTCTCTCTGTTTTTCTCTGGCTACTGCAAGTACCCTCTGTCAAAGTTTAAAAAAAAAATATGTATCAGAAACACACCTTGATACATGTCATCACTGGTCTAATAATTAGCAAATTAAAGCAAAAAAACGGTACGTGTGGGGCTGGCAGGTGGTTTGGTGGTTAAAGGTCTTAGATTCCTGGGACCAGCAGGTGGCGTGGTGGTTAAGGGTGCTGGACTCTGCCGACTGTGGTTCAAGTCTTGGACCTGGTGGCTTGCTTTCTCATTTTCCATTTCTCTCTCTGTCTCTCTCTGGTCAAAATAAAAATAATAACAACAAATGGAATTAAATAAATAAATAATTAATTATTTTCCCCCCAATAAGAAAAATTGTATGTGGACCACCATAGAAGATTCAAGATTCATGGATCTTCCAAACTACTATGCTTTAAAATCCACTAAGTCAGAGAAAACTGTAGAAATATATCAAATTAGGTTTTGAAAGTAAATATATCCCTAATCCTTGTAAATTTTGGGTTCTTACAGCTAATGTGTGAAGAAACTGACTTTTAAGCCCAAATATTCCTGTTCTAAAGAAATGCACTCTCCATTTGGAGGGAACCAGAACTGTGCTCTCACCAGTGCACTGGCATCATTTCAGAACACGAGCATCAACACCTGTGAGAAAAATCTCAGGCTTTGGGGCTGGCAGGTGGTGTGGTGGTTAAGGGTGCTTGTACTTGCACATGGCCAACCAAGGTTCAAGTCCCGGACCTGGTGGCTTGCTTTTTTACTTTCCCTCTCTCTCTCGTTCTGTCCGTCTCTTGTGAAATTAAAAATAAATAAATTATTATTAAAAAACAAAGATCTCTGGCTTCACTCAGATCAAATTAATCAGAATGTAAATGTTTAATAAGATCCCCAGATGATCTGTCTGCACATTCCAGTTTAAGATTCTCTAATCTAAGAGTTTATCAGGCTCTACTATTAATTCTTCCTTGAGAGACACAAAATGGGGAAGGTAAGAATAACCTGTACTCATTAAAAACACATAAATATTACAGATGACCATAAGTTAAATAACGAAAGAGAAAACAAGAAGAAAATTTAGTAAAATATAAATATTTAAAAAGATCTAGGGACCAGCAGTTAGCGTAATGGCTATGTCGCTGGACTCCCACGTAGTCGACTGCGGTTCGCGTCCCGGACCCGGTGGCTTAAAACTCACGCCAGGTGCGTGTGCGTGCATGCCCAAGATCCCAAGAGGAGAATGGAGGAGAAGGGATTGCGGTGGGGCCATCCCCTCTGTCTCTCTGTCTCTCTCTGTCTGTCTGGCGAGTACACCTGCCCTATAGCAAAAACCTCTCCAAAAAAAAAAAAAAAAAAAGATCTAGATCCTGGGACCAGCAAGTGGTGTGGTGGCTAAAGACGTTGGACTCCAATATGGCCGACCGCAGTTTGAGTCTCGGATTTGGTGGCTTTCTTTCGTTTTCTCTCATGCATGTACACATATGCCCTGTAGCAAATTAAAATGATAATAATAAATACAATTAAATAAATAATTCTTTTAAAAAAATATTTGTATCCTGCAATCTTTTGTTTCAAACACTTGAAAATTCATATATGTGTGTATGCATGCACACAGGCATGTAAGAGATGAAAGAGAAAAGAGAATGAGAGAATGAGAATGAGAGAAAAAAGAATAGCAGCTATGCAACCAGTAATGTGTACATGGTTTGCATATGTAGCTATGTTAATTCCTGAAAAGTAGAAGAAACAAAATAAGAACCCAACAACTTGGAAAAGAGCAGCAACATTCCCTCTCAACAACACTCCCACTTACACATATGTACCCAAGTCAGTGTGTAGCAGCCTTTATATCACTAATGAGAAATTAACAAGAGATTGTAATTTTGAAAAGTGCCACAAAAGGGAGCAGGTAGGTGGCATCGTGGTTGAGGGCACTGGACTCCCACATGGCTGATCACTGTTCGAGTCCCGGACTTCGTGGCTTTCTTTCTCACCTTCCTTCTCTCTCTCACTCAATCTGTCCCTTTCTGGTCAAATTAAAAAGCAAACAAACAAATAAATAAAGTTAAATCGAGTCATTCTTTTTTAAAAAAGAAAGTGCCACAAAAGGCAGTATGCATTAAAAATATGATACAAGAAACTATCAGTGAAGAAACCAACAGCAAAAGGCAGTTTCAATACCTAGAAAGCAATGTAATATTCTTTCCCAAAGTCTGAATAATCACTTAGTAACAATTGCCACAGAATCAACATTGCTTTATTCTTGTAAGTAAACTAATACTAAATCCAGTAACTAAATTTTTAAAAGAGTAGCACTGTAATTTGGTTTTGTTTTTAATTCTATAATAGAAATAGGCAACATTAATAATATAAATTTTTAAAAGGATAAAATATTTTCTACAGGATATTTAGTAGATATGAAGAAATGGTTTGCAGTAATAATTTCTACAATGTGAAATATGCCTAAATATTACATGTTTGATACTAAAAAATGTCCAAAATGATAATCTACTATGATTTAGCCAATATTCTATCACCATTTAGTTAATGAGAAAATTAGAAGTAAGTTTTAAATGCTGTCAACCTTAATGACGACAAAAGAAAGTCAGTGGGTTGCTTTTCAGGAAGAAAACATAGTATGGCTAGTTGGAAAATACAATCTATCACAAAAAATAAGCTATAACTAATATCACATCTGTTACAGCTTTTAAAATAACATATATGTGTTTTTATCTATACTTCTGTTCATCCACATGACACATTACTGGAATACAATATACCAAAATTCAGCCCACTTTGCAGCTATAGCCTCAATGAGTCACTAGAAACTGACTTCTCAGAATAACAGGAGTGGAGAGGGAATCATCCTACACCTTGCATTACATGACTGAGGTGCCCCAACATACATCGCTTTGGTTTTGTTTTAAGAATTAAACATAGTCTGGGGACCAGCAGGTGGCATGGTGGTTAAGGTGCTGGACACTCCCACATGGCTGACCAGGGTTCAAGTCCTGAATCTGGTGGCTTGCTTTCTCACTTCCTCTCTCTCACTCTCACCCTCTGTCTCTCTCTGGTCAAATTAAGAAAGAAATGAATGAATAAATAAAATAAAATAATTATTAAAAAAAAAAAGAATTAAACATAGTCAAAGATAAGTGGACTATCACTCCCAGCTTACATTCACGAAATAACAGAATTCCAGGTTAAAGTTTCAGATATATTAAACAAAAGACATATATTTGAAAATATAAATAATAAATATATAAACAGACATGTTACTTATGTACTTCAACTAGGAGATATGTACCAAAAGATTAAAAACAAACATATACTTTCATCCGACATTAATTCTACATCTGGAAAGCTATAGTAAGAAATTCAATTTTTTAAAAGAATTATATTATTTAAGTTTATTTATTTATTTATTTTAACCTGACCAGAGAGAGAAAGTGAGAAAGCAAGCTGCAAGGTCTGGGACTTGAACCACAATCAGTCACGTGGGAGTCTAGTGCCTTTAACCACCATGTTACCTGCCAGTCCAGAAATTAATTTTTTAAATGTCAACAGTTTATGTACCCATATGAAAATGCTATTACCTATAAAATTAGATTCATCCTTATTTACAAAATTAGGGCATTGTTAAGGAAATTAATATATAGCCATATAATGGATTATTTTTAATAAGTATTTTTATTTAACTTTATTTATTTACTTTAGTTTGACCACAGAGGAGGGACAGAAAGAAAGAGAGAAAGAGAGAGAGAGAGAGAGAAAGTGAGAAAGCGAGCCTCTGGGTCCAGGATTTGAATTGCAGTTGGCCATGTGGGAGTTCAGCGCCTTCAACCACCATGCCACCTGCTGGCTCCCACATGATGGATATTAAATAGCCATTAAATTATGTTCATGAACAGGTTTTAATGGCATGGAAAAATGTTCTTTTGTTTGTTTGTTTTCAGGTTTTTTGCTATAGGGTGCCTGTGGTCATGCACATGAGAGGCAGAGAGTGAAAGAGAAAGGAAAAGTGAGTAATGGCCCCTCTGGGGGGATGGCCATCCACAGTCCCTTCTCCTCTATTCTCTTTTAGGGATTTTGGGTATGCACAACATGTGTCTGGTGTGATTTTCAAGCTGATAGTCTGGGACTCAAACCTCAGCCACCTAAGTGGGATCCAGCCACTCCAGTCTCCACACCACCTGCTGGTCTCAGATATTTTAAGGTAAAAGAAGCAATGTGCAAAGTTATATTACACAAATGATTATACACACAAAAACAAGTGTATGTATCTATGTATGTTATGTGTTAACTGTTAACTCTCAATTACTCTGAGTTTTGAGTAGGATCTTCATACTTTTTATACTTTTTTGTATTTAATTTTAAAAATTGCTTTAATCAAAGAAAATTCAGAGAGAAGTTAGGTAATAATTACGAAATTATGTGCTTCTGCTAGAGGAGTACAGAAACCTAGTCTCAGAAGAAAGATGCTTTCTTTAGACTACCCCAAGAGGCACAAGACAGATTAAAAAAAAAAAACAAAAAAACTGATAGTTAAGCATAAAATCATTAACAATTAAAATACAAGAATGTAGAAAAGGTTGATCTATTAGTTTGTAGTAACTAGGCAAGGAGGCCAAAGAGGGTATCACTTAATGCCAATGTTATTTTACTCTGCAAAATTATCAAATAAATGCAGTAAGTAACTTAAGAAAATAATTATAACAATGGCTTTTGGGAGTTTATTCTAAGTCTTGGGTTGACTGCAAAGAAATAAACTAGTAGCTACCAATTCATAATAAAACAAACTTCACAGATAGAATTTTGGTTTTTTTTGAAAGGTTGACAGATACAAAGACTGTTCTTTGCTTTTCCCAAACACAGTTATAACACATAGTTAAACTTTCCAGATAATAAACATTATACACTCAAACATGTGTATAATTCACAAGTTATGTCTTTGTATAAAATAATCTATTAGCTACGATGTTAATTAGTAACAATAATTTGTAATTTACCTTTTTCATCAACTTTTTATAAGTTTTTTTTTTCTTGGTGATAAATGATTTATAATTATTTTCATTTCAGATTGCTTGATTCATCGATTAAAAGTCAATAAAAATATAGGGCAAGGAGTAGGAAACTTTATAGTCCTACTAAATCTGTTACATAAAACAGGAAATTCAGGGCATAACAATGTTTTTTTATACACAATAGGAACTGAGTAATTATCAATTAACCATAAAGCAGAAAACTGCAATATAAATTTGGCTTCTTATAACTGTAAAATCTTTACAAATGTAATTAGTTTTTACCCATATAGCACTGCTTTGTCTAAAATATACACAAGTAACAGTCTGAGGAGAAACCATATGCAAAGTAGCATAAAGGAGAAATCAAACCACTCAAAGCTAAAGACAAAACATCTGAAAAGGCTTCTGGATATTAAAGTTAAATCAAAATTAAAGTTTACAAAATGTTACCTAGTCTTTGACAGAATCTAATCCATGATAATCCTTAATGATATTTGTAATAAATGAGATGATGTTTCCAAAATTAAAAAGGGATATTTGGCTTGCCAAAGCAACTCATTTAAAAAGGGAAGTATAAGGCCAGCCCATGGCCTGGTGGCTAAGGCAGCTGGATCACACGTGGCCAACCACAGGTTGAGTCTCAAACTTGGAGGCTTGAAAAACATGTCAGGCGCATATCTACATGTGCTCAAAATCCCAAAAAGAGGGTGAAATGGAAAAGGGATTGTGTTGTAAACATGCCTTGTGTGCGTGTGTGTGTTGTGTATGTGTGTAAGGGCTTTCTCTCTTTCCCTGCCCCCATCTCCACCCCTGAGAGCACACACACCCTCTGGCAAATTTAAAGAGAGAGAAGTGCAAATATTTCTTTTTTTAAAAAATATTATTTCATTTAACTTTATTTATTTATTTATTTTATTTATTTATTTTAATTTGACCAGAGAGGGACAGGTGAGGAGAAGTGAGAAACAAAGCTGCCAGATCCAGGACTCGAATCATGGTCAGCCATGTAGGAGTCCAGCACCCTTAACCACCATGCCACATGCTGGCGCCACAAATATTTCTAATCCATATCAAGATACATTGAAAAAACTATGCTACTATGTGATTGTCTACTCCCTACTGGGGAGGACCAGGAAAGGGAAACTAAACTAATCTCTGGAAGAATCGAGATTCTAAGATTAAAGTGATATAATTGTCAAATTATTCATCCAAATTATAAGCTAAATTGAGAATCATAACTTTCCAAACAGACACAGACATAGCAAAACTGAGCCCTAAGGATCACAGCATTCCTTGCAGAAAGTAAATTACACTAGCCAGACAAGAAAAAATAGGCACCAAATTATAAACAAGTAGAGAACTTTAAGAAATGTGAAATATTTAAAAAGCAAATGATTCATCACAATTAATAATTTGTATTCATATACAGCATCAACTTTCTGTCTTAACACTAAAAGTGCTACATCTTTGAGACAGGCTCTGTGCCTTAATCAACTACATCACTAGCACTTAGAAAAATGCCTATAACACACCAAGATGAAAACATAAATGTATGTCAATATTCTACAATTTATAGCACATGTATAAACATTACAAAAATGATTATACAGCATTTCACTTATCTTTCTATCACCTCCATTCATCATTTTATTGATGCTCAAAGGAAAAAACATACAGAACAAAATAACCTTAAATTCTTTCTCAGACTATTTTCACATATAAACTTCTCAAATTGTTGGTGATGTGTCCATTTTCAGCCTACAAAATTTTCCTAGTTAAGAAGTTTTTAATAGGTGGTCACTTGAAAGATCCTTTAGAAAAACTTAACTGTAGAAAATATTCAAATAATTCCTGCCTGTATCAAGCTAAAGCAAAGCCCAAAAGCAGACACCAAAATGCACATACTATGAAATCATATTCATTGGTGCCAAAGCAGATGATACGTGAAGTATTTTACTAAAAAGAAAGATAAAGACAAAACAAGGGGCAGCAAAATTTTTACCACCTAATACCTAAAGACACAGTATCTAGCTAAACTTCTGTAAAATCCTTATCAATAAATAAACCATGACAAATAACAATTACCTTATTAAATTAATTAAGTATGAGCAATGTTCTACTGTTCCCATTCAAGAGAAAATGTTTCACCTGGTGACAAATAATAATATAATAATTAACTTTTACTGATGTTTCCTGTAAGACCTAATTCTACATGGATAAGCCCATTATGATCCTATGACATAGGTACTACTATTAGTCTTACTTTACAAACATGAAAGCTAAGAGTAGAGAGGTTAACTAAAACAAGGTCATATCATGCAACGGCACCTTGCAAGCAGAAAATCTAGTTCTAGAGTCCCCCCCCCCCCCCCCCGCCATCCATAGAAGAAGAAGAAAGAAGAGGGACTAGCAGATGGCATAATAATTATGTCACCAAATTCCCATGTAGTCGATCACGGTTTGAGTCCCAGACCTGATGGCTAAAATTCACACCAGGTGCGTGTGTGTGAGGGCCCAAAATCTCAAGAGGAAAATGGAGAAGGGATTGCAGTGTGACCATCCCTCTGGGGGGTGATTTCTCATTTTCTGTCTGTCTCTCCAGCGAGCATACATGCCCTATTGTAAATATCTCTCTGAAAAAAAAAAAAAAAAAGAAAAAAAAAAAACAATATTTTTTGTTAAACACAACATTGGTGTTCTTAAATATATTTTATTCTGAAGATACCTTTTGTCATCATTAAAGAATGAAAATATCTAGTACAAATGGTTCTCAACCACTTTTTCAGTCTCTACACAATCACTTTGTTGGTCTCCATCATCATATACAACATAGTATCCCTTATCACAACCTGGAGTTGTAGAGGAAATACTATATACCTGTTCTTGGTATACCCCTCGGTGGTACTTGCTTCCCCTTGAGAATCCCACAGTATATAAACCTACACCTTTATTTGTATGCAGGAGCACTTCTGGCTCCACCCAATATTTGCCTATGGCTGTAAAAGATTTTTAAACAGAATGCATGTTCAAAGATTTTGTACTATTTCTCTCATGTAAGACTCATGTGAAATAAACAAATATCACATGTTTCAATATCAACTCATAATAATAAAGAAAACTGAATTAATAAAAATAATGCCATGCTTTTTTTCCCCTCTGGTTTAATTTGTTTCATTCAGCAGCAGTAATGGGCTTGTCTCATTTCAACCACCTTGAAAAAATTTAAAGAAGGGTTTTTCGGAGGAGGGCTATAAAATTATCATTGACATTTTAATTAAAAAAAATAAATGTATTTAGAATAAACAGGACGTTCCTTCTAACAGTCTGCAGTGGCTGCTCCATTGCTTCTTCATACAGTCTTGGTAAATTATGCAGGCTCTCACTAGACAGAGCAGCTGTATTTCACTGTCCTCAGTAATGTAATCTACATTTATCACTATTTTAATTAAGCGGATTCTTAATTTGGTACTCTCATTGCAAAAAAAAAAAAAAATACCGTATTCATTTTTTTTTCTTAAGACAGCACTGTGTCAGTCTCATAAACCAGAATTTAATTTTAAACATGTTTCTTACTGCAACTGGACATTATTTTTTTTTAAAAACTATTATATTTGGTTTATTAAGAACATGTTCGTCTTCATACTATCAGCTTAAAACATTAGCTCCTTCTTTATAATGATAGAAAAAAAGATACTTCTACAGTTCTCAATTTCACGGTTCTAAAGTGATATACTAAAAAGAATATGTGGTTTATTAAAATATTAAATTCAACTTCACTCAAAATCAGTATGGAGCGAATGTAAGAACTTTACAAGAAAAGCGACACTTTACTAAATGTTGAGGAAATGCAACTTAAGAGTTCTTTTTGTAAGATTATTTTTATCACTAGATCATTTAAAATGACTGATTCTAATTAAATTTATCACTGTGGAATACAACAGTTTTTAATCACCTTGAAGATACATTCTGGATTTTTAAAATTCATTTCACATTATTACTTGTCCCTAAATATAATGTTTGTTTTTCTAAAGAATTATTTAATGTATTATTATTATCATGTCAAATTTGCTATGGGGCCCATGTCCTATAACAGAGTGTATGTGTTTGAGAGTGAGAGAGAAAGCAAGGTGCCAGGTCTGGGACTTGAACCGGGGTTGGCCATGTGAGAATCCAGTGCCCTAATCACCACACCACCCACTGGCCCCAAAGTGTCTGATTTTTAAAACATAAATTGACACTAAAGATGGTGTTTGTTTTAAACAGTTCACAGAGAAACACTTTTAATATTGCAAGGCCACATAAAATCATGCATTTTTATACAGATGGTGCATCAAACTTTATGTATCAGTAAGGAAAGAGCTAATGTGCAAAAAAATCCATAATTAGCACATATTAGTTGAGCATTTTGTATGTGCCGGATATAAAATTAAGTGCTATGAATTGAACCTAAAGACAAAGCCCTCCTATGAAACAAAAGATATTTGGGTATTGTGTGTACACATACATAACTTGTATAGTACCAAGTGGCTTTTAAACTGTGTTCATTAGAAGGAGAGAGGGGCTGTGGGCCCATCTGCATTTTACCCAGAAAAGCTCCCATTTTCATCTATTTTAAACATCAGTCTTCTTGGAAGCTGGTATAGAAAGCAAAAGCCATTTACCTAGAAATCATGAATAAGGGCTCTAGACTACTATTAAGAATGCAGGTAAATAAAAAAGAATCTTGGGACCAGCAGATGGTGTAACAGTTAGGTCACTGGACTCCCACATAGTCAACCACAGTTCGAGTCCTGTACCCAGCAGTTTAAAACTTGCACCGAGCTTGTGTACACGAGTGCCCAAAAATCCCAGAAGGAGAAGGGATTGTGGTGCGGCCATCCCCCCAGGGGGTGACTTCTCGCTTTCTGTCTCTGTCTTTCTAGCACGTATATGCACCCTATAGCAAAGATCTCTCTCAAAAACACACACACATACACAAAAATAAAGGAGCCGGCAGGTGGTATGGTGGTTGAGGTGCTGGACTCCCACATGGCCGACCATGGTCTAAGTCCTGGACCTGGCGGCTTGCTTTCTCATTTTCCCTTTCTCTCTCTCCCTGTCTCTTTCTGGTCAAATTAAAAAATAATAACAAATAAAATTAAATAAATAACTTTAAAAATAAATAAGTAAACAAATAAATAGAATCCTAAGAATTCCCACGTGCCCTAAAGAAAATTGAAAACCTAACATAGTTTTCTGTTTTTCAATACAAAAATGCATCATGACTTTTCCAATGACCTAACTTAGAATACATATTACATATTATTAATATTATATTAAATATTATATGTAATATATATTATACATGAATAAATTCCAATTGTCAGATAGGATTTTTCAAATCTGAAGTCCATTAAATGTGTTCTACATTTTATATTAAAACATCTCGTTTAAAATAAAGTCATTTACCTTTGGACTGCAATTTTAAAAATTAAGTTACCATTTAAGCATCTATAATGACCTGGTCAATACCTATATATTCTATCACTAATTCCTCATAAAAATCTCAAAGTATAAACTTTTACTCCCATTTTACAGATGACACAGTAGACTCAGAGGTTAAGAAATGTGTTCAACATTACACAGTGAATACTTGGAGAAACTAGGACTTAGGCTCTTGTTCTTTTTATTAACACACCTTCAGAAGCTAAATAAATTTGATCTAATTTTTTTTTCTCTTTTAATCATATCAAGTATAATGCCCACTTTTATTATCAATTAATAACTTCCCATATATGTGTATTTTACAAAAAAAAACTTAGGTATCAACATACACAAATAAGTAACAAAAAAAAGAGAGAAATCTAAAATTTAAATCAATGCTAATGAATGACAAATACTTTAGTCCTTGTGTAACCTCCCTTGGTTTGAATTTAAATGTCATGTATAAAGCCTTGGGTTACCCAATTCAGGAATAAGTAAAAGTTAAACTCTAGGCAGCCCACTCAGATTCTAATTAAATAGAAGAATTAAGTACAAAGGAACCAATTTTTTTTAAAAAAACTTCTAATGAAGTTTTAACTTCAAAAAGATATTTCATGAAGAGACAGTACAGTTTGTAAGATTCCTTCTATCTCAAATTACTCTGATGAATGTCTGATAAAACTTGAGATTTACCACTCGGTAACAACAAGAGGTAGCCAATAATTCTAAATGAAAACTTAGAATGGTCTTTTGTTCCCTTTGTTTAAAGCAAAGCCTCTAGTGAAAAACAAGAATATCTACTTAGGAAAAAGGGGTCTCTTGTCTGAATAAAAATTAAATTTAAATTATCCTGCTTCTTACCTGAATATTCCCAATCATCTACATCTACTACTGTTCACTAAAAGACTATAGAGGGCACTGTTGCATCAGCTTTGAGGCTTTACAAAAGAATCCTAGAAAAAGAAAACTGTCTATAATGTATAATTTCTCTGAAGGGTCAAAATGCACGGAAACCTACTAAGCCAAATCTAAAGGAAAAAAAAAAGTCAAAATGTATGGTTTTCTAAAATAGGCTGGATTTCAATGGGGGGACAAAATTTAACAAAAACAACTGTCAAATTGAGAACCTTGCACTGCACACATTTTGCATTTCCCTTTGTAGTGCTTTCATGAGAAAGGTAACTAATCATAGCACCTCCTTATCCATTGGAAACAGCACCCTACTGCAGAATTCTCTTCACAATCAATAGGAAAATGAATGTGGCACCTCATGCAATCCTTCCATAATTCTATCAACAGAAAGGATGCAGTCTGTTTGCATACTTTTGTCTAAAAGGCCAATTCTATTTGTCCCTTTTTTGAGTAAGATGACAGCTATAGATCCATCACTTTCACATGAAAGTAAACACACTTTAAAAAAAAAAAAGAATCAAAACTAAAATCCTCCCCTTTTTTAAATGTAATTTTATTACATATAAGAACTCAAACTTAAAGCAAAGTAGAAAAAGCAAGTTTTTCCTAAAATACATACATTTTGTGCAATTGTACCAGATGTAAAATAAGTTACAAACAATATTCACAAACCTAAGAATTAGGTATAAAATGGCTTATTAATAAGCTTTGATATATTTCCTATTCTCACAGCACTCCTGTCATAATTCTTTTTTGAAACTACTGAGAGATTAAGTACAATGTTAAAGGTTCTTTTAACACATTTGCTTTTAATGTAGTCAGTAAGATTAGCTGATACAATATAATGCTTATTACATTGCCACTTAAGTTTTTCTAATTATTTACCAAATTTTAATCTTTGACACTACAGATAATACAAAAGTGAAAGAGAAATTAAATGATTTCACTATGATCATTTAAAAATAACGTTCTGAATTGCTGAGTCTCTGCAGAGACACAAATATTAGTTATGAGAACTACATGACCATATCAAGTAGAGATAATATGTAAAAGCAGAAAGGAAGACACTATAATACACACCTTACTTATCACACCATCTCATTTCATGTTAACAAACATGAACATTTCATGTTAACAACATTTAACATTTAATGGTAAATCAATATCAATATAAATATCATTATAAAACTAAGACCTCTAATAAAGAATTCCAAATTCCCAAGAAAAACAGTATATGACTCATTTTATCACTCTCAAACTTCCAGAGAAATTAGTTCCTTCTCTGGAGTTAAAGTGCAGAACTGTGAAAGTGTTAAAAATTCCTCACTAATATGTCAACCTACTCATAAATCAGTTAAGAGGGGAAGGGACTTTAGATGGTATGTAGATTTAATTTCACTACAAAAGCTGCAGTTTAACAAGTTATTTCCAGTTAGTAAAATTCAAAAGTAAAGCACTGTTAAAGTGGCTAGTACTGACTTTAGGCTTTAACATATTAACTTTACGAACAAAAATGCTACTTGAATATTAGTTCTTTAAATTATTAATTCATGAGTTTTAGTCTCCTCCTGAGGCAAGGCAGTTTCTAGGTATGTTTAATCATGTAAATAAACAGAAAGAATTTATAATAGTCTAATAATGCATTAAACATAATACAACCCTTTTTAATGAATGTTGAATGCAAAATCCTATAAACCAAGTTTAAATAAATGAAATATATAACTTAAAGAATCTCTAAGATCCTCTAGAAAGTAAATGCACGAAATCAGAAAAATTAAACACAGGCCTATTGCTTTTCATTGAGCTGATATATAAATGCTTACAACAGGATCAAAGTATTGCTGTGACTGTGAAGGGTTGTACTCAATTTCAAAGAAATCTAAAAGAAACTGTGAGAAAATGTTTATCTGCAATATTGTTTTTCATCTACCACAATGATGACTGTGAAAAATACAAAAAAAAAAAAAGAGGTAATATTCAGGACATTTTACTAGACATTTTATTATGGTAGTAACACAGCATATTAAAATCAATTTTAGTAACTCTAATTTATTCAAAGCTTGATTGTGAGCAATAGCTGCTAAAAGGATGCAGCACTGTTGATTCATATACAAGCATTTTACTTAACTACATTGGATAATAGCAGTGCTCCTAAAGGAGTATAAAAAGCAAAGTGATTAGCAGTCATTACTGTTAATTAGTGCTCACATTACATTACTTGGGGTGAATCTTCTTTAAGGTGAATACATGGAAAGTTTAATTTTGAAGGTTTGCCAAATCTTGTCTAGGTAAGTACTGGCATAAGCCGTCAACCACCAGTAAACAGAATGAAAAACAGGTACAGATCAGCATCCAATTAGTGTGTCTAAGATTTTAAACAGGAAAAGGTTGGAGGGGAATGAGTAAAACTGGAAACTCATACTTCACATTCTGCAATCTCACTGATAAAAGGAGGAAATGTGTGTTTATCAACTTGCTGTGAGTGCACAGTTCATTTGGAGTCCTGTAAACAATCGCCTGGCTGCCCACTTCCAAATGCATGTGAAAATCTTGGAAATTCTGAGCATCTTATTCAGCAACCAAGGTCACTCTAGTGATGCCCTGAAAATGGGAAATTAGGAAAACGTGGCAATCAGAGGTTTAGGACTGACCAGAAAGAGCCCTGAGGCTGGCTTACCATTTTCACCACCAGTCCAGTTCTCTCTGCTTGCTCAGTATTACCACAACAGGACTGCAAGTGAATGAAAATAACTCCACACCAACTAACTGGTACATTTGTTTTCTTGTTTAGAAAATGACAGACATTTGTCACAGCAAAAAAAAAGAGAAATAAAATCTCTCAAACAACAGTTTTCAAGAACTACCTCTCAAAGAAAAACAGGCTCCTCCTGAAACCTCAGGAAAAAAGGACCTGGGGAATGGCCAACATCCTGTTGATTATCAGGTTTCCTTTCCCCCTACACCATTCTGTGCATTTTAAAACACAGGCCAAATCTTAAACAAAGATGCTTCAAAAGCAATATATTATCATTAATAAAAAAATCCAAAAAACTCAACTGTGGAAAAATTATACCAACATTCAATGCTGTCCACATAAAGACTTAAAACATTCATTTATTTAAATTTGAGAGGGACAGAGGGAGAGAGAGAAATGGAAAGGGAGAAAGCAAGCCACCAGGTCTTAGAATAGAACCATGGTCAGCCATGTGGGAGGTCCAGCGCCCTTAACTACCATGCCAAAAATTAATTAATTAATTATTTTTTAAAAAGTAAACTAGGATTGCAAATATTATCCCACTGGAAGCAACCTTTGTATTCCATAATAAAAATAAGGTATCCCATGATACTAAGCTAGCAACATAAGCAATGTTTTGTATTTTTTACTTTTTAACAGGGAACAATTTGAACTTATTTTTAAAAAACAAAGGTTTATTAGCTATTTTGATAAGTTAAGAAAGGAGGCTCAGTCCAGTTGCTGTGGCATGCCAAGACCTTGTTGAGAGTACCTGTCTTTCTCACACATGTTCTCTATCTAAAAAGATGATTATAAAAAGCAAGGAGACTATAACTATGCATGATAGACAAGTTCCTCATGATATTTTCTTGGATCACAGACTTAATTAAAATATGTCATTCTTGAGAAAAAGACTAAGTGTTAAAAAAAAATGAAAAATGTTTCCTTCTTCCCTGCTCAAATTAATTCAATTTAGAATCTCTTTTCTCAAAACCAAGAAAATGACCACAGAGCCAAATCTACTAATGCCTAATATATCTTCAGAAACGGTTAGAATGTTATTTGAAACTACAAATTATGTTTTTTTTTCTTTTTCACACAAAACACAGTTTTAAAACTTGCAAGTTGTCACTTAGAACTGTAATTCTCAAAACTGCCTAAAAGAACCACTTTTTTCCTAAATTTCTACATCTTTAAAGATAGAACTTTTGTTAATATAATAAAAAATATTTCACAAGAATAAAAATTTTAGAAGATATAAAAAACAAAGCCAAATTTATATTATTTGATTCAAAGATATAAATTCCTTCTTTCAAATTATTATAGAAGTTTCTAAATGCTTATTTTCAAACTCTGTATATATCTTATCTTGGACCAATAACAAATACCTCATGGACTAGCACCAGAGTACTCCCTAGACCACACTTTGAGTAGGAATGAACTAAAATTATTCTGAGAGCTCTGAAATAAGATCAAACATTAACCACTATGATTCTTGACTTAACAACCCTTCTTCCCCTTATCAAACCATATGCCTGCCCTCTCTGTCTCACTGATAGTCTACACTTAGTTTATTGATTTATGTATGGACTATACAGCTGACACTTGAACAACTTGGCTTTGAACTGCATAGGTCTGCTTATATGCTGATTATAAATTTATTGAAAAATACAGGACAGCACTGTAAATATATTTTCTTTATGATTTTAATTTTCCTTAAGTTTACTTATTTATTTTTCTTAAGTTTAATTATTTCTTTATTCCATGAGAGAGAGAGAGATGGAGGGCAGGAGAGTCAGGCACCCTCAAGAGGGTCTTCATACCACCATCACTCCAAGAACTGCTGTCCTAGATGATGGATATGCCTGTGTGCCTAGCATATACAGGGACACCTTGGGACATATAACCAAGACCTCCTCTTGGTGCTGCACCACTGCAGCTGCCCATTCCTTATGATGGCCTTAGTAATGTTTTTCTTTTCTCTAGCTTACCTACTGTAACAATACAGAATATAATAATTATGTGTAACACACGTAATATGTCTTTATTATTTTATTTATATTTTTTTTTTTCACATGAGTTTTGCCAGAGAAAGAGAGAGAAAGTGAGAGGGAGAGGGAGAAAGCAAGCTACCAGGTCCGATACTCGAACTGTGATCAGCCATGTGGGAATTTCAGCACCTTAACCACCATGCCACCTACTGGCCTCTGAAATATTTCATTTTTATGTTACCGGTAAGTATTCTGATCAATAATAGTAAGCTATAAGTACTTAAAGTTTTGGGGAATCAAAACTCGTATGTGGGGACCAGCAGATAGTGTAATGGCTATGTTGCTGAACTCCCTTGTAGCCGACCGCTGTTCGAGTCTTAGACCCGGTGGCTTAAACTCACGCCGGATGCGTGTGCATGTGTGCCCAAGATCCTGAGAGGAGAATGGAGGAGAAGGGATTGCGATGTGGCCATCCCCCCGGGGGGTGATTTCTCGCTTTCTATCTCTCTGTCTTTCTGGCAAACTCATGCACCCTCTAGCAAAAAAAAATCTCTCCAAACAAAAGAAAAAAAAAAAAAAAAAAAAAAAAAAAAAAAAAAAAAAAAAAAAACTCATAAGTGTATTTTTGACTGCACAAGGGGTCAACATTCCTAATCCCTACACTGTTCAAGGGTCAACTGTCTATCTACTGTTATATAGTAATACCTGCATGACTTAATACTAACGCAATGCTGGGGGGAAGAAAGTTCCTAAATGCTTATTTTCAAACTATGTATAGTATGCATCTTATCTTGGACCAATAATCACAACCTCATGATTAAAACTATATACTCTTGGGGCATGATAGTTGGGACACTGGAATCCCACATGGCTGATTGTGGTTCGAGTCCCAGATGGGGCAGCTTGCTTTCTTGCTCCCCACCCACCCTGGTCAAATTAAAAAATAATAATAACAAATGGAATTAAATAAATAAATAGTTCTTAATAAAAAAATTTTAAAAAGGTATATATTCTGGGCCTGCCCAATATCACAGTGTTCAGGGCTATGCTTATGGAGCCAGATCCCACATGGCTCAAATCCTGGCCCTTATGACTTAAAACACATGCCAGGCATATATGCACACACACTATCCTGACAAGATAGAAAAATCGAGGAAAAAGGATTGTGGTATGACCACATTCCAATGGGAGTCCTCTCTCTCTCTCTCTCTCTCTCTCTCTCTCTCTCTCTCTCTCACTCTCTGACAAGCACACATACCCTCTGGCATTATAAATAAATGCATTTAATTCTTAAAAACAAACAAAAGTACATGTTCTGCCACTTTCTACGTTTGAAACCTTGAGCAAGTTATTTAACAGATACTTAACATCTGTATCTCAGTGTACTTATCTGCAAAATAAGGATAATAAACTAGGATTGATGTAAGGATATATGTATGTAAAACATAACATACAAAGAGTTTATAACATTGCCTGAAAGATAGTGCTACATAAATAGCAATTATAATTATAGTAAGACAAAAATAACTGAGAAAAAGCACACAGCTCTAAGGATTCCAACAATCAATATAAATGAGTTGCATAATGTTTTTTTTTTTTGCAGTGTTCGTATAATAAAAACTGTCCAATAGTTATGATAAGGCAAATCAACTAAAAATACTGAGTTTTGACAGAAATTTCATTCTTGGATCCCCATAAAGTTTACTGTGTGATATGGTGAAAATTCTTAACAGCATTCCTTAGAGCAAATACACAACAAAAAACAAAAAAAATTTTTTGGTTGAGATTTTTGCTATATGGTTTTGATATAGAGTGTGCGCACTTGCTGGAGAGACAGAGAGTGACAGAGAAACAAAAAGTGAGAAATCAGCCACCAGGGAGGATGGCCACTCCACAATCCCTTCTCCATTCTCCTTTAGGGATTTTGGGCATGCATGTACATGCCCCTGGCATGAGTTTTAAGCCACTGTATCCGGGACTCAAACCATGGTCAACTATGTGGGAGTCCAGTGATGTAATCATGCCATTTGCTGGTCCCCCAAAATTTTGAGCACTTCTCATGGACAAGGTAACATGATGAGCACTGAAGAGTACCCAGAGTTGAAAAACACATAGATCTGCTTTCAAGAAGTTATAAACTAACAGAAAAATATATATTCAAATAATTACGTAAAATATGACATAATATAAAATAGTAACTACCCACAAAAGTAACTAAAGGCAATAAAAACATTTTTTGAGAGGTTTTTGCTATAGGGTGAGTGCGCTCGCCAGAAAGGCAGAGAGAGACAGAGAGACAGAAAGCGAGAAATCACCCCCCAGGGGGGATAGCCACGCCGCAATCCCTTCTCCTCCATTCTCCTCTCAGGATCTTGGACATACATGCACATGCACCCAACGTGAGTTTAAGCCACCAGGTCTGGGACTTGAACAGCAGTCGACTACATGGGAATCCAGAGACATAGCCATTACGCCAACTGCTGGTACCTAAAGGCAATAAAAATTTTAAAACATAAAACTACACTTGAGAAAATCAGGGACAATGTCTTTTGCATCATTATCCTTCCCCCTCAAATTAAAATCCATTTTATTTCATTTACATTTACACTACATTTGATTATTTAATTTGCCAGAGGGTAGATACGCTTGTCAGAGAAGGAAAAAGGAGTCGGTAGAAAGGAGAAAAGTACCACCCTATGAGATGTGGTCATACCTCAATCTCTTCTCTCCCACTTCTTCCTCCTTTGGGGACTTTGAACCCCACCCCAACATGTTTCTCAACCTGGCAACTCTGGCTCTTAAACCATGCAGTCAGCCATGTAAACACCCACCTCAGTTAACAACCAAAGACCTATTTAGAACAAGTCAGGTTATTAGGTGTGTTCCTTTTCTTGTGGTCCCCATCACTTCTGACCCAAAACTGGAAGATGCCACTTGATACTCTTTTCTTCTTGAGCTCTTATTATCCTTCTTGAGAAATGAACAGCTTCCTTGCTTGCTCAGAGGTGCTACCTCCAGTTGGCACTTTGCTCTTTGGAAGTCCAGATGTCCTTTGTGATCTCAAAGCACATGGCATAGACTGTGCTTCAAACCCAGAGGACAACTGAACTGATTCCTGGCCTGGACAGTCATGAATACTCCCAGGCTACAAGGCTTTCTGAACCTGATGCTTATTTATTTATCTATTTATTTAAATAATTATTTTATTCAACTTTATTTATTTATTTATTTTAATTTGACCAGAGAGGGCCAGAGCGAGAGCGAGAGCGAGAGCGAGAGAGAGAGAGAGAGAAAGTGAGAAAGTAAGCCATCAGATCTGGGACTTGAACCATGGTTGGCTATGTGGGAGTCCAGAACCCTTATTCACCACGGCACCTGCCGGCCTCAAAACAGGATATTTAAACAGTAGTTATTAAACTTTTACAAAGATCAGGGGCCAGCAGGTGGTGTGGTGGTTAAGGACGCTGGACTCCCACATGGCCGACCATGGTTCGAGTCCCGGACCTGGTGGCTTGCTTTCTCTCTCTCTCTGTCTCTGTCTCTCCCAGGTCAAATTAAAATAAATAAATAAAGTTAAATAATTCTTTAAAAAAAAAAAAAAAAACTTTTACAAAGATCAGACCAATGGGAGACTACAGTAGAATTTAGGACCGATCGCCCAGAAAAATATACATATACAAAAATCTGCATAAAATTAGAGTTCAAGAACACTTCTTCCTTCCAATTAAGAAAAATCTCTCTTTACATATCACATTATCTTATACTGAAGTCCACTACTTTGATTCATATTAGCTTTCTGTGATCAAGTCCAGGTTATATGACCATTCACAACCAGAAGAACTTGGATAAGGGATAAGAAGTCACAAAAATGACTATGAGACCAATAGAAATGTTTAAAGATGACAAATTATGAAAGGTGCAAAAGGGAAGACTCCTGTGTTATTTGTCAAATGACAAGTCTCCTTCCCCTCATCATCTTCCCTCAAAATCACAAGTCTATAATTAAACTGGTCTTCAAATAGATTACAATGGCTCCAGAAATAATCCTATAGTAGGTAGCAGAGAGTTTTTCACAAGATAAACAAGCATCTAATAAATAGCATCTGCCTCTTCTAGTCTATCAATGTATTTTTAAATTTTAATTATTTATTTAATTTTTATTTATTATTATTATTATTATTTTAATTTGACCAGAGAGAGAGAGAGAGAAAGAAAGGGGAAAATGAGAAAGCAAACCACCAGGCCCAGGACTCAAACCATGGTGGCCAGGTAGAAGTGACTTAACCATCATACCACCTGCCAGCCTCTGTCAATATATGTATTTTTTTTTAGAGGCTTTTTTTTGCTATAGGGCATATGCGCTCATCAGAAAGAGAGAGACAGAAAGAGAGACAGAAAGCGAGAAATCACTCCCCAGTGGGGATGGCCAAGCCACAATCCCTTCTCCTCCATTCTCCTCTCGGGATCTTGGGCATGCACACACATGCACCCGGCCTGAGTTTAGGCCACCGGATCAGGGACTCAAACCGCAGTTGACTATATGGGAGTCTAGCGACATTGCCATTATGCCAACTGCTGCTGCCATTTGTCAATTTAGTTTTATAGAGATCCATGAAGATCAATATCAGCCAAAATGTGTCAAAATTAGGATTAATTTTGTTAAGTTTAACAACTGTACAATGAACACCATTATGTGCAAGTGGGGCAGTATAAGATTTTTTTTTGGTTTTTTTTTGGAGAAGTTTTTGCTATAGGGCGCATGCGCTCGCCAGACAGACAGAGAGAGACAGAGAGACAGAAAGCGAGAAATCACCCCCCAGAGGGGATGGCCACACCGCAATCCCTTCTCCTCCATTCTCCTCTCGGGATCTTGGGCATGCACGCACACGCGCCCAGTGTGAGTTTAAGCTACCAGGTCTGGGACGCGAACCGCGGTCGACTACGTGGGAGTCCAACGACATAGCCATTACGCTAACTGCTGGTCCCAAGATATTAATTCTATATGTTTCTTAGAGGGCTGAATTATTTGACTTAAAGGATCTAAAAAAGATGTGAAGGGCCTAAATTTACAGGCAATAAATGAAGAGGATAAATTCAATCCAGTCTATAATATGCATGGGGCAGCATTATAAATACTATAAGCATAATTCTGCTGTTGATGACAGCAGTAAACATAATAGCCCACATACTACTGTAGTAGTGAGAAATCACCCCCCCCACCCCAGGAGAGATGGCCATGCCACAATGCCTTCTCCTTTATTCTTCTCTCAGGATTTTGGGCACACAAGCATATACGCCCTGAGTGTTTTTCAAGCCACTGGATCCAGGATTCAAACCAAAGAGCTGGCCATGTGGGATCCAGCCACCTTACTGGGCTGGCTCATTAAGGAGCCTTTTTTTTTTTTTTTTAAGAATTATTTAATTTTTTCTTTCTTTCTTTCTCTATTTAAATTTGACCAGAGAGTGCAAGAGAGAGAAAGAGGGAAAGTGAGAAAGCAAGCTGCCAGGTTCAGGACTTGAACTACGGTCAACCATGAGGGAGTCCAGCACCCTTAATTACTATGTCACCTGCTGGCCACATGGAGCCATTTTTTAAAATCTCTTAATTCTTTATATATTCTTTGTTCTAAGTTCTCTAAGCTCAGTTCATCTAACTTTTAAATAGAAGTACTGGCTTGAGGTTTTTTACAAATTAGTTATTAGAACATACTCTGCTTTTAAAGATAAGCGTGAAGTTAAATCTTAAAAGAACATACCAAAATAAATTTTAATGGAATGAAAGCGTTTATTAAGTTAGAACCTTTATGATCACTGGGTTCGTCTCTTTATCTCCTTTTGAAATAACCCATGCCTCAGTTTACTCATTTAGTTAACTCAGTAGAAAATATTAATTCTATACATTTCTTAGAAGGCTGAATTATTTTACTTAAAGGGTCTAAAAAAGATGTGAAGGGTCAAAAATTATAGGCAACAAATGCAGAAGGATAAATTCAATCCAATCTATAATATAAATTTGCACCCATTAAAACCTCTTTCACAATTTGAGTGATTACCATTCTATTTCTTCTCTGAATTAACTTATAATAAAATTAAGAAAAATTACACTCATCTCAATGCCCACTTGCAGCTACTATTTAATATTAATATACTAGTGGAACTTTGTATGCAATGAAAAAAATGACTTAACGTTATTGGACTATTTTGGAAGCTGGAGAATGAAGGATAAGAAAGACCCAAGACTGGTATGAGGCTGACATAATTTTTTAGATAAAAACGTCCTAATTAAATAGTCCAGGAGTTACAGGGAATCTCATAAAAAAAAAAATTACTGAAAAGCAATACCTACTCAAATTGCTTATAATATTTAAATAAAAACAAAAATCCACAAGATAAATTTTTTAAAAATAGCTTCATATATCAAGACAGATTGAGTAATACAAATATTATACAATATTATATGAAGATTCAAGGAAAAAGATATTACGCTCAGTGGGGATGAATCAAGGAAGACTGGCATGAGCTCTAAGCCACTGGTTATGGGACTCGAACTGCCATTGACTATGTGGGAGTCCAGCAACGTAACAGTTACGCCATCTGCTGGTTCTTTGACTACTTTTATGAATCCATAATATTGGATCGTTGGAAAAGTCATGATGTTATTTGCATAAAAAAAAATACATGGGACCAGAAGTTGGCGTAATGGCTATGTCGCTGGACTCTCACGTAGTCGACCGCGGTTCAAGTCCTGGACCCGGTGGCTTAAACTCATGCCGGGCGCGTGTGCGTATGTGCCCCAGATCCTGAGAGGAGAATGGAGGAGAAGGGATTGTGGCGTGGCCATCCCCCCTGGGGGATTATTTCTCACTTTCTGTCTCTCTGTCTCTCTCTGTCTGCCTGGCGAGAGCACACAGCCTATAGCAAAAACCTCTCAAAAAAAAAAAAAAAAATACGTCATGACTTTTCCGATGACTCAATAGATGCTTTTAAGAAATAAAGATAGACTGGGCCTGGCAGGTAGTTAAGGGCTCTAGATTCCCACATGGCCAGCCACAGTTTGAATCCCAGACTTGGCAGCTTGCTTTCTCACTTTCCCTCTCTCATTTTGTCTCTCTATGGTCAAATTAAAATAAATAAATAAATAAATAAATAAATAAACAGACAAACAAATAAAGTCAAATAAAAAATAATACTTTAAAAAAAAAAAGAAGAAGAATTAAAGATAAGGATCAGCAGGTGGTATAATGGTTTTGTTCCTGGACACCCATGTAGTCAACTGTAGTTTGAGTCCCAGACCCAGCAGTTTAAAACTTGCATCAAGTGCATATACGTTTGTGTCCAAAATCCTGAGAGGAGAGTGGAAAAGAGTATATAGCATGGCCATCCCCCTGGGGAGGGATAATTTCTTGCTTTCTGTCTCCGTTTCTTCACAAGCGCATATGCACAAGAGCAAAAATCTCCCCCCCCCCCCAAAAAAAAGAAAGAAAGATAAAATACTTTAGTTCATGTATACTTCACATACCTCTGAAGAAAATGTAAAATGTTCAATTAAAAGGACAAAAATTTATTACGAGTTATTCCTGATTAACATGAAATATCTTTTTTCTCTATCACTCTATACCAGATTAAAGAGGTGATAAAGACAGGATGCTATAAAAATTAGAATCACAAAATATAGCTATCATAATTCACTTTACCAATATTGTTCAGTGAAACCTGTATCAACAGCAATGGACACTTTAGTTTACAAGGTACCTTATATAGGCTCCTTGTCACTATATAAAACACCATCAAGACTTTTCGATACCTCTTCAACATCCTCTCTTCACCTTTTCCATTGCTACTCTCCCAGTTCATGCCATTCCTCTGCAAATCATTCAGGGTAGTGGCTTTCGAACTTGTTGAATCATGATCACTTGGTCAACAATAAGAAATATATAACACTGGGACCAGCGGTTAACATAATGGCTATGTCGCTGGACTCCCACGTAGTCAACCGCGGTTCGCGTCCCGGTCCTGGTGGCTTAAACTCACGCCAGGTGCGTGTGTGTGCATGCCCAAGATCCCGAGAGGAGAATGGAGGAGAAGGGATTGCGGCGTGGCCAACCCCCCTGGAGGGTGATTTCTCGCTTTCTGTCTCTCTGCCTGTCTCTGTCTGTCTGGCGAGCGCACGCGCCCTATAGCAAAAACCTCCCCAAAAACAAAAAAAAAAGAAATATATAACATTGTTCACATAATTCTATGAAGGACTGTCAAAAAGTACATGGAAAATGCATATTATCAATAAACTATGAATAGATTTCAAATTTTCTCTGCACCAAAATAAACTGATACTTTAATTCCATTTTTCTATGAGCTTTTTGAAGTCCCACCATATATATTAATGTTAATATAAGCTCACACATAACAAGTGTATATTAAGGCACACACATAGAAATGATACAAAACCCAATAACTCACCTATGTACAATGCATTCAATATTTTCTGTTATTCTAGTCTCTCATTAAAAAAAAAAAAAAAAAAATGGCCGTTACTCATTAACTTGAGTTTGGAAAACACCACTCTAGAGGCTTTCCACTGTCTCAGCAATACCTGACACTATTTTGGTTTCCATTAAACTGAATAAACTTATTTTCCACTTCACTTTATCCTCTGAATACTAGCCAAATCGAACCATTCTCTATTAATAGTAACACTGATAATGATAATAATTTCCTGCTTCCATGACTTTGACTAAGATATACACATAATGAACAACATTCTCTTAGCCATTCTGTCTGTCCGTATCCAAACAACCTTTGAGAATATCAAAGGTAACTTCTCCTATTCGGCCTCTCTTGATCTCTTAACAAAGAAATTTTTTTAATCTCTCAATTCCTATAACCCTGAATTACACACTCTAATGACAATAATACTTTGCATTAGTTCCACTGTGTAAGTGTTTTATCTCCTAAGGTTTTGTTGAAGGCAGAGATTATGTCTCATAAATCTTAGACTTTTCAGTATTAGTAATTATAAAACATTGGGAACCAGCAGTTAGCGTAATGGCTATGTCGCTGGACTCCCACGTAGTCGACCACGGTTTGCATCCCAGACCCGGTGGCTTAAAACTCACGCCAGGCGCGTGTGCGTGCATGCCCAAGATCCCGAGAGGAGAATGGAAGAGAAGGGATTGCGGTGTGGCCATCCCCCCTGGGGGGTGATTTCTCGCTTTTTGTCTCTATGTCTCTGTCTGTCTGGTGAGCGCACGTGCCCTATAGCGAAAACCTCTCAAAAAAAAAAAAAAAAACAAAAACAAAAACAACATTGAATTGGTATTGGCTGAATGAAAGACCTAAGTCTCTAAATGGTAGTAAGATAGGTTAAAGTTAACAGGAAAAGTAAAGGTTAACTATATAATCCTGTTCTTCAGTCAGTATTTTTTCACACCAGCACATCACATAATAAGCTTCTATTAACCATTGCTTACAAAAAAAATTCATCTCTATATATTTAGTGATAACACCATTGCTTTTTATGATTATTTTATAATTTAGGCACTATGAATTTGCTAACTGAAGATGTTGTCAATTTAAAAGATAAAGCTGAAATAAATATGATCAATACAGGATCTATCATGGTGGTGTGTGACCACCGAAAGAGTCTTGGGTTCCAAAAATATGTAAGGACAACAATAACAGAACAATGAAATTTATACTAATCAATCTTGTTAATATGTTCTCAGTCATTTAATAGAGAATTTAACAAGGACAAAATAAACTACAGGTTTAGAACATAAGTAAAAGATTGTAGGATAGAAACATACATCCAGTATCTTAAATAATACAACTCCAGAAACAGACATCGACAAGAGGTTTCTTTTTTTTTTTTTTTTTGGAGAGGTTTTCGCTATAGGGCGCATGTGCTCACCTGAAAGACAAGAGAGACAGAGTGACAGAAAGTGAGAAATCACTTCCTAGGGGGATGGCCATGCCACAATCCCTTCTCCTCCATTCTCCTCTAGGGATCTCGGGCACACACGCACACGCACCCAGCGTGAGTTTAAGCCACCAAGTCCGGGACTCGAACTGTGGTCGACTGTATGGGAGTTCAGCAACACAGCCATTACGTAACTGCTAGTCCTGACAAAAGGTTTCTTTAAAAATAAATTGTAGCATAGTCAGTGGGAAAAAAAAGCTGACAGTCACTAGATATTGAAAACCATAAAGAAAGAAATTTGCAAGAAAAGTCAAGCATATCCAATACAATACACTTTAAAACAGAGAGAGAATATGATAAAATAGGAAAAAATCTATAGTCCTGCTGTAGAAAAAGGACTATAGGACATAAAAGTCAACTAGTGAATTTATACAAGTACTGAATAAAGGAAAAGATAAATAGAAAGTGTGTATCTGTGCATATGCAATATATACATATAATATCGATACCGAGTGGAAAAAATTCAAAGTTAAAGAGAGAATGATAGTTTTGCCAAAATGAGGGAGTCGAATTTTCTAAGCTTTTGTAAGAATCTATAGATGAAAGTTCTGAGCCCATGATGAGTGTAAGAACTATAAAAATTGACAAATATGATGCGACATTTTATTTCCAGACAGATCTTCCATCATGCACTTCCTCATTCATGCTTGACTTTATCATCTGAAAGGGCCAGGTATGGCACAGCCTCCATAAAGCTTCACCTGGGACTTGAAAGTAACAGTGGTCTGTTCGAATGCCAATTCTTCCTATTTAGAGTGCAGAATCAATACTAGGAAAGCATTTTTTGTGCCAAGGGACCATGTTTAATGTCCAAAATCTTGAGAGCAGACAAGGCTTGAGGCAAGCTGTGCAGGGCTGAGGAGCCAGGAGCAATCTGTAGAGGGCTATGTGTCTGTTTAATTAGCACTATATCTGGGTCCTCCCCACACCTTTTAAGGCCATCTTATATGTTTATCCCACTCTAAACTCTTTGAATTTACCTGAGAATCATCCAGTGATCTTTATCACCCTCCCCCCCACCACCATCTGAAGTAAAGAGATTCACAAAGTTATTTTCTACTATGAGGAGGTTTTCTAAAATGCAGATACCAAAAATAATTAGAAAAAGTGCCTGTTCAGCATTTTTATAAAATAGTCTGCAGCTGGAAATTATTCTTGGTACAGTTAGTGGTTACACTGCCAAATCTAATAGGATACCTTATCTTGAAAACATTCACTATGATACTCGTTCAAGTTTTTTAAAAGAATTTATCAATAATTTTTCATTACATATTGTAACAAGGTGGTGGTTTCCTTTCATTAGATAAGTTATTAGATAAAAGTTATTTTGATGAATTTTGAATAGCTAAGCAATTTTTATGCATGCATATTTTTCTTTTTTTGGTTATTTAGATTTTTGCCATTGGGTATGTAACTTACCAGAGAGAAACAAAGAGGATGGCCACACTACAGTCCCTTCTCCTCCATTCTCCTTGGGATTTCAGACATTTATGCACACATGCCTGGTGTATTCTTCTAGCTGTTGGGTCCAGAACTTGAACTACAGATTCAGCCATGTGGGATCTAGTGCCTTAACCACCACACCATCTGCTGGCCCTGTATTTATATTTAAAACTAGGTCTCACCATGTCATGATCTTCCTGCTTCAGCCTCTTAACTGGGACCAGGTGTGTGCCACCACACCAGCCTTTAGATTGGACTGGGAATTGAACCCAGGCCTCCTATGTGGTCCCACCCTGCAGAGCACTGAGCCACACACCACTGCAGCAGGGCCCAGCAATCCTTCATTTAGCAGGCTCCAGTTGCCAGGAACTCTGCCATGCACTAAAGATATTAGGTGAGTGTAAATCTAATTTCGGTTTTACGTTGTTGAAATTTGCCATTTGATATTGGATACATTCTTAAATAAATGTGGTTATGCTACACACCACTGTAATGCACATTTCTTGCTTTGTGTATTTTTTTTTTTTTTTTGCTAATGACTTATTACTTGCTGTTTATATGTATTTTAGACTATGAAAATGATGTCAGACAACAAGCTAATTTGAGTGATTTTCTTATTGAAGTTCAAATTGGTCATAACACAGTGGAGACAACTCATGATATCAACAATACATTGACCCAGGAACTGCAAAAGTACAGTGCAGTGGTGGTTCAAGACGTTTTGCAAAGGAGGGACCAGCAGTTAGCGTAATGGCTATGTTGCTGGATTCCCATGTAGTCGACCAGGGTTCAAGTCCTGGACCTGGTGGCTTAAACTCACACTGGGAGCATGTGCATGCGTACCCAAGATCCCGAGAGGAGAATAGAGGAGAAGGGATTGTGGTATGGCCATCCCCCTTGAGGGTGATTTCTCGCTTTCTGTCTCTGTCTCTCTGGCAAGCGCATGCACCCTATAGCAAAAACCTCTCAAAAAAAAAAGTTTTATAAAGGAGATGAGTGCCTTAAAGATAAGCAACATAGTGGCTGGCCATCAGAAGTTAAAAATGACCAAGTGAGAGCAATCATCAAAGCTGATTCTCTTAAGATTACCCAAGACTACACTGCCAAGGAGCGGTGATGACAAACTCAGGGCTGGACCAAGCGGCAGCTCCAATGCACTTTCCAAAGCTAAACTTACACCAAAAATAGGTCATGGTCACTGTTCAGTGGGATCTGATGCACTACGGCTTTCTGAATCCTAGAAAAATCATTGTAACTGAGAAGTATGATCAGGAAATCAATGAGATGCACTGAAAACTTCAATGCCTGCAGCTAGTACTGGTCAAGAGAAAGGGCCCAGTTCTCCACAACGCCTGACCGCATGTCACACAACAAATGCTTCGAAAGTTGAACGAATTGGACTACGAAGTTTTGCCTCATCTACCATATTCACTTGACCTCCTGCCAACAAACTACCAAGCACCCCAACAACTTTTTGTTGGGAAACACTTCTACAACCAACAGGATACAGAAGATACTTTCCAAGAGTTCATCAAATCCTGAATCATGTGTTTTTATGTACAGGAATAAACAAAGTTATCTCTCGCTTGCAAAAATGTGTTGATTGTAATGGTTCCTATTTTGATTGATAAAGATGTGCTTGAACCAAGTTACAATGGTTTAAAATTCATGGTCCAAAGCTGCAGTTACTTCCACACCAACTTAATACAAAAATGAAGAGCACAAACATGTCTTTGAGGTTCTTACAATCTAGCAAGTGAGACAGCCACAAAAAACAATCCTAGTAATTCAGTAAGAATCTAGAAAAGGTATTGACAAATTGCCGTGGAAGAGATAGGAAGAAGGTACATTAGAGCAGGTTTCACAAAATGGGATGAGGCAAGAAGGGGTCCATCAGGGAACCGAAAAGATAAGGGTGCAGAAAAGCATAATCGAAGACTCAGATACAAAATGCAATCCCTTTTAAGCTTAATTCGCTCATTATTAACTGGATCTCAAAGGCTTGTATAGAAATGGCATGGTAAGAATGGTAGGAATGTAAGGGCCTCTTCTTTTCTTTTTAAATTTGCTACAGGGCACATGCACTTACCAGAGACAAAATAATAGAGAAAGTGAGAAAGGACCCCCCCAAGGTGATGGCCACACCACAATCTCCATTCTTTTCCTAGGATTCTGGGCATGCATTCACATGCACCCAGTGTGCTTCTCCAGCCACCAGATCCAGGACTTGAACTACACAGTTAGCCATGTGGGATCCTGCCATCTTAACCACCATGCCACCAGCTGGCCTACAAGGGCCTCTTTTTCTTAAGAGATACTTTTGTTATAGGGTGCATGTGCTTGCCAGAGTCAGAAAGCAAGAAATAACCCCACACACACTCACCCCGGGGGGATGGCCACATTGCAATCTCTTCTCCTCTATTCTCCTCTTGAGATTTTGGGCATGTACACATAAACCCAGTGTGAGTTTTAAGCCTCTGAGTCTGAAACTCAAACTGTGTTCAGCTACATGGGAGTCCAGCCATGCAACCATTTCGCCCTCTGCTGGTCCCAACATGGGCCTCTTCTTAAAAAGCCTTGTTCGTCAGGCTAATATATTTTAACTTTATCTTAAAAGTGGTTTATTTAAGCATTTATAAAAATAAGCTGACAACAGATGGAAAAGACTCAGTGATGCATAAGGCAATATGAAGACAAGATGACTAATTTTGAAGACTTGCATTGTATGAATGAAAAACAAATAGTGATAATAAGGTCAAAGAGTCAAATTTTAGAAGTCACAGGTATAGTGGGTTGTCAGAAAAGTCACGGCACATTTTTGCATAGAAAAATACATAGTGACTTTTCCAACAACCCAATATTATCAACAGGTTCTACACATCTCATAGTAGTGGCTAAGGGGAGCTGGGCTGGGAAAAGGACTGAAAAAAACAAACTAAAAGTGTACTAGTAAGGCCCATGTTGTGACTTAGGTATTTGGGTAAATGATGATGCTTTTAATTAAATAAGAAATATAGAAAATGGAACAAATCTGTGTAGGAAGATAATTAACAAGTTTCATACTTACTGAGTTTACCATGACTAGAGATATTAAGGTGGAATAGTAAGGTAGAATTACATGAACAAATGAATACACAGGTCTAGAGAATGAGCTGACAGTCTGGTCCCAATGGCCAATTATTTTTGAAAGAAGATAAGAAGGAAGGAAAGGAGAAGAAAGAATGGGATAAAGGGAAGAAGAAGGGGGTGGAGGAAGGAAAGAGGGCAAAAATAGCAAAAGAATCATCATCTAGGATGGTTCCTACTTTCTATTGTTAACAAATGGATGCCACACTGTGTGATTTATATTAAAAAAAGAGAGAGATTTATTTATATTTTAGCACATGTATTTGGAGGTCCAAGGTCAAAAGGTTCTATCTTATTGGTGGAGACCCTACAGAGTGCCAAGGCAGCCCAGAGCATCACATGACAAGAGCTTGTATGTCTCGACCAATGTCATTTCCTCATCTTATTTTTTTAAGAATCATTTTAACTTTATTATTATTATTTGTTTTAATTGACCAGAGAAAGTGAGAAAGCAAGCTGCCAGGTCCAAGACTCAAAACTATGGTCAGCCATGTGAGAGTCCAGCGTCTTTAACCATCACACCAACTGCCGGCCCCTCCCTCATGTTATAAACCCACTAGGACTCAATAATAGGAATACCACCCTGTGGACTTTAATCCTAATCTCCTCTAAAGGTCCCACCTCCATTCATTCATTCATTCATTCATTTATTTATTTTTTAAATTATATTATTTCATTTTATTCATTGTCATTATTTTATTTTATTGAAGTTGACCAGAGACAGACAGAGAGAGAGAGAACGAAAGTGAGAAAGCAAGTTGCCAGATCTGAGACTTGAACCATGGTAAACCATGTGGGAGTCCAGCCACCTTAACCACCATGCCACCTTCTGGTCCAGGCCCCATCTTTTACCACCTTAGTCTGGTTAAACTGCCACATACTTAATCCCATCATGACCAAATTTTAACATGAATTTTAGGGACACTTATTCAAATCATAGCAGTTCCCAAGTTGGTAAGCAGTTAAAACTTATTAATTTTTAGGAAACATGTTGGTTTTTGCCTCCCTGCCACCATGCACCCTTCTACTATCAACAACTGATAAATATTAGTAGACATGGTCCCAGTAATGACAACTCCATCTCTTACTGCAGCAATGGCACATAACCTGGTCAGGTCCAATCAATTGAAATCAACTTCTCCCAATAATAATCAGCTCATGAAAATACAAGTCAGACCAATAAGAGACAATGAAACAGAACTAGATCTTACTTTGAGCTACTTTTTTTATTATTATTATTTTAAATTTGCAAAAAGGTGCATGTACTTGCCAGAAAGGAACAGAGACAGAAAGAAGGAGAGGGAGAAATAACCTCCAGTGAGGCATGGTCACACCACAATCCCTTCCCTTCCATTTTTCCATCCTGTCGGGATGGATGTACACACATGATATGTGTTGCAAGTTGCTGTGGTCAGAGTTGAACTACACAGTTAGCCAAGTGTGATATAGATCCCTTATCCAGTAGGCCATGAAGCCGGACTGCCTTTAAGCTGTTTAAGAAGAAAGCTGGAACTTCCTACTAGATTTAAACTAGGAAAAATGTAACCGCAATGTCCTCTAACTATGAAGGTTCTGACTGCAAATAGAGTCAACGGAAGTAGAGGCAAGAGAGGAAAAATGAATAAAATAAAGCCAAAGACATCCCAGATTTAGACTATATGATTTGTGTCCTGTATCTAGTTTACTGAAAAGCAAACTTACCTTTCTATTATTTTCAATAAGTTTTTTTTTTTTAATTTAAGCCAGATTGAATATGATTTTTAATACCTTGAAATCAAAAGAATTCTAACCAATACAGAGAATAAATTGGCGATTAATGTTTTCTAAAACTAATACATTAAAAATCTCATTTATCTTTTGGAAAACCAATCACTGACTTACACATCTCTCTTTCAACAGTAAAAAGTCCACTTAAAAGGAAAAAGGAAATTATTCTCTTACTACTGTATTCAAATTACAATACAAATATCCTTTAAGCAATTTAAGATCAACACCAAGAAAAGATACCTAATGAGGAATAAAAAACATGAGAGAAGAAAAGTACTAAACAATAGAAGAGGGAGACTATAAATGAATATTCATCTTAGGAAAGCATATTAAATCCACTCCTTTGGAACAAAATTAACAAAGATTTTAAGATTCTTGGGACTGTCAGGTGGAAAGGTGGCCAACTACGGTTCAATTCCTGGACCTGGTAGCTTGATTTCTCGCTTTCTCTTTCTCTTACTCACTCACTTTGTCCCTCTCTGGCTGAAATAAAATAAATAAATAAATAAATAAATAAATAGAGTTAAATAAAATAATTAAAAATAAAATAATTCTTTAAAAAAAAAGATTTCGAAATTCTGTTAAGGTGTCAGATGCTGGTACAACAGTTAAATACTATGCTCTGTTAGGCTAACCCACACGGGAAGGTTCCAAGTTCACATTTGGGAGATCTACTGGGTATACCAGGTACACACATGCTCATGATTCAGGGCTGGTTGAGGATGGGGGTGGAAGACAGCATCAGGAGCCTGTTTGGAGCTGCCGATTCTCTCTGTCTCTCTTGCTCATGGAAGAAATAAATGAATAAACTTTATAAAATAATAAAAGAAAAGGTATAGGGGCAGCATGTGACATGGTAGTTAAGATGCTGGTCTTTGATATGGCAGACCATAGTTCGAGTCCTGAACCAGTAAGCTTGAAAATCTGTCAAGCTAAAGATGGGGGTGGAAGACAGCATCAGGAGCCTGTTTGGGGCTGCCAACTCTCTCTGTCTCAGCTGGGGCTGGCAGGTGGTGTGGTGGTTAAAGCGCTGGACTCTCACACAGTTGATCACAGCTCAAGTTCCCAGACCTGTAGGCTTGCTTTCCTACTTTCCCTTTCTCTGTCTCTGTCTCTCTATGTTCAAATTAAACAAATAAGAAAGATAATAATAAATAATTATTTTTAAAAAAGAAAGAAAAAAAATCACACCAGATATGTGAACGTGCATGCGCAAAATCCCAAGAAGAGAATAAAAGAGAAGGGACTGTGGCATCGCTAACCACCCTGGGGGGTGTTTTCCCATTTTCTCTCATTGTCTCTGTCTCTCCAATGAGCACAATCACATTATGGCAAAAACAATAATAATAATAATAATAATAATAATAATAATAAAAGTAAAGGTATGATCCCACCAACAACAGAGACCAGGAGGAAACTACCAACAGTAAAAGGATCTCAATTAATTTCTTGACTTAGAAAGCAGATGAAGAAGAACAATGACTGATAATTCAGTAGAAAAAGGCATAATCTACTGTTTGGATGAAACAATAAAGCCAAGAAAAGAACTAAACTAGGCCACATTATCCTGTGCCTCAGGTATAACTGTTCTGAGTTATAAGGCTGAAAAAATTCTACAGTCAAAAGTATTCAGTCAGCTTCTCTCTTGCCTTACTCTTAGAACCAGGAACCATGACATTAGAGAAAAGCCTACAATATGAAGACAAAGAAGACAGAAAAAAAGGCTCCCAAAGAAACATTTAAAATCGACTCCAACAAGAAACTGTTTTAAATCCGAAGTGTGTCCTGGCGTATTCAGGGAAACTATGTTCTAAACTCCATCTTCTTGATCCCTGAAATATTCAAACAAGGTAGGGCAAACTGTCCTCTCTCCATCTCTGTCTGTTTCATGTGCTCTCTCTAAATTTTTTATTTTTTTAATTTTTAAAGCACTTCTCCTCACCTTGGGCCTTTTCTTTCTCGTACTAATTTCAGAAGCCATTTTAAATCTGAGGTATGTCCTGGCATGTTCAGGGAAGCTATATTCTAAACTCCATCTTCTAGACTTCCGAAATAGTCAGACAAGGTAGGGCAACCTGTCCTCTCTCTGTCTCTGTCTATCTGTTTCACACGCTCTCTCTAAATTTTTATTTTTTTTTTTATTTTTAAACCACTTCTCCTCACCTTGGGCCATTTCTTTCTCTTGCTTATTTCAAAAGCCATTTTAAATCTGAGGTGTGTCCTGGTATGTTCAGAGAAGCTATGCACTAAACTCCATCTTCTAGACTCCTGAAATAATTCAGACAAGGCAGGACGACCTCTGTCCCCTCTCTTTCTCTTTCTGTCTGTTTCGTGCACTCTCTCTCTCTTTAAATTTTTTATTTTATTTTATTTTTTATTTTTTAAACCACTTCTCCTCACCTTGGCCTTTTCTTTCTCTTGCTAATTTCAGAAGTCATTTTAAATCTGAGGTGTATTAGCATGCCACATGGTTTTCATGTTTTACCTTCAAAAAATTTCTTTTGTTCTCTTTTTTAGTCGATTTTTTCTAGTTTTTTTTTATTATTATTTTCATTTTCATTTTTTTTTAAGCCTTACTTTCCCGCTCTAGTCTTCACTCTTCACACAGCACATGTCTAGATAGGCCTATGTGCTCAGTACCCAAGCATCTGAATAGTTTTAGAGTCATTGAAATCCTCAATGCTTATTGAACATCCTGCTTTAAGGAGAAAATGTCTTTTTATAAATCTGAACTCATAATCTCTTACTGCAGATACCACGTTGCAAAGTACAGTAGAGATTTTTTTCACAGAATGACCAGAAACCACCACAGAGGCACAAGAAATATGAGAAACCAAGAAAATATCTCCCCGCTAAGGGAAAAGAACAATCCTTCATCATCCACAGACAGCACAGTAGAACTGGTAGAAATGTCCAATAGAGATATCAGAATATTCATAATGACAAAACTAAAGGAGATACAAGAGCTGAGAAATAATGAACTCCAGAAGATGCAGGAGAAAAGAGACAAAGAGTTCCAGGACATGAAAAAGTTCTTTCATGATCTAAAAGAGTAAATATACACCATAAAAAAAGAAATAAAGCTGTTAGAAATGAAGGCTGCAATACAGGAAATCAAAACCTCCCTCGAAAGTATTAAAAGCAGATTAGTCCATACAGAAGATCGAATCTCAGGTGATGAAGGCAAAACCTCTGACCTAGGAAAAACAACCAAAAAAATTGAGAAAATAACACACAAAAAATGAGAATACTGTATGAGAAATACTAGCTACCATTAAGCGCCCAAACATCCAGATAATCGGTAACCCAGAAGGTGAAAAAACTAATAAGGGCATTGATAATATATTCCACAAAATCCTGAAATAAAATGTTCCAAATCTAGAGAGGCATTCAAATATCCAGACCCAAGAAATATAAAGGACCCCCAATAGAATCAACCTAAGAAGATTTTCTCCAAGGCACATCATAGCCAGACTGGCAAAATCCACAAAGACAAGATACCAAAATTTGCAAGAGAGAAACGTCAGGTTACTTATAAAGGTTATCCCATCAGGATAACATGGGACCTCACATCAGAAACAATGCAAACAAGAAAAGAATGGGAAAATATATTCAAAGTGTTAAGTGAAAAAGAGTTTCAACCAGGAATACTATACCCGGCAAGATCATCCTTCATGTGGAAAGAAAGGATAAAAACATTCTCAGATAAACAAGACCTGAAAGAATTTGCCAATACCAGACCCACTCCTCAAGAAGTTCTAAAAGGGAGTGCTCTACCAGGAAAACTAAAGACACACATAAAGAAATAAGAAAACAAAAAGCAACCAAGAAAATGAACAACTTAGTTGAAATATTAAGAATAATAATAATAATGTTGAATGTTAACTTCCAGGATTTAGATGGAAAGAATGGACCACGGTGACACTGCAGATTCAACAGAAGAGAGACTGAACATAAGACTGAACTGGTGAAATAGAACTGTATGACTTTTATAACATTACTGATTTCCCCCTCCATTTAAGGATTTTGCTTTCTTTTGAGCAGTTAATAGGTTCAGCAACTTTTTAAAATATTTTTTCTTGTTGTTTATTTAAATGGAAACATAAAGTTTTCTTCCTTCCTGACCCCTCTAAAATTGGAAAATATTTGGGAGTATTCTTATTGTGACAGAAGGGTTATTTACGTAAGTTCAATAATACCTGTTACACTGAATCAGAAATTGGAAATACTCGTTATTGAACAGGGCTTTGACTGGAAAGTCATATCTGAAAATTCACCAAAAAACTATGGAACTAAGGTAAATCTCAAGTAAGCCAACAGAAGCTCTTGGAAAGATGGCCTGGTACCATAAATAGTTCTGCTTGGCAGAGAAGATTAGAGAAGCTATATGAAAGAATTTGTACCATTAAAAGAACCTGGACTTTTTCAGCCCAGCATTGTAATCACTAGAGATTGCAAAAGAGCAACCACAACCAGAAGATTATCTTGAGGAAGACATTGAAGGAAGAAAAAGAGGCTGATCTTTGCTAGCAGATGGTATATCACAGAATATTTGTTAGGCAGGGCTGAATTGAGAAGGATTATGTGTGACTTGTGTGCTGGGCATTTGCTTTTGAACAGTTTGAGTAGTTGATATGTAAATATTTTCTCAAAAATATTTAAAACCATACTGTCTCTGTTGTTATAGAGTCACAAATAAAATTATAACAAATATTTGAACATTATCTTTAAAACTCAGTTTTTTGAAATTTTGAAATTTATTTATTAACTGTCAAGAACTATGGAGTATGAGCAAAATTTTTTGATATGTAAAGTAAATGTTTGTGGGAAAATGTTAAAAATAAATAAATAAATAAATAAATAAATAAATAAATGATTTTTAAAAAATATTTAAAATTGGGGCCAGCAGGTGGCGTGGTGGTTGGGAACACAGGACTCCCATGTGGCTGACCATGGTTTGAGTCCTGGACCTGGTGGCTTGCTTTCTCACTTTCCCTCTGTCTGTCTCTGTTTCTCTCTGGTCAAATTAAAAAATAATAATAATGATGAAGAAGAAAATTATTTTTTTAAAACCAATTATTCAAAATCTTTTTTATCTTAAGAGACATGTAGGGATTTCCCATTCTATAAAAAAGAGAAACAAATGGGACGAGCAGATGATGTAATGGTTACGTGGCTGCACTCCCACATGGCTGACTGTAGTTTGAATCCTGGACCCAGCGGCCTGAAACTCATGCCAGGCGCATGTGTATGGGTGCCCAAAATCCTGAGAGAAGACTGAAGAAGAGGTTGCAGCATTGCCATCCTCCCAAGTGGTGGTTTCTTGCTTTCTGTCTCTGTCTCCCTGGTGAATGCATGTGCCCTATAGCAAAAAAACTCTATTAAAGAAAGAAACAAGTTGTTGTTGAAAATATGAACAATTCCTGTTAAGTTTTTCACTATTTAAAAAAAAAACAATTGATAAAATAAATTTAAAAATTAATTTAAAAAGTAGGGAAATTTAAAAAGGAAATTTCCGAGAATGTACAATTAAAGCACCGGAGAAGGAAAAAAATGCAAGAAAAGAAAATAGACAAATACAAGATTCCCTCTAGAAAGTCTAATGTCTCACCAGTGAGAGCACCAGAGAAAATACAAAAAAGTAAATTATCAAACCAATAACAGAAGATCACCTAGAGCTATCTTTATACTGCAATTCTATTGGCTCTGTCATTTTTTTTTTTTAATTTAAGAGTTTTTTGCCTTAGGGCATGTGTACTCACCAGAAAGACAGACAGACAGAGACAGTGAGAAGAAGGGTGAGAAATGAGAAGAAGGGTGAGAAATCACCCTCTGTGTGTGTGTGTGTGTGTGTGTGTGTGAGAGGGGGGAGAATGGCCACGTCACAATTCCTTCTCCTCAATTCTCCTCCTGGAATCTTGGACACGGGCGTGACACAGAGGCGCCAGCGTTGATTTTCAAGCCACCAGGTCCAGGACTTGACTCACAATTGGCCATGTCGGAGCTCAGTGATATAATTACTACACCATTTGCTGGCCCTGCCTCTGCCATTTTTTGTGTGTCAGATTTGATATCAAGTTTTATTCCCTTAAAACCAAAGAAAAAAGAAAAATGGCATACAGCAGTTCTAGATCTCACATCTCTTTATTACAGAAGAGTGAGCTTATCTTTTGCCAACCAATCTTCATCCTAAATATCACTCTCTTAGGACCAACAGAGGCAAACAAACCATCACTGATTTAATCACTGTGGTCAGAAGAATGTCATGTTGTGACTGGCTTTCATCTGGATTACATACCTATCCCTAAACCATTTAATGACATAAAAAGGAGAGGGATATGCTGCTAATCAACAAGACTATGCAGAAGGGATACAGGAAAAACAATCTTCAATGTTCAACACATTATTGTGACATTTCAATATATCAAGTATAAAAACGCAATCATAACAATTAACACAGTAAAAAAAGGAATCATTTGTAAATAAACAAAAATTATATCAGCATCAGCAAAAGCCCAGAGGACTATGTAGTGATGCTTTTAATGATTTAAGAAAAAATTACTTCCAATCTAAAATTTTAATGTCAACCAATCCATCAATAAAATATGCAGGCAGAATCAAACATTTCAAAATGTAAGGATTTTAAAGTACCCTACCTGAGGCAGTTTCTTTTTTTTTTTTTGGAGAGGTTTTTGCTATAGGGAGTGTGCTCTCGCCAGACAGACAGAGACAGAGAGACAGAAAGCAAGAAATCACCCCCCGGGGGGATGGCCATGCCGCAATCCCTTCTCTTCTCGGGATCTTGGGCATGCACACACACAAACCCGGCGTGAGTTTTAAGCCACCAGGTCCGGGACGCGAACCGTGGTCGACTACAAGGGAGTCCAGTGACATAGCCATTACGCTAACTGCTGGTCCCGAGGCAGTTTCTTAAAGAAGAATTACATTAAAACAAGGGAAGAAACCAACACATAGGAAGCTATACGATAAAAGTTATGTTTAAATAGTAAAATTCTAAAGAGTAAAAACCAGATCAGCCACACAAAACCCAGATATTTTTATAAACAGCGTGAAATATATTTATCTGACTACCATAGTCACCTGGTAAATAAGGCATAAAAGTTTATTACAGGGGCCAGCAGGAGGCATGGTGGTTAAAGGCGCTGGATTCCCACATGGCTGACTATAGTTTGTGTCCTGGACCTGGCGGCTTGCTTTCTCCCTTTCCCTTTCTCTCTGTTTGTCTCTTTTTGGTCAAATCAAAAAATAATAACAAATGGAATTAAATAAACATAATTATTTAAAAAAAAAAAGCTTATTGCATTTCTATCAGTACTTATAACTTCTACAAGATATTTAGAAAATTTGTAACTCTAAATTCTTCTCTAAGTTTTTCCTACTTTTTATCAGCAATTAAATTCTCTGACAAAAAAAAAATCTCCTGCTCAAAAGTTATATCTAAAATTTGGGAAAAGAATAGAGCTACAAAAACAGAATAACATATGTGAAAGTCAAGAAAACTGCAAACTTTTATAAATAAATGTTCAAAATGAAAATAAATCTAACTACTTTGAATACTTCATTAATAGTCACAGAATTTAAAAAAATTAACATAGTTCTTCCTTTTTCTTGGAGCTAGTGACGACTAACTCAAAAAATTAAAGTTTTTTTTTAAATGTTCATTTAATTGTATTTGTTATGGTTATCATTTTAAAATTTGTTAAAAGGCCTATGTGTTCATCACAAAGAGCCAGCACAAAAATGAAAAAGCAAGCTGCCAGGTCCAGAACCCAAACCTGTCAGCCATGTGGGAGTCCAGCATCTGAACCACCACACCAACTGCTGGTCAAAATTATAGCTTTTCAGAAGAGGATTCCTCATGGCTCCTGCAAACTAGTCATTTCAGGGGACAGGAGAAATGAAGGTTTTCTACTCATAATTCAGCCTCCAGCAAACAAAGCTAGCGTGGCAGGAGAGTTGAGGCCTTCCTTCAGAAAAGGATTCCTCATGGCTCCTGCGAACTAGTCATTTCAGGGGACAGGAGAAACGAAAATTTTCTACTCATAATTCAGGCTCCAGCAAACAAAGCTAGCATGGTAGGGAGCCCCTCTGGCCTTCTATCTCTGTCTCTGTGTCTCTGTCTCTGTCTCTCTCTGCTTCTGTCTTCTCATTTTTTTGTAATTTTTCCTTTTTACGATTTTTTTAAAGGTAAATTTTTTCTCTTGCTCTCAGCTCCACCTTTTGTTTTGTTAATAACCCCCTCTGGTCCTTCAGCCCAGGCAGGAGAGCTGAGGCCTTCTTTCAGAAGAGGATTCCTCATGGCTCCTGCGAACTAGCACCCGCATTGTTTTCTATTTTTTTTTTTTTATTTTTGTTGTTGTTGTTGTTTTTAAAGAAAAATAATTACAATTTTTTTCGTTTTTTGTCTTTTTTTTCTCTTTCTTTGTTGTTGTTTCTCTCTTTTTCATTTTCTTCTTTCTTATCTTCAATATCCATTTATTGTGTTTCTAGATGGATCTAAGGGCACTGTAGCTAAACATCCAAATACTATTAGGGTTAACATATTCCTCAATATCTACCGGATCTGCTGCACCAGCGATCACAACAGAACGGCAAAGAGATTTCAGATCACCTCTGTCTGCTTGCTCCTGAACACTCAGATTGAACTTCAAGAATTCGAAAGAAACACACCATCCATCAGATGACAAGAAATCACCGCAGGACCACAAGAAATATGGGAAAGCAAGAAAATTCCTCTCCTCCAAGGGAAAAGAATAACCCTTCTTCATCCACAAGCAGTTCAATGCAAATCATGGAAATGTCTGATAAAGAATTTAGAGTATTCATAATGGCAAAGCTAACTGAGATGGAAGAGAAGAGAGACAATGAACTGCAGAAGAGAAAGGAGAAAGAAGTTGACGAGTTCCAGGAGATGAGAAAATTCTTGCAAGATCTAAAAGAGGAATTACACACTTTACAAAAGAGTCAAACGGAACTGATAGAAATGAAGTCTATAATACAGGAAGTCAAAATTTCCCTTGAAAGTATTAAAAGCAGACTAGATCATACAGAAAATAGAATCTCAGACGTAGAAGAGAAAATTACTGGCCTAGAAAAATCCACCATGAAGACTGAGAAAATGGCACAAAAATCTGAGAATAATATGCAAGAAGTACTAGATACCATCAAACGTCCAAACATCCAGATAACTGGCATTCCAGAAGGTGAAGAGACCCATAAGGGCATTGATAATCTATTCCATGAAATCCTGCAAGAAAACTTTCCAACCCTAGAGAGGCATTCAAAGATCCAGTCCCAAGAAATACAAAGGACCCCAGATAGAATCAACCCAAGAAGATCTTCTCTAAGACACATTATAGCCAGGTTGACAAAAACCACAGACAAAGACAAGATACTAAGATTGGCAAGAGAAAAACATCAAGTTACCTACAAAGGACATCCCATCAGGCTAACAGCAGATCTCTCATCGGAAACAATGCAAGCGAGGAAAGAATTGGAAAATATATTCAAAGTGTTAAGAGAAAAGCAAGTTCAGCCGAGAATACTGTACCTGGCAAGATTATCTTTCATGTGGGAAGAAAAGACAAGAACATTCTCAGATAAACAAAACCTGAAAGAATTTACCAGCACCAGAACAGATCTCCATAAGTTCTCAAGGGTGTGCTATATCAGGAAAATTAAATACAGACACACGGAAATAAGAGTTCAGAAACTAAGAAAGTGGCCAGCTTAATAGTAGGGACAAGTCTGGAGTTGAATATTATATCCCAGAATTTAATAGGAAAAATGGAACCAGAACAGAAGATAAAGTACATGAGATTGACAGGTTCATGCACCTACCATTTGAACAAAATCCTAACCTGTTTCCTGGCTTTAAGAAAAGTTCCTTAACATTTCAATGATTTAAGTTAAAACTGGTTTTCTTAATAGTACCATGTGAACTTACCATTGAAAGTAGTTAGATTATTTAAGAAATTGTGTGATCAATACAATGTGGGTGGAAAAGGATGGGAAGACAATTGTAGACACCAGAGACAGTGGGAGGAGAGGGTGGGAAAGGACAGAGGGTCAGAAAGAGGGGTAAAAAATTCTAGGAACTATAAATGGAAAATTTTTGATAATAATATGTATGATTAAGTCACTATGCAGTATATTCTGGATGAGAAATCACATTTTGTATGCTGTGATGATGCTTAGGGAAAGAATGTAAATTAAGTTACAAAAAAAAAAAAGTTTCAGAAAAAAAAAAAATCTATTCGATGACTGCAGTAAGATATATAGCCCCAGCTAGGTGCTACTTTATAGGATGCCTAAAGTTAGACTTGTGTTCATAGAAATGTATATATCAGTTGTGTTTGCTATGAAAATATTTAGATTAATTAAGATCTTTAGTAATTCAATAAAAAATGGAGGGGGAACAGTATATAAAGTAAACATAGATACCAGAGACAGTGTGGGACAGAGAGAGTAGGAGATGGCAGAGGGTAAGAGATAGGGAATCAAGGATGGGGGAAAGAAAAGCAAAACATACAGGAAACAAGAAATGGAAAATTATTTGTTGACAATAACATGTATGTTGATGTGTTTGATTGAGACAATATACAGTGTACTCTGGATGGAAAATCTCATTTTGTATGCTGTAATGATGTACAGTGAATGAATGTAAACAAATAAATTTAAATTTAAAAAAAAGAAGAAAAAAATTATCGCTTTTAAATTAAAGCTTTTCTAGGTTCTTTTTTCCCATAATCACTCAGCTATTCATTAAAATATGTAAGACCTTTATTGGTACCTTCGAACCTGTGTTTCATAAATACATTTAACTATAAAATCCTCATTATTCCATTTCTTCCATAAAAAGCAATAAATTTCTGATATTTATGTCCTTAAACTATCCTATCGTAAAATTAGTATTTCTCCATAAGAAAAGAAGAAACTATATAGTCCCAAACAACTTGAAAACACCTCTTTCAACTATAGTTATCATTACCATGCATGAACTTGCAAAGCAGAAAATGTCAGGATTTAATATTAGCATTAATTTATGTCATAACTGATGGTTACTATAAAGGTAATGACAAAGCATCTATTTCTCCAAAGACAGCACAGATTGAAAGGGAAATTTCTTCTTAATTACTATTAATACTAATCTGCCCACTTTTAATTAAATTGATTAGCAATTTATTATCTTTCCCTTTCCTGGAGGGCTGTGATTATCAGAGAGCTTTTCCAAAGTTATCAAATTTGTTATTTTTAAGCAACCCAATTATTTTAGTGAGTTCATCATTTTGTAATAGTGGTTTATAGTAAAAACTTAATGTATAGTCTTTTTGTTCCTGAACAAGAAATTTTAGAAATGCAGGATTTTCACTTAATATTTCACACCTCAAAGTGAATAGTGTCAAGATCTTAAGTGCACCCTTCTGGAGAGATGACCATGAAAAAACTATTTTATGTTTTATCCTTTTTTGATAATCAAAATTGTTAGTAGTAAGTTTCTTCCCAGAGGGAGAAAAACAGATTTCTGATGTCTTATAAATACTATTTACTTGTTACACTATCCATAACTAAACTGTAAATATGATACTACCGTGTTCTCATCAGTTTCACCTTAAAATAAAATGAAAATGTCCTGATATACAAATAAAAACAATCTTAATCAAGAACACTTTAAAATAATTTAAGTGTTTCATATATTTTTCTAATCAAAATCCTAAACTGATATTAAGCTTTTATCATAATCAAAATTATAGTATTGAAGTAACTATTCAAGACCAGGAAATTTTCATGACAGAAGTTCATGACCTAAATTTCTGAAGAGTGGCAAGATGAAATGCAATATCTCTTAGTGGAACAAGGAACAGAAATCTTCCTTTCCCTTGTGAAAAAATACTAAGCCATCTAAGAAATACTGATTTAGATTCTTTATTATATCAAATATGGTTTATATGAACTCACTGTAGCTGCCTAAAAATTCCTTTTTAAACTGTACTCAAATAATTGACTACTAATGAGAATGAAAAGATAGTTGTTCAAAATAAAATCACCTCAGTTTATTAACATTTACTAAGTATAGTATCTATCAGATTTATAAGCCCTAAACTTCCTCTCCTAAACTTTCTGCCTAGAGAAATTAGCAAGGAGTGCATAATAGCTACTAAACTCTTACATACATGACCTAAGTTATTAATGCTACCTCTTCTTGAGAAAGTCTTAGCCTCTCATTTTACATCTACTTAATCTTCACCTTATTAGAAAAGTCTTACTTGACCTCTATACATAGCATCACTCCCATAGCTATCTTCTGCCGACACTTCCTATCACCTTGACTCTGCTTCATTCTTCCTCGTGGTACCCTTCACCACCAAGCATACTATCTGTTTATTGTCTGTCCTTTTCCACATAAAATTGAGCACCATCAAAACAGGCCTTTGTCTGATCTGTGCACTGATCTATCTCCATAGCCTAGCACTACATGTCAAACACACAGTAGGCATTCAAAAAGTATTTGGTAGAAAAAATTACCAAAAGGCCATCAGCTCCAATATCCTTAGGAAAAGAAAGCTCAATTAAATAATATTTGTTAATCCTCAATGTCAAACTATACCAAAATTCTTATTTTTAAATTCTATTTAATATGAATGCATAATCTTTTTTTTACCCCCCAAAAGAGACCATAAAAAACCTTTAAAATGGGCTACCAACAGTTATAAATTGGTTATTACTAAACAATTCATTAAATGTAATTTACTAAATTACATGCTACATTCAACATATGTATTGGTCACTCTGCGTACCTTAACAAGTTTCAAAAGCTCATAGAGATCTTCAACCTCATCACCTTCACATATGGTGTATACTTGTCCAATATCCAAGCTCCTTCCTCTTATAGTACGGCGATAGAGGGGAAGAGCCATTGCTTCTGAATACAAGTCAATGGCATGATGACCCACTGTCTGATACATGTAGCTGTCCAGTTCATCAGACCCCACTGCAACAATTAAAGTGAAATAATCACTCAGAGTGAAAATGAAAGATCTGAAAGTCCATTTAGGTTTTAGTGCTCAACTACTAAAGACTGGTTAACAGTGAACTTAAAAGCTTACTATACTGGGATCAGGAAATGGCGTAATGGTTACATTGCTGGACTCCCACATAGCTGAACGAACACAGTTCAAGTACTAGACCCAGCAGCTTAAAACTCACACTGGGCGGCATGTGCACGTGCGCCCAAAATCCTGAGAAGAGACTGGAGGAGAAGGAACTCTCTGTCTCTCTGGCAAGTGCATGCACTCTATAGCAAAAATATCTCTCAAAAAAATAAAATTAAATTAAAAAGCTTACTGTATTATATTTTTGCATTTATGTAGTGAAATAAAATACAAGAATTGCACATTTGTCTGCAGTTGCATCTAGGTCCTGTCAGCTCTAATCATCATTACTGCTAATTAATTACTAATACAATTATACATAAAAATCTAAAACCTTATACAACAAACATTTAAAGAGAAGAATAATGTATCCAATAAACATTGATTAGTTTATTCAGTTAAACGTTTCATTGCATAAATAATTTTTCAAGGCAATTCAGCAATTCACGAAGTTATCTAGACTTGACAAAAAAACAAAAACAACCTTTCATTACTAAATACATATTTATGTATTTATTTAAGTGACAGATATCTGTAACAAAAAAATTAAAAGATCTTGGTATATTTTATGCTTAACAAAATATATAAGCACATATAAATTCAATGTCATTAAAGTAGTTAGAAATTTAAATAGAAACCGGATAACTGAAGCTAATCAGTAACACAATCACTAGTGGTCACAAGATTCCACAGCATCATTGTAGGTAAAATACTTTCTTTGCTGCAATTCTTCCTAGGCTTCGGGTACTCCAACAAGAAGAGAGATTATAAACTTTCTTCCAAACTTGTCTATCTATCTATAGAACACTGACATTTCACAGTGGTATGTGTGTTCCAAGGAAGACATATGGATAATGCTATCGTTGAATAATATTTAATGACATAGGAAATGTTCACAATATGCTATTAAGTTAAAAAGTGGTTATAAAATCATTTGTTTGACATATACATATTCATGTGTATAAGTATGTATACATGCCAAGCAGGTATGGGCTTTCCACTGAATGTGAAAATAGTCTATCAAGAGGAATTAAAAATTATAATGTAAGTGCCCCTCAACAATCAAAACCATCGCCATATGCCATCCCGTTTTGGCTCACCAGGTTTCTTAACCTACACAGCAGATTGGCTTCCTTCAGAATGATACTCACATTATTATTATAAATCTGTCTACTCTTAGTCTGAGTAGGAAGTAGAGATATAGCCAAAGTCAACCAAAAGCCTTTATTCAGTCTTCCCTCATCTCAAAGTTAGATGGAATTGTTTCTTATTTTATTTACTTACTTCTTCCATAAGAGAAAGAGAGAGAAACATAGGGAGAGAGAAGCAATCCTAACAGCATCCTCACACTGCAGTCCAACCCTAGTCCCTGCTGGCCTAGATCATAGGCATACGTATTCCCCTAGTGTGTTCAAGAGGGCTCAAGATGCAAGCTCAGGACCTTTCCCAGTTGGGCCCGGTTGCATTATTGCTGTACCACCATCTGACCCCCCCAACCTGGATCTTTAAATGTGTTGACATTATTTTTAAAGGATATTGATACAATCAAATCCATTTATTCAAAGAAATTAGAGCTTCTTAACAAAGTAATTCTGAAGTTAGCATAATAATTAAAACATTTTACTGCCTTCAAAAATCTATAAGACAATTTTTCTTTAAAGCTCCACTTAGTCCTAGCCACAACGTAACTTTTATTAATGGAAGCTACACAGTAACAGTGGTCTGATAGCAAATAAAACCAAAGTCTCCAATGCTGCCTGAAGCAGCTCAATTAACATACCAAAAAAATTCCTACTACAAATTTAAAGAGTTTTGTAAATTTTATGACAAGTACATATTATCCCCACGGATGAAAATAAATTTCTTTCCAAAATACCCACTGAAAACCCAGGATTTGGGGACTAGCAGATCGCATAGTGATTACATTGTGGGACTCCCACCAACTGATCACAGTTGGAGTCCTAGACCTGATGCCTTAAAACTCACAGAAGTGTGTGCGTGTGTGCCCAAAATCTTGAGAGAAGAATGGAGTAGAAGGGATTACAACATGGCCATCCCCCCCAGGGGGTGATTTCTCACCTTCTCTCTCTCTCTCTCTCTCTCTCTCTCTCTCTGGCAAGCACACATGCACTATAGCAAAAGTCTCTCCAAAAAAAAAATATATATATAAATAAAATAAAACCTAGGATCCTGAATTCTCTTTAAACAACACTGCTCTACATTTGGATCAACTCTACCAGTCAATGAATCATTCAATAATCCCCAACTTCCTGCTGTCTTTAAACCAAGATTAACTAAACTCTATCTACTAACCCATGAACATCTAATCTCTTCTAAAATAATTAGTAAAGATTCTAATAATTTTTGCCAGATTTTTACTTTGTAACATTCTAATTCCACTTATTACTAGATTTTGTTCTTGTTAACAATATTCTGAATAAATGTCTCCATTCTACTAAAATTTTAACTGTTAAAATATACTTTGCTTGTCATTTAACCACCCTGCCAGTAAACCATGAGTACAAGGAAGAGTATACATTAATGATTCATACAAAAGAAGAATAATAATTCATGTGGAAAAGCTGAATACAAAATAGAAACTCAAGGGAGGGAAATTATATTATATTATACCATATATGTATTATCTTTTATATAAGCATCTGCTTTATAAATACTAATGCTTTCAAGATAAAATGTTTAAAAGACCCATCTGCCTGACTATCCAAGGGATAAGGGAATTTCTTTCCTCCGGTAACAGCATATCTCTGGAAGGAGAGTCTCTTTTTTTTAAAAAAAAAAAAAATATATATATATATATATATATGGTATGGTATAGTTCGCATTCACCCTCAAAAGACTTTTCTCTTTCTTAAAGTCAGAACTAGAAGGTCATTTTCAAAAAAAAACCTCCCTTCTAAAACACCAGCTATTACTCATCATGAGAATCCCAGCACAAAATCCTAGAGTGTGCATTTACCTCTGACCCTCTACAAGAATGGCTCTATTTCTTAACATAAAATACTTTTAATCTCTATCTTTCCACATCACTTCCAGTATCACTTGGATCTTAATCACAGAAGGAAGGAAATTTACATATCTGTCTAAAATAACAGCTCACTGCACTAGGGTAATTTAGTTTGGTTCATTATTCATCTGCCTGCCAATAAACTTTAAGAGAATCTCCTATGAGAGCCATGGAACTGTCCCATGTGCTGAGGAGCAATTAAAGAAGACAGAAGATGTTATCTCTCCTCTCAAGAAGCTTATAATCAACATATATGGAGAGATAAAGCAAAGATAAAATGATGAAAAAACTGTATGGTGATATAAAAGTAAAAGTACAGTAGACTAACAGTTTTGAACATGGAAAAACGCAAGTAAGGAAGGAAAGAAAGAGGGAGGGAGGGAAACATTTGGAGCTATTAATAGATTTAACTGAATTTACAGGGTGCCTACTTTTTACTAAAAACTACGACTAATGTTTTCACATATACTGTTCACTTAATTCATCCTAAAATAACAGTACAGCAAAATCACAGAGACTGGAAAGGACTTAAATACAGAGGATGATGAAAAGTTCTAACCAGAAGAGCCATGTGGAGAAGCAATAATACAGGAAGCTAAACAAATGCTAATCTTTTCTCCCTACTACCTTTCAGCAATTAACATATATGGTTATATAGGTATAACAAAATAATATAAAAACAAAATTGGTGAAAACATTCCTTTTTTAAAAAAATATAATTAGAGAAATTTCACTGGGTAGAAAACAAAAAAAAGTGGCCAAAATCAGGTCTGTGGATTATATGTAGATATACATATAATAACACCAAAGACAAATGAAAAGTAGAAATATATCACTTTATGCTTCTCTTGAGTCCAATGTTTGGCTTAGATCTAGTATAGCTAAAATCTATAATTTTAATAACAGGATTCATATATTATCATTCATCAATATGACTTATTTCTCAAACTCCTTAAGAAATGAGACTGTATCTTAGCTACTTGTATATTACTTGCAACACTTAGAAATATAGTTTGGTAGAATGGCAGTGGTCTCTGAAATAAGAGGGTTCAGTCTCAGCCCAGCAAGTTTATGCAAGATATTTTACTCTGGACAGACTTACAAAATACTGAGTTGCAGTAGCTCTGTCTATTAAAAAGTAAGATTAATAATGCCTCTCTCTAGTTGTTATGAGGATTAGAGGATAGGTAAGTGAAACACTCAATGCTAAACTCTAATGCTGAACATAGTATCTTACTGATGCTAAATGTACTTTGCTTTTTTGCCTTTGCATACTACATAAAATAGAATGCCAGTACGAAATTGGAATTTCAGTCTCCAGGGAACTTCCCAATAGAGATATACACTTACCTTGATTTTCAGCTGGTCGTAGATTTGCTAAAGCAACAATTTCATGCCCAGCAGCAATGCATTGCATCATATTGTAACAGCTGTCCTTTCCACCACTAAAAAAATAAAATGATACAGTATCAGGTTGTTGGCCATCATCTAACTCAATCACTGATACTAAAATGGAATACATCATTTAGTTTTTCAGAATACATAAGGGACTGTTTCACATTAGAATGAAACCCCACACACACACACAAATTTCTAAGTAATAAACAAACCAAATAAATGAATCTAAAGGTCTAACATTGCTCTCATAAAAACTTATGTAATTACAGTTATAACAAAGAACATTTTTTCACTCTGTAAAAGGATTTAATATATATTTATTTTCAGATTTCATATTTTATATAAAGTCCCCATAATGACATATACTAATTTTTTTTTTTTTTTTTTTTTTTTTTTTGAGAGATTTTTTTTTCTACAGGGTGCGTGCGCTTGCCAGAAAGATAGAGACAGAGAGACAGAAAGTGAGAAATCACCCCCGCAGGGGGGATGGCCACGCCGCAATCCCTTCTCTTCCATTCTCCTCTCGGGATCTTAGTCACACATGCAATTACACCCGGCGTGAGTTTAAGCCACTGGGTCCAGGACTTGAACTGTGGTAAACTACATGGGAGTCCAGCGAAATAGTCATTACATTAACTGCTGACCCCTATACAATTTTTTTTCAACAAAGAACTTCACATTCATTACATTTTGTCTATTGTTTCTTCCCTTTGCACCTCACACCCATCCTCTACCACACACTCACTACAACCCACTCTCCTCCCTTATAGTCTCTAAAATCTACACTTACAATCTCTATATTTTCAGATCTTTCCATTTATGCTATAGAGTGCAGTTGTTCAGTACAAATTGAACTGAATATATGGAGATACATGGCATGTATCTTTCAAACTCTGGTTTACATCATTCAGCATTAATTCTTCTACATTTATCAAATTTGAATTAAATGATAGAGTCTTACTACATTTTATGGGTGAGTTACATTCCATTGTATGGATGTGCTACAGTTTTACAACCCATCATAAGTTTTTGGACACTCAGGTTAGTTCCATGTTTTAACAATTGTGAAGAATACTGCAACAAATACATATGTGCAAATACCTTTCTGAGTGTTTTACTGCCTTTCGGGTAAATACCAAGGAGTGAGATTATTGAGTCAATATGGTAGTTCTATTTGTAGGTTTTTGAGGCACTTCCATATTGTTTTCCACAGAGGTTATACTAATTCACATTCCTACCAACACTGTAAGGGTCTTCCCTTTGTACAAAAGACTTGCCAACACTATGTTATTGTTTTGATCCTAGTCATTCTAACTGGGGTTAAATGATATCTCATTATAGTTTTACCTTGCATTTCCCTATGACAAGAGACTTTGAGACCTTTTTTTAATAAGCTTTTTGGTCATCTGGAGAGTTACCCATTCAACTCATTAGCCTATATTTTAATTGGATTATTCATTTTCTTCATAGGGTAGCTGCTCAAGTTGCTTATACATTCTGGAGGTCAATATCTGAGGGATAATTTGTAAATATTTTCTCCCATTGTGAGGATTACCTTTTCACTCTAATTGTTTCCTTTGCTGTGAGGAAGCTTTTTAGTTTAAAGTAACCCTACTTGTCTATTTTGGGATTATTGCCTATGCTTTAGGAGTATTATTTAAGAAATCTTTACTTACTCCAATGTCTTCAAGGGTTTGCCCTCCATTTTCTAATAGTTTTACAGTTTGAGGCTTTACATTTAAAGCCTTTCATCCATTTGAGTTGATTCTTGTTAATATTGAGAGATAGGGCTCCAGTTTCATTTTTCTGTGGGTGGATATCCAGTTTGTCCATCACCTTTTCCATGTGTTGAAAAGACTTTCTTTTCTCTACTGTATTTATCAAAGATCAGTTATGATTTGGGGTTTATTCCTGTTTTCTATTCTGTTTCACTGGTTACAAAACACATTCTAAGCAAAGAAAGTTAACATTGGGACCAGCAGTTAGCGTAATGGCTATGTGGCTGGACTCTCATGTAGTTGGCCGCGGTTCAAGTCTTGGACTCAGTAGCTTAAACTCATGCCGGGTGCCCAGGATCCTGAAAGGAGAATGGAAGAGAAGGGATTGCCGCGTGGCCATCCCCCCTGGGGGGATGATTTCTCACTTTCTGTCTCTCTGTCTCTCTCTCTGTCTTTCTGGCAAGCACATGTGCCCTATAGCAAAAACCTCTCAAAAAAAAAAAAAGTTAACATTTAGGTTTATGATTTTTTGTATATTAAGGCTTTACTTAATATAGAAAGTGCTTTCAAATAAAAAATAATATAAACTTATATCCTAGCTAAACACCTATATACTCCTTAGATGAAACTGTCCATGAGGGGCCCAGTCCATAAGTGGCGGCATGATTAAGGCGCTGGATACTTCCACATGGCCAACTATGGTTTGAGTCCTGGACTTGGTGGCTTGCTTTCTCACTTTCCCTCTCTCTCTCTCTCTCTCTCTCTCTGTCTCTCTATGGTCAAATTTAAATAAATGAATAAATAAAATTAAATAATTCTAAAAAATAGAAAAAATAAATTGTCCATGAAAAAGTAAACAAAACATCTATTTGGTTCCACTATAAGAAATCTAATAACTGGTACAATAACCAATTAAGGAATCAAATTAAAGATTTGAGTTCCAATCTAATGATCAAGTCTGACATACTTGGTGGAATCAAATTCTGCAGAGATTAAAAACAAAAATGCTGAATTACACAAATAAAACATCAACAAGGGTCCAGCAGATGGTATAATGGTTATGTCACTGGACTCTCATGTAGTCGACTACAGTTCGAGTTCCAAACCCAACAACTAAAACTCATGCTGGGCATGTGTGTGTGAGCCCAAGATCCCTAGAGGAGAATGGAGGAGAAGGGACTGCATTGTAGCCATTCCCCCTGGAGGGTGATTTCTCGCCGTCTGTCTCTCTATCTCTCCAGTGAGCACATGCACCCTATAGCAAAAATCTTTCCAATAAAAAAAAAAAATCAACACTATTAGTATTTCAGCCATTATCATATATACATACAAGAGTATACACACACACATACACACCATATATATGACATTAAATATGTATATAACAAGGCATATATATAATATATAATAATGTAATAAAATTAATTTAAAAATTTAAAAAAATTGTATCTGTATTTCAAATACAGTTTTGAAATAGTATTTCCCAAACTGTGCTCTATGGAACACCTGCAACCAACAAAATGTTAACCAAGCATTGAACACTAAAACAAATGTAAACCAAGTATTGTACTCTGAAAACAAAAAGTTTTCAAGGTCAAACAAGCTTGGGATATGCTAAGCACTTCACTCAACTCACAGAACTCCATGATGTATAAGTGTATATGTTGACTGAAATCAGTTTTAGTTTTCAACTCTGGGAAGTAAATTTTTCAATGTGCTTCGGTTTACATGTTTCATCATCAAGTTAGAGAATGGCTCCCTAAATAATCCTCTACGTAATGTTCTTATGATCTAAAGATATGTAAGAATCTTGAGTTCACTTATTGTCTAAAACACCCATTTTTATCACATCTCTGTCATGTGTAGACACATATGAACTGCAAATAGATTCCCTGTGTACAGGTTTAAGTATATTGTGTATACATATGTAAAATACATAATTATGTATATATAAGTATATATGTGCTATGTAGTCATATTTACTGCATTGGTCTTAGAATACAACTTTTATAGTATATAATAATCTGTTATTTATACATTTATGGAATACATGTTAATATAAACATTTATATTTAGTATATTAATACTATATACACTATTACTGAAATGGACTTCATCAATCTTTTTTCCTCCCTTCCCAATACTTTCATTAAAACAGAATTATCAGGGAACCAGCAGTTAGCGTAATGGCTATGTCGCTGGACTACCACGTAGTCGACCGCGGTTCACATCTCGGACCCGGTGGCTTACAACTCACGCCAGGCGCGTGTGCGTGCGTGCCCGCCCAAGATCCCGAGAGGAGAATGGAGGAGAAGGGATTGCGGCGTGACCATCCCCCCTGGGGGGTGATTTCTCGCTTTCTGTCTCTATGTCTCTCTCTGTCTGGCGAGCGCACGCGCCCTATAGCGAAAAACTCTCAAAAAAAAAAAAAAAACAGAATTATATTTTATTATTAATTTATATTTGATACAGGGCATGTGTGCTTACCAGAGAGAGCAAGAGCAAGAAAATGTCAAGCTCCCAGGTCCAGGACTTGAACTGTGGTTGGCCATTTGGGAGTCCATCCCCTTAACCTGTGATGGACTCCTACATGGCCCCCCTTTCTAATACTTTTAAACTTTCAGTTGGAGTGTACTGCTTTTATTGTTCAACAATTGGCAAGCTGAATGTTGACGTGAATTATGGATTTCCTGGGCTACTTTTAATTCTTAATGGTTAACTATCACAATGGTTAAAGCTTCCTCATTCCCTTTAGAGATTAAATTTACTAAATAGTAGTAATTATTGTGACATTATAGTCTTGTCTCTTAAAAACGGCATGGAAGTAGAAGGAATTGGAATATTCCAGTCAGGGGACTGCAATGTCCTATTAAGAGATATTAACAGGTCAACATTGTCAGCCTATATCAATTATCTTGGATTTAAAAAAAAATTACCTAAGCACTGAATTAATAAATTTAAGTAATCTCCATTGTGCTCACAAAGGTAAAAGCATCCTTGCAATGCATAAGTGGTCTTCAAAAACTTTATGGTAAAATGAAATAAAAGTACCAGTTTACTTGGTGCAAAAACATTTTGAAACTCAGGCAGTTCAGTTTTGCATAATAAATATTTTCTATTAAGCTTAAGATATCCTTATCTCTCTCTAGTTTCTAATTTCATGAAACAAATATGTAAGGTTAAACCATTTTTAATGTTGCCAGTGTGTTCCCTGTTGCCTCTATTTATAGATTGTGAACAGAAACACTTAAACTGGACATACTGGTTACTACCGATTTCAAACTCCTTTCTAAATACAGAGTATATTACCATAAGGTCATTCTAATAACTGATTAGCAGTCAAGCAACAACTGGATCTAGCATCAAATTGGCACAATTCCGTCTCCACCAGGAGGGACGAGATTCCCTTTCTCTGTACTTGAGTCGCAAAACAGAAACACAAGGATTTCTTGAACAGTCCACATCAGTTCTAGAGCTGCACACGTGGGAGAAGGTGAAGGGGGTGGCCTACGTGGAGGGGGCGGGGCCTAAAAGGACGGACACAGGTCTCAAGGGAACTCTACAAAAGGACAGAGACTAGGAAGAAGGCGAGGTTATTAAATGAGAGACTGGAATCAAAAAGTGGCTCTCAAACTTCATGGCCCCTTCGAGTTCCTGAAACGCTGACGCTGGGCGCACGGGAGATAATAAACCAGCGCCTCTGGCCACGAGACTCAGGCGTCAGTACTTTTTAACCTTTCCCAGGCGAATCCAAATTTGAGGGCCCGAAGACCTGAGGAGCTGTGACGGTCAGCAAGGAGGAGCACAAGCCCAGGACAGAGGGGCTAGCGGCCGAGCAATAGCTCGAAGGCTCCTCCTCTTCCCGTGGCTCTGAGAGGCCGCCGAACCGCCCAGCCCCGGGCGCGAGGCTCTGGTAGACACCGTCTTTTGGCGCCAGCGGCGGCAGGAAGGGACGAGAGGCTGCCCGGAGAGGAGGGAGGTGGCTCGGCACCGCGTTACCTGATCAGAGCCGCGACCCTCATGGTGGGAGCAGAGCGCGTGCGTGCGGGGGCGCGGGCGGGGCGGGGCGGGGCGGGGCTTCGCCGTCGCCGCTGCGTGACGCCGCGGGGCCTCGCCCGGATGTACGCTCTGATGCCGTCCGCGCGCTGTCGCTGAGGCGCCTATGGCCTCTACAAAGCGCCTGGCTGTGAGGGTATGCCGCAGGGGCGTCAAGTGCCCGTGTGGGGACGTCCTGGCCCAGAGAAGAGTCACGTTTAGACACGGCCTCACTACCTAATTGAGGGTGCTGAAGCTGCCGGGGTAGGACAAGGTCCGTGTCGTAGAGCCTAAACCTGGTGGCACTGAATTTATTTTGGTAAGATGGTCAACGTCGCATATGCTGCCAATTTTGAAACACCTGGGGACTGACAAGGCTACCATGTCTCTCAGCCACTCCCTAGAAATAACTGCACACTTTAGCTCTTTAAAGGACATCTCCTCTGCCCTTCTACTCTGTGGTGTCTAGATGCGAAGAGGAGCCCCCAGGGCTGTGGTAATTTTTAAAAGAAAGGCTAGCCCGGATTTAAATGGACTTCCAGGCTCATATTGGCTTTGGCTTTTTCCCTCTCACAGCCCCACCCCTACACAGAGTGCCCTAAAGCAGAAACTTATTTAAAAAAATAAAAAATAAATAATAAAAAAAAAGGTAGGAAGTGCTACAGGGAAAAAACCTGGAGATTAAGGGGAATCAAGAGAAGTGTAAGGACAAATGTTCTAATTAAATAGAAATCAGAGTAGTCCTTAATGATATTTTGAAAGTTGAGCTGACTTGAATGAAAAGAGTTAACTGATTGTAATACTGGCCATGTGCTCCAGGCAGGACAAAAAAAACTAGATTTAAGGCTCTTGGTGGATTGTGTGTGGAAGAACATGGTGGGTCAGGGTTGCTGGAGTAGATGACCAAGGTAGACAGTAATAGGAGATGAGGATATGGTGAGAGGAGGAAGATCATGTAGGGTAGTATGGAACTTACAGGATTTTGAACATAAGGTGAGATTTAAAAATTTTCAATGATTGCACTATGCAGTTTGAGAACACACATCTGTTAGAAAACTATTGCAATTATCCAGTAGAGAGATGATAGGGCCTACTACCAGAATGGTGAATTTGGTGAAAAGTGAGAGAATTCCAGCTCTGTTTTGAAAATAGAGTCAAGAAAATTGGATAAGTTAGATATGGGATATGAAAGAAAAAGCCATGAAGGATGGTGCCACTGTCAAGTAAGTTAATATATGTAAAAAATTTAGAATCATGCCAGGTACAGAGGAAGCATTCAATTTTATTACACTACAATCATCGTATTAGTTCCTATACTCAGTTTAATTGCTAGAGCATTGACAGTCTTCATACCAGTTTCAGCATCTATAATAAAATGCAGTTTTAAAGTTCTACAGTTATGGGTATTTATCAAATGAGTCAAGTGTTTAAGGAGTCTATGGTCAAGATGGAGAGGTAAAATAAATACACAAACAAGAGCATAGTTCTGTCAAGGCACAGAGTTGAACATACAAGGTAAAGTCTAGAATAAATACAGGACTTGAAAGATGAGCAAAATTGGAAAGGAGGGGCAGGTGGGCCTTGCAAACAAAGGTAGCAAGACAGGAATAGTGTGATGTGTTGAACAGCCTTGGGAAGTTTGGCCTGACAAGTTATAAGGGTATATTGGAAAGGGTAAAGTTAATTGAATGGAAAGGATGAGACCAGGTTACGCAGGCTAATGTAAAGCCAAACTGTGTAATTTCAATGTTAGGTTACTCTGGCTGCTCACAATCATTTTTCAGGAGATTGTGTGAATTACCAATAATTAACATGGTGAGTGATTTTGCAGAAATAGTTTTAGAACACCCTCAAAAACTCCTCTCATTTTCCACAATTGATAGCTTTTCCTTACCATTTCTCAAGACAGATGGGAAGAAGAGATATTAAGCTTTCTTCTAAAATTATATCCTTCAGGATTATGATTTTTTTTTCTGGTAACTGGGCTCTGTAAGCTTTATTTTAAGACATCTTCAGTTAACATAAGTTTATTACAGTGTTTATATTCTGGGGTAAAACTAAATATGTTGAGGCCATTTTCCAAGGTCACCAGATCTTTGTCTTGGTGTGGCTTTTACCCTCTGGACTCATCCTAGCTCTTCTGTGTTAAGTATCTCTCCTTCAACTCCTTTTTAACCCATTGATAACAATCTAAGGAACTATTTCTTCTTTTAAAAACCATTTTATTTTAATTCTGTCAATTAATTATTTTTATAGTTGCATAATGTAACACCGTTACATGTGCTGTTTATTTTTTAAACTCTTAATATTACTGCCATACTCTCATAATTACCATATAGGGTTCTATGCTTAAATGTCTCATCAGAGGCACCGTACAAAGAGGAAGTTAAATTGATTCTAGCTCACTGGACATACTTACATTTTTGAAATTAACATTTATCAGATTAATTCATTAATATATGTCAAAGAAGCAGAAACCTTTTTTAAAAAAGTGGAAAGTGCTATGGGAAAAAACCTGGAGATTAAGGGGAATCAATAGAAGTGAAGGGACAAATTGACTTGACATCTTGGCCTTTTTAAAGTTCTATTAGAAACAAAAAATTAACCTTCACTCTCACTTTTCATACTGAAGATCCTTATTTAATCATTTTAATCAACTTATTTGTCATTTTCTTTTGCTGAAATTTGAAAATAACATCCAGTATGTCTGTTAACAGTGTTCAGAGAAACAGATCCCAAGACAGGGTTAGGTATGCAAGAGATTGGTTAGAGAAAATACCTATGAAGGAAAGGAGAATGAGCAGCATAAGGTAAAGAGACACAGATTAGAATGTAGATTGAGACCTATGAAAGTATAAAGGCAGTAAAGAATGAATAGGAAGAGCCCCAGTTTTCAGTACATTTCTGAGAATCCACCCAATCAGTGAAGAATGCTAAACCACTGTTGTCCATCAGAGGAATTCTAAATTGGATAAGAATGACTGAGTTCTAGCATCTCCACCTATGCTTGGTTGTTGTCAGAGAGTAGTACAGGAAAAACTTGGTCTGGTGCCAACTTGGCAGCAGCTGAAAACTATTAATGAGTCCCTAACAATATTCATGATAAGACTCTTCCATGATTCCTATACCCCTCTTCCTAAGGATGAACTTAGAAAGGGAGGTTAATGTGACAAAGTATAATCCCTGTCATTGCAGTTTCTCTTAGGTCATACTGGTACATTTCCTGTCCCCCACTAGCCACTCCATAGTCTCCTTACTCTGCTATCACTTCAGCAGATCTTGTTGACATAAGTGGTTTGACCTAAACATTCATTCCTAGGGGGTCTTAGACTTTGGTCATCATACTCTTCTCAACCTGGGATTACTGTATGTCCATTCCCAGTTAGTGCTAAGCATGGGTATTCCAAGAGGTACCTAAGTGGATTGCCATGTGTATTTCTCCTTGTCTCCCATGTGTAAAAATAGCCCCACCTTCTGCTAATCAGTTAATTATTCCTTTTACTGGTGCCTGAGTGCTAATAGCCAAAAGGGTCCTACTACCAAACATTATATAATTTAATGGATATCTGTTCTGTCCACTTGTGAGGAAAAAAAAAAAAAAAAAAGAAGAAGAAGAAGAAGAAAGAAAGAAAAACAACTTTGAAGACCAGGACCTCTAGCTGCTCAACTCAGAGTCCTGCACAGACAGGAAAGGCCAGATTTACCAATGTGTGCTCAAAGAATGTGGGAAATGTGGCCTGATTTCCACAAGGGATCCAAAGGTCTAGCAGCTAAAAGCTGTCAGTGAGCTGTGGCCTCTACAGTAGGTGCTTTTGGAGGGAGGTCTGAGTAGGCTTCTTCATGACTGCCACAGTGAAGCACTGGTATGCATAATTTTCTACATGGCTACTGTAAAGGAAACTCCAGTAAATAACAAAAGTTAATAGAGTCTGTATTAGTACCATTTAAAGTAATTCTTTTTATAATATGTCAAAATGACTTCCTCAAGATTCACCTTTCAAAGATACTGTGAACCTAATTTAAAACTGGTATGTAAGATGACAATGGATTTGTGGAGCCAACAAAATAGGTGAATGGAAATTCAGCCTCAAAAAAACTTCATTCCTCTGCCATTTTACTTAAAGGAAACTTTCCATAGCCAAACACTCGTTCTTGGTAATAAAATGTTGCCAGCTGTAGCTATATTTTACTTCCTTGATAGCACATGTCAATGACATACTGATTGACAAAGACTCAAATAATCAACTTAAGAATGCTATAAGTAGTTACTTCTAGAAATAGTGAAAGGATTCAGGACCAGCAGTTAGCGTAATGGCTATGTCGCTGGACTCCCACGTAGTCAACCGCCATTCGAGTCCCAGACCCGGTGATTTAAACTCACGCCGGGCGTGTGTGCATGCGTGCCCATGATCCCGAGAGAATGGAGGAGAAGGGATTGTGGCGTGGCCATCCCCCCGGGGGGTGATTTCTCACTTTCTGTCTCTCTGTCTCTCTCTGTCTGTCTGGCAAGTGCATGCCCCCTATAGCAAAAACCTCTCCAAAAACAAGAAAAAAAAATTGCCTGGAATCATAAAAGGCCTCCTATCACCAAAGCAATACCGTGCAAGAAGAGTGGAATAGGAAATATTTTACTCTCTGCCCCAAAGATATATTACAAAGCTGTGATAGTCAAAACAGCATGGCATTGACACAAAAACAGGCATGTAGACCAATGGAACAGAGTGGAGATCTTCTAGAAGTAAACCCCAAAGCATACAGCCAACTGATTTTTGACAAAGGGCACCAGACAACCCAACAGGGAAAGGAAAATCCCTTTAGCAAATGATACTGGAAAAACTGGGTATCTGCCTGCAGAAATATGAAACTGGATACCTATCTCTCACCATTAACAAAAGTCAACTCAAAATGGATCAAAGATCTAAAGCTAAGACCTCAAACTGTAAGACTATTAGTGGATAGCACACGGGAAACTCTTCAATACATCAGAGTAGACTACTATTTCTTCAATAACACCCCCAAAGCACAGGCAATAATCCCAAAAATAGGCAAGTGGGATTACATCAAGTTAAAAAGCTTCTATACAACAAAAGAAACAATAATTAAAGTGAACCAACAACCCATGGAATGAGAGAATATATTTCAAAACTATACCTCAGATAATGGACTGATAACCAGAATATACAGGAAACTCAAGCAGCTTACCCATGAAAACAAAGCAAAACAAAAAAGTCAACCCAATTAAAAGATAGCAAGTGAGCTGAACAGACAACTCTCTAAGGAAGACATACAAATAGCCAAAAAGCATGAAAATATGTTCAACATTCCTTGTCATAAGGGACATGTAAAACAAGACAATGGTGAGATACCATCTAACCCCAGTCAGAATGGCTAAGATTTAAAATAAAATAAAGGTAAGTGCTGGTGAGGCTGGGATGAAAAGAGAACTCCTACACTGTAGGTGTGAATGTAAATTAGTACAGCTAACTGTGGAAAACAATATGGAGGTTCCTCAAAGACCTACAAATAGAACTACCATACCATCCAGTAATTCCACTCCTGAGTATCTGCAGAAAGGATAGGAATGCACTCAGTTGGAAAAACACTTGCACATCCCTATTTATTGGGGCATTAGTCACAAATGCTAAGACATGGAACTAACCCAGATGTCCATGAACAGATGGATGGATTGAAAAAAATGTGGCACATACACACTATGAAATATTACTCAGCCATAAAAAAAAAGAAACCCTGGCATTTGATAGGAAGTGGGTGAATATGGAATATTTACTGCTAAGCAAAGCAAACCAGACTGTGAAAGAGGCATTCTATGTCCCCACTCAGTATATACCAAATGTCTGTACTGTTGCAGAAACTGAAACATTAGAAGGTAAAAGCATGGAGAACAACTATGAATACTAGAGACAGTGTGGGAGGAGGGTGAGAAATGGGGAATGATGAGAGGGAGGGAATCAAGGATAAGAAGAAACAAAATATTTAAGGGACACGAGAACAGCCCTTCTTCAAGAGACAGTCTGCTCCATGGCTCCTGCGATCTAGCCATTCTGGGAGAAAGGAAGATGTCCCACTCCTAACTGGGCCTCCGGCATACAAAACCCACGTGATTGAGCTTCCAAGTTTGGAAAGAAACCGACCATCCACCAGATGACTAGAAATCACTGCAGGACCACAAGAAATATGGAGAAGCAGGAAAATGCCTCTCCTCCAAGGGAAACGGATAGCTCCTCTTCATCCACACACTGTTCAATGGAAATCATGGAAATGTCTGATAAAGAATTCAGAACATTCATAATGGCAAAGCTAACAGAGATGGAAGAGAAGAGAGACAAGGAACTGCTGAAGAGGAAGGAGAAAGGAGTTGAAGAGTTCCAGGAGGTGAGGAAATTCATGCAAGATCTAAAAGAGGAGTTTCACACTTTACAAAAGAATCAGATGGAACTGTTAGAGATGAAGGCTATAATACAAGAAGTCAAAATCTCCCTTGAAAGTATTAAAAGCAGACTAGATCATACAGAAAATAGAATCTCTAATGTAGAAGAGAAAATGGCTGGCCTAGAAAAATCCACCATAAAGACTGAGAAAATGGCCCCAAAATTTGAGAATAATATGAGAGAAGTACTAGATACAATTAAACGTCCAAACATCTGGATAATAGGCATCCCAGAGGGTGAAGAGACTCATAAGGGCATTGATAATCTATTCCATGAAATCCTGCAAGAAAACTTTCCAAACCTGGAAAGGCACTCAAAGATTCAGTCCCAAGAAATACAGAGGACCCCAAATCGAATCAACCCAAGAAGATCTTCTCCAAGACACATTATAGCCAGATTGACCAAAACCACAGACAAAGACAAGATACTAAAACTGGCAAGAGAAAAAAGGCAAGTTACCTACAAAGGGTATCCCATCAGACTAACGGCAGACCTCTCACCGGAGACAATGCGAGCGAGGAGAGAATGGGAAAATATATTCAAAATATTAAGAGAAAAGCAATTTCAACCGAGAATTCTGTACCCAGCAAGGTTATCGTTCATTTGGGAAGAAAAGACATGAACTTTCCCAGATAAACAAAACCTGAAAGAATTTACCAGCACCAGACCAGATCTCCAAGAAGTTCTTAAGGGAGTGCTATGTCAGTATAATTAAATGCAGACACACAGAAATAAGAGTTCAAAAACTAAGAAAATGGGCAACTTAATTGTAGGGACAATATTTGGAGATGAATATTATATCCCAGAATTCAATCTGGAAGATTGAACCTTAACAGAAGAAAGATTAAGTACATGAGACTGAACCGATGAAACAACATTCTGTGACTTGACTGAATTATTGCTGCTTTTCTCCTAAGCTTTGTTTTCGGTTTTAAAGGATTTTTGTCCTGTCTTGAGCTGTTGATAGGTGCATGTACCTACTATTTGAACAGAATACTAACCTTTTTCTAGGCTTTAAGTTTCAAGGAAATATCATTACCAGTTCAAAACTACTCTTCTTGAAATTACTTGCTGAAAGTAGTTGGATTACTTATGATATTGTGTGGTCAACAAAATGTTGGGGAAAAGGAATGGAAGACAACTATATATAGCAGAGATTGTGTAATAAGAGAGTGGGAAAGGGCAGAGGGTCAAACATGGGGTAAAAAACATATATATACGTATACATATGTATGAAAGTAGAAATGGAATATTATTGATGATAACATGCTTGATTAAGCCACTATGCAGTTTATTCTAGATGGGAAACCACATTTAGTACGTTGTGATGATGCTCAGGGAATGAATGTTAAGTAATTTTTAAAAAAAAGTTGCAGGAGAAAAAAAAAACAGTAAAACTGTTCATATCAATTTTTAAAAAAATGCATATTTGATGACTGCAGTAAGCTATATAGCCCCAGCTGGGTACTACTTTATAATATGTTCATTCTACTCACTGGGGTTTATGCCTAAAGTCAGACTTGGGTTCATGTATAGGTATATATCAGCTGTGCTAGCTATTGGATATATTTAGACTAATTAAGTTCATTAGCAAATCAATTAAATGGGGGTGGGGAAGGCATAGAAAGCAACCATGGATACCAGAGACAATGTGGGAGGAGGGTGGGACATGGCAGAGGGTGAGGGATAAGGACTCAAGGATGGCAAAACAAAAAACAAAGTATACAAGACATAAGAATTGGAAAATTATTTGCTGAAAACATGTATGTTGATGTGGTTGATTGAGCCAATACACAGTGTATTTTGGATGGAAAATTCATTGGTATGCTGTAGTGATGTATAGTGAATTAATGTAAAAAATAAATAAATTTAAAGAGAAAAAAATATTTAAGGGACACAAAAATAGAAAATTATCTGTTGATGATAACATGTATGGTAATATCTTTGGATTAATATACAGTGTATTCATACTGGAAAAATTTGTTGTACTGTACTAATATATGATTATTGAATGAATAATAATAACACTAGTTGACTTGTAAATATTTTCTGAAAAATATTTAAAACCATACTGTCTCTGTTGTTACAGTCACAAAATTATAAAAATATTTTGAACATTATATTTAAAATTCAGTATTTTGAAATTTTGAAAGTTGTTTATTAACTGTCAAGAACTATGGAGTATGAGCAAAAATTTTTTTATATGGGGACCAGCAGTTAGCGTAATGGCTGTGTTGCTGCACTCCTATGTAGTCAACTGTGGTTCGAGTCCCAGACCTGGTGGCTTAAACCAACGCTGGGCGCGTGTGCGTGCGTGCCCAAGATTCCGAGAAGAGAATGGAGGAGAGTGGATTGCAGTGTGGCCATCCCCCCTGGGGGGTGATTTCTTGCTTTCTGTCTCTCTGTCTCTCTCTGTCTTTCTGGCGAGTGCACACGCCCCATAGCAAAAACCTCTCAAAAAAAATTTTTTTTGATAGGTAAAGTAAATGTGAGAAAATGTAAAAATAAGTAAATAAATGGAAAAAAAGACTACTTTCTATACAGTTTCAATCTCTTTCTAGGTTTTTTCTTTATAAAATCATAGAAGAACTTCAGAGTTTTAAAAATGGTAATTTTTAATATTTATCCAAAAATTTCTTCCTGTGTTCTTTCTTAATTATTTGACTATTTGTTCATTTCTTAGAATATGATTCAAGTCTGCTGAGATAAATAGTATTGTATAATTGTAATTTGAATTTATATATAATCTACCTTTCAACAAGCTTGAAGTACTTTTTTTTTGGAGAGGTTTTTTTTTTTTTTTTTTTTTTTTTTTGCTATAGGGTGCGTGCGCTCACCAGACAGACAGAGACATAGAGACAGAAAGCGAGAAATCACCCCCCAAAGAGGGATGGCCACGCCGCAATCCCTTCTCCTCCATTCTCCTCTCGGGATCTTGGGCACTCACGCACACACGCCCGGTGTGAGTTTTAAGCCACCGGGTCCGGGACGCGAACCGCAGTCGACTACGTGGGAGTCCAGTGACATAGCCATTACACTAACTGCTGGTTCCCTTGAAGTACTTTTAACAGGTTTTATTTTCATATGTCCTATTAGTATTCCTGTGGAATAGGTTGAAGAAAATATTTTCATTTTATAGTTAAAGAACAGAAACATAGTTATATCAGTAATTAGTCCTTAGATACACAGTATATTAGTGACAAAACTGGGGGTAGAATTTATGTTCTCTGACTTTCAAGCTGGATTATAATCTTCAGTATCAATAAACTGTCTACTCTGCAATTAAAAAAATTAATGTATACTGTTCCACATTCTGGGGGATTTCTATAGCTATAATAAGATTTCATTTAAAAAGGAAAAAAGTCTTGATTTGAGAATCTCACTGGGAAAAAACCTTTTGCATGAAATGTAAAGAATATCTAACCACTGATTATCTTCATCAGAAACTTATCTGTAGAATGAACTTAAAATGTGATGACATCAGGTCCAATATTACCCCTACTTTTATTCCTCAAATATTGTCCAAACATAAATGTTCTGGACTCTAAAATCAATAATTTGAACCTGGCTGACTACAGCTTTCAAAGTATTGGGAGCATCATGGACATCATGCCCATGAGTGACTAGCTTGCAGTAATTCTTAGCAATATATTGTGGCTCTGGTAATAACTATCTGGCTGTCCAATAGTCTCTGACTACCTGCGTATTTCTGAGAATTAGATGAGTTCAAAAGTTAAACAAGTTAAATTCAGAGTGACAACTCAATGGTAACAGGAATAGTGAATAAGTTATTTTATTCAAATATAAAACTCATTTTTCTCTGAAATAGAGCAGTTTGCAAAAAGAACTGGAAGAAAAAAACTAGTCTATTTAAAGAAAATTTGAACTTGTAAATTATTCACTGCAGTTATAGCAATATGTTAGAATTTGATTAAAAAGCATTTCAACTATGGTCACTTTCTCTTTGAATTTTATCAGTACTGTTTTTGTACATTGGCTTGCTTTTTTTGTAGACCAGATAAAATAAATTTTCTATGTTCAGTGTGTATTTTGGATTATGTGTGTACATAATTCTAACATGGTTTATTATTGCCCATTTATAAATCTAAGCATGTACAGATACACATAGAATAAGTAATATTTGAGAACTCTTAGGTGTGAGGAAAGACCATATAGTAAGTATGATTTATCTAAAATTAAATACATGGGACCAGTCCATGACCTGGTGGTTAAGGCAACTAGATCCCACATAACTGACTGCATAGGTTGAGTCCCAGACCCTGCAGCTTGAAAAACACACTGGGGTCATGTGTGCATCCCCAAAATTCTGAAACAAGGGAGAATTAGAGAAACAGGGATTGAGGCATGACCATACCCCAAGGGAGGGTGAGTACTTTCTCTCTTTTCCTTTATCCCTTTGTGTCTCCTGGTGAGTACACATACCCTCTGGCAGATTATCCCCCCACCAAAAAAAATAGGAATGAAATATGATTTTTAAGCAAGCAAAATTTACTGTTTAAGCATTGCTGCAGTCAAAAGAATGGGAGATGTTTGATGATAAAATGTACATGATGAGATCTGTTCCATAGCTTAGTGGTTAAGGGAGCCCAGATCCTACATGGTCAATTGCAGTTTCAATACTAGCTCCAACAGTCTGAAAAACGTGCTGGGGCATGTACATATATGCCCTAAATCCCAATAGGATCGAGAAATGGAGAAGGGATGGTCGTATGACCACATCCCATTGGGGCATATTTTCTCCCTCTCTTGCTCTCTTTCTTTCACACTCTTGAGTGCATGTGCCCTCTAGCAATTTACAAGAAAACAGGCAATGAGTACTTAAAATTATTCATCACACAATTGAAATTACAATTCTAGAAATTTAAAATAAGTTATTTATTTTACAGGCATTGATTTAAATTTTTCTACATTTCTTTTTGTTTGCTTCTATATATATGCATAATTTTAACATGAAAAAGTTAGGTGTAGTGGATGTAGCTTTGTATTCTGATTTGGAAAAATGAGCACTTTTAATATTAATTTATTTGGGAAATTGTAGATCATTCTATGTTATATTTTAAAATAATGAAAAGAGAAATAATCAGGAAGAATCATTGTCCTAAAATTTCTTTATTTTTTGAAATAAAAGGTAATGATAGAAAGGACCAGCAGATGGCGGAATGGCTATATCACTGTATTCGCATGTAGTCAACCATAGTTCGTCTCCCAGACCTGGTGGCTTAAACTCATGCCAGGCACTTGTGCGTGCATGACCAAGGTCTGGAGAGGTGAATGGAGGAGAAGAGACTGTGGCGTGGCCATCTTTCCTGGGGAGTGATTTCTTGCTTTCTGTCTCTGTCTCTCTCACAAGTGCACTTGTCCTATAGCAAAAACATCTCAAAAAAAAAAAAAAAAAAAAAAAAAAAAAAAACAGATAGGACCAGCAGTTAGCGTAATGGCTATGTCGCTGAACTCCCATGTAGTTGACAGCGATTCAAGTCTCAGACCCAGCGGCTTAAACTCACGCTGGGTGCATGTGCGTACGTGTTCAAGATCCCAAGAGGAGAGTGGAGGAGAAGGGATTGCAGTGTGGCCATCCCCCGTGGGGGGTGATTTCTTGCTTTCTGTCTGTCTCTCTCTTTCTGGTAAGCGCATGCGCCCTATAGCAAAAACTTCTCCAAAAAAAGAAAAAAAAAAGTGATAATAGAAATTAATAAAGAGCAAATAAATTAGCCTATTTAATTTTTTTTGTAGGATTTTCCTTCTTTTTCTTCATCACTGACTCCTTTTTTCCTCTCAGGCAAAAGAAAATAACATATTTTGGCCTTTGTAAACTAATTATTTACTTGATTTTTATTTGTTGTTATTATTTTTTAATTTGACCAGAAAGAAACAGAGAGAGACAGCAAAAGGGAAAGTGAGAAAGCAAGGCCCAAGGTCTGGGACTTGAACCATGGTTGATCATGTGGGAGTCCAGCACCTTAACCACCAAGCCACATGCTAGCCCAAGAAATACATGTTTTTGTTTTGTTTTTTAAAGAATTATTTTTTAAAATTATTTTTATTTATTTATTTTTAATTTGACCAGAGAGGGGCAGAGTGAGAGAGAGAAAGAGAGAGAAGAAACAAGCTGCCAGGTCTGGGACTTGAACTATGGTCAGCCATGTGGGAGTTTAGCACCCTTAACCACTATGCCACCTGCCAGCCCCAGAAATACATGTTTTTAACTACTCAGAAATGTACAAATTTTTATTGTCGATCAGTAGAAATAGCCTAAAAGTGCAAAATACTAATATATGAGTGACATTTTTCATGTATCAGTTAAACCTAGTGAAATACCCAGCATTATTTTTATATCTCACAGAAAAGATTTTTGTTCCCTAAACCTTATTAAGAATTTTCAAGACTACCTTATTTCCATCCATTGGCAAGATACCACCTGATAGATATGTGTAGCTTTTATGACTGGTTACCAAATTCTGTCCCCATGAGGTCCGTTACTGAGAAATCATCATCTATCTTTCCCCATTGATCTGAGGGATGATCATGTGATTTGTTTTGGCCAACAAAATGAGCAGAGGTGACAGAAGTCACTTCTGGGAAGAACCTTTAAAGGACAATACATGGTTCTCTTTTCTCGTTGCCATGAGAATGGCAAATATCCAGCCACTGCTGTACCAGTGTAGGTCCTGAAATGCACTCCAGTTATCCTGGAAAAAGCCTAATAGAGAAGTAAATCATGGTTGTTGCAAACCATTGGGATATTAGAGGTCATTGAATTATCTCAGGGAGGAGACAGCTTGCAATTTGTATGAGTGGCAACTTTACAATCATATATCAGAATGACTTAGGTAGATAAGATAATAGAGAATTACTTGCAAAATTGAATTAGGAAAAAATTAACCTTATGTCCTACAAACACAAAAATGGCAACTTTTTCTCCTTAAGTTGACTATGAAATTTCCAAATAGTTTGAAATTTCCAATTAGTTTCATTCACAGACTTTGATACAAAGACACAGAGAAGACTATTTGTTAAAACATAAATACACATTCTTTTTCTTGCCTCCCTACTCATATACACACATACACACATGCACACACACACACACACACACATATATGTATATGTTTTATATGTATGTATGTATATGTTAAAAGAAAGAGAAAGTGAGAATGCACCTTCCTAGGGGGGATGACCACACTACAGTCCCTTCTCCTGTGCTCCATTGGAATTTTGGGCATGCACATATATGTGCCTGGTATGTTTTTCAAGTAACTGGTCTGGGACTTTAATTGCACAGTTGACCATATGGGATCCAACTGCCTTAACCAGCACACCACCTGGCTGACCCCTGCCTCCCTACTCTTGGCTATATAGTCTTTAACATCTCACATTGCAAACGTTCTTGCATATCAAGGATAGGCAACATAGACATCTATGTGGTCCCATAGCCCCTTATGCTTTCAGGTCATAAATAGTAAGTGTCTGTATTCCCTACCATGTTATCAGCTTTCTTTTTTTTTTTTTTTTTTTTTTTTTTTGAGAGAGGTTTTTGCTATAGGGCACGTGCACTAGCCAGAAAGACAGAGAGAGACAGAAAGCAAGAAATCACTCCCCGGGGGGGATGATCACGCTGTAATCCCTTCTCCTCTATTCTCCTCTCAGGATTTTGGCCACACATGTACACGAGCATGGCGTGAGTTTAAGCCACCGGTCCAGGACACGAACCGTGGTCGACTACATGGGAGTCCAGCGACATAGCCATTACGCTAACTGCTGGTCCCCAAATAATCAGTTTTTTTAAAACAAATAATGTTTTATTATGTTGTCAAGGTAGTGGAAGAAAGCTGCAGTTTGAGAAATACTGAATGAAGGACATTTTCACTGAGTTGTGGACAAGATTAAGGAATCACCAGGAATGCTGAGATACCCAGGAACTAGCAAAACCAGAAGGACAGTAGTACCCTAAGGTCTGAAGAGAGGGGAGAAAATGGTGTCATTGGATCTTTTAGGAGACTAGAATAAAGAAAGAGATGTTCACTCAATAGGAGCTGTAGTGATAAAAGGATAAAGTCACTACCACAATAGTGCAACAAGACAGGGAAACCACAGGGTCAAAGAAACATCTTTATCTCTCTTGCATGTGCCTTCTCAACTCTTGCCAGTGCCTTCCACTGGGTGAATCCACTACAGTCAGAGTGTTAGGAAGTTCCTTGTGGTTCATGGATATCAGCCCATTGGGGCACAAAGCAAAGTAGAGAATGGAGGATGAGTCTGGGAAGGAAAGCAGAGTAACCTACTCATCCTTCTCATGTACAGGAAATTCTCAAAGATATTAGTTGGATGAAATAATTAATAGAATTAAAAAGTAATCTGGACACTAAGAGTAGGCTGCATTTCTTGTTTTATAAAATTATTTTGCCTCAATAAATTGTCTTATCACTGAATATAGTTCTGAGAACTTTTATAGCTACTTAGACTATTTCAGAAACCACAATTTGAACTTTTATGAAGAACACTAGGAAGTAAAGCTATTGGAGAAACAATTGTGAAAGAGATATTAGTACACAATCAAAAAGAAAACTACAGTGACTTAACAAGTTTGTTGGGTAGATAATTAACTGACAAAGATCAGTCATAAATTGTAATTCATGGCATGTAGTTGCTCATATTATCACAGATATTGGTATTGGTGGAAGTGTTAGCTGGAGCAAGGCAATTGGAAGCAGGTGATTGGCACTTTTATCAGGATGGCAATGATGATGATCACAAAGATTGTGAGGTGGGCTGATCATTTCTGTGTTGTAAAGCTTATAAAAAAGAAAAAAGTAAGCTTAGTACTTGGACTCTTAAACCAAAGCATGAAGAGGATACCAGAAAGTTTCTGTAGAAGTTTTAAGTAAAACTTTTAAACCTAAGGTCTATAATTAGAATTCATGTTTTTTTTAATGCTAAGCTAGGGGTACTTGTTAGGAGGAAACAAAACACTATGATTTATTTTTAAAGAATTGTTTAATTTTATTTATTATTATTATTATTTAATTTTGACCAAATAGAGGGAGGAAGACGGGGGAGAGAAGAAATGTGAGAAAGAAAGCCAATAAGTCTGGGACTCAAACCACAGACAGCCATATGGGTGTCCAACACCCAAACCACTACGCCACCCACTGGTCTCAACACTGAGATTTAGTAATGGAGACACTTAGGCTGGAGTAGATGATGCTAACAACTTATAACCCAAAAGTCCTCTTGAACCTGCCTTAAATGGCAGAGGGTAAGAGATAGGGAATCAAGGATGGGGGGAAAAAAAGCAAAACATACAGAAAACAAGAAATGGAAAATTATTTGCTGACAATAACATGTTGATGTGCTTGATTGAGACAATATACAGTGTACTCTGGATGGAAAAATCTCATTTTGTATGCTGTAATGGTGTACAGTGAATGAATGCAAATAAATAAATTGAAATTAAAAAAAAAAAAGAATGGAAGCAATTCTCTCCCACTGACTGAGGAAACCAGTCTTTCTTTGGATAGAGACTTTCCAGGAACTTGGCCTTGAGTATATACACCTCAAGGGGTTGTCCATTTCTTAGAAACACCCTCTTCAGCTCTCCCCAAGCCACTCTTCATTACTCTTCATTGCCTCCAAAATGAAATGAGTAAAATCCTAGCATAACCTTGAAAGAAAACTGGAAGTTCCACTCTGAGAGGAACATTATGTTGATTTATATGACCACAAACCTGGTGCGTAGGAATGAGATTATATTTTAAAGAGATTAGGACAAGAAGAATGAACTGTAAAATGAATTAGGCCAGTGGTCCTCAGAGTCTGGTCATTGGACCAGCCAACATCAGCGTCACTAGAGAATTTGATAGAAATACAAAATTCCAAGCCCTGCTCCAAACCTAATGAATGAGAAATTTTCGAGCATGAGTCCCAGGAATCTAACAAATCATCTTAAGGATTCCAATGCATGTTAAAGATTGATAGTCACTGGAATATGTTAAATGTATGTATGTGGTCTCTAATAAGATTTGAGAATTAGTGTTTTATCTAGAATAGCTGAGAATGAAGCTAATAGTTGGTAAGGGTCCATTTGGAAGCTCACTCAATGGACAGACTATGAACTTTAGGAGATCAGGTGATAAATGGTCTTTACTCCAGTCTTTCTAACAATGGTTCCAATAAGTCCACAGATCCAGCCTTTAATTATTTACACAGTTTCTGTCTGCCATGTTCTTTTTATTATAAGTACATGACTATTTTCAGTTCACCCTCAAGGGAGATTATAATGTGAAAGAATGAATATTAGGAGACAGGTATCATTGGGGGCCAATTTAGAGGGTGCCTCTCATACTCCCAATTCATTCTTTGTCTTAATTTTGTCTTGATATGAATCCCAACTGGACTGCATCGGTCAGGCCCCTGCCCTCTGTTCTTCTGGTAGATTTTACCAAAAGGAGCCCCAGGCAGGACAGCATGAAAGGAAAGAAAATATGCTTTTTCCTCCTTGATCCTGAACTTCATAATATACTTCTGGCAGCATCACATTATTAATACAACTTCTGGGTCATGGTTCATTTCCATAGCTCCAGCTTTCACTCAGTACTGGTAACAAACAGCATTAACTTCCCTTCCCATCTTCAGAACTAGAAGAAGCTTAGGCTTACCATGTTTACCAGTCTCTAGATACCTCAACATCCTCTTCTGATTCTTCAGCAATACCCTCATCTGTAAGTGGTCTTTTCATTAAGTTCCTTTTTTCTCTGCTAGACCTTGGAATAATACACATCTCTTGAGGAAAGGAATGTTTTTTTTGTTCTAGACACTTAATGTTGGGCAGTTGATGAGTAGGTGGGTGGATGAGTGAAATTAATGAGTAACATGAAAAAAAGAAAATAGTTTAAAGAATATGAAAAATATTTAAATGATACATATTAGGCCTCTTACATTTTGTTTGAGACCATAAAGAAGAAAAGATTTAAATAATCTATAAGGAAAAGTGATAGTTTTTATTTTTTAAGAATTATTTTAAGTTTATATTTATTTTATTTGACCAGAGAGGGACAGAGAGAGAGAGAGAAATTGAGAAAGCAAGCTGCCAGGTCCAGGACTCAAACTGCTTCAGCCATGTGGGAGTCAAGCGCCCTTAACCACCATACCACATGCCTGCCTGAAAAGTGATAGTTTTATAGAGGTATTTCTTTTTCTCTGATAGAGAAGGAAAAAAAAAAAAAAAAAAAAGACTTACTTAAATCAAGACACCAAGTCTACAGAATGAAGAGAATTTCCAGAGGATTACTAAGTTTATGGATGCAAAATGCATACCAAATTGGCTTAATAATGAGTAACCATAATCAACAGGTATGATTATTTTTTATTTTTTTTAATATTTTATTCTTTTTTCACTATAGGGCGCGTGCTCTCACCAGACAGACAGAGAAAGACATAGAGACAGAAAGCGAGAAATCACCCCCTAGGAGGGATGGTCACGCCGCAATCCCTCCTCCTCCATTCTCCTCTCAGGATCTTGGGCACACATGCACACGCGCCCAGCGTGAGTTTCAAGCCACCGGGTCCAGGACGCAAACCGCGGTCAACTAAGTGGGAGTCCAGCGACATAACCCTTACACTAACTGCTGATTCCCCAGGTATGATTATTTTTATACCATTCTTAAAATTAAGATTTCAACTGTGTGTATCATGAAAAAAATTCTGCCAATGATTTTTTAAAAGAATTGGTAATAATCAAGGTCAGCTACACTGATGTTTGAAAGCATTTAAGAGTTTTAGTTGGGTAAGGAGGTAGTGTGGTGGTTAAGGGTGCTGGATTCCCACATGGCCTACCGTGGTTTGACTACCAGACCTGGAGGCTTGCTTTTTCATTTTCTCTCTCTTTGTGTCTCTCTCTGGAAATGTGAAAAAATGAGAATAGTAAATAAAGTTAAATAATTCTTAAAGAAAAAGTTTTAGACATAAAACACTAAACTATATTATGATTCAAGACATAATTTACAATAAATAAAGGACTCTGACCCACTTAAGAAACACAACTAAAAATGTTTACTAAATTAGATGATTTTATTCTGCAAGATATAATGTGGAAATCTGGTATTGTCACAATCTACTTTGTCAAGGCAAGGTACTATATTCTCTGAGGTGCTATCTTCCACCCCTTTGCCACCATAGTAAAAATACGTTTAGTGTTCTGGATTATAATTTTCCTGTCAATATAATGAAATTCTACTTTATTCAAAAGAATTTCTGTTAGTGGGGGATTTATTTTTTAAAATTTAATTTATATAGGCTGGGACCAGCAGTTGGGTAATGGCTATGTCGCTGGACTCCCATGTAGTTGACCGCGGTTCAAGTCCTGGACCCGGTGGCTTAAACTCATGCTGGGTACACGTGCATGTGTGCCCAAGATCCTGAGAGGAGAATGGAGGGGAAGGGACTACAGCATGGCCATCCCCCCGGGGGATTATTTCTCGCTTTCTGTCTCTCTGTCTCTCTCTGTCTTTCTGACGAGCGTATATGCCCTATAGCAAAAACCTCTCCAAAAATAAAAATAAATTAAATAAATTAATAAAATTTATATAGGTAAATTACCCAGCTAATTTATATTTTTGAAAAATCCCTAGGAGTACCCTTTCTTGTCTTAATTTACTGTTGTATTGGCATAGCATTGACAGCAGTCCATATTAATATAACATTTATTGCACCAAAAGAAACCTAAGTGGGTATATCGCAGGGGGCATGAATATATCTCAAACAACCTAAACCTTCTTCCTCATCTATGCAATCAGTAAAATCAAAAAGTTGAGAGAGAAATTGATAAGGTAACAAACTAATAATCAAAAAGAAACGGTGACACTAAAAGCCTCAATCTGTTTACATAGGGCCTCTGTTATATTTTAAGCATATATATACACAGGCCTATGCACATCTTTAGATCAGCATATTCAAGAATACACTCACCTTTGTAGACTTAACCTTAAAAATCTCAAAAAAGGCAGAGACCTAGGAAATTGTTCTGTTAATAGAGAACTAAGAATTCTTTTAAGCATTAATGGGACAAAGAAATGTGGTATTATCTGTTGAAGATAATTTTATAGTTTTATCAACTGGACTAGGGAAGAACGTTCACATGTTGAAATAATCACTTTGTAAGCTAAATAACATGATTGAATATATAAAAGAAAATGAAATTAAAAAAAATATTGTAATAGGGGGCCGGCAGGTGGCATAGTAGTTAAAGGTACTGGACTCATAAGTTGCTGACCATGGTTCAAATCCCGAAAAAGTGGTTTGCTTTCTCACTTTCTTCTCTCTCTCTAGTTAAATGGGAAAATATTAATAATAATAAAAGTTAAATAAAATAATTGTTTAAAAATATTTGTAATAAATATTCCAAGTGGGTAATAAAATATGTGACTGAATATGGAGCAGGCAAACAAAAAAAACATAAACCCATTTTTTTTTTCAAAAATCAAAACATTATATTGAGAAATCTGTTACTTACTCACCTCCCAAGTTCTAAGATTAGAAATCTTTGTTTTCACTGCAACAGTTGATAGTACTGAAAACTGCTAAGTCACTTGAGGACTCTTCTCCCTGTTCCATTTCAGATGTTTCTTCTTTCACAACTTTTTAATTTAAAAGCTTTACAGGTTACCCTGAATTTAGAATGGCAAGGACAATAGTTTCAGCTTTTTTCCTCTTTTGTGTGTATACATACATACCTAATTCTCCAGCTCTATTAAAATAAGTGCTGTGTGCATGCTCCAGTAAAACTGAAGTGCTGTCTGCAGGCTTAAACAAAACTGAAGTACAATGTCTGAATTGGTTCTTTTTTTTTTTTTTTTTTTTTTGGAGAGGTTTTTCGCTATAGGGCGCGTGTGCTCGCCAGACAGACAGAGAGAGACATAGAGACAGAAAGCGAGAAATCACCCCCCAGGGGGGACGGTCACGCCGCAATCCCTTCTCCTCCATTCTCCTCTCGGGATCTTGGGCACGCACGCACACGCGCCCGGCGTGAGTTGTAAGCCACCGGGTCCGAGACGCGAACCGCGGTCGACTACGTGGGAGTCCAGCGACATAGCCATTACGCTAACTGCTGGTTCCCTGAATTGGTTCTTTACCAAACTCGTGGATTCCTACCATTATGTGAATTCATCTCTAATCTTCATGGCTCTGTTAACCATGTAATCCCTGTTCTTAATATTATCTGCTCTCAGTATTGTTTGTAGTTAAAACTAAATAATAAATTCACCTTTTATCTTAGGTTTTATTTGATTGTGACTTCACCAGTCATCACAACCAATTAGTCATCATTCTTTTAAGATACTATTTCTTAGTTACATTCTAGATGCATATATTACCATAATCTATCTATTTCTTTCTTTGGCATTGGGAAAGGTATAATAAACCACTAGTAGTGTTATGGGTTTAGAGATGCTAAGCAGCTGAAATCTCGAAAGCATTCTTTTTTCGACATGGTACAGTGTATGAAACCCTCACTGGGTAGGGTTATTATACTTAGTTTAAGTTGAAGGATCCAGAACAATTAATATAATCTGATAATATTAGAAGATAAATAGCCCAATAACACAGTAAATCATATATGCTTGAGATATATCAAAATATATCTGTAAACAAATATAAAACCCATAATCTCTGTCAATGGGTTTGGGACCAACTTAACTTTTCACTGCATCTTCATATTCCACAGTTTTTCTATAACTTAAGAGGTGTTTTCTGAAAACTCCAAAAAGAATTTTTTAAAAAGTATCTTCTCTTTCCTCACACACTATTACATAATTGAAGATTAAAGACAGCTCCCAAGATTAATGAATGTGTGTAAAAACTTAAACCGCAGAGCTGTTTTTGTTCACTCTCCCTGTTACAAAGAAAAGCAAGAGCATGGATGACCTATAAGGATAAGGTAAACGGATTTTCATCTGTAAATCTATAAAGGGACCATTGAAAACAAGGGTATGGGGATCAGCAGATGGTATAATGGTTACATCGCTGGACTCCACATGGCCGATGGCAATTTGTATATTTGTGAATATTGCTCTGTAAAGCAGAAGAAACTTTGTGGGTATGATTAAATTGAAGATCTTGAGATTAAGAAAGTTTCCTTAATTATCCAGGTGGACTTAAATGTAATCACAAGTGTCATCATGAAGCAGCAGGAGAGCAGAAGAGAAGGCAAAGTAATAATTGAAGCTGGATTCTACATTGTTGGTTTTGATCAAAGATGGAGGAAGAGGTCACAAGCCCATGAATGCAAGGAATGGTGCTCTAGAAGCTGGAAAAGGTAAGGGAGCAAACAGATTCTCAGGAAGCCCCAGGTGAGACTCTCCATTAAAATTGATTTGGGATATCTGTCCTGTAGAACTGTGAAAAAATAAATTTACTTATTCAAGATAAGATGATATTACTTTTTAAGGCGGGTATCTTACATGGAGACAAAAAAAAAAATAACAAATTTTACAAAGCAAAAGGTGGATCAGGCAAGAAAATTTTTTCTGTTTTGGAAAAAGTGCCGGCTTTGGAGTCATGTTAATCCAAGTTTGAATCCAGATCTGTCATGAACTTTGACATTCAGCAGCTTTGGGCTATAGTTTCCCCCTGTGTGAAATAAGAATTTATAAAAGTGTCTTATGTGGCAAAAAAATTCTCATTTATAACCAGATTATAATGCTCCAAGCTCTCCTCTTAGTACTAATAACTTCAGTCTTTTTTTTCAGACATTCCCTTTATCAAATGTGATAACCTACAGAAAGGTAAACTGAGACAAAATATGTAAAGCAAAAAGGACCTATTCTAAATATAAGTTTGAGGACCATACTGGAGTGCAGATTGTATGAACATAATTCAGGTAGCCCCAAACATGCTTACCAAGGTTTTTCAGTCCTTGGGCAATTTAAAGGAAAAAACCACAGGTAGAAAGAAAGGGGAGGAAGGGTGGTTATGTCATCCTTTGGGGATTAGTAATAAGGGTGAACTAATGGCACCCCTTGTCATTGGTGTTATTATTAGCATCAGTTGTTATCAGTTGGACAAGCAGTTTCTGGGCAGATGTTTTTGCAGATGTCCTTGTATCAGGTTGCAGTGGTCTTTGTGTAAGACTGTGATTTTGACAGAGTTCTTTAGATAACAGTTTTTGTTACCAAGGCAGCATACTTAAGGTATGAAGGTGAGAAAACACCTTCTTTCCATGGCCTTCCCCGCTCATTTAATCAGAGTTGAAATAAATGATTCTATTTTGACTCTAAAAAGCTTTCACAAAGGTTTCTAAAAATTAATGTCTTTATCGGTTGCCAGAGAATGGACTAGTAATTAGTCGAGGTCTCTATTCTTGTATTTTTAAATTGCTGGCCATGAAAATGCCTTTATGATGTCTGCTTATCCCAGAGGCCTCAATATTACCTTTTCTACCCCCTCCACCTATGAGGAAGGCAGATAGTAGTACCCCAGAGCAGCAGCACATTCTATGTTTCTGTGCTTTTGATTCTCCAACATATAATTATATTTTCCTGAGCATAATCCTCAGTACTGAAATTGATGAGTCCAAACTGATGGTGGCAAGAATACAGAAAATTCATAGTTAATTAATTCATCAAGAATTAGTTGGAGGACCAGCAGTTAGCATACTGGCTATGTCACTGGACTCCCATGTAGTCAACTGTGGTTCGAGTTCCAGACCCAGTGGCTTAAACTCACGCAGGGCGCATGTGTGTGCGTGCCCAAGATCCCGAGAAGAGAATGGAGGAGAAGGAATTGTGGTGTGGCCATAACCCCTGGGTGGTGATTTCTTGCTTTCTGTCTCTCTGTCTCTCTCTGTCTTTCTGGTGAGTGGACGCACCCTATGGCAAAAAGATCCCCGGAAAAAAAAAAAAAAAAAAAAAAAAGAATTAGTTGGGAGAGTTCAGCTCTATTAAAGAGAATTGCTTAAACTTTTGTAGATGATAGAAAAAACTAACCTCCTAGGAACTACCATAATATCAATGATTAAAACATAGCACTCAGGGCCCAGCAGGTGGTGGTTAATGTGCTGGATTCCCACATGGCCTACTCTGTGGTTCAAGCCCAAACACGATAGCTTGAAAATCATACTGGGCATGTGTGCAGGTATGCCCCAAATCCCAGGAGGACATTACAGCATGGTCATTCTCCCTGGCATATGATTTCATGATTTCTCACTTTCCCTCTGTCTCTCTCCAATAAGCACACATGACCTATGGCAAAAACCTAAAAAAAAAACAAAAAAAAAACAAAAAAACAACAACAACAAAAAAAAAACATAGCACTTGACTTCAATTATCAATTTAATTTCAGGCTCTTCTCCACATAGAAGAGGGTTCATAAAATTTGTAGATGTTTTCTTCAGGACTGATTGTACTGCAAATTCATCCGAATTTCTGTGACCCTTATGAGCCTCAAATATAAATTGTCTTAGAAACATTTAGTTACCAGAAAACAAGGATTAATCTGATGATCTAATAAAATGCTCAAGCCTCATCATTGACTTTACTGAGTCAAACATCTCAGTGTGGATCAGCTAGGTCATTCATTTGATATAATAATACCATATAGCCTATTTAAGTAATAATACCATATGGCCCATTTAAGTGTACAATTAAAATATATAATATCAACGTGGTAGGTGGCATGATGGTTAAGGTGCTAGACTCCCACGTTGTCGACCATGGTTTGAGTCCCAGACCTGTTGGCTTGCTTTCTCACTTTCCCCCTCTCTCTCTGTCTCTCTCTGGTCAAATTAAAATAATAATAATAATAATAGTAATAAATGAAATGAAATAAATAATTATTTAAAATAAAATATATTGCATTAGATTTTTTTCATCAGAGAAAAATCTATTGCCTATTGATGGTTAAATAGAAACATTATTATTTTGTTTTTTAATAATAAAAGTAAGTATTATTATCATTTATTGAGTGCTTACTAATTTTCAGGCACATGAAAGATATCTGACTCAATGCTTCAATATCCTTTTTTTTACTTTTTTCATGTTATCTCTTTTTTTTTTGCTCAATTCTTTTATTTTTCTTTCTCAGATTAAATTCACATTTTACATAAAGTCCCCATTATGATGTATACAATATACATATACATATATATATATATATATATATATATATAGTTTTCAACAGAGAACTCTACATTTTTTTGGTGTTAAATGTTTCTTCCCTTTGCCCCTCATGCCCACTCTCTACCACCCACTCCCCTCCCTTACAGCCTCTGGTATCTCCATTTAACCTTTCCACTATCATATCTTCAGATATTTCTCCTTTTGCCAGAGTGCTGATATATTTTTTTTAATCATTGCACATCTTTACAGTGTACAACATGGTTTTTCCCAGCACGAGTAGAGTGTACATTAGTCAAGACAATGATATTACCATATACATTATCTCCAACAGACAACTTTTCATTTTTGTGTCTATTAAGTGTGTTGTTTGTTCCCTGAATCCCTCCCTCCCTTCCGCCCTCTATTACTCATTCCCATTACCTCTTCCATACTGTCTCTAGCATCTGCAGTTGCCATCCCTGCTATCATACCCTCCAGTTCTTTCAGTTTTTTTTTTTTTTTTTTTTTTTTTTTCAATTATCAGCTCATAAAGTTTTCAACAATAGGGAACACAAATTCTATTCAGGGTTGGATTAAGGGTGGGTCTCGTGCAGTTCCACAATTGTAGGTGAGTCTCCATGGAATACAGTTTCAGGAAAGCGGTTCTGGTAAGCAGAGATGGTTATCAGTTGATGCAGCACAGCATCCATCTTGTGATTACCGGGAATGGTGTTGTGGGGATCTGCAAAGTGAGTCATCCTCGGGTATCTGGCTTCCTTAAGAATGGTAGAGTAGTTCTTGTTTTTCCCTGAGGTAATGCAGGGCTGGTAATCATCATCTTCTCACTGTCCAAAGGCAGAGAAAATCTTCCTGTTCAATATATTTCTCAATTGGTTTAAGACAGCTAAAGTTTCTTTCTGTTGCTTATAGTTGCAAGTCCTTAATCCTTATTTTCGGCTTCAGTTTGCCGCCCGCGGCCGGCAGCCACGTGCAGGCACAGGCCTGGCAGCCACGCACAGGCCCAGGGGCCACGCGCAGGCCCGGCGGCCACTCGCAGGCCCGGCGGTCAAGCGCAGGCGCAGGTCCGGTGGCCACGCGCTGGCCTGGCGGCCATGCACAGGTGCAGGCCCGGCGGCCGCGCGCGGGCCCGGTGGCCACGCACGGGCCCGGCAGCCACATGCCAACCCCGAGCACACAAATGCGCTCGGGTCCCAGTGCCACCTCCCGCCCACCCGCCCAGCCAAAGAAAGGAAGGACGGCGACCTCGACTGATCCGCATCACTGGCCTGTGTCGGCACCGAGCGCGGGACACACCCAGCGCTGGAGAGGCAGCGGGGGCCGGGCAGTCCGGGCCGCGGCACGCGGAGCAGAGCCCCGGCCGGACCGGCCCTCCAGCCAGGGCACGAGGAGCAGAGCCCCGCGCCCTGGGCCAGCGCACTCAGGCCAATAGAAACATTATTTTGAGATTTAAGTAATTCTTCACTTTTAGGATGATGTAGTATTTCCCATTACAATGAATAAATGCAAAGCCCACAAAATGTGGCTGATAATAAATACCAAGAGGCTTTTATGGTCTATGGACCCTTGATTAAGAACTCCTGAAGTACAAAAAACTTCAAATATGGAGCAAGATTTTTTCAGATACATCTGTGTGAAAACACAAAAGTTAGGAGTTTAGGTTAGATTTTTATTTTACCATGAGAATGGGCTATTCACAGTCAGTGAATTATGTATCTTCAAAATCCATTAAGTTAGTAGGGTTGAACAAAATAAATACTGTATTTGACTTAGTGTAACACATTTGTATTTAAAAAACCCTCTATTTATATTGTATAATGCTAGTGCTATTATGACAAAATACCACAAACTGGGAGGTTTAAGCAGGAGACATTAGTTTTCTCATAGTTTGGAGGCTTGAAATTCAAGGTTGAGTTACTGGTACACTTGATGTCTTCTACTTCTCTCCCTCACTCATAAATGGCTACTCTCTTGCTACCTTTTCACATGTTCATCCCTGTGTGCAATGCAGCCCTGGTGTATTTCTGAGTGCCTACATTTTCTCTTGTTTTAAAGATACCAGTGAGGATGGATTAAGACTCCCCAATATGATGTCACTTAATCTTACTGGCATCTTTAAAGGCCCTATTTTCAAATATACTCACAGTCTAAGATACTGGTGGTAAGGGTTTCAAAATATGAATTTGGGGCTGAATTTTGAAAATGAACTTTTAAGGACCAGTAGTTAGCATAATGGCTATGTCGCTGGACTCCCACGTAGTCGACCACGGTTCAAGTGCCGGACCGGGTGGCTTAAACTCACGCTGGGCGTGTGTGCGTGCATGCCCAAGATCCTGAGAGGAGAATAGAGGAGAAGGGATTGCAGTGTGGCCATCTCCTCTGGGGGGGTGACTTCTCGTTTTCTATCTTTCTGTCTTTCTCTGTCTGGTGAGCTCAAGCGCCCTATAGCAAAAACCTCTCCAAAAAAAAAGAAAAAAGAAAAAAGAAAAAAAAAAAAGAAAATGAACTTTTATTCTGCCATAACACATAGTATCTGAATTTAATTGCCTTTATTTGCTTCTAACAGTATTATCTCTCTTATCTGAATTTTCATAGCTGCTATTCCACAAGTTCATTATCCAGTATAAGAATTGCACCTCATTTTCTTCAGTTAGCCTAATGTCAATAAATTAACTATGGTTAATTTGTGGCTCAAAGCAATCATAGATAAAATGCATTATAAAGTAAATATAATAATAACAACTGGGATTTAAAGAACTTTCTTGACTTTAAATGTCCTCATGGAAGAAGTAAATATTTAATATCAGATTTTGAAAAAATTATAATATTTACTTAATTGTCATACTTGCTTTTTATGCAGAAGAACTGGTATGCTCGTTGTCCTTTGGCATGTAAAGATTATACAAATAATAATTTTTAATCCTCACCACAGCTACCAACTTTCCTATGTTAAGAACATATCAATAATACATTTGCAAATCTGATAACTGAGGGTGGAAATTGCACAGGAAAAAGAATTGGTAGGTTTATATTACAATAGGCTAAAAGATCAAACATTAGATATCTATTTAGAAATAGCACATTTATTGTTAACATTCACTATTAAACTAACCTCAAATAAAGCATCTTATATTGGTGTACATGCAGAAATGACAAAAGGTGAATACAAAGAGGCGAAAATTATATAGCCGAAGCATGGGCACAAATCCCCAGCAAATAAAATTAATATTGGATATTAAGATGGTAAATATTTGGGCAATAAATCTTAGAATACCAAGGTTATTAGAAGGTCAACTTTCACACTTGTGAAAAAGGTACCAAAATGAGATCAGTCTAATTAGTCTTTTTCCTTCACCAAAAATCTTGTTGTGAAGAAAAATCTTGTTATAAAGAGTAAATCAGTATTTTCCAAAAATTGAACTTTTAAAATATTTTCCAGTGTACAACTGGTTTCGATCAGTATTAAAAGCATTTAAACCTAGAAAATGTGCAAAATACCAACAAAATTTTAACCCTATTGCACAGAATGTCCGATGAACAACAGAAATAATTGCTGTCAGTTTGTACTTTTTTGACCAATAATTCTCTATATTTCCTGCAAGTAACTTGAGTGATGCAAATGACCTTATTTTTACAGCATGCTTTTATTAAATAGTTTATTATTTTGGCAGACTAATAAAGATTTTGGTATTTGCTTTTATTTGCAATAATATTACCACCACATAAAAAAGGATTTTATGTTCTTTTTGAGGAACAAGGAGGATAAAAGTGGTGATGGATAGCGCAACTGAGGCATCAGCAATGAGCTGGAAATGAGACACATAAATATGAAAGCAGAGCTAAGAAAATAGAACTGCACCCTTGGCCTTTCTTAAAAGAACATGCACACTTCATGGTTCATTCACACTGTAACAGAAACTCCTTTTGTTTCCAGTGAATCTGAGAATGCACGTAAAGCCTGAAATACTATTTTTAATCATAGCTGACTGACTTCTTCAATTTAATTAGACTCATTCTAGGAAAATTTTTCCACACTTTCTGAGGATGTTTTGGTTTGAGGAAAAAAAATTGACTGAAAAGTTGATAGATATAAGGGCTAAAGTAGAATGAAAACAGATTTATTATTTTCACCGTTATTTAGCACAGCACACAGAAATGAAAACATCCCACACGGTAGCATCTTTAGAGTCTATTGAACATTTGTGAAGTATTTAAGAATATTTGAGCTACATACTAGTCAATTATGAGTCTTCAAGGACAAGTAATATTGTATATATATTGGGTTGTTGGGAAAGTCATGACGCATTTTTGCATAGAAAAATATGTCATGACTTTGCCGGCAACCTAATAAAAATAGATGGAGACTTTGGGTATTATAGGATTATATCTTGCCAGCAATGGCATGTGTTTATTCAAAAAATGTTATTGTTTACATGTTGCATGTTTTTGGATCTAATGCTGATATCAATTTTATATATCAAATATTATGTTTATTGCCAGCAGAGTATGTTAAGTATTAATTTTATCTTCTTCCATTAATAACTTGTTTTCTCATTGCACACAGCATCTAATTGTTAGTAAAAACAAAAGCAAATTGAGATGAAGAAACCAAAGAAAAGATAAATCTACTTAGGGCCAGAACCTGAATTGGCACACAGTAGCTCTTAGCTCAGTCATATTCAGACATGGAACAGTTTTTCTTTCACACAAAAGTGCAGGCAATAGATGGAAATAGGAAGAAGTAATATATTGTGGGTTGAGAAATCCATTGCTTCATTATCGACATGATTTGGATCTTACAGAGGGAGAGAGTTCTACCATTTGGACTCTTGTCGCAAAGGCTTACAATAGACATGATTCTGACAAGAGGTTGGTGTAGCAGAACAGACTTAACAATTAATGGTATGCCAAGGCTGAGTTCAGAGAATTGCTTTACCCAATGCCAATCATTCATTCCTGGCAGTAGCACTTCACATCTTTCCTGGGATGCCATCCAACCACAGTGGCATCTAAAATATATCGAGCAGTGTTGTTACAGTTGGAGGTGAAATTGAAATTTGCGCCAAACAGAAGTGACAAATTCACATGGCTGAGTGTTGCCTAGCAATCAGGTCCAAGGGGGACGTGGCAATGCTGCCTTTACCCATGGGTGTGTGGAAAAGGGGAGAGAAACATTTACATTAGAGCTTGGGTGGCCTTGCAAATAGAACTAGGTATATGAAACACTTAATTTTACTATCAGGGTGAAAGGAGGTCAGGTATTAGATTATCACAGGAGAAGAAGGAAAGCAATTGAAATTGGTAGGATAAGCAGCTTTCAAGGCAGAGGTTCTCAGCTATTAACCTGGGGGAGGGGAAGAAAAGCAAGATGCCAAGATGCCAGACTTGCTGCAGAAATTGATGGCAATTGGCCATCATGCCGCCTTTTGACTGCAGGCCTCTTGATGCACCTCTGTTCAGCTGGCACTTGGCAGCTGGGTGGCCCCAGGGTATATAGCAAGCAAATGGTGGCTTTCTCTTCCCAGAAATCTACCTGAGAGCAAATCTCCTGATAAGCAGCCAGACTCAGGAGACAAGTGAAGGGAGCAGAATGCTCAAGCTGAAAGTCTTGTCTTATGCCCTTACTTGCTATTTCTTTCTTGAGTTCCTCAGTCCATTTATTTTGTATTGGTTGTTTCTATACTTTGGGGAGTACACCCAAACGCCCCTTATATCATCCTCTAAGTTGTGAAGTGACTGTAAAATGAATGATTAACATATAAAGCATCAAGTGGTTATATCAAAATACCATCCCTGGGTAAAGAGTCATGGTGCTTGTCCTATGAAAAATTTCAGATTCCAATGTGAAGAATTTTGCACAAATTATTTTCTTTCTGTATTTTTAACATCACTCCTTATTTGGAAGAAGCATATACCTGGAAATATGTAGAGAAGATTTCACTGCTAGATGAAAGAAACCATGGAGGTATTACAACCACCATAGATATTTTAGCCCCCTTACTCAATTTGGTGGTTCTTTTTCTCTAAAATGGCTAAAGCCTGGTTGGTCTCCTGTATCTTGTCTTTATAGCCCTGTATGAGAAAAGAGGCCAGAGAAGGCTAAGATGGTAGACACTGTCAATCCCTGTTTTAATGTGCCTCATTCTGCAATATCACTTTTAATGGATCTCAGACTGGAGTGAATGTCCATCCCTGGTTATAAAACTCAATACCATAACTATGGAGTTTTGCTGAATTTGTATGTAACCTGTTTTCTCAAGGAGGCTCTCAAGTTTCTTTTCTCTCTCTCTTTTCTTAAATTTTAGAACTATTTATTCAATTTTATTTATCATTATTCTTCTTTTATTTGACCACAGAGAGACAGCGAGAGAAAGAGAGAAAGAAGGAGAATGAGAAAGCAAGTCGCTAGGTCTAAAACTTGAACCACGGTCAGCCATGTGGGAATCCAGCGCCTTAAACACCATACCACCAGCCAGCCCCAAGGCTCTTAAGTTTCTAATAGCAGGAACCATTTCCTTTAAATACAGTTAGGTAGATTAAAGATATAAAAATGCAAAGTGCTATATAATTGTAAGAATTTTTGTTATTTTTATTTATGTGTAGTATGCCATTTTGCAATAGATGCTCGGTATATGATGATGAATAAATGAGTGGACTCAATACATGGATGAACTGATAATGATGGATGAATGTATAAAACTGCGTATTAAGAGATTATATAGGAAATAGAACTGGCTGGTAATTATAGTAGCTAAAAGTAATTGACTAATAATTTTTTTTATAATTGTGAAAAAAATACATAATGTGATATTTATTCTCTTGACACATTTTTAAGTATTGCTGACTATAAGCACAATGTTGTACAGGGATCTCCAGAACTTTTTCAACTTTTATGACTGAGATTTTATATCCATTGAATGGCAACTGCCCATTTTCTCCTTCTCTCTTCCTCTGGTAATCCCCATTCTACTTCCTATGTTTATGAACTGAGTAGTTTAAATACTTCATGTAAGTGGAATCATGCAGTATTTGTCCTTCTGTGACTGACTTATTTTTATTTAGCATAATGTCTTCCATGTTCATCCATATTGTTATATATGGCAAAATTTTCTTCTTTTTTATGGTTGAATAATATCCCATGGTACATATATACCATACATAAGAACTGAGTAGTTTAAATACTTCATGTAAGTGGAATCATGCAGTATTTGTCCTTCTGTGACTGACTTATTTTTATTTAGCATAATGTCTTCCATGTTCATCCATATTGTTATATATGGCAAAATTTTCTTCTTTTTTATGGTTGAATAATATCCCATGGTACATATATACCATACATAAAATATAATGGATATTTTCCTCATCTATTCATTCTTTTATTGATATTTAGGTTGTTTCTATGTCTATTGTGAATCGTGCTTCAATGAACATAATGCAAATATTTCTTTGAGATACTGATTTCAATTCTTTCAGATAAACATCTCAAAGTGGGATTTTTGATCATTCTATTCTTAATTTTTTAAATTGACATAATAATTGTACATGTTAATAGCATATAATGTGATGTTTTGATACATATATACACTGAGTAATGATCATCAGATTATGATAATTAGCATATCCATTATCATGATTTTGTTGTGAAAACATTCAATCTCTTCTATTTGAATATACATTGTATTATTGTATCTATATTTCTTTTACTGTTCATTAGAGTACCTTGATAAGTTGATAAGAGTTCCTCTTATCAAACTGTATCATTGTATCTATTGACCCAACCCCCTCTCCACTGTTCTTTGAGGTACCTGGTTACCTCTATTCTACTCTCAACTTCTATGAGATCAATTCTTTGACTTCCACATGTGATTGAGATCATGTGAAATTTGTCTTTCTTACCTAGCTTATTTCACTTAACATATTCTACACATGTATCCATATTGTAGCATATTATTCTATTGTGTATATATATATTTTTTTTAAACAAGAAGTTTATTTAAACAACAAGATGCTTGGCTTGAAGGGAAAACTATCTAGGATTCCTTTTTTTCTTTAAGAGTAATTTTACCCCTACTTAAAGACAGATTGACCTACATGTAACAGCTATGTACAAAAAAGTTATAAAATTGTCCTTGGTTTTACAATGATAAATGAAAAACATTAAAATTCTCCAATCAAACAAGGTATGTAAGGATTTTTATGTTGTTGGTTTTTTTTTTTTTCTTTTTCTTTTTGTTCAAACAGTGAGAGCAAAATAACTTACTGGAATATAAAGATAAGAGCTGAATGAGCATGCCACTAATGGAGAAAGGGGATATTTTCACAGAACCGGTATTTTTCCCCATCCCATCTGCATTTGATGTCAATCAAAACATATCATTGGCCATTTAGTTAAAAAAAATGCAATATGCTTGTGCACATACACCAGTTACTATAAAGGAATGGGGAAGGGAAAACGAAAGAATAGAGAAAACTATACTGTAGTAGTCAGGATGTGGTGAAACCAAATTGTGGTTTTCTAATTGAGAATGTATTCTTGGTCTGTCAGAACAGAGTTCTGGAGTAAAGTAGCAGGTTCCCTTTTTAGTAGACACCTCCTGTCTGCTGTTGGAACACATCAATTGTATCTTCATCCTCCATTTTCAACTGTGCAGGTGTGTCTGTTTCGTTGATCGGCTGCCCATCAAATCGGAATCTGATCTGCCTCATTGACAAACCCTGTCGTTCACAATAGGCTTTCATTAGTTTACTAAGTGGTGTATGCCTCTTCATCTTAAACTGCACCAAGAACCATCCTGCCCCGCCACCTTCAAATTAATATGATCGTTGTTCTCAGTCTTGACTCCTTCCTTGGGCTTTTCGTCCGCTATGGCAAGCACCGGAGTCTCCTCAGCTGCCGCTTCACAAAAGAGGTACCAGGTCCTCACCAAACAAGCACACAGGCAGCACCAGGAGCCTATTGTGTATATTTACTACATTTTCTTTATTCATCTATTGGTGGGTATTAAGGTTGACTCCATATCTTAACTATTATGAATAGTGCTGCCATAAACATGGGAGTACAAATGTCTCGTCAACATCATGATCTCATTTCTTTTTGCTATATACCCAGTAGTGGGATTGCTGGATCATGTGATATGTGATAGATCTTTTAAAAAAATTTTTAGAGAGTTGTTTTCTTGTTTTGTTTTGTTTTGGTTTTGCTATAGGACATGTGCACTTGCCATAGAGACAGAGAGACAGAAAGTGAGAAATCCTCCCCATGTCCTGGGGGAGATGGCCAAATCACAATCCCTTCTCCTCCATTCTCCTCTCAGGATTTTGGGCACGCACGCACATGGGCCCGACATACCTTTTAAGCTGCTGGGTCTGGGACTCGAACTGCTGTCAACTACATAGGCGTCCAGCAACGTAACCATTACACCATCTACTGGTCCTGATAGATCTAATTTTAATGTTTCAAGGAACATCTACACCATTTCCATCACTGTTATATTGCTTTACATTCCCACTAAGAGTGGAGAAGGATTCCAATATCTCCACATCCTCACCTACTCTTCCTATTATCTGTTCGTTCGTTTGTTTTGTTAATGGCCATTCTAATCATTGTGAGCTGATATCTCCCTGTGATTAATAGTTGCATTTTCTTGGTGGCTGGAAATGCAGTGGTTTTTCATATTTGTATTGGACATTTACATGTCTTCTTTAGTGAAATGCCTACTTAATTCTTTAGCCCATTTTTAACAGACATATGGTTTGCCAATATTGTTATATTGGTTTCCAATCTATAGGTTGCCTTTTCACTATATTGATTATTTTATTTGCAGTATAGAAACTTTATAGTTTAATGTAGTCTTTTTCTTTCTTTCTTTCTTTTTTTCTTTTTCTTTCTTTTTTTTTTTTTTTTTTTTGGAGAGGTTTTTGCTATAGGGCGTATGCGCTCGCCAGAAAGACAGAGAGAGACAGAGAGACAGAAAGCGAGAAATCACCCCCAGGGGGGATGGCCATGCCACAATCCCTTCTCCTCCATGCTCTTGGGATCTTGGACATGCAGGCATACGCGCCCGGCGTGAGTTTAAGCCACCGAATCCAGGACTCGAACCATGGTCAACTACATGGGAGTCCAGCAACATAGCCATAATGCCAACTGCTGGTCCCAGTTTGATGTAGTTTTGCTTGTCAATTTTTTGTTTTCTGTGTTTTGTTTTTTGGCTTGGCATTTGGTAACTTATCCAATAAATTATTGCAAAGACCAATGCTATAAAGCTTTTTCCTTATGTTTTTACTAAGAGTTTTCTAGGTTCAGGTCTTACATTTTAGCCCTTAATTTGTTGTGAGTTGACTTTGTATGTGTGTATTATGTAAGGTAAAGTTCCAGTTTCATTCTTTTACATGTGGTTATACACTCCTTATTTTGGGGGCTGGGAAGGTTTGCCATAGGGTGCATGTATTCATCAGGCATGTGGTTATACACTTTTCCCAGCACCATTTATTTAAGAGACTATTCTTTCTTTATTGTGTAGACTTGGTACTTTTGTTTAAGATCATTTGAATGTATATACACGGGTTTATTTCTGAACCCCCTATTTTATTTCATTGGTTTATATCTGTGTCTTAATGTTGATATCACAGTGTTTTGATTACCATAACTTCATAATCTGTTACAAAGTCAGGAAGTATGAAGACCCCAACTTTGTTGGACTTCTAGCCTCCAAAACTGTAGAATAATAAAGTAAGTTGTTTAAAGCCATTACATATAGAAATTTATTATGGTAGCAACAAGAAATTAATATTGCCTTCAAAATACAAGGTTGCTGAATGAACCTTTTTTTTCTAATCTAGCACTGTAATTTGAGAACATTATTTCCAGTAATTAGAAGTTGGAAATATTGGTCTGATTTAGATTCACTATTAATTTAATTTTGGGGCCAGCTGGTGGTATGTGATAATTAAGGCAGCTGGATCCCACAGGGCTGACTGTGTGGTTCAGATCCTAGACCCAGCTGATTGAAAAACACATCAGGCACACATGAGTGTGTGCCCAAAATCCCTAGAGGAAAATAAAGGAGAGGGCATTGCAGTATGATTGTCCCTGATGAAATATGCTTTCTATAATTTTTGAAGACTTTCTTTTCTTTAAAAGAAGCATTGTCTATTATTGTATTTTAAGCATGTTAAAAGAGAAATACCTAATCATGATCCATAATTTAAACTTTTATGAGCTGTTGTTTCACTTTCCTTTCTCTCTGTCTGTACTCTTTTTTTTTTTTTTTTTGAGAGGTTTTTGCAATAGGGTGTGTGTGCTTGCCAAACAGACAGAGAGAGACAGACAGAAAGTGAGAAATCACCCCCTAGGGGGGATGGCCACACTGCAATCCATTCTCCTCCATTCTCCTCTTGGGATCTTGAGCATGCACGCACATGCGCCCGGCGTGAGTTTTAAGCCACCCGGTCTGGGATGCGAACCACGGTTGACTACATGGGAGTTCAGTGACATAGCCATTACACTAACTGCTGGTTCCTTTTTTTTTTTTTTTTTTTTTTTTTAAAGAATTTTGCTATATGGTACATGCACTCTCCAGAGAGAGATACAGAGAGACAGAGAAGGAAAGTGAGAAATCACTCCCTAGAGAGAATGGCCACCCTACAATCCCTTCTCCTCCAGGATTTTGGGCATACATGCATATGTGCCTAGTGTGATTTTCAAGCCATCTGAGATTCAAACTGCAGTCAGCCATCTGGGAATCTAGCACCTTAGCCACTACACCACCTGCTGGCCCCCTTTTTGTCCATTTTTTTCTACCTGCCCTTTTTTAAATTCCCAGAACAATGATCTCTTCAAACCTGATTCTCTTCTGATTAAAGATATATATATATATATTTTTAAAATTTGACCAGAGAGAGACAAAGAGAGAGAGGGAAAGTGAGAAAGCAAGCCACCAGTTCCAGGACTTGAACCACAGATAGCCACATGGAAATCCAGCACCTCAACATCCAGTTAAAAAAATAATAATAATGATGAATAAAATTAAATAAAATAATTATTTCTAAAAAAATTAATATATTTTGCTCCTTTTGTTTTTCCCTTTAATAATTACAATAATAGATAAAATTTATTAACAACTTATGTGTCAGTATTATAAGAAACACGTTAGTCATATTATGTCATTTAATTCTCATAAAACTATAGGAGATAAATACTATCATTACAGCTATTTTTCAATTTTAAAACATTGAGACATTGAGAGGACTAGAAATTTACCATGAGCCTGCTGCTCAAAAGTGAAAGATCTGGGATTCAAGTCTAGAGGTCAGTGCAACTATAGGTGAGTGATCTTAACTTCACAATCAGCTGCCCTATTTTTTAGTTTCATCTAGAGAAACGACTGTTCTTAGGCAGTTACTAGACCTCCTGCCAGGTTTGAAGTCCCTGAATTACGCCATAAGAAGAGAAAATGATGCTTAAGTGGTGTGCCCTTAAGTAAGCTTTATGTGGAAAAGAAAATACACAACTGAGCATAGGTAAGTAAGAAACACAGGCAGTTAATGTGTACTGAAAAGGCAAGGCTATTTATACCAGAAATTAAATTCAAGGAAAGACCCCTGAGTTATTTATTTCCATATTTGCACCACTTATCACCAAGCTTAATGTCTGTTAGGCATTCAGTTAGTGATTCTCAACCAAGGCTTGCTGGACTACTAGATATGTAATAGTAACATTGGGGAATCCATGAGTTTTATAGCCAGAATTGCAAAGTGTCAAAGGAAATCAGCCATCTGCAATAATAAGGCCACACAGATTGTTTAAAAAGATGAGTTTCTTTACCATTACCTAGAATTCTTCTAATTCAGTAAAATTATATCTGGTTTCTCATGATGACTGAAAACTTTGAGTAACAGATGTATATATATATATATATATATATATATATATATATATATATAATAAAATAGGAAAATAAATATTTTTTTAAGATTAATTTTGTTTAGAAACAAAATGTTTCCAAAATAGGTACCATGGGCTACAATGCATTATTAAAGCTTTGCTTAGTGTCGAAAAAGTTGGGAACCATAACTAATATACTCAAGTATTTATTAAAAGTTGAGTGAATGGTTTCAAGTCTATGTCGTCACGTATCCTCAAATTTAACCTAATGCTTCTGTTAATCTATTAATGAGTTATCTTGTCCAGTCATCATACCCTGTTGTTAATTAGCTTAATAGCTCAACTTCTGTGACAGGTAAAATGTAGTTGAGACCTCTGAAGAAATATGAGAAAGCTAATTTAATAGGAGAGAAGGCTACTTTTCTAGAAAGAACTATAAGAATTTATCTAGTAGGAAGTATCAATTGCCCAGTTTATTTTGAGCGAGGAGTATAGCTAATAGCTATATTTTGCAAATACTGTATTTTTCTTTATTTCATGTATTACACTTTTTCTCTTTTCTCTATAACACTAATCAGGGTGCTGAGCCCATGGAAATCACTCAACAAATTCCTGATAATTTTATGATAAAGCATAAAAAATAATTATATGGTAAAGCATTAAAAACTAAAAAGCTACTTTGCTATTTTCTAGTGGCATGAGCTTGGATTAGTTACATACAGAATTATCCCAATCTGCATAATGGGACTGGTAACTTCCACAACATAAGATTGAAATAAGCATTATCTGAAATAACATATAAATGTATTAATACCAGTTAAAAGTTCAAATGTTGACTATAATCTTGAAAGAATACCATATGGCAATAAACAGATGGAAGCTGACACCTGTATTTGAGGAAAGTTGTATGGTATTTAGAAATTGCCACCTCCCCAACCAGGGCTCTAATTTCCTATCTACAAAAGGAAGATATTGAACAAATAGATTTGGATGGTCACTAAAATTCTCTGGTCTCTGTTTCTGAGAAGCAAGATGTTGGTAAATGACTCTAATCAAATATTTTCTTGGCCCTCAAAGAGCTGGTACAATGTTGAATATAAAGAGGATAGTTGAAAACTCATCATTACCTGAAAAAAAAAAACCAGTATCTCTTTGTTCATTGGGAACATGCTTATAACTTGGGTAGATATCAGTTAATGGAAGTTGGTGATGATGAGTTAACTGAGCTGGCACAAGCGAAAAAATTAAAATAATGAGCATTTTTATTAAGACAAATTTCTTTATCTTGAGAAGATACTATATTTTATACAGGGATTTTCTTCCCTACTACTTTGGTGTCAAATTGTCTTTTCATGGTATGAAGGTGATAAAGCATAGTAAATATTTATTCAAATTACCTTATGTAGCAAAATGAAAAGAGAAAATATAAAGTTGGCATCTGTCAATTTTTCAATTTGTTATTGTTGATTAATTTCAGGTTCATAAAATTTGAAAGTCTAAAGAATCACTGACCTATAGTATCCACTATTAAGTATTATCACTTAACGTTGAGAGTAAACTTTCTGAAGAGGCATATCTGGTTATTTGTTGTAATGTTCCAAGTTTTAAAGCTTCACTCATGTTTTTCAGCATCTAAGCCAACTCCTACCACAAAAACAAACAAACAAACAAAAAAACAAACCTTAGTCCCTCTCTGAAGAGAAAAAGATCTGAGAAGAAAGAAGGGGCAAGAGTCATTTCTTTTTTTTTTCCTGCACCTATGGGACCCTACTGACTAAAATATTTACAAGTGTGAAAATGGCACAGAAGAAACACACTTATTGCTGGGAGAGGAAGGTCAAAATGAGGGTTGTAGCATTCTCAGTGAGCCAGCTTAGAAGCCTTCTCTACTCTGACCCAGCTCCAGGCTATTAGCTATCTGGCCTGGTTGGGGTAAGTGATACAAAGATAATAAAACACCAACAGTTTTAATGTCAGAGTTGCTGTTTGAATTGTCAAGCTCTCAGCAGAATAATACAATCACAATTTGGAGGATTTTCACAAGATAAACATTTTAACAGGTATATTAGAAAAACAGGGAAATAATTCTTTGAAAGTTTAAAGTCTACGTATAGGATAGATTTTAATTCCATATTAAAACTCTGGTGTTACTCTAGTCTTTTGACTAACATTTGAAGAATTCTATTGTCAGTTAATATACCAACTTGTGTAATGACTAGAGACATTTTATGATTTAAGAACTCAACCATGAAATTGCTAATCTATAAATTATTTGTCGAATATAAAAACTGGTATTACCACTATTATTTATTTATTTGTCAGTAATATTTTATGTATCCTTATAATTTTCTCTCTATAGAATCTGACTTGAGGGGACCAGCAGGTGGCGTGGTGGTTAAGGCGCTGGACACTCCCACATGGCCGACCAGGGTTCAAGTCCTGAATCTGGTGGCTTGCTTTCTCACTTCCTCTCTCTCTCTCACTCTCACCCTCTGTCTCTCTCTGATCAAATTAAAAAATAAATGAATGAATAAATAAAATAAGATAAATAATTTAAAAAAAAAGAATCTGACTTGAAAAATAATATTTTTGTATTTCAACTTGAGTGTTATACTGAGTTACCTGACACGTGTTCAGACATGTTGATGCTAGTAGTAAAGGGAAACAAAGTGAACTTAGGAACTGAATCTTAGAGTTTTCTATATAAATCTGTTACTAAAATCAAAGGTAAATACTGAAACATTTGGTTCACTCAAGCTATATCAGAGCCTATTGATAGTCCTTATTTGATTTGAACATAGATTCATACAAGAGGGAACATGAAAAACATTCCCTTGTCAATCAATGGCAGGAGAGGTTGTAATAATATGGATAGACTCAATAACAGTAACAGTGATATAATAGTAATAATAGTACTCTAGAGAAAGAGTACACTTTCCAAAATGGTAGCATTATTTGGTCATAAGTAAAGATTGGTTGTTTTAGTGCGCTATAGAACCCTCTGCTGTTTTACCTGTTCTTCTTAGTTGAGAATTAATTGCTCATGTTGTGATTCAATTTTATTCAATTTAATGAATTTAATTTATTTGTTATAGAGGACAAGAATGAGTTTCACCCCTTTCCCATTTTTATGGATCATTTGTGACCAGATAACCTATATTAAAGTGATTAAGATTTGCATCAAAACACCATGGATGGTTGCACCAGTGTTTTTCAGATTTATTTTGAGTGTGTGTGTGTGTGTGTGTGTGTGTGTGTTTAGTAGCATTGAGAGAAAATATAAGTAGAGCCATGTATATTTTGAGTGAACAATGTCATAAAGTAAAATTAGTAATTCTTCTCTTTTAAGCCAATGAAGACTATATATTTAGTTATTAGAAGCTGAATTGAATTGAGAAATATGTTTTATTTAGCTATTTTATATTTTCATTTTGAAAATTATTCTTATATTTTTCTCCCATCCTTATATGCCTATAGTTTTTAAGATACCTCACCAGGAAGGGTGGATCTCAAGGAATATGTGTGAATGGTGGGGAAAAGTGAAACAGACACCTCTAACACTTCTCCTGCTTTTAGACTTTGCAAAATTCCTTATAGGACATGATACTGTGTTTCAATCACATCAATGAGCTTGAAAAGAAATTTTTTCATGGTTGTTTTGAAAATAGTGCTTTGGGACCAGCAGTTAGCGTAATGGCTATGTCGCTGGACTCCCACGTAGTCGACCGCGGTTCGAGTCCCGGACCCAGTGGTGTAAACTCACGTCGGGCGCATGTGTGTGCATGCCCAAGATCCTGAGAGGGGAACGGAGGAGAAGGGATTGCGGCGTGGCCATCCCCCCTGGGGGGTGATTTCTCGCTTTCTGTCTCTCTGTCTGTCTGTCTGTCTGGCGAGCGCACGTGCCCTATAGCAAAAACCTCTCCGGAAAAAAAAAAAAGAAAATAGCGCATTGTGACCTAAATTATACTTATAAAGAAATAATATGTATGTACCAGTAGCAAAACACTGAAATGCTGGAAGACACATGGAAGATTGGGTTTCAGGTCCCAGATTGACCTGTACACATTGGGTGCATGATTTTTACCGACTTAGAGGACTGGGAAGAAAGATTGTGACATAAGACCTCATTGAGGGTCTGTCTGTCTGTCTGTCTCTCTCTTGCTCTCATGAAAAGAAACAAAGAAAGAAACTTTTAAAAACTATGCTATTCTGGGAGAGCAGAAGCATATACAAAGTATATTAATGTACAGTATTTGAGTAGACCACTATAAGAATAACCTACAAAATGTTTATTTATGTGTATATGTGTATACATACATGTGTAATAGTTAATAAAAAACATAGGTTTCTATTCCAATGTAAGTGCACATATTCATATTTTATGCTCAAGCACAATTCTGACACCATTGACACTTTGTATTTGAGTAGGACAAGATGGTGTCATCAAACTAGAAAATTAATTCACTCAATCCTTAGTATGCTCATGGAAGTCATACAATTCATTATAAGTATATTGCCAATACAAAGACAAACAAACAGCATGTGTATCCTATTAGATCTAAATCATAGCAGGGAGCCGAGCTGGTGGAAAATATAGTGCATCCAGCCTTGTGTATTCTGAGTTATATTCTGGCATGACTTACTGTATGCCTGGGTTCCACTCCAGTTCCTTGTAATTTATACAGGGTTATTATACATTGTGACTCTTCCCAAATCAGCTATCTTCATAAAAGACCCATTCATTATAGAGCCCAGGGAACACTTGGGACCAGTCCAAGAAAGCTGGAAAGCTGTGTCCACAGGGAAGAAGCAAAGCAGAAATTGGTCCTTCCCTAAATGCATAAAAAATGCCAGTGGCTAACCATCAGACTCTCTTAAACCTTATCTATGAAGAGTTCTGTGGCTGGTCTCAAGAAGCATGTGACTGGCAGAGTAGGGTAGATAATTCAAGCTGCTGTGAAGTTGGGGAGCCTGAATAGTTAAACTTTTCGTAAGCTTGCCATTTCTCAGGACATTCCCTACAGTGCCTAATGCATACACATTAAACTATATATTTATATAACTATAACTATATATATAAATATAACTATATGTATACAAATATAACTATATATATAAATAATATATATAAATAAACTATATATATAACTATAACTATAACTATATATATATAAATATAACTATATATATAAATATATGTGCATGTATGTGTGTGTGTGTATTTTTTTTTTTTTGTTGTTATAAGGCAGGTGCACTCACCAGAGAGATAGATAGATATGTAGATAGAGAGAGAGAGAAAATGAAAGTGAGAAAGCAGCTCCCAGTGGGGAATGGCCAAGCTATAATCCTTTTTCCATTCTCCTCCATGTGTGTTTGGTTACATGGAAACACACCTCCAGTATGTTTTTTAAGCTGTTGGGTCTGGAGTTGGAACTGCAGAGTCAGTCATGTGAGATTCAGTCATCTTAATTGCTATGTAACAGACTGGTCCCTATACATACTTTTTTTTGAGCATCAGGAAGGGCTGTTTTCTCACCTTCACTACTTGTTTCAAATAAATATTAGAATTAAGGCCAAGGAAATGGAGGAAAACAGTACATTTTTTTTACTAAGTCATTTTATTTATTTATTTATTTCAAAAAAGAACTATTTATTTAATTTTATTCATTATCATTATTACTATTTTTAAAATTTGACCAGAGAGATATAGAGAAACAGAGAGAGAGAAAGAGACAGAGAGACGAAGTGAGAAAGCAAGCTATCAGGTCTGGGACTTAAACCGTGGTCAGCCATGTGTGAGTTCACTGCACTGTGCCACCTGCCAGCCCCAAGTTTTTATTTCTTAATTTGGATATTTCAGCACTCATTCATGGGTACACAACTTTTAGATTTCAATATGACTTTAGTGGTATTTTACAATTTGTAAACGGATCTTTAACCTCTGTGGAAGAGATGCTTGGCTCACCAGTTGAAAAGTGAAATACTCAGCCAACATCACTCCAAGGAGCATGTTTTTAGAAAACAATAAATTTTAATAAAAGCTATATGTAAGCTCTAATAATGGACAGATTTAATATTTTTTATTCACTGTTATAATGCCATCGTAGCATGTAGTAGGCACTGAATACATATTTGTTGAATAGGGAAAAGAAATCAGTGTTTGTGACATGTCAGAGAGAGAACACAACTCTAAACAGGTAATATGCTCATCACAGTGCAGTTTATTTCTTTATGCATGTATGCTCAGAAATCCAGAGGATAAAACTTGAAACAAATTTTTATAAAAGACATTCTAATATCTGTTCTGACCTGATGTTTGTGTTGAGTCAGAACACGGTCAAAAGAGGACCTGTTATTGATGTGTTTGATGAAAGTAACAGAAAATTATCACAGTGGCAACTGTCTCCTGTAATAAGAAATTTAGGAGTAGGTAGTACAGAGTAGGTGTGGCAGCTCAATCATCCACCAGGAACTTAAATTTTTTCCATCTTTCTGTTCTGCCAGACATAGTTTGTAGGCTTTGCCCTCAATCTTGGCATCTTACGATTGCAAGAAAGATGCTTGCCCACCATGTCTTATGCTAATATTTCAGCACACCAAAAGGAAAGATAAAGGAGTGAAGAAGGAGGCAGGAATGGATGGTGACTATATCAGGAAAGCAACAGCTTTCCCATCAATCCCAGCAGATGTCTGCTTACATTTCATAGAGCAGGACTGTGCCACCTGATTAGGATGCAAAGAAGTCTGGGAAAACAAGTATTTTTAGCTGGACAGATTGCTGCCTCTCCAAAAAGTCAGGGTTCTATTGACAAAGCAGAAATGAAGAATATTGGGTAGGCAGCTAACTATGTCTGTTTTAGGACTGAAGTGAAGACATTAGTTTAATTACCAGGACATAAAAACTGACCAGGACTCCTTTGATTTCATCCTTCTGAAACAAAACTTCAGATTCAGAGTAGTTGTATGTGGCAACAATTTAAGTGGACATATTTATCTCGATTGAATTAACTCAGACCTTGTAATTTTCATATAGTTTAACAAGATTTCTTTATGGATTTTCATCGCATATTGTGTCTTATGCAAAAAAGTTATTGCCATAATTCTGCCCTGAACTTAGAATCTTCTATTCTCTGGATTAATTTCTTACTTATTTATCCTTTTCAAGCTCTTTTCTATAAATATCTCTCTAAGAAGTATTATAGAGAAATTAATTCTGAAATGTGAATGGTTGACAATTTCTTTCTATGTTTTCCTTTTGGTAGCTATTAACAATTTATTAGGATAATTGCCAAAAGTCTATCTCTGCTTTCAGAAACTACTTTAAGAGTGACTAGGGAGATAATTTTGATTAAAAGTAATCTTAACCTTAGCTATTTAGTTACATATGTAGACAGCTTATTTTCTTTTCTATGTATAGGAACTTTTTTTTTTATTTACCAAGAAAGGCATAAAAGTAATAATAATAATAATCTTCCCCTCTTTAATTCTTAACAAAGTGCTGATGGAACAATGATCTTTTTTTAATGAGTTTTTTGTTTGTTTGTTTGTTTGTTTTGCCTTAGGGCACGTGCACACGCTGGAGAGAGAAAGAGACAGACAATGAGAGGGAAAGAGAGAAATCACCCCCCCCAGGGGAGATGACCATACCACAATCCCTTTTCCTCCAGCCTCCTCCTAGGATCTTGGACATGCACGCACACATGCCCAGTATGACTTTCAAGCCCTGGAGTCTAGAACTCAAACCGTGGTCAGCCGTGTGGGAGTCCAGTGACATAACCACTACACCAGCTGCTGGCCTGGAAAAAATGATTGCTTTAACAGATGATCTGCGTAAATGATGTGATTCCACGGTTCTTTGTTCATATAGATATAAGCGATCTATTGCAATATGGACAGGAATTGGAGATACTCTAATCTTTCATTTTCCTGGCTCTTATCTTGCATTCATTGTTTAAAAAATTTTGACAAATGTTTTATTAATAGAATGTGGAGAGGTGTTTGATAGAAATGTATAATGTAGACTGATCTTCTGTAAATTTTAGAAACTAGCAAGGAGGAGGTCGCGGGGCCGGCAGGTGCTGTGGTGAAGGGTGCTGGACAACCACACAGCCGACTGTAGTTTGAGTCCTGGACCTGGCAGCTTGCCTTCTCACTTTCTCTCTCTCTCTCTCTGGTCAAATTAAAATAAAATAAAATAAAGTTCAATAAAATAATTAAAAAAATAAACTAGCAAGGAAGGGTGGAGTTTTTAGTGAATGAGGCAATAGAGACTCTTGGAGAGTGTTCATGAATGCTATATATGCACCCAGAAAGTCTGTATTGTCTTCAAAACAAATTTGTCTTTACCTACAAACCACACAGCTTTATCATGTATTTACTACTTAGCACCTCACTTTCTCCTATAATTTTCCTTCTCTGCCTGCAGGCTTAACATTCTTGGCAAAGAAGAAGGCTTATGGGAAATAGTCATTGACTTTTCACTATAACAATGTTGTTTCTGCATAGGAGCCAGGCTAAGGAGTGTAGGTACAGCTCCCAGAACAATTTCCTTGATTTTACAAGAAGGTCTCTGAGGGACCCTCATACTGCGATAACGTGAGCAGAAACTCATTCTAAAGTTTCACAGAAATGTACACAGTCCTCCCTTTGCTCAAGTTGCTCCAAGATCTTACCCATAGAGAATCAGAGCTTGGGCTCTAGGCATATCTGGATAAGACTCATATGAAGGAGCATTGTCTCTATTCATTCTAGTATATCCACTTTCTTCATATTATTTCCCATGCAAGTCCTATTTTAAGGCTGTATGAGACCTTCCTTTCTGCTAGACTACTTTCTGCCCCACACTTTCTTCCCTGGGATGAATGGGGAATGAGGATGTGTAGAATGGCTGTAAATTCGTCAACTGTCCAGAATAAGCCTCTTAGCCCCCGAATATCCTATCCCTCAGGAATGCCACAAAAAAGCTTCAATTAGTAGAATATAATTACTTGAGCAGGAATCATATACTAAATAATGAACCTCCTCCCAAATATCATGAGCTCTTGAATAATTTAGAAGGCAAGAACAATTAAATACAAGAGGACTATCCTGACAGTAAAGAGATATTTGTACCTGTGCTCATGAATGTGCATGCTGCAAAAGAAGACTAGAATGAGAGAAGTATAACTAGCTTTAAAGTGCAATAAAGCTAATATTTTAGAGGTATCAAAAGCTAATTTACAATAATTACATGAAATGATATCAAGACCCAGATAGACAAGTAGACAAGGGTTATAGAATCAACTTCTCCAGCGGGGAAAAACAGTGAACAAAGAAAATGTTCACGTTATGAAGAATTAAAGATATGTAGATTAATACAACAGAGACCCATTTTATATCTCTCGAAGTAAGCAAAACTTTAAAAACTGAAACTATGTAATGCTAGTGAGATTGTGGAGAAGCCAATATTTATGCTTAGCACTGGTTACATTATAAAACTTTTGGGAAATGTTTTAACCATTAGTCTTTAAAATAATAAAATTATAAAACCCACATGAGCTAAAAATAACTTCAATATCACCTATGATAGCAAAATTTAGAAATAAATCTGAAAACATGATAATGATTACAAGTTATAAAATAGTGGTTCAATGGAATGGAATTTTTTCTTTTACAATGAATGACTGTAATGTTCAAGAATATGATACAAGAAACAGAAAATACAAAATGTGAATCATAGTGTGGATATAGCTATGTAAAATATGTAACTATGCATATGTGCAAACCCTAAAAAGAAATTTACAAAAATAGTATCAATGTGTTAGTGTGGTATGATTTTCAGGGATTTATATTCTTTTGAAATTCATTTTAATAAGATACACACTGTAGAAAATGTATTGTTTATCAAGGAGCCTCAGCTTGTTGAGGAATAAGTATGAAATACATTTATTTTTCTGAGAACTCAGAACTATGCTAACTTCTCTAATATTTACTAAGGTTCCATGACTTTCCTATTACTTATATTATCAGAACAGTTTCTCTAGTTTTTAAAGATTCAGTCCTGTGTGTTTTGCAACTTTAACCTCATGTTATATTAAATATTTTATCTTTCTCTCTTGCTTCAGTGATTTACGACTCGCTTCTGTTCCCTTTTCATGTACTTCTTTGGTATGTATAGTTTCTTTTCTTACGTGTTTATCTTTCATGAGGTTGTTCACCTTCTAATGCTAACTGACTCCATCATTCTCTCATTTCTTTCAGGGCTTAGAAATATCCATTCCATTATGAAATGGGAGATTCACATTGGTTTCAATCTCTTCCTTCAAGCTTCAACTCATCTCACAAGCCCTTGGCTAGGGTTTTGCTTAGTAGACAACCTCTTTTGGGATTGATACCAGCAAGATAGCTCAAGTCCAGAAATTCTACTCAGAGTCAGCATAGGAAACTATGACTCATTGCCGAGGTCCAGCCTCGGCGGGGGTGGGTTGACTTGCTGGAGGCGGTGCAGGTGAACAGAAACAAAAATTAGACTAAGACCTCAATGCCTTTAGCATGTTCTTAGCCGGCCACAGCCAGAGTTAGCTCCAGACTGCTGCGCTGGCAGCTTTCAAACACACGTATTTATTGAGGGGTGTCTTACAGGAATAGGAGGGGTGAGGGGGAAATAAAAGATTTACTCTACGAAACAGGGAATTTAAGGCACAGAAACAATAATCATAAAACATGATGTCTGTCTTATATGATTAGGTATAACCAATTACAGTTCTCAGGATGAAGGCGTCTATTTGGTGCATTTTCTTCTTAAATCTTGATTGCCGGACAGGGCCTTTTCGGGTGAGAGGGTCTTGTAGCTCAGGAGACAACACAGGGTGTTTTATTAGTAGTTTTTCATAGTTAACAGTACACAGGGGAGAAACTGCTTGTAATTAGGTGCTCTCCATTGCTTGCCTCGGACCAGATAAGAACTTTCAGCTAAGGTAGTTACTCTTCCTCCTGGAGCCTTCAGGTTTGTTTATTCTGTCTCTCTTAGCCAGATCTGTCCTTCCTCTATTATCCCATGGGTCTCTGTATTTATTTGCTGAATTCTTTGTCTGTTAATCAGTGAATTCTTATGCTAATTTGGCCTAATATAAGTTAACTTTGACCTGTAGCTTTAACAAGGGGTATTTACGTAAAACTAGCCTTAAACTAACTTAGTCTACATATGTTACTAACACTAATTATACTAACTCAACTTAACATATGTTAATTTTAGTTTAAAACAGGCAGGTGGGGGAGTCTGTCTCAGGTTCCCTGGCCCTTTACCCTTGCAGGGTACCATAATAACAGTAAAGCTCACGGCAGAGAAATTGAATGCAGGCCAGTACAGTGACACAATGGAGGGCTCATACCAGCTTGTGTTGTCTACATGGCCCTGTCACTCATGGTCCTTTATCTAACAGTGGAATGAAGGCTAACACATCATCCTCTTTTTGCCCTTTACCTGTTCTCGGCATCAGCTGAGTAGCCTGGAAAGTAGTCTGAAACTTAGATAAATTATTGGCAGTTGCCAACTGAATTTGGGGAAGGAATATTTTGGAAATCATTGAAAATAATTCTCCTGGAAACTTCCTTTACTTTGGTAAGAAGAAAGTATGCCATTATTCATCTTCCATGAGAAAACAATAGCCTTGATTTTGAATTTTACAACTACAGTATCCTTCTAAAATCCTCATGTCTAATACCCACTCTTTTTCCTGTATTGATCAGGATGGATGTGGTGGTGGTCTTTCTGGACATATTGAAAGAGTGTCTCTCTACAAGTCTTGAGGGGAAGACACTGGTTTTAATTACTAGCATTTTCTTTAAACTCAGAATATGGGCTATTTAGATGCTAGTTTGGGCATTCATCTTGTCATTTAAAAACAGAGAATTTTCACCATGGTTAAAGTGCAGTTAGTTTATAACACCAGGAGAAGCACAAGAGTTTTTACTAGTAAATATAGCATCATTAATATTTGTTGTCTGAATCATTCTGAAAACTCTTCCTCTTTCTAAAACACTTTCCTGGGAACCAGCAGTTAGCGTAATGGCTATGTCACTGGACTCCCACGTAGTCAACCGCAGTTCGCATCCCGGACCCGGTGGCTTGGAACTCACGCCGGGCACGTGTGCGTGCGTGCCCAAGATCCCGAGAGGAGAATGGAGGAGAAGGGATTGCGGCGTGACCATCACCCCTGGGGGGTGATTTCTTGCTTTCTGTCTCTCTGTCTCTCTCTGTCTGTCTGGCGAGTGCACGCGCCCTATAGCGAAAACCTCTCCAAAAATAAAAAAATTAAAAAATAAATAAAACACTTTCCTTCCATACATTTTATTCTATTTGGGTTAAAATAGTCACTATTGTAGGTAGGGGTAGAAAGTTGGGGTGAAGAGGACAGGAATAATGGAGCTGATGGGGAGATGGGAACTTCCAAAGCAAATTTTACATTTTATCAGGGTTAGGAGGAGTTCTGTGTTTCCTTTTCAAGTAAATTAATGGGTATTTATTAACTTGCAGGCAATTAAAGGGCCAGAGAGCACAGATCTTCTGTATTGCAGAAAAGTCCTCAGTTATTACCTATCCCTAAATAATATGGATGCTACTATTTTGAATCCTTACCATGAAAGATACAGACAACAGTAGTTGAATTTCAAATTAGTCAGTTCTTCACACCTAAAAATTGAAGTACACATGCTCAACTTACAGTGAAGTTACATCCTAGAGAATGCATCATAAGTTGAAAATGTCATAATTTAATACACCTAACTTAATGAACATTATAGCTTAGCAAAGTCTATCTTAAATGTGCTCATAACACTCACATAGCCAACAGTTGGACAAAATCATGTAACAAAAAGCCTATTTTATAACAAACTGTTGAACATTTCTTGTAATCTATTGACTACTATATCAAAAGTGAAGAACAGAATAGCTCACTGCCTCTTCCAGCATTACAAGAGAGTATTGTGTCACATATTACTAGCCAGGGAAAGGTTAAAAATTCCAAATTTAAAGTATGGTTTCTAATTAAGGCCTGTCACTTCCACACCTTGATAAAGTAAAAATAAAACAAAACATGAGTGAAACATTATAAGTCAGAGACCATCTTGAGTAAAAACTGATTTTGAGGACGAGATAGAGGAGGGAGATAGTGGTTGGTTTTCTTTTATTGTTCTTGTTCATAAACCTCTAAAAGTTAGAAAAATTCCACCTACATCTTTTGATTTTTAACCCAAAATGTTAGTCTAGTGGGGTTATTTATCTAGATTCTAACAAACACTGTCTATTTTTTAAAACAGATTTTTCTTGAGATGTGCATCATACATAGATACATTTTTAAATCAATCAATTTGACATAGTATTTTAAGATACAACATATCCCTTAAGACCCAACATCTTTGAAAATAGGAAGCTAGAGCTTGAAATAGCTTACGGCTGAGTTAGAAAAATGGCCTATATTAATATCAGTAAGCTTGTTTTGCTTTTGATCATGCACAGACAGAAAATCATGTCTCAAAGGTACAAATTGTTGGATATTATCAACATGCCTTTCTATTGTTCTTACATTTTGAAATAAAAGCTGATAATGATGATTCCATATTTAAAGCTATGCATTCAGTTTTACTAGACTAGCTCTAAAATTTGGATACAATAGACTCAGTAAAACATAAAACATATTCTAGCCAAATCTATAGTAACTTCTTTGATAAACTGATTCTGAAAAGAGATGTAATAGGTCTGTTGACCATAATTTTGGTCTATACATTGTGCCTACCTCCCAAGAAACAAAAATCAAACAGCATAATTGAACATGAAGCTTCAAACAGGCCAAGTGAACATTTGAATTTTCTAAATGATACAAGCTCAGTTATATATTTTGTGACCATTCATTTCACATTTAACTGCAAACTGCCTTGCTTTCTACTTATCATTGCATGTACGGAGAGCTTTTTTTTTTTTCTTTGTACTTTTTTACCTGTGATCACTTCTTCATAACACAGAGTTAAAGAAGTATGAAAACAGGAGCTAACAAACAGCATGGTTGTTAAGGTGCTGGATTCTCATGTGGCCAACCATAATTAGAGTCCCAGAACCAGTGGCTTGAAACTCACATCAGGTGCATGTGTGTACATGCCTAAAATCCTGCAAGAATGAAGGAGAAGGAATTGTGGTATGGTCACCCATGCTAGGGGCCAATTTCTTACTTACCATCTCTCTGTTTCTTCAGCAAGTGCACATGCTCTATGACAAAATCTCTCCAAAAAAAAAAAGTATGGGAAAGAAGCCCCCTAAACTATAGAATCAATCTCTTCTGGTATTTTGCTTATATGTATTATACCTTGAACCAATGTTTTCTTGGAATCTTGATTTTCTCTTCCTGCAAACTTTTAATGTCTTATTATAACTTTGCTGAACTTTTGGTATGCAGACATGGATTCTCTCCTAGTTTCAGCCTGACTTGTACTATACTACTGCTCACCTTATGCCTTAGAATAACAAGTAACAAATTAATACTTTTTGATTAGGAATAAATATTGGTAGTCTCATTTATACTCCTTGCTTAGAATAAGTAGGAAGAAGGCTAGAATTAGCTCAGTTTTTTCAAGATAACATGAGTTAAGATAAAATAAAATCTGATTATTTTCCTTCCTCCTACGTGGTTAAGAATTGTGGTTCTAAAAAGTTGTTGAATTTAAGTTGTAAAAATAGTGGAAGTCATACCAATGGCTCTGAGAAACAATGATTAGTTACATAGGACCTTGAAAATACAGCTCCAATCCATGTTAATAAAGAAATGTTTATTTGAAGCAAGGATGAATTAAAGTCAGCTGAAATTAGACATTTTCTACTTTAAGAAGTTAGTCGAACCTTTTGTAAGTCATAATCCTCCTTAAAACTACATTTCTCATAAGTCACAGCATGAATTCTCTGTTCCTTTGATTATTCAATAATTATTACTTTCTGCATTTTTCTTGTGACACAGACCACAGAGCTATCAGAAACTGACGATTGCATTCATATGACTTGGGTTTAAAGTATAGAAAAAGTGATGGCCCAATTATGTGGAGCAGGTGGTAAGGTACCACTACATGGTACTGGGTCACCTAGGAGGCCTGGTTTGGATCCTGGGATGTCCTAAACATGCCAGGAGTTCCCATGTATGCACCTGTATTCCTGGGTGGCTCGGAGGCTGGGGAAAATATTGCCCTGTGATGAGACCCTGTCAAAGATACCTGCCTCTCCTTCTTTATTTCTCTCTCTCTCTCTTTCATTGAAGAAAGAAATAAAAAATAACCCCCCCCAAAGGGAAAAAAATGTAAAAATAGTCATGGTATGACAAAAAATTATGTTTAAAAAAAAGCTTATTCCATTCAATAAGCTTCTCTATTAGAAAATGATCTTATTATAACTAATTCTACACAATGAATACTTTACTGCAATAAAATTCTGTTTGTCTTATAGTGACTATCACTAAGCAACGAACTTTTTTGCTGTTTGCAATAATGAGCTACAGGTGAGTTGACTATAACTGCTTTGTCTTGTCACCAAACAGCAATTACAAAAATCTTCCCTAAAGTTTTTACTCTTTACCAAAACCAGTTCAGCCAGAGGAAAGGTCCAAATACCTAAAGTTTGGGGGCCTGGCAGGTGGTGTGGTAGTTAAGGGTGCTGGACTCTCAGATGGCTGACCACAGTTTGAATCTCGGACCTGGCAACTTGCATTCTCACTTTCTCTCTCTCTCTCTTTCTTTTTCATTTGCTCTATCCCTCTCTGGTCAAATTAAAATAAGCAAACAAATAAAGTTAAATAGAATAATTCTTAAAAAAAAAAAAAAACCAAATACCTAAAGTTTGATAACACTGTCTTCGAACAGTGATGGTAACTAGAACTCAAAAATGAAGAATATTGTACAGCATTTGTAGCGCAAATAGAGACAAATGAAGTTTAGTCTGGCTCTCTCACCTCCTATCTTATCATGTGTGAAGGCCACAAGGTAAACAACTTATGTTATTGGTGATAGTGCACTTGTGTGCTTCATATTTAATTATGACTTTGCTGCTTTGTGCCACTGAATGTAATATACATGTGTGTGTGCAATAGTTTTGCTTTGGTAATGAGCCACTATTGTCTGCAGCCCATTTAAGAAAAAGGGGGCACCTGATTAGCTCAGCCCTGCTCTGCACTTTTCTGCTAGATAGCCCTCCTCTGCTCAGGTTTGGTTCAGCCTGGTGAGCTCTGATGATCTTGGCTGGGCTTGGCTCCACTTGGCTTACCTCAGTTCAACTCAGCTCAGCTCATTGTGTGCTGTTAGCTCCAGGATGGAGGAAGCCATTTTGTGGATTTTCTCTGCATGTTACTGGCTCCAAGAGGGAGAATGTGTTTGAGAGTACACTGTGGGCTTTGTGAGTCGACTGTGAGCTCTGTGAGCTCCCACTAAACTCAGCCAATAAACAACATGACATCAGTGCTTCATATCTTTTTCCAACTCCCTGCGTCTCTGTCCGACCCACCCTTCAGAGGAGGAAAGAACCTCACAAAACCACATCTCATTGTTTTCCTTATCACAAAACATTTTTTTCCACCACAAGCTAATTTAGAATAGGAATTCTTTTTTTTTTTTTTTTTTGTATTATTTTAAAAGAATTATTTATTTAATTTAATTTATTTATTCATTTATTTTAATTTGACCGAAGAGAAAGAGAGAGAGAGAGGGAAAGTGAGAAAGCAAGCTACCAGGTCCAGGACTTGAACTGCGGTCAGTTATGTGGGAGTGTCCAGCACCTTAACCACCACGCCACTTGCTGGTCCCCTAAAACAGGAATTCTAGCAGATTCATGTCATCTTTATCACTTGCAGATGGCAAAATTAATTTTGCTTAAGGTGCCATTAGGAAGCAATTGGAATGCCTCATGCAGTTTATTATAAAACTTTTGAACTATAGCAACCTCCTAACATGGGTGAAAATTTATGGTGTGTGTGTGTGTGTGTGTGTGTGTGTGTGCATGCACATCTAACTTTATGATCTGTAGGGAGAACTAAGCAAAGAAACTATGTTTTTGTTCCTATCAAAAGTCAGAAATATAGCATCTTTGTAATTTCTGAAACATTAATACTCTCTTTGAATAGTTAAAATATAATCACCTACCTGGGTTAAAAGAGAACATTAAAAAAGATTTCAGTATTGAAAACCAGGTAAGACCCTGTTCTCTTTTTTAGAGATTTTTGCTATACAATGCATGTGCACTCCCTGGAGAGAGAGAGAGACAGAAAGCAAGACATTACCACCCAGTCGGGATGGCCACACCACAGTCCCTTCTTCTCCATTCTCCTCTCAGGATTTTGGGCATGCATGGACACATGCCCAGCATGAGTTTTAAGTTGCCAGGTCTGAGACTCGAACTGCAGTTGACTATGTGGGAGTCCAGCAATGTAACCATTATGCCATCTGCTGGTCCCAACCCTGCCTTCTCTTAGCTTTTGGAAAATAAATAAGATGAAGAGAATATACCAAGACACATAAAAATTTTTATTTTATCAAAGTCAAGTGCAGACACCTCCTTGGAGTTAAGCATAATTCTGTTATTCCTTATACTTTTTGTTCCTATACTAGTATTTTCTAATACTAAAATTCTGAGCAATGAAGAGCATTATAATAGGGACTTAGCAGCCTTTAGCTAATCAAGATTATTTTCTCCCATTTATTATGACTTTTTAATTTTTATTTTGCCTTTTAATTGTAAGTTATTATACTTTGTTACGGGCAGTTCTTTTATTTTTTTTAACTGAAACTGTGTTGGTTTTCATCCTCATATATTCTGTGCATCTACATTCCTTTGATGTTCACTTCCCTTTTTGCTGAAGTACATCCTTTAATAGTGTTTACAGGGAGAGGGGTCAGCAGGTGGCGTGGTGGTTAAGGCACTGGACTCCCATATGGCCGGCCACCGTTCAAGTCCTGGACCTGGCAGCTTGCTTTCTCACTTGCTGTCTCTCTCTCTCTGGTCAAATTAAAATATAATAAGAATAAATAAAATTAAATAAATAATTTTTTCTTTGGAGAGGTTTTTGCTATAGGGTGCATGCACTCGCCAGAAAGATAGACAGAAAGCAAGAAATCACCCCCGGGGGTGGTGGCCACACCACGGCCCTTTCTCCTCCTTTCTCCTCTTGGGATCTTGGGCATGCATGCACACGCACCTGGCATGAGTTTAAGTGAACGAGTCCAGGACTAGAACTGTGGTTAATTACGAGGGAGTCCAGTACATAGCCATCATGCCAACTGCTGGTCCCAATAATTATTTTAAAAAATAGTGTTTACAGGAAGAGGCTAAGTGTGGAAAACTAAGTTTTTATAGATCTGATAATATGGTGACTTTTTCTTTATTCTTAAGCAATAGATTAAACAGATAAAAAATTCTAAGCTGTCATTTTCTCAGTATTTTGAAGGTATTATTCTATTGTTTTCTGTTTTATTTGTTGTTTTTATGATTCTGTTGCTTTAGAAACAAAATCTTTGCCAATATATTTTTGTTTCTCTATAGGCAAATCTTTTCTATAGTAGGTTTTCAGCTTTTTAAATCTGATGTTTTGCAATTTAATATGGGTTTTGATGTGGCCTTGTTTTCATTGTCTTTTTATTATATATTTATAATATATTATTATAAATATTTATAAAATATAATTATAAATATATAATAAACATGATATATTTCATGTTTTTCTTAAATTCTAAAAAATTCTAAGTAAATATTTCTTTAAATAATACTTCTCTTTCAATTTTTCTATTTTTTCATCTGAGACTTTTATGAGTTGATTGTGAGATTGTCTCATTTTCTCTTATACTTTCAAAATTGCTCTTGCTGTTTAAAAATATCTTATTGTTTCTGACATGTGGAGTAGATTCATTTTAATTCATTTTTTTAAAGATTATTTATTTTTATTTATTCATTCATTGACTTTAATTTGATCAGAGACAGACACAGACAGAGAGAGAAAGAAAGAGAGGGAAAGTGAGAAAGAAGCCACCAGGTCCAAGATTTGAACCGTGGTTGGCCATGTGGAAGTGTCCAGTGCCTTAACACCATGCCACTTGCTGGTTCCCCATCTTCATTTTTTTTTTTTTTTTGGAGAGGTTTTTCGCTATAGGGTGTGTGTGCTCGCCAGACAGACAGAGAGAGACATAGAGACAGAAAGCGAGAAATCACCCCCCAGGGGGGATGGTCACGCCGCAATCCCTTCTCCTCCATTCTCCTCTCAGGATCTTGGGCACGCACGCACACGCGCCTGGGGTGAGTTTTAAGCCACTGGGTCCGGGACACGAACCGCGGTCGACTACGTGGGAGTCCAGCGACATAGCCATTACGCTAACTGCTGGTTCCCCCCATATTCATTTTAATTCATTTTCTTATTGCTCACTGATTCTGTCTTCAGTTATATATAATTCCATCTTTAGTTATAAACAATTTCATCTACTCATTGCATTTTTATTTCTATTTCAATGACTTCATTTCTTTTCTTTCTTTCTTTTTTTTTTTTTTTTTTTTTTTTTGAGAGATTTTTTTAATGGCATGTATGCTGGCAGAAGTGACAGAGAAAGAGACAGACAGAAAGCAAGAAATCTTTCCCCAGGCAGGGAGGATGGCCATACCACAGTCTCTTCTCTTCTATTCTCCTTTCAGGATTTTGACATACCCTCACATGAACTCAAAGTGAGTTTCAAGCCACAGGATCAGGCACTTGAACAACAATTGGCCATGTGAGAGTCTAGTATCTTAACCACAGTGCCACCTCCTGGCCCCGCATGACTATATTTCAATTAGTCGCTTTTGATAAGTTTATTTCTTTCTTCACAATTTTTTTTAAGGTTTTTTTTGTTTCTTTCTTTTATGAACAAGACAGAAAGAGAGAGAAATAGAGAGATAGGGACCCCCATCATGGTCTTCATGCTAATATCCACCTCTAGTTTCAGCCAGCCGGGATCATGAGCACATGTGTATCTGGTGTGTGCAGGGAGATCCCAGACACAAACCCAGAACTGTTCCATATAGGTCAGCCTTGCAGAGCATTACATTTTTCCTGTGCCACCATCTGCCCCTCCCCCATAAATAATTTCTAAACAGAAGTTAACTAATGTATTTCTGTGAGCATACTAAACATACTTACTTGGAAATCTATTCATGTTTCCTTGAAATGAAATTTATGCAAAACAAATTTATATTCTGATTTTTAAATGGGCTCTTTCTTATTAATAGGTTTCTTACATTTGCAAAGTTATTTTGAATGGAAAGTTATTTGTTTCCTCTTCAGTCTGGACTTGCTACATCTTCTTTAGTATATTTGAGGACTCATTCATCTGAGTCCTGCTCAGCGGGACTTGCATGCTGTTCATGTACTTTCCTACATTTTCAACTCTCTTATTTATCTTGGAACTATGTGACTAGTTCTGGAAAATAGGCTGTGAGTAGAAATAACAGGTATCTTTCTTAATCCACAAAACAGTTAAGGGTATATGTCAGATAGCCATGTTTTCTATCTCATCAATGGATATGAGGGACACCGAATTGGCACAGATGCTAATTGGCAGAAATTCCCAAGTCACCACTGGAGGACAGTTGCTGAGGGGAATCACTTGATATGCATTATATTGTGATGTGAACATGAAATAAAATGTTGGGTAAATCTGTTGATATTTTGGATTTATTTGGTACTACAGACTAGCTTAGCCTACCCAAACTGATATACCACACATCACCCCATCTTCTGCCACATACTTTAACTCAGAACCAAGTAATAAAGCAATTATTCAAAGTTCTTTCTCTAATTTGGGATATTGAAGATTAATTCACCAAACCAGCTCATGCAGGGTTTGAAAATATAAGGCTGATATCTTTCCAGCTCTCTAGGCCTGAAGCCTTTCATCCCATGCATCAATTAGCAGATGCTCTCCTAGCCTCTGGCTGTACATTAGGAAGCTGTCTCTGGTTATTTATCTGGAGTACCTTATGTTTCTGAAGCTCAACTGCCTGTTGCCTGTTTCTTTTCTTTTCTTTTCTTTTCTTTCTTTTCTTTTCTTTTCTTTTCTTTTCTTTCTTTTTTTTTTTTTTTTTTTTTGAGAGGTTTTTGCTGTAGGGTGCATGCGCTCGCCCGAGAGACAGAGAGAGACAGAGAGACAGAAAGCGAGAAATCACCCCCCCCCCAGGGGTAATGGCCACGCTGCAATCCCTTCTCCTCCATTCTCCTCTTGGGATCTTGGACACGCATGCACACGCACCCGGCGTGATATGAGTTTAAGCCACTAGGTCCAGGACTCGAACCGTGGTTGACTACATGGGAGTCCAGCTACATAGCCATTACACTAACTGCTGGTCCCCTCCTGTCTGTGTCTATACATGATGCCGGATAAGTTGGGGCACTCATCATTTATCTCTATGAATTTCTGGTACAAAAATATTTATCTTTTTAAAATTATTTTATTTAACTTTATTACTATTATTATTATTATTATTATTATTATTAGTTTGATCAGACAGAAAGAGAGAGAAAGAAACTAAGAGAGCAAGCCACCAGGCCCAGGACTTGAACCATGATTAGCCATGTGGGAATCCAGCACCTTTAACCACCACACCACCTGCTGGTCCCAAAAAATGTTTATCTTTTAAGATATTTTAAAATATGGTGCTCTCGGGACCAGCAGTTGGCATAATGGCTATGTTGCTGGACTCCATGTAGTCAACCACAGTTCAAGCCCCGGACCCAGTGGCTTAAACTCACGCCGGGTGCATGTGCGTGTGTGCCCAAGATCCTGAGAGAAGAATGGAGGAGAAGGGATTGTGGTGTGGCCATCCCCCCTGGGGGTGAGCTCTCGCTTTCTATCTCTCTGTCTCTCTCTGTCTTTCTGGTGAGTGTACACACCCTATAGCAAAAACCTCTCAAAAAAAAGTTGAAGAAAAAATATATATATAGTGCTCTCTTTCTCTTGCTCTCTTTCTGTCTCTCTTTCCCTTTCCATACTTGCTATCTGATTTGAGTAGAGGAGTGTGTCAAGTCATGAATGACTTTACCAGCTTGATTATTTTAGTGTAATTTTCCAACCTGTAGTTTGAAGACTAATTCATGAAAACCATGATGGTTCATCATGGCCTTCTCAGATCCCCATGGGGATGAGAGAATACACAGTTGTTTTAGGTCATGGCTTCTGGAGTCAAATGGACTTTATGAAGTTCTTGGCTTTCAGTATGCATTCACCCTCAATTGTCTATTTCACACTCTGACAACTTTTATGATGCTTTTTAGAGATGCTTTGAAACCTATGTTAGAAGCAATAAGCTCGGCTTATTGAGTCTCAAAGTTGACTGATATATAGCCTTCTTTTGAAGTAAAAAAGTTTAATGACCTCCTTAATATTGATTGAAATTATATTTATTATTATTACTAATTTACTTAAATAAACACAAACATAGAATTTGGCATGAACTTCTTATGATTAGATATCTGATATGGCTATAAAACCAAAATTAATTTATAAATACAAACTGAAACTATAAAACCAGTAAGATTCAGAATAACTCATCTATTTTAATGGGATAGAGGATGTTTTGCTGAAACCAAATTGATGCATGCAATATGATCATAGTAATGACTGTTTAGATCTATTATATCAAATGGACCATGGCAGAAAATGAGTGGCATTTGAAGAACATTTGAAAAGAGTTTAATAAAGGAAATATCAACAAAAGGTGTAGGCATCCTGGAAAAGCTAAAGTTGAAGAATAGCAGTAGTGAAGAGCCCTTATTACCTATGAACTGAGTGACAAATGAAGAAATAATGATCAAAACTTAGTGTGGCTATGGGTATAGGAGACAAACAACTTAAAGAAGCTGTGGTATTTGCAAGAGTGATACAACCGTCATGTAGAAACTTAGCCAGAAGAGAGTCAGTAAAATTAATACCCTGACATCATTGTTTTTACTCTGAGTTTCCTGCTACAACTTCCATTTGTTCAACCTATTCAGAAGCCAGAGGAAAAGAAAGCCTCTTGATAATGTAATGTACATAGAACAGAATATAGAAGGTAAAATCAGTAGTCTATAGAGGTAAAGATATATATTCAACTTCTTTAGAGTTGAAAATGAGGAACCTTCACAGAGTTTCATGGCAAATGTGTGCTATGAAAAAAATATGCATTAATTTCAGAATTTTTTTGCACCAAATAATCTCATACTTAATTCTATTTTCCATGAACATTTTGAAGTCCCTTTGTATTATGGTCTGGATAATGGTGTGTCCACAAAGGGTCATGTATTATAACTTTTCTTAATAGATGGTGTCTGGATTGTGGTAATTGTAACATGAAGGAGGCACTGGCCTCATGAATAGATTATGCTGCTGTATGAGAAAATTGAGAGAGTTGTAGCTTTCTTGAAAAGGAGTTAGTTATTTTGAAGGTAAGTTGTTGTTAAAGAGAGAGCTTTAGGCAGCTCTATTTCTCTGTACATAACCACCAATTACTCTGCATCTGTTGGTCATGTTGTAATTTGGCTTGCTGTTAGCTCTACGCCTTTGGACTTTCTAGCTACCAGAATCATGAGTCAAATAAACCTCCATTTAAAAAAAATTACTCAGTCTCAGGTATTTCTGTTAGCAATGCAATTAATGAACTAAGACACCATATATGTACTACCAGGTACTTTGTAATAGTACCTGGTACTATTTTTTTTTTTTTTAATTTAAATGAGGGCAAAAGTGTTTGTCTTTCTCTTGGCATGAATACAAATTTACATTTGAAGTCTTTATGTTTTCCTTATCGGTACATGACAATTTAAATTGTAATTAGTACCAACACAATGATAAATAGAAAGAAGGCATGAGAACTGTAATTTGTGTAATATTTAATATCTAGGTAATTCTGAATATGCATTTAAAAATTGTCATTAAAATTAATATAAAATATTTTTATATGGCAAAAGAAATAAACAACAATGACAACAAAAACATCCTCAAGGAAAGCTTTGAATTGTGCCAATTGATCCACCTAAGTTCATGGCTCTGATTTGAGAGTCCTGGAGGTAAGTTATTTCATGTTTCAATCTAGATAAGTTTGTCTAACTCCAAAACAACTTGCACAGAGCTGTTAGAAAAATCTGCCTGAAGTTCTGCTATAATTCTGTAATTCTCTTCATAAAAACCCTCAATAGCTCTTCATCTCTCATAGACTTAAATACAAAGGTCTCAGCCTGAAATTCAAAGCCCTCAACTTACTTCTTGAGCTTTATCATATATTACTGGCCTTTAGACATATTAGTATATGGTAGCCACACCAGGAGGGTATATTTTGTCTTGAACATGTGTTATTTTACTTTCTTATCTCTGTTCCTTTTTTTTTGTGCTTGAATACCAGCTTTCTCATTTCTGTCTTTAAGTCCTATACACCTCTCACAGCTCATTTCATATTTATCCACTCCATGAAGACTAAGCTAACACCAAGGATCAGATTGTCAAATCAGAGTCATACAAATCAGAGGACTTACCCAGTATCAAGCATTACAACTAATTCCAGGGATACAAGCACTCAACAGACATAGAGAAGGAAGAAAAACAATCGGGACATTCAAAACACTTATCATATCCTTGTTTTGTATATATCTACTCTCCAACTCAGATGAATAGATGAGGTTTTCAATGAAGATTACAGGTCACCGCACACAGTGGAAAACATTTATTATAAGTTAGGAAATATCTCTATTTAGTACTCCAGAGAATTTTATAGCTTATGTCATATTCTCTAGGGTGCCAGATATCATAAATCCATAGATTGTAGGCTTTTTTACCCTAAGCAATACTAAATCAAAGACATCTTGCATCTTTTGTCTTATTTGCCCAGAAATCCAGTTATGATATTTGCAAGGAAATTAGACTGAATCACTACCTACTTTCTTTCTCTAGAAGCATCTTTATGGTAATGAGAAAGGAATGGATCAAGACCAATTGCTTTAACTAATCCTTCCTCCCAAACACTTTTCTGATTACTCTAATTGTATATAATTCTTTCCTTTTATCACCCTGTTTCTCTATCATAGCACAATTTTTCTGCCTTGCATTATACTTAAGTTATCTTCTCTTTCCTATGATCCAGTAGAAAGAATATGGCTGATACATTTTAGGACACTAACAGTGCTTGGCAAACTGCCTTGCATATATCAGTTATTTAATAAATGTTGAAATCAATAGAATTTTCTATTCTTATTATTTCCCATGAATACTGCTTTCAAATCCTGGACACTGGAGATAAATCAGACAGTTCAAGTTCAAATGAGTCTAAATATCTGCTGTGTAGATAAATTAACAACCACACAAAATAGCCTTTTCTTTTCATTCCTGAGCACTATTTCCCTCTCTTCTTATATACCTATGTCTGGATTATATTTGTAGGATGTACTTTATTCAGGTGAGATACTGGCTAAAAGATGTCATAGTTACCATGGTAAGTCCTAGGGGGATATTATCTAGAAATTTGTACTTGGAGTATGAAAATTAATGATAGGAAAGATGACAGTAATAATGGAGACGTACTTGGAGAAAGTAGGCAATCATTGCAACAACTGAAAGGATAAATCAGAGACAACCAAAAAACACAATGAGGAAGGTAGGGAGGACAAGGAAATGTGCTGACTGTTGAAGTGAATGATTCAGTATCTAGGTCTGACAACCTTGCACACCTTTAGAGGGTATGGCATTTATGAGGGCTTATAAAATTTTGCAGGGTTAAGGGCAGAGACTTCAAAAAAAAAAAAAAAAAAAAAGCTGGCCTGACAAGCAGTGTTCTCATGATCTTCCTTAAAGATTATCTATTTCTATGAGCCAGGACTTTGGTCATGGTTTAACTGGATCCTCAGCTTAGGCTTAACTAGATCCTCAGCTTAGTTGCAATAAGGCTGTAATAAAGGCATTGGATAGGGAGGGATTCTCACCAGAGACTCAACTGGAGAAAGAGCTGCTTCCACAATTCCTTGATTGTAGTGGATTCATTTCTCAGCAGCTTAGGATTCATGGCAGCTTTTTTCTTCAAAGCCAGCAACAGAGAGAAACAGACTCCAGCACACTGGGCACTATAACAGTATGTAATTGCATACATGTCACTCACATTCCATCATCTTTGTCAATTCCATTGGTTAGAAGTAAGTCATAGGGCCTGCTTACACTCTAAGGGAAGACAATTGCATAAAGATGAGAATATCAGAAGGAAAGGATTATGGGAGGCAACCCGAGGATCTGTCTACCTCAGAGGTAGATATATGCCTTTTTTTAATGGTATTTACACCCATTTATTGTGTTTGTATATCCTTTAGTCAGTCAATTTCAGTCATAGAGTGCGGACACTCGGTATATAAGTGGGGACATACGATATCTCTCCTTCATATGCCTTTTTTAAGAGAGACTTTGGCCATAGAGTATGCACTTGTGGAGAGACAGAGAAACAAAGTGAGAAGTAACTGCCAGATGGATGGCCATAGCACAATCTCTACTCCTCCATTCTCTTCTTGGGATCTTGGGCATGCATGCACATTCTCTTGGCATGAGTTTGAAGCCACTGGGTCAGGGACTCGAACCACAGTTGGCTACATAGGAGTCCAGCGATGTAACTGTTGTGCCATTTGCTGGTCTCAGTACATGTTTTTAACATAAATTGAAAGTGTGTATCTGTCTATACTCAATGTAGACTTTTTTAGAAGAGGTTTTTGCTTTAAAACAACGTTTTTGGTACACAAAATGTCTATGTCTTCTGCTGTGATTTAGATACGCATGAGGCAAGTGGTTGTAATATCTTTGACTACTCATATTTTGAAATTGTAGAGAGGAAAATAACCACTCTGATAATTTGAGGCTGCTTTGGGTTTAGAAACTGACAAAGCTACAATTGGGAGGCTGATGTTGTTTGCCGATGTTTAAGTTTTTTTTTTTTTTTTTTTTTTTTTTTTTTTTTTGTCATAGGGTCTGTGTGCTCACCAGAGAGACAGTGACAAAAAGTGAAAATCCCCCCAAGGAGGATGGCCATGCCACAATTCTCTCTCCTTCATTTTGGTGACACACACACACACATGTGCCTGGCATGAGTTTCAAGATACTGGGTCTGGGACTCAAATTGTGGTTAGCTACATGGGAGTCCAGTGCCTCAATCACTATGCCACCTCCTGGCCCCAAGAATTTTATATCCAGAAACAAACCTGTGTAGGAAAACATCGCTGCCTTCTTCCTCTTCTTCTTCTCCTCCTCCTCCTCCTCCTCTTTCTTTCTTCTTCTTCTTCTTCTTCTTCTTCTTCTTCTTCTTCTTCTTCTTCTTCTTCTCCTTCTTCTATTTTCCTGTAAACTCTCATAATAATTGACACTTTCTTCCACAGATTTTTTAAAGCTGAAATTCACATAATACAGTTGTATGATTCAATGGACTTTAATACATTTACCATATTGTACCACTATCACCACTATCTAGTTCTAAAATATTTACATTATCTTCTCCATCAAAACTAACTAGCTAATCAGCTAACTAACTAAATAAAAACCCTGGGGGGCCAACAGGTGGTATGGTCATTAAGGTATGGGATTCCCATGCGGCTGACCACAGTTCGAGTCCTGGACCTAGAGGTTTAAAAATCATACCAAGTACATGTGTGTTCATGCCTAAAATCCAAGGAGGAGAATGGAGGAAAGGGGCCTTCCTCTCAGGGCATGATTTCTCACTTTCTGTCTCTCTCTGGCGAGTGTATGTGACCTATAGCAAAAAACTGAAAGTTATTTGTCCAAAACCTAGTATGAAGATGCCCACTCTCACCATTTCTATTTAACATACTATGGGAAATATTAGCAAGAGCAATTGGACAAGAAAAAGAAATCAAAGACATCCAAATTAAAAAGAAAGAAGTAAAATTATCTATTTGTATATGGCATAATTCTCTATATTAAAAATAACCTAAAGGGACCAGCAGTTAGCTTAATGGCTATGTTGCTGGACTCCCACGTAGTCGACTGCAGTTCACGTCCCGGACCCGGTGGCTTAAAACTCACGCCAGGCATGTGTGCGTGCATGCCCAAGATCCTGAGAGAAGAATGGAGGAAAAGGGATTGTGGCCTGGCCATCCCCCCTAGCGGGTGATTTCTCGCTTTCTGTCTCTCTCTGTCTGGCGAGCATATGCGCCATATAGCAAAAATCTCTAAAAGATAATAAATAAGAAATAACCTAAAATCTGCCCTTAAGCCCAAAATTGTTAGAACTAACAAATAAATTCAGTAAAGTAACAGAATACAAGACCAACATACAAAGAAAGTAGTATTTCTCTATGACAACAAAAATATGTTTAAAAAAGAGCTCAAGAAAACAATTCCGTTTACAAAAGCGTGAACAAGGATAAAATACTTAGGAAAAAAAATTTTTATTTTTTTTCTTTCATTTTCTTTTATACATTCAATTACATTATTATTTGGCTTACAAAATGGATATTTCAACAAGTGGACATTTCTTCCTGGTACACTTGATAAAACTACAAAATATCTTCAACATAATACCACATTTCTTTGTGCCATTAATGCTTTGCCTTCCTATTTTTCTTCTAAATGTCCTTCCTCAGGCCCTCCTCTTTCACACACACTATATTTGGTATTTACAATTATATACTGTGTTTCTATATCCTTTAGTCAATTAGTTTCGGTCACAGAGTGCGGACACTCGGTATGTGTTAAGTGGGGACATACAATGCCTTTCCTTCATATCCTGGCTTGTTTTGCTCAGCAGTAAATCTTCCGTATTCATCCACTTCCTGTCAAAAGCCAGGGTTCTGTTGTTTTTTATGGCTGAATAATATTCCATTGAGTATAAGTGCCTCAATTTTTCTATCCATTCATCTGTTCATGGGCATTTGGGTTGTTATCATGACTTAGCAATTGTAAATAGTGCTGCAATAAACATCAAGGTGCAAGCACTTTTCTGATTAAGTATTCTTCTGTCCTTTGGGTAGATACCAAGGAGTGGGATTGCTGGATCATATGGTAGTTCTATTTGTAGATTTTTGAGGAATCTCCAAATTGTTCTCCACAGTGGCTGGACCAATTTACATTCCCACCAGCAGTGTAAGAGAGTTCCTTTTTCACCACACCCCTGCCAGCACTTATCATTTTTTATTTTTATAATCTTAGTCATTCTGACTGGGGTTAGGTAGTATCTCATTCTTGTTTTGATCTGCATTTCCCTTACAATGAGGGATGTTGAGCATATTTTCATATGCTTTTTAGCTATTCGTATGTCATCTTTAGAGAGTGGTTTTTTCAGCTCACTCTCCCATCTTTTAATAGGATTGATCATCTTTTTTTCAGAACAGCTGCTTGAGTTCCTTGTGAATTCTGGTTATCAGTCCCTTATCTGACGTATAGTTTACCAAAATATTTTCCCATTCTGAGGGATGTCTATTCACACTAATTACTGTGTCCTTTGCCATGCAGAAACTTCTTAGTCTGATGTAATCCCACTTGTCTATTTTGGGGACTATTGACTGTGCTATGGGGGTCTTATTTAAGAAGTCTTTCCCTACCCCAGTGTCTCCCAGAGTTTCCCCGGTGTTTTCCAGGAGCAGTTTTATAGTTTGAGGTCTTAGATTTTAGACAGGCAGACTGAGATAGAACTGAAAAAAGTTGTTCCATTTACCATAGCCACAAAAAGTATAAAATACTTAGGGATAAATCTAACCAAAGAAGTTAAAGACCTCCACAAGGAAAACTATGAGACGATAAAAAAAGAAATTGGAAATGATACAAAAAAGTGGAAGGATATATTCTATGTTCCTGGATTGAAAGAATTCATATAATCAAAATGACAATTATACCCAAATTAATTTACATATTTAGTGCAATGCCAGTCAAAGTACCAGACACATTCTTCACAGATCTAGGAAAGACAATCATAAAGTTTGTCTGGAATCATAAGAGACCCGTATTACCAAAGCAATTCTGCACAAGAAGAGTGGAGTGGGTGGTATCTCACTCCCTGACCCAAAAATATACTACAAAGCTGTGGTAAACAAAACAGCATGGTACTGGCACAGAAACAGACATGTGGACCAATGGAACAGAATAGAGTCCCCAGAAATAAATTTCCATACATACAGTCAAGTGATTTTTGACAAGGGGTACCAGTCAATCCACTGGGAAAAGGAAAACCTCTTCAGCAAATGGTGCTGGAAAACTTGTATTTCCACTTGCAGAAAGATGAATCTGAACCCCTACCTCTCACTTCTGACAAAAATCAAGTCAAGGTGGATCAAAGATCTAAATCTAAGACTTAGGAAAACTTTAACCATGGAAGTGGAAGATCTGTACATTGAAAACTATAAAATACTGATGAAATAAATTTAGAATAGAAATCAATGAAAATATATCTTGTATATGTGGAATGGAAAAATTAATAACTAATAATTATCAAAAGGATTATACTATCCAAGGCAATATTCAGATTCAATGTAATTACTATTAAAATCTCTTTCTGTGATGTTTTTTACTGAAGTAGGAGAAAAAAACCTAAAAGTTATATGGAAATACAAACACCCTAAATAGCCAAAATAATCTAATGAAAACAAAATTGAAAATATCACACTTCCTGATCTTATATCTGTATACTACATTTATTCCTTTTTTCTATTAGTCAGCGTTCTCCAAATAGAACTAAAAGGACATACATAAAAAGCTATAGATCGATAAGAGGGAATTTATTATGGGAATTGACCCATATGATTATGGAGGCTGAGAAGTCCCATAATAGGCAATCTGAGAGTAGAGAATAAGAGCAGCCAGGTGGTAATTCAGTTTGAGTCCAAAAACCTGATGATTGAGGGACATAATAGTATAACTCTCAGTTCAAGTTCAAAGACCTGAGAAACTGAAGGGAGCCACTGGTGAAAAACTCTTAGTCCAGAGGCCCAACAACTTGGAGTTCTCGTAACTGAGAGCAGCAAAAAAATAGATGTTCCAGCTCCATGAGACAGAGCAAATTTACCTTTCCTCTGACATTGATGACAGTAGATCTTTCTCACCTAGTCCATTAATTTAATGCCAGTCACTTCTGTAAACTCGCCCATAGACATATCCAAAAATAATGCTTTATCAAGCTATCTAGATAACTCAGTAAAGTTGATTCTAAAATTTACCATCATGTTGAGTAATCTCACTCACTGGAATAAATTCCATTATCATATACACATTGATGACTTTCAAATCACAAATGTCTCTATTAAGCTCAGATATGTGTATCTAATTTCTTCTTCTTCTTTTTTTTTTTTTTTTTTTTTGAGAGGTTTGTTTTTGCTATAGGGTGCATGCGCTTGCCAGAAAGACAGAGAGAGACAGACAGAAAGCAAGAAATTACCCACTAGGGGAGATGGCCATGCTGCATTCCTTTCCCCTCCATTCTCCCCTCGGGATCTTGGGCACACACACACATGTGCCTGACGTGAGTTTAAACCACGGGGTCCGGGACTTGAACCACTATTGACTACATGGGAGTCCAGCAACATTACCATTACGCCAACTGCTGGTCCTGCATATCCAATTTATCAAAGAACTATCCCTGAAAGTTCCGTGAGATTTTTTTGATTTAGCATGATTTATAATCTTGAGCTCAGAGCCCACCCACTCACCTACCTCCTTTCTGAAACCCCGTATTTTCCATCTCTCTTAAGTGGCATTATCTGGTCACCTTGGTCAAAAACCAGGAAATCCTTTTAGGTTCTCACTTCTTCAACACATTTTACAAAACTTATTATCAATTACTTCCATTTTGGAGACAGCAGGTGGCATAGTGATTAAGGCACAGGACTCTGACATGACCAACTGTGGTATAAGTCTTAGACCTGGTGGCTTGAAACTCAAAATGCCAAAAATGCCCAAAATCCTGAAAGGAGAATCAAGGAAGTGGAATTGCAGTGTGGCTATCTTCCCAGGGAAGGATTTCTCACTTTTTCTCTCTCTGCCTCCCCAGCGAGTGCACACTCACTGTAGCAGAAATCTCTATGGGAAAAAAACAAAAACAAAAAACTTCCATTTTTATATTTATAATTCCTACAAAGAATTCACTCAATTTCCTATCTTTTTGGTGCTGTCATATTTCAGACTTCTGTCAACAAGTCATCATCCATTCAATATATGTTTGTAGTTTCTACTATGTACCAAGCCCCGGGAGTACAACATGAAAACAATTTCAGAGCCTATTTTGAGGGAACAGTTTTATGATTCATTGGCATTTTAGGCATTAAAGTATAGGTTATGGTTTATTTTCAAATCATGAGTATTTTGAGGTATTTTCTATTCTCGCTGGGTGCTGTATATATTTTAGGGATTGACATTGGAAAACTTTTGGTTTGGGGAAATGTTTTTTTTTTTTTTTTGGATAGGTTTTTGCTATAGGGTGTGTGCGCTCGCCAGACAGACAAGAGAAAGACAGAGAGACAGAAAGCGAGAAATCACCCCCCAGGGGGGATGGCCACACCACAATCCCTTCTCCTCCATTCTCTTCTCGGGATCTTGGGCACGCACGCATGCACACGTGCCCGGCGTGAGTTTAAGCCACCGGGTCCGGTACTCGAACTGCGGCCGACTACGTGGGAGTCCAGTGACATAGCCATTATGCTAACTGCCGGTCCTAGTTTGGGAAAATTTAAAGTGAATGACTTATGTTGAGCAAAGATGTTTTCCCCCTAAACCTGGATGATGGCCTAAGGAAATTCCCTTAAATTCTACTCTGGTTTCCTATTTCAAAAAGTAACATTTATATAGGAAACTAAGGGAAGTTGCTTGCAATGATCTAAGAACACTATGGATGAAAATCGGAAGTATGGATTTCTTATTTATTCATTTAAAAAAAAAACTTTGGCTATGCATTCCATATCCTGGATATAATGGGTCATAATTATTAATGTATATTTAAGTACATTCAAATGTTGCCAATTATTCTCTTACCAAGCTATGGAAAATGAAAGCATGGAACTAAGAAGGCTTGGTTAAAAGGATTTGGCTCAGATAGCACATCAGGATTATGAAGAAATTGGGAACAAAGCCTACATCTTTTATATTGTGGTTTAAAATAGGGCTCTTGGATTATACTGCTTCCCCAAAATTAAAGCTTGCAAAAAATAGTGGTCCCAGCCTAGGAGAAGGTTCAGTGTTCTGAAGTAAAAGGAGAAGCTTTTAGCTGGGTTCTAAGGAGATCCACAGAAAAGAATCAGGGGACTGATATATCTGGAATAGATGATTACACCATCTGCTTTTACAGTCTTACCTTGGTCAGTGTCCAGTGCTTGATATATTAGGAGAAAAAAATAAACTCTCATTATTTTTCACTTGGTAAATCATTAAAATATAGAAGCTATCTTTCCTACTACTTTTTATGGGAATGATTTTCTTTTTGAATCTTGGTCTTTAAATTTTTTTAAACTGGCATTGAAATCTTGAAGAATTAATAAATTATTTCTTCTGTTAAAATGTTGAGATGTATGAGTTTTGAAAGCTTGCAGTTAGTATGGCTGCCTTGCAAAAATTCAATATGATATAAAGTGCCTAGAAGGCCTATAATGGTTTGCAGAAAGAAAACAAATATTTCACAAGTCCTTATGATCTTGAGATTGTACCACTAGTAGCGGATTGATTATTGTTAGCTATTTAAGTTATTTTGGGGTCACAAAATAGACAGGCATACCAAGAATAGGACATAAGAAATATAGGAACAATTTACTTTATCATCCTTAACTATCAGAGTTGGCACAAAAGAGATTGCCATGAGTACTAGCATGTTGTAGATTCAGAAAGTTACTCTTAGTTTTAGCATTTATTTATGGTCCCCAAAGATGTATGTTTTACTTCCGAGATGCTGGGGCAGGCTGTTCTTAGACAACATCCCTAATCAGGGATCAAAGTGTAGAGTTCATTATTAATAATTATGAGGACCTTTCCAAGTAACCTTTTCCATGGCTTTTGGGTCTTTTTATAGGTTCAAAGCATTTTTGTATTGAAAACAACAGGTAATTTAATCAAGCTTTTATAAGTTTTTGGTCTAATTTTTCGCTTTAGAAGTTTCAATTCCATAAATTTTCAATTACTAAGTTGTTTGTGGTCCAGTAGACCACTAGATCTCTACCACTTATCCAGTGTTCTTTTACCTGATACCCAGTTTTCTCTTTTCTTTGTTGATAATTTTCATCAAACTCTCCCTTGAAGAATACAAATGAAACAGAGAATGGTTGCTTGTTGAGTATTTCCTCACTGAACTTCATTTTTATTCTTTCATATAATAATTGCTTTTGATGTGGAAAATCATATAATATTAGAGATAAAAATTATATTCATGGTTTCTAATCTTATTTTCAAATCCAGAAGCTATTAAAACCTAGCCAGTCTGCTTGCCAGAGGCCACATAAACAGTAGTAACATTCAGATATGAACTCTAGATAGTTGTGAGTTTAGCGATTTTTTTCCAGAGAACTACACTACCTGGAAAGAGCCATGCCTTTTTCTGAATCATATACTTACTGGTTAAACACATTATGACTATTAATTAAACACTAAAAACCTGCGACTTCAGATTCTTCAGACACAGTTACTATACTTTACCATGTCTCTTAAGGAGTAAGAAAAAAATAGTGAAAATTTATAGAAACAAAGTTGTGTTTTTAAAAAAATTTACCAGAAGATATATGTGCTCACTAGAGAAAAAGACAGAGGGAAAGGAAGTAAGCAATCCCCAATGGAATACAGTCATGCTGCAGTCTCTTCATCTCTTCATCCTGTCAGGATTTGAGGCACACATGCACATGTACCCAGCATTTCTCAAATTGTTGGGGCCAGAAGTCAAACCACACATTCAGCTATGTGGGATCTGGCTCTCTTAACCACTAGGACATAGGGCCAACTCTCAAAGTTTTAAATAAAATCAATATTTTAAAGAGAGCTTAAAATGAAATTCTAGAAATAATAAATGATTTGTGCTGCTTACAATTTACAGGCAAAAGAATGAGCAGCTTTTCTGATGGTAAAAATTGCTGTTTTTTTTTTTTTTTCTTTTAGAAAATGAAAAGATACCAGCTTGTTTTAAGGCTCTAGGCTATTCCCTAAGGACTACTCTTGGCCTCTGCCTTGACAGACCATAACTTGAAAAAGAAAATTGACAGACAGAAAGAAAAACTCTTAACTGCTGGAGCTTTAATTTACCTACCCAGTAGGTAAATTGAGATTTTTAAGATTTCTCCTGGATTTCCCTATATAGAGGTAGAAAGGGAAGCCAGAAGAAAACTCTCTCTCTCTCTCTCTCTCTCTCTCTCTCACACACACACACACACACACACAGGGAAAAGAAAAAAAAAAAAGCTTTTACAGGAAACACTATGAAAAGAGCAAATCCTGAGAATTGTGTTTAATAACAGCAATGATGAATTTCCTGGCAGTCTGTACTGAGCAGTTAAAGACCAACCAGCATGTGAAAGAGGCTGATTAGTTAGAATGGTCTACAGAAGCCCTAATAAAGAGCTCCAGAAATTTATTCTGTCATACATATAATTTTGAGATATGAATGATTCTATATTCAAGAAATGCACTACACACATCACATTGTTTTTTACTAAATGATTTTAGCTTGACTCAAAGCAGGATCTAAATGATAGAAGAATAATGCTTAGAGCCACCAAGTTAGTGCCCCTCAGAATATTTTAAAATTATTTAACACACATCATCTCAGTGTCAACAACTCATCACAGATAAACTATCTAATTAACAGAACCCTTCATAGTATTTGATAACCGAGTCTTGGCTCAGTTTTTATACCAGAAGGGCAATCCTTGATAAGCAAAAATTATAAAAGCAGATTTTAAAGAGCATTAATTCAGAAATAGAATCAAATTGATTTCAAATTAACCCCCTGTTGGTATTGAAACTTATTTAAAACCAGTTGGCTTAAAGATAATACTCAGAGGCTGCCTTTGACCAGAATCAGGCTTTGTCTGGACTGTCAGCCTCTGTATTTTGATTCCTTTGTTGTCTAGCTGCCTCCTCATGCCCAGAGTAATTGATATGGGTCTTGTGCTAGGGACAGATGAGTTTATCCTGTCATTGAAGTCCTTCACAAGATGCCTTAATTATTAGAGCTAATTCAAGGATTTGTATTCTGTGTTCTACTTAGGAAGCTTGATTGTTTTCTCTTTCCAATTCCATGTTGGCAATACTTCTGATGACAAATCCAATAATTAGTAATTTGGCTCCCTGTGGTTGTGGGAAAAGGACAAAAAGAATGAGCAACAATAAGTTTCTTTTCATTTTTTAATGCAACAAACTTGTTTTGCTACAGTTGAGGGACAAAGACTCATTAAAAAATAGAGAAGGAACCAATAATTTCCATACGGATTGTAACCTATGATCCTTTGATCTCTGCTGCTAATTAATAACCATTTCACAAATAAATGGAAAATTGTAGTTTTCAGTGGGGAGAATTATAAGTAAAGAAAAGGTAACACATTTCCATGTAAAATGATATTCCCATGTTTAGAATACAAAGGGATAAGCAAGAGAAGAGACAATTAAGCTATAATTGTTGCAGTTCAATAAATTAGGTTACCAACTCTTAACGTAGAGATTTGGTAGATGTGAACTCTTTTTTCAAGAACTTATTCATATTTCTTTGATACCATGTTTAATTAAGACTTACTGAATCTCATGCTTCATAATAACTGAAACAGTAGAAGCATCCATATATTAGTGGGAGAATATACGTCCCAGGATCACAACAAATATGTATTGGATGATCTAATTTTGTGTTAGGGAATTGTCAGTACATAGATGGTTGATACCCAAGTATCAGTTGTGTGGTGGAGCATTGAATAATTTTTGTGTGTGTGCCCACTTAGCACTACTTTATAAGATGAACTTGCATAACTTTTGTAATGATAAAATAGTTATTATTTAATTATTTATTTATATTTAAGGAGTTATTGTATTTAATTTAATTAATTAATTTATTTATTTTTCATTTGACCAGAGAAGGAGAGAGAGAGAGAGAGAGAGAGAGAGAGAGAGAGAGAGAGAGAGAGAAAGTCACCAGGTCCAGGACTCGAACCGCAGTCGGCCATATGGAAGTCCAGCACCCCAACCACCATGTCATCTGCCAGCCCCAAATAGTTATTATTTATAAAGTGCCTGTTTTATGATATTCCTTCAGATGTGTATATTTAGATTTCTTATAGTCAACTGGAGGGAATCAGTATATACAATATAAACAAACATTTAGCTGTTTTATTCTTGCTATGACACTGGTTTCTGGGATTGATCATTACCTAGAGCTTTATTCTATATCTGAACGTTGTTACTCAGACAGAATAGACACACATGGAGCATACTCTTGGGCCCTGGTGGGATTCTATTTCTAATACACAAAACTTCAAACAATTTTACATCTCTTCCTCATCTCACTTCTTTTCTGGTGTTCTTTGCTTATAAATAGACTGACAAAAAGAAAACTATACTGCTGTAATTGTTCCATATTAAAAATTATATCTAGTAAGGAATAACATCTTTTTTTAAAAAAATTATTTTATTTAACTTTTATTTATTTATTTTTAATTTGGCCAGAGAAGGAGAGTGAGGGGGAAAGAGAGAGAAAGTGAGAAAGCAAGCTGCCAGGTCCAGGACACGAACTGTGGTTGCCCATATGGGAGTCCAGCACCCTTAACCACCATGTCACCTGCCAGCCCCTTAAGAGATAACATCTTAATGAACACATATGAAGATTCTATGATCTCATTGGCAAACCTACTATCAGTAGCTAGTTTTTATTTTTAACTCCAAATTTTTATATTTCATTTTATTATTTCATTGGTGTACTGCACTCTGTGCCCAGGTAAGTGTATGGAGTTCATTCATGTGCTTAGAAGCCAGTATTAGTCAATCTCTTAATCTTTTCTCTTGGTCTAATTTTTTGTAGAAAATATTATCTTCTGTTTCTTTCTGTGACTCCTCTTTGGTAATATATGGAGAATATCAATATGGCATAATGAAATTGATAATTTTTTATTTTAAAAACTTAAAGTACTAATTTTCATTGATTATTGGTCCAAAGTTGCATGTGGAGCCCATCCCTGGGGATATAACAATTGCGCAGGTCTGGAGTTATACAAAAGTTGCTTCTTCCATTTTCTTAACAGTGTCTTCTGAAGAAAATAAGTTTTTAATTGCAATAGAGTATAATTTATCAATTCTTTTATAGTCTGTGCTTTTTAGGAAACCTTGGCAGAGTTAAGGTGATTAAAAATTAACCTCTTGTTTGTGGCACATATACTCTATGGAATACTTTTCAGCCATAAAAAATGACAAAACCCTGGCTTTTGACAGGAAGTGGATGAATATGGAAGATTTACTGCTGAGTGAAGCAAGCCAGGCTATGAAGGAGAGGCATTGTATGTCCCCATTTAATATATACTGAGTGTCTGTACTCTATATAACTGAAACTGATTGACTAAAGGATATAGAAACACAGTATATAGATGCAAATACCAGATATAATGTGTATGAAAGAGGAGAGTCTGAGGAAAGCATTTAGAAGAAAAATAGGGAGGCAAAGCATTAATGGGACAAAGAAATGTGCTATTACCTGCTGAAGATATTTTATAGTTTTATCAAGTGTACTAGGGAAAAATGTTCACCTGCTGATATATTCATTTTGTAAGCTAAATAATGTAATTGAATGTATATAAGAAAATGAAAGTAAAAAGTGAAAAAAATTAATCTCTCGTTTTTTTCAAGTTTTATAGTTCTAACTTTAAATTTTGAGTCTGAAATCTTTTTCTTTTTTTTTTTGGAGAGGTTTTTGCTATAGGGTACATGCACTTGCCAGAAAGACAGAGAGAGACAGAGAGACAGAAAGTGAGAAATCACCCCCCAGGGGGGATGGCCACGCCGCAATCCCTTCTCCTCCATTCTCCTCTTGGGATCTTGGGCATGCACGCACACGCACCTGGCGTGAGTTTTAAGCCACCAGGTCTGGGACGCGAACCGTGGTCGACTACATGGGAGTCCAGCAACATAGCCATTACGCTAACTGCTGGTCCCAATAAGTAATTCTTTTTAAAAAAGAAACTGCCTATTGCATTTTTGTATTCAGGTTTTGATTACTCAGTGCAAGTATGTAGAGCTATGATGGATTTTTGATTATTTCTTTGTATCCTGTGATTTTGATAAGCTCATTTATTAGGGCCATAATTTATTTGTGTATTTTTAAGGGTTTGCAATAAAGACGATAATGTTATATGCGAATATAGACAACTTTATTTTTTCTCAAAATTGTATGCCTTTCATCTCTTTTTCTTACCTTATTGCTCTGGCTAGGATTTTTATTGCAGTATTGAATAATCATAAAGGTGAACATACTTTTCATTTATTTTTTTCTGTTTTTTTTTTTTGTGTCCTGGTATTGATGGTCTCATTGCTTGACTGGAAAAAAATTGCTCCTCTTATACTATTGGGAAGAGTTTATGTAGAATAGGTTTTATTTCCTTCTTATATTTTTGATGGAATTTACCCAAAAAATCCATCTGGCCCTGACATTTTTCTCTGTAAAAAACTTTTTTCCAGAGAGACTTTTATATAGGGCATGTATGCTCACTGGAAAGACAGAGAGAGGGAAAGAGGAAATCACCCCCAGGGTGGGTGGGTGGGGATGGCCATGCTGCAATCCCTTCTCCTTCATTGTCCTCTTTGGATTTGGGGCACACATGCACACACATCTGACATGAGTTTTAAGTCACTGGGTCTGGCACTCAAACTGCAGTTGACTACATGGGAGCCCAAGGATGTAACCACTACACTATCTGCTGGTCCCTTTCTAGAAAACATTTAAACTATAAATTCAATTTATCTAATAAGCATAAAAACATTCAGCTTATTTATTTTTACTTCAGCAAGTTTTGGTAGTGAACATAATGTTAAAATTTTCCATTTTATCTTAGTTATAAAAAATATTGGCATATAGTTGGGCTTTTGTTTGTTTGTTTGTTTCTTTTATTGTGTGTTTTTAAGAAGAGATTTTTGCTATAGTGTTTGTGTGCTCACCGGAGACACAGAGAGAGACAGAGACACAGAAAGTGAGAAATCACCCCTCCAGGGGGATGGCCACACTGCAATTCCTTCTTCTCCATTCTCCTCTCAGGACTTTGGGCACACATGCCCACATGTGTCGGTGTTAGTTTTAAGCTGCTAGGTTCGGGATTCGAACCACGGTCGACTCCATGGGAGTCCAGTGATGTAACCATTACACCATCTGCTGGTCCCTATATTGCCTATTGATAATAGTGCTGTCATAAACACTGAAGTGCAGATATGTCTACAACATCCTGATTTACTTTCATTAGATATATGCCTTGTTGTAGGATAGCTGGATCATACAGCAGTATAATTTTTAGTTTTTTGAAGAGTATCCGTATTTTATTTCATAATGGCTGTATTAATTTACAGTCTCACTAACAGTGTAAAAAGTTTCCCCCTTTCTCTTCATTCTTGCCAACATTTGTTATTTTTTTCTCTTTTTTATCATAACTATTCTAACTAGGTGACATGTTATCTCATTTTGGTTTTAATTTACATTTCTCTGATTAGTGATCTTGCATTTAAAAAATATATTTATTGGCCATTTGTATGTTTTCTTTTGAGAAATGTCTATTTAGGTCATTTGTCCATTGTTTAATTGGTTTTTATTTTTCTGCTGAATTGAGTTCTTTGTATGTTCTGGTACTAATCCCTCACCAGATGAGTAGTAGTTTACTAATATTTTCTCACATTCTGTTGGTTATCTCTTCACTCTGCTCTTTACTTTGCTGTGCAGAAGCATTTTAGTTTGATATAATTCTGTTTGAATAATTTCGTATTAGCCTGGGCTGGGCTTTTGAGGTCTTGTTCAAAAATTTTGCCTAGACCAATGTCTTTAAGCATTTTCTCTATATTTTCCGTCAGTAATTTCATAGTTTCTCTAATATTAAAGTTTTACTACTTTTCATTTCTCATTTTTGTATTCTTCCTACCAGTGAGTTTTATACTTACGTGTATTTTCATGATGGTAGTTATTGTCCTTTTACTTGTAAATGTAGAACTCCCTCTCTTCTTCTGGAATGACCATAAAGTGAATATTTGTTTGCTTGTGTCCTGTAGGCTATCTTCATTATTTAATAATTTATTTTGTCTGACTAGGTTATTTCAAACATCTTCAAGTTCAGATTTTTTTCCTTCTATTTTCTCAAGTCTGTTTTGAAGCTCTTGGTTACAGTTTTATTTCTTTCATTTAATTATTTAGCTTCAATATTTCTGTTTCTCTCTCTCTCTCTGTGTGTGTATATGTGTGTGTGTGTGTGTGTGTGTGTGTGTATAAAATTTTTCATTCAGATCATATGTTGTTTTCCTGATTTTTCTATCTATCTCTTGAGTTTCCTTATGATGATTATATTAAATTTCATTTCAGGCACTTTATAGATGTCCTTTTCTGTGGGTTTTTTTTGAGAATTCTTGTTTCTTTGAGGATGTCATATTATCTTACTTTTTCATATTTCTTTCATTTCTATATTGATATTTGTGTATTTGGTGGAATAGTTGTCTCTATCCACTTTATAGGATGTCTTTTGTGTAAAGGACTTTCTCCTGGAATTGGGTCGTAAGATAGCAGTTAGATAGGCTTCACTGGCTTTGGCTCCAGGTAGGTGCAATAGTGTCATCTCGGTATCTTTCTTCTGCAATAATGAGCATAGGTGATACATGTGACTGCCTTGGTGGCAGGGATTTATAAGAATGGCTCAGGACTGGAGCCCATTCTCCTAAAGGAAGAGCAAATTTGTGGGTAAGTGAGGTTCCTTTGGTAGCTCCCTGTGTGGTGTGTGGTATGGCTGTTTTTCTGACTATTTCCTTAGGCCATAGGTGGACACACTTGCTTCAGCAGCTCTTTGAATAGTGTGTGGCAATGTAAGGAACCCCTCACCTAGCTGTTCCCAGGGAATATGGATATAAGGGTACTATTCTGCCTTCTCTCATGGGACATGGGGCCTTCCTCGGAGCTCAGCTGTGGGTGGGTAGCTTACCTAGTAGCTCCCATGGGACATACAAAGAGAGATGAAACCATTCTAGCAGATGAGACCATATAGCAACTTCGAGTATAGGAGAACATGGGCAGAATTGTTTGACCAGCTTCTTCCAAGAAAAAAGGGTGGGTATGGACACCAAGTAGTTTTGTATAGTAGCAGCTGGGTGAGGGAGGGTATCACATGGCCTGAACTACTCTTCTTCTGGGGCAATTCAATGACTTGGACACCACAGCCCTCAGCCACTCTTTAAACTGAGCTCACAGTGTATAGAGACAGTAGGATTCCTATGTAGTAAAGAGTTCAGATGTCCAGGATGTTAATGGGTGCTGCTCATAATCTCTCACTTACTCTTACCCCATCACACAAAGCCTCTTTTTGTCCTGAGCTGCTGATCTTTTTTTTTTTTTTTTTTTTTTTTTTTTTTTTTTTTTTACATTTTTTAAATATATCCAGTCACATTATTTAGCTTACAAGGTGATCATTTCAATATGTGAACATTTCTCCCCGGTCGAGTTGATCAAAATATAACAACACTATCTCCCTGTTTCAACAATACTGTCTTCGTATCCCTCCTCCAAATGTTTTTCCCCAGGCCCACTCCTCCACACACAACTGAGCTGATCTTAACTGAGGAGCCAGGACAAGAGATGCAAGATGCTTTACTTCCCCATCTACAAGTCTCTGTGCTCCACATTATCTCCACCACATCCCAAGTACACTCCAAAGCTCTCACTCAAACATTGCAGCTTAATATCAGCTGCTTTCTCTTTGTTTTGGTCCTTTTTTATTTATGTGGAGGACTACTTAGTCATCCATCTTGACAAAAGTTCCTCTACATCATTAGGGTTTTTGAATTAAAGAGAATAAGAGGTATTCCAAGCATCCAACAATTGTCTACAATGTTGTTTCAACAAGTGAATAAATATTTATTTAAAAAATGCAATAAAGGATCTCCCCATTTATAAATTAACTGTGAATTTCATTGAGCTGGAAAGAAATGGATAATCTGCAAATATTCTGCAACAAAATATTTAATTATACATACTATTATAAATCCTGGTTGTCTTGCCTAATTTACCCTGGGTTGTAAAGTGAAGAATGCTTCTGTTTAAATGGAAAAAAATAATTTGTAGTTGCTCTTTGAAAACATACATTATTGATTTTATACTTTCTTGTATTGCTTGAATTTATTTTTGCTATGTGCGTATATTTCTTCCTAAGAAATAAAATACATTTGTTATCAAAAAATCAAAATAAAAAGTCATAATAAAAATGATTAATTAGACTTGACATCAAAAGCATAGTCCATAAAGGAGAAACTTGAGAAATTGGGTCCAATCATAATTTTAAACTTTTTGCTCTGCCAAAACCTCTGCTAAGAAGATGAAAGACAAGCAACAAACTGAGGGAAAATATTTGAAAACCACATATTTAACAAATAAATTGTGTCTAGAATCTAGAAAGAACTTTTAAAACTGAAATAAAGGAAATGAATCAACTATAAAATGGGCAAAAGCATGAACAGATATTTTACTGAAGAGGGAATATGGATGACAAACAACACTTGAAAAGATATTCAACCTAGTAGGGGAAGACAAATTAAATCAATGAGATATCATGCACCTCTGTCAAAAAGGCTAAAATAAAAATGAACCATAACACCAAGTCCTGGAAGAGGTTTGAGAAACTAGATCATGAATATATTGCTGGTGCTAACATAAAAGGGTGCATCCACTTTGGTAAATAATGTGATAACTACTTACAAAACTAAACATGTGCTTACCATATGATTCAATAAATGCACTTTTGGGAATTTATTTTGAAGACATGAAAATGTATGTCCACACAAAACCTGCCCAAGAATATTCAGAGAAGATTTATCTTAATAGCCACAGACTGAAATTACCCAAATGTCCTTCAATGGATGAAAGGTTAAACTGTGGTACATCTTTTCCATGGAGCACTGCTCAACACTGCATCAGTTTTGTGAATACTCCTATTAACTCAGACAATAATTTGGATGGATTTCAAGGGAGTTATACTGATTTTAAAAAGCCACTCTCATGAGGTTATATATTGTATGATTTCATTTATATAACATTTTTTTAAAAGACAAGTTATAGAATTGGAGAATAGTACTTAAAGAAGTTATAAAAGGGAGTTGGGACATTGTTATAATGTTAAAAAGTAGCATCAAGAAGCCTTATGATGATGGGACCAGCAGTTAGCGTAATGGCTATGTCGCTGGACTCCCACATAGTTGACCACGGTTTAAGTCCCGGACCCGGTGGCTTAAACTCACGCCGGGCGCGTGTGCATGCGTACCCAAGATCCCAAGAGGAGAATGGAGGAGAAGGGATTGCAGCGTGGCCATCCCCTCTTGGGGGGTGATTTCTCGCTATCTCTCTGTCTCTGTCTGGTGAGTGCACGTGCCCTATAGCAAAAACCTCTCCAAAAAAAAAAAAAAAAAAAAGAAGCCTTATGATGGAACTGTTCTCTATTTTGACAACTGTGGTGATCACATAAATCTGTTCCTGTGATGAAATTGCAAAAAGAATGAATATAAAACTAGGGATATTGAATAAGATCAATAGATTATATTAATATTGATTTCCTGATTGTATTCTCATAGCATAGTTATGCACGTTGTTACCACTGGAAGAAACTGAGTGAAGGGTATATAGCTTTTTTCCACATTATTTCTTGGAACTTCACGTGAATCCATGATTATCTCAAAATAAAAAATTTGAAAATGATTATTTACTGTAGTTCTAAGTCTTCTACTAAAGTCTGTATTCTTCATGTCTGTAGACACTAATCTAAAGAACGATATCAAGTGACTACATGGATCAGATTTAGAGGAGTTAAAGACTCTCCTGAGAGAGTAATTTATGACGAGTCTTAAGAAGATGCCAAGATCAGAGATTGACGTGCCTGGTCCAACTGAAGAATATGGTCAATTGCTAGCTTTCATGTCCTAGGATAGGCAGAAGGGCACTGATACAAGCTTTAGTGTAGTCTGGGTTTTCCAGAAGCAAACTATAAAATTGAATTTGAGGTGTTTATTGGAAATTAATCTCTATGAAAGAAAGGTCAAGAATTCAGCAGAATAGAGCTCTGGAGAGAAAACTGCTTCTGAGTCATCTTGAGCTATTCTCAATAAACTTGCACAATTACTCAGTGAACATGACTCCAGATGAAATGACTCTCTGTAGCTGAGGCAGATACCTGAAGAGCCAATGATTGGTGGTCATCTGCTGACTGTACTCCTCACAGCTGGGAAGCAACTCCTGCCTGAAAAGGGCATCCAGGCAGTGTACCTCTGTGTTGACATACATAGACTCAAGTCAGCGACTGAGTTAATACTGGACTCGAGCAAGTAGTCAAAAATGAAATTGGGATAAAGAGACTGGGAACAAACACATAGATCTTAACACAATTGGATGTAAGTGTTCATCTAAGAAAGGAGTAATGCTGTGGAAAGCCAGAGCCTTCTCACTGCAAGTTCATGAGGACATACAGTGAATGTGGCATACACCATGGTCTTTTATATATTGCCTTTAAATGTTTTTAATATCCCATTCTAGATAGTGTTTTCAACTGTTGGATTACTAAGAAATATCAGTTGAAATGATGCAAGGGCTTTTATTATTGGAATGAATGTTCTGGTTTTGTGAGAAAAGTCTCAACCCATTCTTTTTCTGATCTAAGGGGTAACCTGCTACCTATCAGTCAGTTGCAGAAAATGTTAGTGAAGTCTCACTAAACTTATTTCACCCTCCATTTGAGTGATGTGATATTTTACAGATTTGGGAAACTGCTGTTTATCCTCCACTTAGTACTATCCCAACACATTTATAAGGAGATGGTTAGAACTGACATGTAACACAGGAAAACTCTTCAAAGAAGCATGCTAACACTTCCTCATTCCTACTGAGTGAAACCTGAAAAAAACCTATTGTTGCATTTCTTATGAAGTTCCCCAACGCCTCTTATAAATGAGCCATATTTAGTTTTAAACAAATTTCCTGAAGTAAACATTGTAGTTCCCTGATTTTCATCTCTCTTGGTGAGCTTCCAAAAAACTTGGAAGTGAATTAGTGTGCAATTTGCATCCAAATCTTAGCCAAGGGGATGTGGTTTATTATAATACATAGTCTTACTAATTATTGAACAGCCCAAGAAAACTCGGCCCAGTGTGCATCTGTTCTTGCTTGACCACATTGCCAAACATAATTTGGCAAGCAAAGAAATGTACATTGAGCAGACCTACAGTCTAATTTGCATTAGAGTTTGTGGTAATTATATGAAAGCTATAACTGAATGAGCTAGTCCTCTCTTTTTAGATCACTTCTTGTCTAAAAAATAAACAAGAAATGAACCCTTCAAAGAATTTCCCTTTATATGTCTCTGAGATTTCTCAATGTGATTTAATAATTTACAAGTGTTAGTTGTACTTACAAGGGAAGAGAAATCCTCATTCCCATATATTTCATGTAGGCTTTCCTTTATTTTCCTTGATATTTGTGCGTTGACTGCACATGTTTCAATATATACTTGACATCATTACACAGAAGGTGAATAGGGATACTGCTGACCAGATGTCAGCATCCTTTGGGAATTTGCATGCCAGAATCAAGAAATAGGTTCACTTGCTAACTGTTTTAAGTGGTCATAAGGAACCATAAAAAAGATATGTAAGCTAGAAATCATAGTTCCTGTTGAGTTATGATCTTTGTTGGATGACCTTGAAGAAATTACATTTCTCTGACTTTGTTTCCTTTTCTATGCAATAGGGATGTTGATATTTTCTTTATTTACCTTGTATAGTGGATGAGGGTGCCAAGTGGAATAAAACAAAGATTTAAAAGTATTTTAATAAAAAAGTATAAATTGTAGAGTTGTTCAAAATGAAATTATTTTTGAGTAGATACCAATGTGTAGAGAAAAAATAATATTGTGATGTACTGAATGAACTTTAGAAACCACCAGGGAATGCTCAAGCAAGGGTGGAGATTCTGGGAGTTGAGGGGGATTATGGCCAAGGGCTCTAGAGCTATACTATTCAATATGATGGCCACTTGTCATATATAGCCATAGAGTATTTGAAATGTAACTAGTCTAAAACTGAGGTATGTTGTAAGTGTGAAATATATACCTTATTTAAGACAGTAAAAAAAAAAGTGAAATATCTCTAATATTTTTATGATAGTTATTTTCAGTATATTGACCTAAATATAATGTATTACAAAATGTATTATTTCTGTTTCTTTTTACTTTTTAAATGTGGCCCCTAGAAAATTACATACGTGGCTTGCATTATATTTCTATTAGATAGTACTACTCAAAGGATGGAGCTGTGGGATTTCTGAATTATATTCAGAACTGAAGCCAAGGTTAAGAACTAAGCAAGCCATTGAAACACAAAGCAAGTACAAAACAACAGGGTACTGACTGGGGACACCAAGCCAGAGCTAGTGGATTTGGAAGGGTAAGTAGGAAATGGAGCTTGGAGATATTTTCTAGAACATGTGTTAGAATTGTGGTTATGAAAAACTCTTGGATTTATTTGTGGGTGGCGTGGGAGCTGTTAAGGGTACTAGCCAGTTCAGACATACCATATTTTTCTTTAAAAGAAATTACATTTAATAAAATCACAGCAGTCTAGAGCCTTCAGGGGATGCATGCTTTTTTGCATTTTATTATCCTGGTTATTTTAATGTTTATCCTTTAACTATCAAAACTAAGATGAAATTTGAAGCATTTCATTTAGAAATATTTCTTTAAATACATTAGAAACTTTTTTTGTTTCTTATTTGGAATACATTCAACATAATTTTTGTGACATCCTATTTACACAAGGTAGTAATCAGTATATATAATTATAGTTTCCTATAATATATTAATGACCCATGCAATATTGTGAGGTTTGATTCATGAGTGACTGCTTGCTCCAACACTAAATGGCCCCAAGCCTCAATGGCTTGAGTTATGACTGTGTTTTTGTTTCTCTACATTTCTTCTTCCTATCAGACTATTAACCAGGGCATGCTCATGTTCTTAATGTGCCTGAAAATAGCAATATTCACCCATTAAGTTGTTGCATTGACTCTGCTGTGGGGCTAGAAATTGGAAAAAGACAGCCTCTTCTTAACTAGAGGAAAAGCAAATGTAGGTATGTTCTGATAGTTTAGGCCCTATGCATGTTAGGATGATGTATTTTGTGACAGTTTATTTAATCACAGGCATAGTTTTGTTTCAGCATTATGAGCTATGAGGTAAGCCTGTTTCTCTGAGAACTAAGGTTTCAAATATCTGGATTTAAGTATGATAAAGGTATTAGTGGCCAAGTTAGAAATGATGGACCTGTTCTTTCTTGGCAAACAGGAATCCATCTATTTGGGTTGAAAAGGGGCATAAGGCTTTCAGTTCATTGAGATCCAACATTAAATTACCTCTTGTGGGATGCCAAACTCATGTATCAATTTAAAACTCAGGTGTGTCTTATTTTTTTTCACATGCACTTTCTTAAGATGGCATCCTGTACAAGGTAATTGAGGAGAAGATGGGAGAAGAAATAATGGCAAAGAGCTTTGCCAAGTGTTACTTTATACATTTATTTATACTATAGCACTCTATCAAGCATAATCATATGAACTATATGAGATACTCATATTAAACATGTACTGATAAGTTTAAAAGTAGATTGTCAAATTTCTGGTAAGGTCAGTAGGCTTCAATACATATTTTAGTATATTGTGTCATATTTTTATCATCAATAGTATGCTTAATAAGCATAAAGGCATTTTGTTGAAATTTTATGATAAAATATATGGGTTTTTACCACCCCAGATTAATAGAAATATGTACAAAAAATTATTCTAACGTCCTCCTTGTTCTTTGTCTGTGATACACAAAATTGTCGGAGGTGAGAATGTCACAGATTACAATCAGGAATTGTTGAATCTGAAAGGTCATCCATTTTGTTATTGCTGGGAGGTGTCCATTATGGTTCAACTACACAAGGCTATGATCTCTATAACAAGCCAGTACAGATACAATCCCAAGAGACAGTGTGACTGAGATTGGGGGCCAGAGTTAAATCTTTTTGTGGCATGTAACCTCGGTATGATGCTTTTTTGTTCTGAATGCTTTCCTACTCGTCCACAACATAGAGATGTCATCACCTACCACCCGGTTGGAGTAATTATTATTATTGTTGTATTTTGGTCCAGTAGACAGTTTTTAAACAAATTTGAGAAAAGAAAAATGAATAGTCCTTAATAGTTTTTGCTTCGGACACAGAGCGGTGTATGTACACTAACACTTGGGGAGCATGCCAGGTGTATGTGAATGCATGCTACGGGTCCTTACAGTATGGAAAAATGGAGGTGCTTTCTCTCTCTCTTGGTATTGGGTTTTTTTTTTTCAGTTTTTTTTTTTGCTTTAGGGTGCGTGTGCTCGCCGGATAGACAGAGAGAGACAGAGAGACAGAAAGCGAGAAGTCACCCCCCAGGGGGTATGTCCATGCCGCAGTCCCTTCTCCTCCATTCTCCTCTTGGGATCTTGGGCACTCACGCACACGCGCCCGGAGTGAATTTTAAGCCACCGGGTCCGGGACGCGAACCGCGGTCGACTACATGGGAGTCCAGCGACATAGCCATTACGCAAATTGCTGGTCCCTATGGTATTGGGTTTTAGAGTGCTTTAACTAGTGATAGGGTGGCCAACTTTAGAGAAAGACATGTCATGGCCTGTAAGGTCTCTCATTATGTATGTAACGACATATATAATGAGTGACCCCATATAGCCTTGATAACATTTCACACCAGAAAATAGACTATTGATTTGGCCAATATGTAGATCATGTTTTGTGTCAACAAAGACACAGGTAGATATAAGAATAAGCTGTAAGTAGAAAGAGTTCAGCACTTTTAAAATAAATATTATTTGATTACTAAACATAGTCAATAAACTTTATGCCACAATTGTTTATCTTTCCCTATCAGTAATAAATAACATCAGCACTAAAGAAATAGAGTTTACAAAAGTGAAAAAAAAAGGTCAAGGATCAGTCTGGTAGTGCTGCAGGTAAGAGCTATGCATATGGAGCTAGGTCTCATATGACTGACTGTGGTTCAAGTCCCAGCCTCAGCAGCTTGAGGAGCATGTCAGGTGAAGAAATTGAGGAACAGAAGGGCTAGACTGTTTCAGGTTGTTCCTAGCTGTTAAGAGGCAGAGACAGTATTTGAATCTAGGCAAGTTTTTCTTAATTATTAATTCAAATGAGGGCAGAATAATTCTGACAGCTATTTTAGCTTTTAAAAAATAGCAGAGATCAGTTTATATGGCTGAAACTCAGAAATAATCATTGTATGAATTATTCTTCTTTATTGAACACATAGCCAAATTTGGTTATTAGTTTGGGCCATCAGTTTGACCCAAATTCTCCTTAAAATGCTTCTCAAAGCCATTGTATACCTATATACAGAAGATTTTAAATCATTTTGTGTTGTTATTGCTGTTTATAGAAATTATAAGTCAAAATTAAAACAGGGCATGCATCTTGTCTTGAGAGCCAGGATACTTCTGGGAGAATCTTTATCTTTTGGATGAGTTGTCTGTAGATTCTACAGAAATCAGGCCAGATCATCCTCACAGGTTGAGTATAAAAAAAATTAATCAATAAGATACTAATTTTATTTGTGCCATCAAATGACCAACTTATTTGTCATTATTAAGGAAAATAATCTTTGTGAAAGCATTTTGAAAACAATCAGTATACATTTAGTCATAACATATTATTTTGAACCCCTGTTTTCCTTGGCCACATAATACATAGGTAAAGCTTACTGAGTTTTTTTTTTTTTTTGGAGAGATTTTCGCTATAGGGCGAGTGTGCTCGCCAGACAGACAGAGAGAGACATAGAGACAGAAAGCGAGAAATCACCCCCCAGGGGGGATGGTCACGCCGCAATCCCTTCTCCTCCATTCTCCTCTCGGGATCTTGGGCACGCACGCACACGCGCCCGGTGTGAGTTGTAAGCCACTGGGTCCAAGACGCGAACCGCGGTCGACTACGTGGGAGTCCAGCGACATAGCCATTACGCTAACTGCTGTTTCCCCAAGCTTACTGAGTTTTAATGTAAGGTTCCCATACTTGCCTACTTAGACTCTCTGAATCTCCAACTCAATCAAATCCTTATTAAGAAATGTTTATCATGCTGTTCAGGAAGGCACACAGCTATGTCACCAGATGGCATAAGTTCGGATAGTAGTGGGAAGTCTGAGATCTTCAGGGAGTAAGAGTTACCCTTGCCTGATACTCTGCAAATTGTAGTAAAGCTTCTTGAGAGGAAGGACTCGGTCTTATTTAAGTATGTATCCCTAGCATCAAGCACAATAAATATTTGTAGAATTAAATTATACAAATTTTGATGACTCCGTTGGTGTGGTAGAGAGAGTGGTGACAAGAGGATAGAAACTATATGTCTAACATTGTGTCCCAGCCTGGCCAATGCCCCAGCTTTCATTCCGGTATCCTGAAGCAGGTACAGGATAAGTACTTCTGTTTTGGTTCATAGTAAGATATTTATGCTCCCTAAGGATATCATAAAAAATCTAAAATTCACTCTCTGAATGCAGGTAACTAGAGGGAGAGAGTTGGTAAACTATTCCAATCTTTTTTCATATGTAATTTTCTTTCTTTTGGAAAGGTTTTTTCTATAGGGCGCATGCACTTGCCAGACAGACACAGAGAGACAGAGAGACAGAAAGCGAGAAATCACCCCCCAGGGGGGGATGACCACGCTGCAATCCCTTCTCCTCCGTTCTCCTCTTGGGATCTTGGGCACACATACACACGCACCTGGCATGAGTTTAAGCCACCGGTTCCGGGACTCGAACCACAGTTGACTACATGGGAGTCCAGCGACATAGCCATTACACTAACTGCTGGTCCCAACCTGCAACTTTATATGGAGCAAAGAGGCATCTAGGCATATTGAGTCACAGGAATATCAAGTAAGGATATTACAGTTGTACAAGATAAATGTAGATAATAACATTTCAATTTGTACTATTATTATTCCTGTCAATGATAATTTTTCCAATTTCTCATTTTGAATTTATTTTAAAATTATATATGTCTAAATTAATAGGAACTTTGGTTATTCATGATGTATTAATATGCTCCCTGTGACACTGTTTTGGTATTTATGTTTTACATAGTATTTTATTGTACAAAAAATCTATACCAAAGAGAAATAGTAAAGCCCAGATTACTTAAGTCAAGTTAATATTTTTCATTAAAAAAATTTATTCATTTATTTCTTCCATGAGCAAATGAGTAAGATATGTTCTCACACACACACATGCACAGCACCCTGAACTGGGTCTTTATGCTGTGATCCACTTCAACGTTAGCCAAGCCCAGACCATGGACACGCATGTGTTCAATGTACTCAAGTAGGTTTCCAGATGCTAATCAAGAACCTTCCCATGTGGATTAGCCTTGCAGAGAATTGCATTTTACTACTATGTCACCCTCTGGCCCCATTTTACAGTCAAATACTATTCTTAGCCCTATGAGTATTTAGAAAATAGAGATGAAAGAGGCTGAAATTTTGCATTTAAAATTATTTAGCAACATGCTGCCATGAAATAACCTGCCCTTCATGAAATCTGAAAGTAAAAACTAATATCTGACTCTTATACTGATTCTAATATCAAAGTAATAAACTGGGCTTGAGGCTCCAGTGGGGAATAAGAGAACATCTTTCTACACAGACTGTAATGCTCTAGCATATTACATATTTCTAGGAAGATTATATGTAATATAAAATATGTATGTATATAAGATTATACATAGATTGTGTGTGTGTGTGTGTGTGTGTGTGTGTGTGTGTGTATTGTATAATGCTCACTCTGAGGGAACCATCTTTTTTATGATGGTAATAATGCATCCATAGCATTATGCATATGTTATATTTGAATGACACATAATTCATTTTTCTCCTTTATTGGTTAATATTTTTATGAGGATTTTCCCCCCTAAACAACACAAAATATACCTCCCTGTGCATAGTACACATTCTCAAACAATGCAAATACTTTGCACATTTGCTAGCTAATAGATAATCTGCAGAGAATATCTTCCTCATCTGACAAACATCATCTCAGTTCAGGAAGCTGTATACAATTTGCCTATCAGATCTGACATTGGTAGTGCCTATGCAGCCCTTCCCAGCACACACCCTGCCTTTAAAGGTCTTCCCATCCCTGTTATTGGTCTCACAGATGATAGAGTATGACACTCCATAAACAATGAGCTAGGCCTTTTGTAGGCTGCTTTGCTTTTCTTGGCTTCAAACTGCCACTGAATGTCAAATCAATTTGGCTCTCATTAGAACAGCTTTATATGTGCAAATGTATTTGGGTCTGGTTGCCACTTTTTTCCTCCATTTTTTTTTCTCCTTTCCATTTCTCCTCTTCTCTTTTAGATGATGTAATTTTTCCCTAATCCATGCTAACACCTGTTTCTTTAAGAGAGCGAAAGAGGAGAGGGGAAAAAAGAAGAGCAAAAAGAGGGGGAGAAAATGCTTGAGTGTGTTGCTTTTTGTCAGAATCAGAATGAACACCAGTCTGGCACATTATGACTCAAGTTTCCCGAGAACAAAAAGAAAACGCCTCGTTGCCATGATATTGTACATCACAGAGACCAGATAAAGTCAGGAGTCTATGTAAACCTTAGTTCATGATGTCTGTAGAGACGGCTGTCGAGATAGAGCAAGGTATATAAGCTAGTATTATTGATAAGTGATGAAGACAGCAATAAATCTGAAGCAGTGCTTAAGGAAGTCTGAGCCAGAGCACCATGTTTGATAGAAGACTGTTTTCTTCCTGAGTTAGGAGAAATAGAGGGCTACACCTTAGAGAATAGCACAGACTTAAAGAGGCAACAGAAAGCTCAATGATGAATAGGCAGTTGGAGATGAAGGAAAATACAAACTAGAGTCTGGGAAGTCTTTATACATTGTTGTTGTCCTGTACACACTTTTCAGTTTATGTAAGAGTATTTTCCCTATGATGCCTGTACTTTGAAGTCTCCAACTCAAATAAGTTACTTTACCACTGAAAATAAAATGTATATGGTATACAATTGCTTTTTGAAGAAATGTATGCAGCTAGATCTTTGAGTATATTGATAGATATCCTTGGAGTTAATGACACAAACACATACACACACACACACACACACACACACACACACACAAAACAAGTAGGGTGGGCTGAATCTAAATTCATTAAGAATCATTATAATTCTTGGGACCAGCAGATGGCTTAATAGTTACGTTGCTGGACTCCCATGTAGTTGACTGCAATTTGAGTCCTGGACCCAGTGGCTTAAAACTCTCACTGGGCACATGTGCATGCATGCCCCATATCCCAAGAGGAGAATGGAGCAGAAGAGATTGTAGCATGGCTATCTCCCCTGGAGGGTTGTTTCTTGCTTTCTGTCCTCTGGCAAGCGCATGCACCCTTTAGCAAAAACAAAACAAAACAAAAAACTATCTCTTAGAAAAAAAGAATTATTATAATTCTTAATATAGTTTTGTGCTTTTCCTTGCCATAAATTTGAGTATTTGAGTGTGTAAACACATGTATGTTTACATGCATAGGCATTTATTTACTGAGACCCATTATATACATTCTACTAACTGTTTGGGTTACAGGCATGTACAAAAGTTAAAACAATTCTTGTTCTTGGAAAGCTTATATTCAAATGGAGGACACAGACAATAAATAATGAGTCCAAGAAATAGTTAAAATATGAAGGCTATTAGAAAGTGAGATATATTACACCGAAGCCTAACAAGGTAGGAGATTAAGAATTATTGGTTACAATTTAAAATAAGAGAATGAAGGTCTTTTTTGCTGCTGCTATTATTCAGGATGGAGTGTATATGTGCACATGAGAGAGAAACACTCTCCTTAGAGCCTGGTCATACCATGATCCCCTTCCTCTAGTTCTCCAGTTTGCTAGGATCCAGGGCAAATTCCCCTAGTGTGTTTCAGGCTCACAAGGCCAGATATTTGAACAGCAGTTGGCATGTGGCTTCCAGCTCACCATATGCTACTGACTATGGCACAGAAGCTGAGCCAAAGGTGACTTCTGAAGAAAGACTTGATTGAAAGAGATAAAGGAGTGAGCTACCTACATGCTTGGGAAAGAATGAACCAGACAGCAGGAACAGTCAGTACAGACTGATGTGGGAGCAAGACTCGAACACAGGGAGGGAGAGGGCTGTGAGGCCAGGGAAGCATACGACAGTGAAAGAGGGAGGCTTGAGTAGAAGAATTGTATGATACCTGTATTATCTGTTTCTTTCCAGACTGTAACCAATTTGGCGTTTAAAGAATTTTTCAGGAAGTCTGATATATAAAGTGTTAGATTGTGAGACTTCAGACCATTTATAAATGTCTATGAAAGACTGCTAATAAGTATGACAACCAAACCTATATCAGAATAGTTCTCTTAGGATGTCAGATACAAAATCTTGCTGGGTAAGTTACTGAAGAACTAAGTGAAATTAGAAATAAAGGTTTGTTTCTGATCCTAGAAATAGGAGTGCAGGGTTGGTATAGATTCAAGGAAGTTAAAGTAAAATTAATTGATGTTAAATAAAAATAATTTTTCTGTGCAACAGACATCTGCATATAGATTTAAGATTATACTCCACATACAACACAATCTGTTTAGTGTTGAGCTAGTAGATTAATCTCTTTGAATTTTTGTTTCCTCATTTTGAAATGGGAATAATGAGAATAACAGTTCCTTTACACAATTGTTTTGAGAATTAAATTATATATATAAGTGTGCTGGGCACATAATATATGCTGGACACGTTGCAGTTTTCTCCCTCTGTATCCTCCATGGGGTTCATACTCAACAAATGTTTTCAAATTACTTAAGGGATATCAGTGACTGGTTAGAACATAGTGGGAGAATAGAACAATAAAAGAAATGATGTCTGAGACCAGCAGTTTGCGTAATGGCTATGTCGCTGAACTCCCATGTAGTCGATAGCTGTTTGAGTCCCGGACCCGGTGGCTTAAACTCACTCTGGGCACGTGTGCGTGTATGCCCAAGATCCCAAGAGGAGAATGCTCAAGAAGGGATTGCGGCGTAGCCATCCCCCCTGGGGGGTGATTTGTCGCTTTTTGTCTCTCTGTCTCTGTCTCTGTGGCAAGCGCATGTGCCCTGTAGCAAAAACCTCTCTCCCCCCCCCCCAAAAAAAAGAAATGATATCTGATTAAATCAAGATCCTACCACTGCCCAGGGAAATGGTACATAAAGATTCACACCCCTATACATTTCTAGATATTTCAAACTCGAAAAGTTATAATACGAATCTAATATATTTAGGGCAAATATACAAGAGGTTATTCTTTTGGTATAAATCTATTTGGCAAATTCATAGATTGCTACAGATTCAGATCAGAGCCTAGTTGTTAAATATAGCTGTATTCACATTAAATAAAATGAAACATTGTCCTTACTCTTCAGAACCATCTGGTCTGATGGAAGTTTCTAGTAAGATGTGATTATCTGATTGTCTTTTTTCGTAGAGTTCTTTCTCTTTCATTGACTTTTTGTATTCTGGTTAATGTTTCCATATGACCCTTCTAGAAATATTTCTTTGATTTGCTTGATTGACAAGTTGTCACTTATGTAAATGAGCAGGTATGAAGGGATAGGGAAAATATTTCTCTCACTAATTCAATGTACAAATGCAGAATTTATCATTCTCCAGAAAATTATTTTCCAAAATTCAGGGTAGCAACACTCAACAGTGATGTTTGAATGTTGGGGTGCAAGATCCAAAACTTATTCTACCAACAGTAAAAAGTAAATTACTATAATTCACTATTTTTCTGACAGATATAAGCCAAATGCTCTCTTAGAATTGCATTAATAAAAATGAAAAGAAAAAAAATGAAGTAAAATGTTGTGCCCTAAACATTCTTAAAAATAGTTTTAAAGGATAGGAAAAAGAAAAAGAAAAAAAAAAAAGCTAGGTTTTTTTTTTTTTTTTTTTTTTTTTTTTTAATTTCTGAGTCCCACAAATAAGATTTTAGTAGTGGCAAGTAAAACATATTGATTGGCACCAAAGTATAAGATCTTTGTCACCATCTGTTTCCTGATTGTGTCAGCAAGTATTTTTTCCCCATGAGAGTGTGAGAATACACCATAGCCTAAAAGTATCAAAGTGTCAATTATGCACCACATTTAAAAGTTGGAAGCCCAGTTCATGAAAGTCAGTGACAAAAGTCCTGATTTCTGCTTTTTTTTTTTTTTTTTTTTTTCTGAAGTGAAATTCTTTCACTTTATTTTGTGACCTACAAAAGGACCCATGGCTTCATGACTTGGTGGGGTGAGGAACTGTGACTAAAGGAGAGAGGACGATAAAGTCATCTTAATGAATATTTATTGAAAGTCTCCTCTATGCAAGTCATTTTGCAAGGATATGAAGTTATTATGAATGCTATATGCAAATAACAATTTTAACAAGTATGGGGTGACAGGGAGGAAAAAAAATTAAGGAAAAGAGGATACAGAAAAAGAGAAATAAGAAAAGGAGGATGGGTAGATAGAGAAGCATTTGGAAGTCTGTGCTAGAAAAATGAAAACAAGAGGCACTGATGGAACGAGTTGGAAAATCAGGCTAGAAACAATGAAAGCTAGAAGGGGTGGGATCTTTCAGAAAGATTCGAAGTCCAGCGTTCTCAATGAGATCACGATTATCTCTTCCTCTGTTTCCTTTTATTTGCCATTTTCCTGTTGTCCAAATTTGGCTAGTGATAACCTTTTTCTGTTCTCCTCTCTGTTATGATCACTGCTATTTTAAATATAGCTAGTGATGAACTGTCCTGCCTTTCTTTGAGTTCTTGCACACATGTCACTCTGGGATCTGGAAGGGAGAAAACCATCTTTCTCTCTGTCTGTCCCAATTGTTGTTATTTCTTTAGACAGGATGTCACTATGTTGTGATTTTCCTGCCTCAGCCTCCCGAGTACCTGGGATCACCATGTCTAGCTCTTTCAGACAGGGTCTTGCTATGTGTCCCACTCTGGCCATGAGGGCCACAGGAGTGTGCCACTGTATCCAGCTTTTAGAGTGGGCTGGGAATGAAACCCAGGCCTCCATATGGCCTCAACCAGTACATGCAATGGTGGCTGGGCCCCTGATTATTTTTAGATGTCATAATTTGTAGCCAACAGTCAGCAGGACTGCCAGTTTTGACACATTCTCTTATCTAAGGGTGTTGCAGTAATGTATTGAAGCCATTTCCATACTATTGGAGAAATTACCTGTGCTCAGGTTAGTGGTCACAGATACTATTCATCTGCTCAAGTGTTCCCTTCTTTTATGGTAAATCTTGGTGAGATAGGAGAGACATTCCAAACACCTAAAACATGACACACAAGAAGTAGTTGAGAGATTTGGTCTGAACCATTTGGAACCAAGATGGTGCCCAGAAAGGCTGCTGCCTAATCTTCAGATTCATTACATCCTCATTGTACTGTATTAGCATGCTAGATAACCCTCCCACCTGTGCCATCACAATTTGGAATAACCATAGCCATGACCAGAACTACCCCTAATAAGGCCAGAAAATGGGAGGGGAAGTGGTTCTGGTAAAATCACTGCCCCTGTCCCATGAAAGTCTTAAATAAACCACTCCTTACTTAGCTTGGCAATAAGCTAAGCCATATAAGGCAGACATCCACTGATGTTTGAGGCTGCCCTGCCTATAGGATACCCCCTCTATCTTTTTTTCTAGTAAAAAAAAAGTTCTCTCCTTCATCTCAGAGGAAGGTAACTGTTCCACATATGGAGTAGTCTGGTCTGTACACTTTCCTTAATAATTCTGCTTTCACTCGACTTCCATGGCTTGCTCTTGAATTCTTTCCTGCATGAAGCTAAGCACTCTCAAAGCCCAGGTAGACTCCCACAGGTTGAGTCTCCCAGCAATACCAAGAAGTTGTTTCTCTGTCTTGACACAAAATCCTCTATTTTGGAGATTGAAGACCTGGACTGTCATAGCGCACTCAGTGCCTAACATTAAAATTCAATATTAAAACCAAAAAAGATTTGTGCTCCCACCAGAGGTGTGTGGACTTACAGGACAGAGAACACCTGGCTGGAATAACTAAAAGTGGTGCCAAACAGAACAAAAAGTATGCCACCCTGCTTTCCTCTACATCCCTATGTTAGCCTATGGGGTGGCAAGAAAGCCTTATCTGGTAGAAGGTCCAGCTTTGTATTTCAACCTGCCATGCCTTCAACTAAAGCTTTTGGGACTGGGGCTTCAGGTGTGCCAGAAAGTAAACAGCCATGTTCTCTGTTTAAATTTGATAAAATAGAGCATTAGAGTCTGTCAAATTGGTCTCTCAGCACACCCTCTTATCATATGTAGCCATAATGAAAACTAAATTTGTTTGTGTGAGTCTGGAAACTATGAGATATAGTAGACATTGCAGATTTGGCTTGTGCTTAAAAACACTGTATAAGAGGAAAAGGAAGTGAAGAATGCTAAACCTTTTGTCAAAGAAATATAAGATAAAGTACCAGAGTCACCAGAAAACATGATTATGCCTTCAGTTATTTATACAATAGATGGGGCAACTACTATTTGGAAGATGTTATAAAAAAAACACTGGATCACTGGATACATATTATTTATAGGTTACTTGGAGACTTACATATCAACAAAGGAGAAGAAAAAATAAATATAGAAATGAATGAAAACAGCCTCATATTATAATAATGATATATAAAAAATAGAACCTTGACTGAGTGAGGGATAAGGGTGTAAAGGACTAAAGTAAACCTACTTTAATCGAGACATGAAAGATAAGATATTGCTGTTTTTTTCCCGAACATTTTCAATGGTATGCCATTGTTTTTCCAATAAACTACATAGATTGAGAATCAATGATCTGACAATAAACTGACTTTCCATCTCTATCTTGTTCTTATCCGATATTGTACTAGGAACAATGGAAGTACTCATTGTTTCTCATACACACCTTGCACTTTACTTTCTCATTGTATTTACTCGTCATTCCTTCTGCCCAGCATGCACTTCTTCAGGGCTTTGTGTACCCCAGTCCTGCTACGCTGCAAGGTCCAGCCCCAGTGTCACCTTCTCTGGTTCTTTCATCCTGGTCCTTTGAGCTCCCACTTCCAGCCTCTCACATTTGTAACTTTTTTGTTACTTCTTTTTTATACATTCTAGTGCACATATATTTTTTACTTGCAACTCTTATTTTTCTTGCTAATCTAAGAATTCCATGAGTGTAGTGAACTCCACACTATCAAATTGCCTACTGGGTCAGTCCCCATAGCATAGAAGTTAAGTGCATAGAAAGCTGATCTCACGTAGCCAACCATGGTTTGAATCTGAGCCTTGTAGCTTGAAAAATACACAAGTGAATGTATGTATGTATACATGCCCCAAATCTTGACAGGATGGAGAAATGGAGGAAGAAGGATCAAGGCATGGCTATGCTTCATTTGGGGTGCTTTCTCTCTCTCACTGGTGAGCCCACATGCCCTCTGGCAATACAAATAACAGCAAAAAGTTGTCCGCTGTTTAGGAGGCATCCAGTAAATGTTATTCAAATGAAAATATATCAATTGCATCTAACAGAAAACCTGACAGGTTGAAATCATAAACATTTTGTGTATGAGACAGATGCTATCTTAAATTGGTTTTCCCCCATACAAATCCTATCACAGGAATTGAGTGCATGGAGTTTATTTTAAAGACTATCCCAGGAATCTTTGTAAGGGAGTGAAGGGAAGAAGAAGGAGAAGCCAAAAAAGAATATATTAATGAATAAGTTTTCACTGTGGGCAATTGAGGCTTCTTCCTGGGGAACCACAGAGAAACTGTGGGAAATATGCTTCAGTATTTTCCCTATAATAGACAAAGAAAGGTGAAGAACCATTCCTTATTAAGTTAGAGATTGCTCCTGGGATACTGGCAATATGTTCACCCTAATTTTGTTTGTTTGATATCCTTTCTTTTCCAAGATTATTGTGCTCACTTTCCAAAAACTGGGCCAGCAAGGTGCCACTTGACAATTTAAGGGTCCTTCATAGTGAGTGATAGGGCACTAAGAACAATTCTGAAGTTGTACAAGAACTTGTACTCTCTGACTTGACCCTTTTGGTTTATGTTTTCCGAGAACAATTCTCTAACAAAATTATGCAATCTCCAAGCCTGTTAAACTCCCCAATGGGTGTGCCTGAAGGTACTTAAATAAACCTTCCTCAATTGACATAGAGTTCTTTAAGAAAATGGTTTTGGGTTAGAGCCCATATGAATGTGGTAATGGTGCTTGAGTTAGAGTAAAGAGATAGTATTGATATACTGGGTCTGGTAGAGGTTTCCATGCCATCATGTTTGTCCAACTCAATGGCCTGTAACAAATTATTGAATGAATCTTCTTCTGGATCAGCAGGTGGCATAGTGGTTAAGGCACTGAACTCCCATATGGCCTACCACAGTTCAAGTCCCAGAACTGACTTTCCCTCTTTCTTTCTCTCACTGGTTAGTGCATGTGTGCTATAGTAAATTTAATGATGATAATAAATAAATAAAATAAAATAAATAATTTAAAAAATGTTATGTGAGTCTTATATCTCTCCCCCAACTAAACCCAGTATCTATTAAAAAAAAAAAAAGTTTAAAATCGAGTCGAGGCGAATTTTTCTTCCTGAGAAGGAAACATTTAAACCTTAAATAGGATGCTTGGATGATATGTTTCAAGAGAGACAAAGGCCCATCCCTACTGAGGTGTCCCACAGAGAGCCTGCAGCCATTGCAGTAGATGTTATACAAACTCTTACACTCATTCAGCTTTCCTCAAGGAGCAGTACTTCAAGTCCTCTGAAGAGATCACTGGGAACATTGGAAGTGCCAAGGCTTTTGTGGTGCTAATTACATTTCAATAAGGAAACCTCCAGCTGTGAGCAGCAATAAATGAAATTGTTTCAGATAACCTTAGCAAAGGAGACTGCTTCAAGCTTTAAGATAAATTGATCATGCTTTGGGTTAGAGAGTTCTGCCTAACAGAAAGTTGTGTAAGTTTTGACTGCCTGCAAAGACAGCATTCTCCCTGAGGTGGTTACTTTTGATTGATGCATATTATAACAGACTAGTAGAAAACTTCCAAAGAAGGAGAGTTTTTGATAAAGCTCACCCAGAGTCAGGCACTTAGGGATGAATAAGAAGTCACAGATGATGAACTCTCCCTATCTCTCACTATATCCCAAATGGTAGAAGGAGAAAAATTTATAGCTCAGTAACATGATAATGATTGTCAAAAAATGAATGAAGTCAGCTATATAAACTGTGAAAAAAGACATTGTTTTATTTGTTCCATGGCAATATAAAAGAATCATAATTGTTTCTGTCAAGATAGGTAAGACAAATATTTCAAACTTATAGAATCTGGATGAAATTAAAATCTTTACTAATTTTTAATGACCTAGGGTTAAGAGAAAGAATTGTGACCTGAAATGCCTCCAAAGTTCTACCACCTTCATCATAGTTGATACTTTGTGCCTCTGTCTTAGCTCTTAACTTTTTACTGTCATATTCACTCATAGCTACAATATTAGCTTACAAGTCTTAGCTTTTTATTATGTGTTAAATTGTCTGAGTGGCATTTATTGTAAAATCCTCCTTTACTTTATGTTTTTCTTCATGTTATGACCAAAATACAAGCATTCATGCCCTCATCGCAGGAACATGAGTAACTCAGAAGATAAATCCGATTTCTAAAAACTTCAACTATCAAACAGCTTTATCCGTTATTTATTGCCAAAGATTGTATGTACTTGCCAGAGAGAAACAGAGAGAGGATAAAGGAAGAAAGTACCTCTCAGTGAGGCACAGTCATGCCTTCTCTATTTCTACATTCTATTAGGATTTTGGGCATGTGCACACATGCACTCATTGTGTTTCTCAAGTCACTGGGCATAGAACTCAAACCATGCAGTCATTCATGGGGGATCCAGCCCCTTTAACCCCCAGGCAATGGGGATGGGCCCCTAGTTCTATTCTTTGAATACCTTTAATACCTTTTCTATTCTAAAGTTTACAAAAAGGGAAAAGAGATGGAAATATTGCCCAGTTACCTGTTTTTGTTGTCGGGTTTTTTTTTTTTTTTTTTTTTTTTTTTTTTTTGCTATCGAGCATGTTCATGCTTGCTGGAGAGACAGAGAGAGAGTAAGAGAGAAAAAAAGAAAGAAATCAACCACAGGGAAGATGGCCATGTCATAATCCCTTCTCCATTTTCCTCTGGGAATTACAGGCATACACGCACATGTGCCTGACATGCTCTTTCAAACCGTGAGTTTGAGACTCAAACCCTGAAGTTGGCCTTGTGGGATCTACTCACCCCAATCTCCACGTTACTGGATGGCATGATCCTTGGTTTTTCAATTTTCTTTTTCAAGTGATCATACTGTAAAGTTGACATTTTCATATATTTTATGTTTTTGGTTTTTTTTTTCTGACAAAGCTATTTCTGTATTACCCAGTGTCTGGGCTTAGTTGATGCTGCTTATTCAGCATCATTCTATATATTTTAACATATGGATAGACTTGCTAATGAGCACTACAATCAGGTTACAGAATAGTGCTACCATACCCATAAGCCCCATGTTATTCCTTCATAGTCATTTCCTTCCTCTGTTCTTGGCAGCCACAGATCTGTTCTTTATCCCTGTACTGTTCTGTTTATAAGTGTCATATGAGTGAAGTTGTACAGTGTGCTACCTTTTGAGATTGATCGTCTAGATAATAAAAGATAGTGATTGGTATGTTGTAGACTATGTGACATAGAAAAGTGGTAGAGGGACCAGCAGGTGGCATGGTGATTAAGGAGCTGGACACTCCCCCATGGCCGACCACGTTTCCACCAGACCTGGTGGCTTTCTTTCTCATTTTCTCTAGCTCTATGTCTCTCTCTCCCTCTTTCTGGTCAAAATAAAATAAATGAATGAATAAACAAAATTAAATGAAAGAATATCTTGTCAAAAATGATTATAAAAAAAAGAAGAAAAGTGGTAGAAAAGAACAGGGCCCATATATATCATTTCTGGGCTGGGATTGGTAAAGACATACTTCACAGAAGGGGGCAAATATGGTGAGTTTCAAAGAAGTCTAGAATTTGTATTAAATACAAATGATTTAAAATTATGAAATAATTTTCGTAACATTTTCATTTCGCCTACTAGTAATATGTAGGCTGTTAAAAACTATTCTGATATATGGGAAGATTTTTCCAACCTCATTACAGACACATTTCTCTCCTGGAACTCAACCATGTCAATCATACAGTAGTACTGTAAGTGTTTGCCTCCTTTCTCTCATAGTTGTTAGTATCTAGCAAGGTGAAATTTTAAGCAAGGCTTTGCTTACAACCAAAATTGATTTCTGTAATTCTCTCCAGCATGGCTTTTCTAACAAGGCTATTTCTAGATTATCCAGTGTCTGGGCTTAGTTCATGGTGCTTATGCAACTTTAATTCTTGCCTCTAAGCTGCAGCCTGGTCCCTCTGCCAATCATATCTGGAAGCATCCTCCCATGTTATGGACCTTTTCATCAACTAGGCTCTACCAATCACTGCTATCGATTCTCTACTTCTCATAAAATAAAAACAGAGACTTCAAGAGCTTCTTGACATTTCTCTCTGGTTCCCTGAAGACCCATTGGGACACCTCCATGGATCTGCTTTACTCTGTAAGGATGATCTATTTCACAAAGACCCTACCATAACTCAAAGTAATCTTTAAAATAAACCTTGCAGGACAGGCTAGGGCATATTGATTACCTCTCCTCTACATTCTTGGCCTGGATAGAAGCCAACCAGGCTCCTGTGAATTCTAGATACAACTTTCTATTAAAGAAGAATGGCAGCATGGTACAGTTAGCACCTGGAGTCCAAAAAGAATTTAAAACTGTTAATTCCTGAGACCGTTCAGATACCATTCTGTTTTCGGCTGAAGAGCATGCAAATTCAATTCTTAATGTTTGCAGGGGATAAAGGTTTTGCAAAGTCTATAAATATTACATTCTACCTGGAATTCATATCTTTTTCACTTTAATTTATAAAATGTATTGAATAATCAAAATGTGGCAGAATTAATAATTAGGAACTATGTAAGTCAGTCCTCTGTGGTTTACTATTGTCTGTATTCCCAAAAGCCTAAGGTACATCATGGGCTTTGGTTTTATTCATGCAGAGAGGAAATGAGCAATAGAAAATGGGCTGCTCTTGCCAGATAGGACATTCAAACTCCCTGAAATATGGAGGACTCTGTAGAGACAAGTTAAAAAGTCTTTTAAACATTGGGTTTCCAGTCAGACACGTATTAGGATACAGTAATCTGTCACCTACACAGTACTATTTGTAAGTCACCTTTGCTTTTGAAAGCTCTCTTGAAACATGTCACAGAGCCTGATTTAAAAGTGATACATTTTAATTAAATATTATCTTCCATCAGGTTCTCTTGCAAACTAGTAAACAATAGGCTACCAGATATATCTTTGCCATGTCAGGAGTAATCTTGGGTTTGTGAAAACATTGAATTTGAGGAAATAGCACAAAGGGGAAATAAGGTTTACTTAAAAAGGAGGGAAAAAAGTAGGAACACATCAACAGCTTGGTATAATCTGCTTTATGTTGCTTTTTGCTAAACTAATGATGATTCTGTATGAATATGTCATCGACCTCCTTTCTAGGCAGAACATTGCAGTGCTATGAGGCATGTCCCAGTGAGGATTGGAAAAGAAGGCAACATTTCTTTGTGTGAGGACAGAGAGGGAGAAAAGAACTTTAAAAATCATTAGCATTATTCGCCTAAAAAAAGAACTATAAGAATTTCAAAATTCATCAAATTAAATAATCCTACAATTTAGTATTATAGTGGGAGAGCCCATACTTATTACACAGTGACTCCCTTGTTCATTACTTTGTAAAAAGAGAAATAACTACAGGGAATGTATCTAATATTTCAGGAAATAAAGAAAACTGTCTTCATAAAAGACCTACTTAAACTGGGTCACCATTTTTTGGCAGCAGAGTTGGTAGAGAATTATGTCAAGAGAAAAACTATGAACTCTACACTGAAATCTGAAAGGACTGTTAGGTAGGAAATAACTACAGGGCTTTAATGTTCAAATTGAATTGAAGAATAAAGAATCAAGCATGGATGCAGAGAAAAGGTAAAGTGAAGCAGGAGAAAAATGAAGAATTTACCAGAAGGCCAAGATATCCCTGAGAACTACAAGAAAATGGACATTTTAAAAAATGAATAAGACCAGATGTTGGTAGAAAATAAAGAAGTGGTGGAGGCAGAGATTTTTTTCTAGTAAAATGGGTACAGATATAAGCCAAAGGAAGGTAAAAGATTGAGGAAGTTAAATTCAAGGCTGCTAAGCAAAATACCCTAAAAGAGTCCTGGTAAACAATAAGTAACACTATCTGCTGACATGAAATTGTAAATGACAGAAAGCAAAAGGGGAAATGGCTGAATAATTTACTATTGCTGCCTAGGAGATGTTAAATGAATTAATCTTTCTAATAGTTAGTCAAAATAGAAGTTATATGACCAAGAATCAATAGAGAGGGGCACAAATTAATTAGAATGGCATCAGGAAACTCAAGCCAGAGTAAGTGAAGTTAGGCAAGACTGTGGGTAATGAAAAAGCTTGATTTCAGTTATGCTCTGAACAGAAAACAAAACAAAACAAAACAAAACAAAACAAGAAAGGCATTGGTCTTCTGCTAGGAGCAAATGAAGTAAGGAAAACAGATAAGGAAGAATTACTTAATGCCAGTTTTGTTTCTCTTTTGTCAAGAAAGAATGGACTGGGACCAGCAGTTAGTGTAATGGCTATGTCGCTGGACTCCCACGTAGTCGACCACGGTTCGTGTCCCGGACCCGGTGGCTTAAAACGCACGTGTGCCTGCATGCCCAAGATCCCGAGACGAGAATGGAGGAGAAGGGATTGCGGCGTGGCCATCACCCTGGGGAGCGATTTCCTGCTTTCTGTCTCTCTGTCTCTCTCTGCCTGGTGAGCGCACGCGCCCTATAGCAAAAAAAAACAAAAACAAAAACAAAACAAAACAAAACAAAACAAAAAAACCTCTCAAAAAAAAAGAAAGAACAAAAGAATGGACTTAGCACAATTAAAAGAGAAATTTGTGGGACCAGCAGTTGGCATAATGGCTATGTCACTGAACTCCCATGTAGTCAACTGCTGTTCTAGTCCCAGACCTGGTAGCTTTAATGCTGAGCGCGTTTGTGCGTGCATGCCCAAGATCCCAAGAGGAGAATGGAGGAGAAGAGATTGCAGTGTGGCCATCCTCCCTGGGTGGGTGGATAGGGGGTGTTGGGGGTAGTTTCTGGCTTTCTGTCTCTATGTCTCTGTCTTTCTGGCGAGTGCATGCACCCTATAGCAAAAACCTCTCAAAAAAAAAAAAAAAAAAAAAAAAAAAAGAAAGAAAGCAGTTTATAGGCCAGTAGGTGGCAGGGAGTTTAAGGCACTGAATTCCCCATGGCTGACTGTGCAGTTAGAGTCCTGGAGCTGGTAGCTTGAAAAACATGCCAGGCATATGTGCATTCATGCCCAAAATCCCAACAGGAGAGTGGAGGAGAAGAAACTGAAGCATGACTATCTCCCTTGGGAGGTGATTTCTCACTTTCTCTCTCTCCCTTTCTTGTGAGCACACACACCCTATAGGAAAAATTAGGGGGGTGGAAAGGAACAAGAGAGAAATTTGTCTGTGAAAATGGTTCATAAATACTTAGGTACTCTCAAACTCTACCCAGCATACTCATACATATGTGTGGATATGATTCTATACTATCCACACTACTATGCAATTCTATTCTATTGCAAATATCAATAACTATTTTCTTATTTTGACATGAGTGTTTAAGTTATTAATATTCTTTATAATGACTCTAAGTGAGTGATGGTCAAACTTTTTTTACCCTAATATACAGTACAAAAAAAAATTTACATTGCATCTCTCTCTCTCTCTCACACACACACACACACACACACACATACACAATCATATACACAATAAAAACAAAATTTTGAATTGTTGTTTTGGTTTGTTTTTAGTTTGCTATAGAGTGTATGCACTTACTGGAGGGAGACAGTGAGAGAGAGAGAGAGAGAGAGAGAGAGAGAGAGAAAAAAAAAAAACGAGAGGGCAACCTCCAAGAGAGATGATCACATCTCAGTCCCTTCTCCTCTCCTCTCCTCTTGGGATTTTGGGCCTGCATGCACACACACCTGGCATGTTTATCAAGCCACCAGCATAGTTGGCCATTTGGGATCCAAGTTCTACCACCTGGCTGGCCCCAAAACAAAGTTGTAATAAATACATGTCTTTATTGTTTGAGTTATGTTTTAATCAATCCTTATCTATTTCTTCCTAAACAATTTAACCTGGGATCCACTAACTTAGTTTCAGCTAGTTGGGTAACACTCCACGGTTTGAAACCCACTGCTCTAGATTGTAGACAGTATATAGGCTAAAAGTATTCAGTTCTGCCATTCATTTCTTTGTTACTAAAATATATTTTGCCCTATTCTTACTACTGAAAATAACTGTTAGTGGTTCCCCCCCCCATTGGATAAAATAAGTAGCATCATGATATTTGATACTATGGTGCTTGATCACAAATATCTGAGCTAACCCTTCAACTTGCAACAAAGTACTGACTTACTTCGGAATTACTTAAGGGAAGAAGTTGAACAATATTGCCAGGCATAAACTTTGCAAACAAGTGTTTTGCAAAGCCATTTTTAACAGCCTTAAGTTGAAGTTTTTAAATAGATAGCCACATTTAAATGTACCAGGGGAAAAAAATATTTTAAAAGAAGTAGTTACTGAATATGCTTGTGAATAGAACAACCACTGTACTCCCAAGGTTCAATTTGTTTTTTTCTTATAAATGTGGTCTTTTAAAATAAGCTTTCTAAAGAGAATTACAAAAATATCCATATGACCCCAATTATCTATTCTTGTTCTCTCTCCAAAAGAAATGTTTTATAATATGATCATGAGTAAACTATAAATATGTGTAAATTATTTTCCTAAATACTCAGAATTAGACAATGTATCCTATTTTTTGTCTATATCAGTCCATAGTGATTTCTTGCATCTCTTTACTACCTATTACATAAACAACTTACTAGCCATGAAGAGAGATATAAAATGGTACAAAGTTTGTTTCTCTTATATTTTATGTGACTTTTCTTTCATGTTGCATCTTTGATGTTTGCATGAGTCATTAGTTTCAATGTTTTATTTTTTGCTATATTCCACAAAAAATCAAGTCCCTGTAATGTAGCAGACATTGTGCTTCAAACCATTTTTCATGTGGACATTATGATCTTACATATATTGCAAAATGTGAAATAATATGACAATCTAGGTGTTGTTCATATTTATCTTAAAAGCCTATGTCAGAGAATGTTAGTATTCACCCAAAATCCATGTGCTCCTCAATATTTCCCACATTCCATTCATGTGTGAATAATTCTCACCAATAGAATATGGACAAAAGTAATGCATCATTCTGGCTGGAGACTGGAGAGACTAAGAGGGACATTGAGTATCTATTGCTGGAAATGAAGAGCTTTGAAATGGTGGTATTTTAAATTGGAAGAAGCCTGAATCTCCAAGTCCCCACTTGGAAAAACCAGCATAGGTTATGAAACCTGCAGCAGTCTGTGACGTGAATGAGAAATATACCTTCATTGTGTTAAGTCATTGCAATTTGCGGGTTTATTTCTTACTGAAGCATAGCCTCTTTTATTCTGATTATTGCAGAGTAATGATTTTATTTTGTATGTTGATAAGTAGATCATTACAGATGTGTAAACAGTGTCAATCCTGACTCAATTACAAGATTCTTGAGAGTAGAGACTTAGCATTCATTTATATCCTTCTCTGTTCAGACCAACGCTAGATATGGAGCAGGCCCTCAGTAAATATTTATTGAATGGATAAGTAAACAAACTAGGGATAGTTACAAGAAGTCATTAGTATAGAACCAGAGGAAATAACACATCCAGAGTCAGAAGCAGAATTTAAGTAAGAGAAGATTAAGGATTAACAAAAGAAAACTGCTGTTGAACTAGCAAAATTTCTGTATTTCAAACTCCCTTACTAGTGCCCAGTGGTAAGCTCACTTCTTTGATTTATTAGGACCAGGAGGATAGGTGTGGACTACTGAGAAAATTGTCAATCCTTTAAACACATCAATCTTTAGTCTCAAAACTACCAGGTCCCTGCCACTAAAGAATGACATAAGAGTTTTGGCTTAGTTATAACTCTTTGTGAGTCTCCTGTCTGGCTGATACTTCTTGACTCCAAGAGCATCTTCTTCATGGATTTGGTAGGATAATAATAATAAAAAATGCAAAGAAAGAGAACATTCTCCCTGTTAAAAAATAGAAATTATTTCTCTAATCATTATTGCCTTCCATTCTGTCATGTGACCTGGGTCAATTATTTTCATTTGCTCTAGGGCACACCAGCATTCCATATCCTGGACAGAGGCTAAAAATTATGGCTAACAGATATTCAGCTTGGGTACCAGACTGGGGAAAATGTGAATATATAAATTAATGGGCTTCCTTTTAAGGAGGTAAAATTTAGATATCTCCTGTAACTTCACTCTCAATTAATCTTAAAACCTTCAAGCAGAATAATTAAGGATAGTTCACTGAAATGACAGACCAAGCTTATCTTTGCCTGGCATATAGATTATCCAAAAAATACTAAAGAGAGATAATCCTTGAGTATATATTTACTACAAGAGAAAATTGTTATTGAGTGACATTCTCTTGTGTAAATATGAATAAGCCAGATACAAAAATGTATCAGAATTGAGAAAGTAAATCAAGCCCCAAAATAATTTCATCTTCTCCTTTTTGCATGGTCTGTTTATTTATTATAAAAATGCTATCTCTTTTAACATTTTCAGCACAGAGACAGAGAGGTAGGTTTTGCTGTCTTCAGGTTGCAGATGAGGAAACTTCAACCCAAAGGTAAGAAGATATTGCTTGCTCAGGGCTCCTTAACTCCTCTGTGGTCAGGTTGGCTGGAGCTTAGTTCTGCTGACTCCTAGTCTGGAATTCTTTCCACTCCATCACATTGTAAGATGTAAAAGATCATTACTCTAAGGCCATTCATAGATATGACAGCTCAGTGCGGGGGTAGGGGATGAACAAGCACACTTTGCCACTGTGATTCACTGATGGCTTGAGATGCCCTAATATCTCATTCAGGGCTGAGCACACTTGAGACACAAAGAAACACAGCACGGCTCCATCCATTTGATTTCTTTGGGCACAGCCCTCCCAGGCAATCAGGTACAGCACCCTCCCTTGCATAGTTGATGGCCTTTCCTGAAGGCTATCAAACATATCTGCTGAGACTGCACTAAATAAAATGGCTGTCACAAAGCCATCTGGTGCATTTGAGCTTTTTTTTCCCCTTTAAGATGCAAGTTTTCAGTTTGCACAGCACTTCAAATTCTTAATACACTTGACTAAGTCATTAATATTTCACTTTCATTATCATGTATTAATAACACAAGAATTTAGAATGATCTTGTTCATCTAACTCAGAAAACAAATAATTACATTCGTGCATATTGATTGTCAGATAACTAAAGATGTTTAGCCTGGAGCTATGAGAAATCCACCAGCAGGCCCAATTTTGGTTCTTAGCCATGTTCAAAGTACATCAAGCTGATGTCTAGGAAACAATAGAGACAGCACGAGAGAAGTTCTGGAAAGGGGCAGCCTTAAATGGACTCCCTAAAGGGCTCCATAATTGCTTAGAATGTGGTTCCTTAGCATGGGTTTGGAGGTCCAGAAGAGCACTCAGGGAAAAGGCTAAGAACACAAAACTTTGTCCTCTGAGGTTTGTTTGACTTTGTTTTGATTTTGGTTGGTGGGAGTGGGTGCTCATTAATTTTCCATTCCTTCTTTTTGCTTTGATTATGGGAGGTAGAGTCTAACGGTGGAAAGAATGCCTTAGACATTGTTCAATAATTCGACATTGGCCCAGAAAAAAAAAAAAAAAAGAGTAAGTGTATGCCTACTAACAGCTAAGTACTGGGCTAGATCATTGGCAATTTAGCCTGGACAAGTCAGTGTTGTTTTCTGCTTGCTAGTGGGAGAGACAGACAATACACAAGTGAGCAAAGTGGTAAACATACTAATTCTGGACTGTAAGTGCTGTGAAGAAAATAAAACGACTGCTCTGATGTGTGTGTGTTTAGGAGAGAGAATCCCTTTAGATGGGAGTCAAGGAAAGCCTATTTCAAACAAAGATGCCTGGGTTAAGATGAAGGATGAGGGGACCAGCAGTTTGCGTAATGGCTATGTCTCTGGACTCCCACATAGTCCACCGTGGTTCAAGTCCTGGATCTGGTGGCTTAAACTCACGCAGGGCGCGTGTGCATGCGTGCCCAAGATCCCGAGAGGAGAAAGGAGGAGAAGGGATTGCGGTGTGGCCATCCCCCCTGGGGGGTGATTTCTTGCTTCCTGTTTCTATGTCTTTCTCTGTCTTTCTGGCGAGTGCACGCGCCCTATAGCAAAAACCTCTCAAAAAAAAAAAAAAAAAAAAAAAAAAAAAAAAAAAAAAGATGAAGGATGAGAGGCTATGCATGTAAGGAACTGGTGTGTCAAGTAGGCATAGGGAACAGCTGTGCAAAGCCCTCAAGGGAAAAGAGCTCGTAACTGATTCTAGAAATGGAAAGAAAGATAGGATAGAGAAAAGAGGGGAAAATGACATCAGATGCGGTTCCAGAGATAGGCAAGGGCTGGATTATGTAAGCCCTTTTAGGTCATGATCATGATCAAGGGTGTGGATTTTCTTTAAGTGTTGTGGGCATTGAAGCCTTGAGGGGTGTGAAGCAGGGCAGTGATATCAGAGGGAGAGAAAAGGGTGGGAATCCAGTTTTTTACTGTAGACACCTAGTAGATGGTGATACTAATGACCACATCAGGGAAGGCTGGGAAAGGGAGAAGGAAGATGAAAGACTAAAAGATTGAGCCTATCCAGATGCCCTAAGTAAAATGATCATTTGTCCTGTTGTACCTGGGACAGTTTAATTATGGCTGTTGTCTAGAATTATTGTCTCTTATTACTCTAAAAAATTGCCAGTTTGGGCAATGAACCGTCTGGACATGCTAACTATCTACAATTCTTCTCTAGTTCCTTCCTTTACAAGGTCTTGAAGGCTGGAAGAAGGTATTTTGCATCTCAGTACCTTGTATTTCCTGCCATTTTAAGACCACTTGTCATTTTCAAGTGGTTGTTGATGGTTCAGTTCATAAGAGGTGTGTTTTCTTTTCTTCTTTTGCTATCTCATGCTGCACACCACTGCTCACTCCTTACTAGCTCTCTAATAAATTATGAGGTTTCTTTCAATTATCAATGGGCATTGCTTCCCTGGGGGAAAATTCACTGTACCCCACTATGAACATTTCTTTCTCACTCCATCCTCTTCTAGGAGTACAGAGTAAGGATGTAGACAACAGCTCGGGTTTAGCTAAATAAGACTCGATGACTACTGAGGATTTCAGGACTCCTGTGTCCTTGGATGCACAACCTTGAATACAGCCTTTGTGCTAGGATTTTGTGCTAGGATTTAGGATTACTTTCTTCCTTGAGTCTCCAGCTTCAACAACTATTTCCCTTTCTTAGTCTCTGAATCAAGTTTTTTGTTGTTGTCTTTAGGGTTTTTGCCATGGTCCACAAGTGCTCGTTGGAGAGACTCAGAGAGAGCATGCCACAACCCCATCTTCTCCAGTCTCCTCTCAGAATCTTGAGCATACATGTACACATGCCTACCATAATTTTCAAGGTGTGCCTGGTCTGGAGTTCGAACCATCATCGCCATGTGGAAGTCCATTGCCTTAGCCACTATGCCATCTGCTGGTCCCCGGAATTGAGATCTTGCTCCCTCAAACCAGAGGTGTCGAAATTCAGTCTCCAAAGTTAACAGCCAAGTCAGCCTTCAGTAACTGAGGTTTTTCATCTCAATATTTTGTCTTCCTCCAGCTTTCTTTCATTTGTTTTTCATTTCTCCTTAATATATACCCTAAGTTTTTAAAATGTTGACTGACTTCTTCTACTATAGATAACAGGTTCTTACACTATGCCTTTGCCATGGGGACTCTTTCTGCTTTTAACTTTCATTTACTGAACCAATTCCTATTCAGCTTTCAAGGCTAAGTGCATTGTTTTTAGTGAAAACTACATCTCCTTACCATAATATCTACAGTCCTGAGGTTGGACATAAATATGAAGGTGGAAAATAAAATACCTAAATCTATAGAGTTAGGTGGTGGCGATATAGGAGAGACAGGACAATCAAACTTTATGCCCTGGCTACGTGAGCAAAAAAACACAGCTTCAAATCTTTCTAGAGATACCCACCAGCACCTTCCATTCCTATAAAAGCCCTCCAGGTCCATAAACTCTGTTTAAACCTGGAGATCACATCCTTTTTTCCCTTCCTCTGAATTTGTAGAACTGACAGAAAGGAATCTCTGTTCAAAAAGTTGGCTTAGAGGGGAGAACACTCTTTTTAATAAGCAGATGGTCTCTATAGATGAGGGAGTGTTAACATTAAAAGCATATGCTCGGTACCAGGGAAGGACAAACACAAAAGAGGATCACAAGGCACATGGTCTCTGTAAACAAGTAGTCTTTGTGGAAGCTTCCCATGTGAGGGAAACAGCTTTACCGGGTGGTAGGACGAAACTCGCCTGAATAATTTCGACTTCATCTGCAAGACTGTTTACCTGACATGAATTATAATAGCACATTACCAAGAAACGACATCTGCAGAGATGATAGCTAGATGAGCTTGTGTTTATTTGTTTGGTTTTGTTTTCCATCCCATTTTGATGAAATAGAAGCATTAGAAAATAGTCACAGTGATCTTGCACTTGATCTCTGTTTGTAGCAGAGAAATATAACTGACTTTGTGTCAACATTTGGTATTTTCTGTGCAGATGTATAACATGTATAGAAGAAAACTAAAACAGGTTTAAAGATAGTCCATATTTGTTATTACTCCAGTGGTGTAATTTCTAGTTACTGTGCTACCTTGATTTTAGAGCAAGAATCTCTGTCAAAAAGGAAGAGAATTGAGTAGACAAGACACCCCTTGTAAAAAATATTTAATTGTGATTTGATTAACTTTAACTGGTTCATCCTATTTTTATTTCAGTTAGTGGGAATTGATGTAGAGGCATTACTTATGTTTTTATTAGTAAACATTTATTTTCTTTTTGTGCAAAAAGAAAGCATGTAGAAGTGATGAAAAAGAAGAACTGAGCTAAAAATATAATGCAATGAAATAGGACCTGAATTAGAAAGTTAAAATATCCTGGTTTGCCACTATTTATTGGAGGGACCTTGATTTAATTCCTGCTAATAGTGTTGGCTTTATTTCTTAAAAAAAAAAAAAAAAAAAAAAAAAAAAAAAAAAAAAATTGCCAGAGGGCACATGGCTCTCTTTGAGAGAGAAAACGAGAGAGCGGGAGACACTCCTCAACGGCGTGTGATCATATCACTATCCCTTCTCCTCCATTTCTCCATCCTGTTGAGATTTTGGGCATGGCCAGTATGTTTTTTAGGCTGCTGGGGCTAGGATTTGAACTGTGGTCAGTCATGTGGGATTCAGCTCCCTTAACTATGAGGCAATGGGGTTGGCCTAGCTTCATTTCTTTGACTACAAAAGAAAGAGGTTATTATAAGGGATCATAAACTCAAATTTCTACATGGTGTCATACATGAATAAATCTGCCCAGATTAAAGACTGTAAGGAATAGTGAGGCTTGTGATGAACCAAAGAACACACATCTCCTTTAAATGGGCAGTGGCTGCTAAACCCTTTCCAAATATTGCTGTGAAGGAATGGAGGGACACGTGTTTACAGAGTTTCTAATTTTTCCGATTTTAAAGGTAGAAATCTAGCTTTTGGGTGAAGTAGATAATTTTTGTGTTTTTTTTTTTTGAGAAGTTTTTGCTATAGGGTGCGTGTGCTTGCCAGACAGACAGAGAGAAACAGAGAGACAGAAAGCGAGAAATCACCCCCCCCGGGGGATGGCCACACCACAATCCCTTCTACTCCATTCTCCTCTCAGGATCTTGGGCACGCACGCACACGTGCCCGGCGTGAGTTTTAAGCCACCGGGTCCGGGACGCGAACCGTGGTCGACTACATGGGAGTCCAGCGACATAGCCATTATGCTAACTGCTAGTCCCTTAAGGTGGATAATTTATTTAAATAAAAATAGAGAAGCCAAAAGAGAAAAATGAGTGGGTGAAATAATCATGTCAATAGGCTTTGTGAGATAAAAGTGAGCACTCTTGTCTAAATGATCTCCGGGATCTTTTCTAGTTTTAAAATTCAAGAATTCTAAGGTAGAAATTGCAGCAACAAAAAATTTATATCTGTTTAAAAAAGACCCTGTAATTTTTTAGTGATCTGAAGAGAAATAGGCTGTCATGGATTTTCGTGTGTTCATTCAATGATGAAGGTGCTGAAGGAGAGACTGAATGGCCATTGCTGGGAATTTGGTAGAGGGTATTTCATATTTAGAATGTGTGTCTATGTATGTATGTAGGTGTATATATATATATATATGTATGTATACACACACACACACACACACACACACAGGTGAAAAAGATAAGAGCTAAACTAAATTTCTTCATCAGTTCTGATTCTGTGTCTGTGAATCTAGCTTTGTACTCATTCACACTTCTTTTATTTGCTCTTCTTTTGTTTTTTATCTTTTTGACCTTATATTTAGTTATTTTACTGTGATTTTTTTTTGAGTAAGAAATCTAAATTTTTAAAAGTCTGAGGTAGGAAGAGGTAGCAAGGAGTTTGAAAGAAGGTATAAAGAAGGGGAGGAAAGTTAAAGGAGTTGAATTATCTGCATATATTGTTAGGAAAGTCTGTTATTTCAAGCTTGACTTATCTTTATTGTGGACATAAAAGATGATCAGGGAGTATGATGTCAGTGCATCTACTCTCAATAATTGATATGATGAATAATCTCAACCTTCCAACACCTTCTGTATCTCCCCACATCTCAAGAAACTTCATTCATCAGCCACGTTTGAAATGTTTAAGTAATCTCAGTGATGTATGGAACTCTGACACTCCCTTGTTAGAAATTCGTGCTACTAACATTCTATCAAATTAAAAAGCCACTGAGCTCTTGTGCATAAAATTATCATAAATTACCTTCTGAAGGTTCATTGCTGTTTGGAATGTTTAATTGCTCACTCAGCTGAACTTTAACAGCTCAGTATTATCAATCAACTTGTCAAAAGGTTTTCCATTATGTAGTTTCTAGATGGAATTGGGGAAGGTACAAAAACTTGTGCTTAAGTTGGTCTGATTGTAGCAAATCACCAACAAATCTTGGTAGAGTTTGGCATTTTTTTGTTCATTAATTATGATATTTTTATAAAGGATTCGTAGGGATATTGGGTTCTCCTATAATTTTCAATAAATTCATGAACTTCTTTTTAAAGTAGATATTTGTACTGACCATTTAAGGGCCAAAGAAAGCAGATATGAATGATCATACACAATCCTATTGAATTATGATAAACATGATAGATTATCTACAAAAAGTTATCTACAATTTATTTCTGTGGTGGTGTTTAATGTGATTTTATTGTACTCTTGCTTAAACACAGTGTTTGGAAAAATAGATACTTTAGAAAATTGAATTATGCTCAGTGTACCTTTATAATGATAGCAGGACTGTCTCATTTTCTAAAACAGTAGATTTTTTTTTCTTTGCCTAAGTTAGCAAAGCCACATTACAAGTGAAAACATTTTTTTGAGTTCTAATTCCTTCAATTTTCAGCCCTTAAAAACAACTATTTAAAGATTGGTAGTATACATGGTTACAACTTTCCTAAGCTCCAGAATATGAAAATACTTTAATGAAAATAACAATAACCCAGCATTTATACTGTGTATTATTATTTCCTGTTCTTTCTTAATTGCCCCCTCTGTCCCTCTTTCTTTCTGTAATTTTTTAAAAATTGTGTAACCATGGCGTCCCGGACCCAGTGGCTTAAAACTCACGCCGGGCACGTGTGCGTGCGTGCCCAAGATCCTGAGAGGAGAATGGAGGAGAAGGGATTGCGGCGTGACCATCCCCCTGGGGGGTGATTTCTCGCTTTCTGTCTCTCTGTCTCTCTGTCTCTCTGTCTGTCTGGCGAGTGCATGCACCCTATAGAGAAAACCTCTCCAAAAAAAAAAAAAAATTGTGTAACCATCTAACAAATTAGCTTGCAAAATCATGTTTTCAGGTAGCCATGTATTTTCACATTTATAAAGTTAGTTTGTATCTAGAAACCCAAGAAATAAATAACACCCACCAAAGGAAGGTACCATAGCAATTGGTGGTAGGTGTGGAAAGGTAGGGATATTCTTTAGAAGAGTATTATTCTGGAGATCCAAGATGGCGGTCAGCAGGAGGCTGATGAAGGAGCTTGAAGAAATCTGCAAATGTGGAATGAAAAAATTCTGTAACATCCAGGCTGATGAAGCCAATTTATTTACTTGGCAAGGGCTTATTATTCCTGACAACCCTCCATATGACAAGGGGATCTTCAGAATCGAAATCAACTTTCCAGCAGAGTACACATTCAAACCAACGAAAATCACATTTAAAACAAAGATCTATCACGTGAACATGGATGAAAAGGGGCAGGGCTGTCTGCGAGTAATTAGTGTTTAAAACTGGAAGCCAGCTACCAAAACCCACCACGTAATCCAGTCCCTCATAGCAGTGGTGAACGACCCCCAGCCTGAGCACCGGCTCTAGGCTGACCTAGCTGAAGAATACTCTAAAGACCATAAAAAATTCTGTAAGAATGCTGAAGAGTTTACAAAGAAATATGGGGAAAAGCGACCTGTGGACTAAACTCTGCCACGATTGATTCCAGCAAGTGTGAGCAGAGACACTGAGCAATGCATCAGACACCTCACAAAGCAGGACTCTGTAGAAGATTGACACGTGCCACCGCCTGGCGTTGGCTTGTGGCAGTTACTAACTTTCTACAGTTTTCTTAATCAAAAGTGGTCTAGGAAACCTGAAAAGAAAGGATTAAAAATTTAAGATGTTCTAGTTCTGCTTTCTTCGTTTTTAAAAAAATCACTGCTTCAGTCTACTTCAAAAGAATGGTGTTTCTTTTCTTGTCCAAATTTACCCAAAATCTTCAAGTAACATTTAGCCTATACGATTTTTTTTTAAAAAGGGTTGTGGTTCCACTTTCTTCCCCCTACCCTTGCAGCTCCCACTTTCTCTCATTCAGTTTATTTTTACTTAGTCACTCCCCAGACCCAGGTCCCTTCTCCTCCGGAAAGAGACGTTCGGTGGCTTCTTCTGAAAGTGCCACCTCACCCACGGGGAAGTGGTCACATCCTCCTGACTCTATAGTTTATGACAGCCTTTTAAAAAAAATGTAAAACAAGCCAGTCAGTTACAGCCCCCCACACCCACTACCCTCCGCCGAGCCCTGGAAGGGAGGGCAGCTGTCTGCCGGGACTCCAGCTAGTATCACAGGAACTCTGACTACATGGACGTGGGGCACCCCCTTGTCAGCCCATGTGCTCAGACTGTGGCCTGGCCTGCCGAAGAACACCTGGCAATCAGATACAAGGCCTGCAGTCATCCCGAGGGCCTGCCAGCCAGAGGACGCTGTCCGTGCACGTGGGGGATGCGTTTCTCGCCAGAAAGGCTCCTGAGGCACGTTGGCACACCTCGCTGTAGCCATTCTAGAAGATCGCTGGTCGTCGCAGGCCAGGCTAGAGCCAGGATGCCCACTTGAAACTCCACGCTCATCTGGCAATCAGCTCCCAGCAACGTGCCGCAGAGCTCGCCTGCCAACGCCTCCGAACAGCAGCCACACCACAGCCAGCCTGCAGCACCTATGCCCCTTTGCAGGATCGGATTGGCGGGACTCGACTGCTGTCCGGTCCCGGGTCACCGGCGCCCCTGCTGGCCTCTGTCTTGGGACACAGCAAAACGGCCTTCCCTCTCCCCTCAGACTCACAGCCTTTGCAGAGTCAGGCTCCACGGAAGCTCACCCAGTAATATCCTTTCAATGTGTTTTATATTATTTTGACTGCCTTTCTTTTGTAGAAATAAAAATTGACCTTAGAATTTCTCATAAAAAATTAAGAGTATTATTCTGAGTCTAGTGATAACATTGAAATATATAAGAAGCAAATGACTGCCTTATGTAGCCACAAAAGTAAAACCTGGAATTTCAGGGATCCTATTACTGAATTGAAGCTGTAGTTCCACACATGGATGATGATTAATTTTATTGAAAAGATGTTTGATATCAAAAACTCATCCTTCTTTGTTGTAAAATAAACAAATTTTTCCAGAAATTCTTCCTAAAAGAAAAAAATTCCCGGGACCAGCAGTTAGTGTAATGGCTATGTCACTGAACTCCCATGTAGTCAACTGCAGTTCGAGTCCCAGAGCTGGTGGCTTAATTGATGCTTGGCGCGTGTGCGTGCATGCCCAAGATCCCGGGAGGAGAATGGAGGAGAAGGGATTGCCAGTGTGGCCCTCCCCGGGGGGGGGGGGGATGATTTCTCACTTTCTGTCTCTCTGTCTCTCTCTCTCTCTGTCCTTCTGGCGAGCACACACACCCTATAGCCAAAAAAACCTCTCCAAAAAAAAAAAAAAAAGGAAAAAGGAAAAAAAAATTCCCAGTGAGAGTTTAGTATACTTACCTTATCACTTTTCATGTGGCAACATACCCATTGAAAAACAAGACAGATACAACTGGATCCTGAGATGACTACATATTCATCTTTCTGCCCATACCTCTCTTTATCCACCCACCTAAAGCCAGCATAACACAATTTTATTCAAGATCTCTATTAATAACATGTGATAATGTTAATACCAAAGACTATAATCTTTCCTATGCCTTCTTTCTTGCCATCACTGTTGTTATCATTACCTGCCCTCTTCTGACCTGAAAAGAGTGGTGCAACTAGGAGGGAAAATATATAGTTTAAGTAAGATTTTGTAATAGTTAAAATGATATAAATGGATGCTAGGGTATCACTGAGTAAAAATTTGCACTGAAAAGGGAACACTGGTGCTGGGATGTACATCTTTTATGGAAGTAAGAGTAAACATCTTTTAATGGTATTAGTTGGAATTGTATTAGGCTGCAAGTAACAGAAAATGCAATGAATAGTGACTAAACCAAGATTTTATTCTTCCCATATAACAAAAGGACAGGGGAAGGCTATTGCTGCTATTGATTCAGTTGCTCAAAGATGTCACTGAAAACCCAAACTCTTTTTCTACAGTTTTGTCCACTGTCCTCACTGTATTGGCATTTTGTTCACTTGCTCATTATCTCATGTTTGGGAATGAGTTTTTAGTTAGCCAGCCAACTGTGTAAGCAACAAATTAATCAATTTTCTTTAACATTCATAAGATGAAATATCACTATGAGGACTCTTGATTTTTATTCAATTAGTCAGATTTTCATTTTAACTTCTCTACAATTTACAAGAGAATTTAAAACGTAGATGAAAATTTTTGGGGAAAAAAAGAATTAATGGCAAGTTAAAAGAAGCTCATTAAGGGGACCAGCAGTTGGTGTAATGGTTGTCGTTGGGCTCCCATGTAGCCGACTGTGGTTCGAGTCCTGGACCTGGTGGCTTAAACTCATGGCAGGCGTGTGTGCGTGCATGCCCAAGATCCCAAGAGGAGAATGGAGGAGAAGGGATTGTGGCATGACCATCCTCCTGGGGGGTGATTTCTTGCTTTCTATCTCTCTCTGTCTTTCAGGCGAGCGCACACACCCTATAGCAAAAACCTCTCAAAAAAAAAAAAAATCAAAAAAGAAGAAAAAGTTTTAAATATTTTTGTCTTTTCCGAGTGTAGAAATGATAATTAAGACTATATTGACCAGCTGCTTTACTTTTCCAATACAGGCAGGGAAAAATTTGATTATTACATTCAGAAGAATCTGCCGTCAATGAGAATTTGAAGCCCTAGAATGGGTAAACTTCTTTGCAAAGCTATAAGAACACCTTAGAAACAATGTATTTAAATAAGTCAGGCAGAACTTGCTTTGAATTAGGTTGCATGAAATGATCTATTGAGGTCCTACTTAATTTGATGTCTCTTTGGTTCTGTAGTGTTAAGTTTTGGTATGATCAACTAGAATGCCTTAGGACTAAATTCCACTCATTGATTTTGGTATAATATAAGGGGGGAAAAAAAACTAAAAATTACCTCTTTATGCACCAGTTGCAGCAGCTGGAATTTTTCTCCAGGCTTTGTAGTGATGCATATTGGGGAGTAGAATGGCACTCATAGTGTAAATTTTCTTTAGTGCATGGATTATTGATTTAATAGATCACGACAATCTATTTTGTCAGACCTGCTACCACATGAGTTCTGAGTCAGCAGGCAGATGAGGCTTACAAAATATTTGCTGCTAAAAAAAGCTGCTGCATAGGATGAAATTAAAGCTCAGTATTGTTATAGTCAATTTTCTGATAAGTAAGGTTATCATAACCCAAGAGCCAGAATCATTAGAGGAAAAAATGTAAGCCTTTTGCTGTTTGCTTTAGCTTTTGTCTCCTGAATATAAATTTTACCTAGAGAAAGAAAAAACAAATTTTGGGTCTATTAAGGATGTATAATATAAAGGATGAAATGGCATATAGTTACATTCTTCATTGTTAAGGGCAGAGTTGTCAGATTATGGAAAACAGACTGATTTGACTATTTTGTTTTAGGGAGTTTATTTGAATAGCAAAGGGAGGCAAGGCTAGACAGAAGAAAAAGTCAAACTGTGACCAATTCCAACAGTAGCTTCAGGAAACTCACAGGGAGCTCTGAAGGTGGGCTATTTCTTTAGAAAAGTCCCAAATGAAAGCAAGGGGATAGAGCCTTTATACTCTTGTATTAGTCAATCTTTGGATGTGATCATTTTCTGGGTAAGGGACATAAACTTTTTTTTTTTTTTTTTTTTTTTTTTTTTAGGTTCAAACTTTCTTTTTTTTATTATCTATTTTTTTATTACATTGAATTACAAACAACTTTACAGTGTATTTGGAAAAAAATCATGTTTATCATAAAAAATAATTAGAATAATAATAATAATGATTGGGGGAAACATAGGAAAGATATTGAATGTTGAAGCGGGGAGATTAATGTCTCTGTACTGACTGACATGCATGGCATTCCCTTTTGAAAAAGCAATGTAATACACTGTAAAGGGACATAAACTTTTGTCTAACAGGTCCTTTTGACCAAGAACAATTCTTGGGAATGGTGGAAATTGAGGAATTAAATGGCTTGGTCATGAGAGGATCTAGGGTTCTCTGTAGCAACTTGTACAGTACACTCCTACCATTCAAGTCCATTCGCTTCATATACTACATTCTTATTTAGCAGGAATTGCTCTGTTCTGGTTGGTCTTTCCTTGTTGAAACTGTAAGGTGAAAGTTTGGATGAAGAATAGTTCTAATCAGGAGAGCTGGCCTCAAAGCTGTATCTGATATTCTCAACTCCCTCCTCAAATATGGATTGTAAATTTCCCTTAACCCTTGATTTACAGTTCTACTAGTTCTTGTGGCTTATATGAAAGGGCTAGTGGGCTCTCAACTATGAACCTATGGTAACCATGTTCTTCATATTCCATGGCTGAAGTACTTGTCCATTTACTATTAGAATAGGCCACTGGAGAACCAAGAGATGCCCAAGTGAATATCCTCGGTTCCAGATGTGTATTTGTCCTTGTCTTCTTTGTTAACAAACAAACAAACAAACAAAAAAAAACCTATTGTCTCCCAATTATCAAGGTAAATCTACTCTGTTGAGATGGTGACTTCTTTTCTTACCTTTAGATCTGAGAATCCCAAAGGAACCAAGAGATACTTAAAGTTTAAGTTTAAAGTTTAAAGTTTATTGGAACTCTGGGTTTATCCTGAGAATCAGAAACCAGGCCATCCTCAGTGGTATCATCAGTAGCATGCTGAAATGCAATGCCACATGGCTGACCATGGGTTTGAATTTCCCACTCAGCTGACCTGAGTGTACTGGGTGTACCTGTGTATTCTCCAAATACAAATGAACAGTAGAACCTAGAGAACAGAATAATTAAATGATGAGATCCTGTTGAAGGTACTTCTGTGTCTCTATTTCACATGCATGAACACACATTCTCTTTCATGAATTAAAAACAAATACATCAATAAACTTTTTTAAAAGTCAAAATTCCATTTTAGATACTGCTCTACAGGACTCTGGTACCAGCTCTCAGAGTTCAGGATCTTGGGAAAACAGACTTGATTGATATTTGAATGCAGGTGTTATTGGAACACCTATGAGGGAGTGAGGAATGACTTCAAAACGACTGAAGAAAGTAAGATTGAAATCCAAAGATTTACTGAAACCAACAATAGTGAACATATGACTCTCCATAGTCTTTGGGATATAGCAAAAGTAGTCATAAGAGGAAAGTTTATGAGAATCAGGGCTCACAATAAAAAAAAAAAAAAATAGAAAGGTGGCAGAAAATAACCTAATGATACATCTTAAGAAATTAGAAAAACAACAAAAACAAAAAAAAAATACCTGAAGAAAAGAAATAGTAATGATTAGAACAAAAATAAATGAACTAGAGGGACCAGAAGATAGTATAATGGTTATATTGCTGGACTCCCATGTAGTTGACTACAGTTCGAGCCCTGGAACTGGTGACTTAAAACTTAAAGCATATATCTCTGTGATACACAACAGACCAAATTTGAAGTCAATTACAGTTACTAAACACCTACAAGACACAAAGCCCTGAACCAGGTGATGTAAGGACAAAAAGAAATAAGATGTGATCTGTGGTCTTCAGGGACTCAGATTGTAAAATGTGTTCACCATTGGTTAGGCAAACATAAGAAATATACTTTTATCCATGCCAACCTAGATAAAAGAGGATAGAAATAAAGTGGCTTTTAATTCTGACTAATATAGCTATCATAGTTCAAGAAAGTATTAAAAAATCTGACTTTGTCACTTCTAACTTTGAATCTTCCCAGAAAAAAATGACTTCATGGGGCTTTGTTTTAAATCTAATCACTTAACTACCTACTTATCTATTGGATCATTGGGAAAGTCATGACACATTTTTGCATAGAAAAATATATAAAAATGCGTCATGATTTTTCTGATGACACTGTATTTATATTTTTACTTATTTATCTAGAATGTTAATTTACCCCAATTATAAGCCAATACAGAAGAGTAAAATATCCTCTTTTCCATCCTTTGTAGCACAAAATGGCCTACATCTCTAAAACCCAGTTGCCACAAGGACTTAAACTTTTTGAAAGGAGTTGAACCATAACTTTTTTGGGGGGGAGAGGATTTTGCTATAGGGTGCGTGCACTCACCAGAAAGACAGAGACAGAGAGATAGAAAGCGAGAAATTACTCCCCATGGGGTGATGACCACACCGCAATCCCTTCTCCTCCATTCTCTTCTTGGGATCTTGGGCACATACGCACACTCACCTGACGTGAGTTTAAGCCACCAGGTTTGGGACTCGAACCACAGTCAGCTACATGGGAATTCAGTGACATAGCCATTACACTAACTGCTGGTCCGAAGGGCCATAACTTTTTGATCTGGGTACACAAACCATCTTCATGCAGGTGATTCACAAACATCTGTTTTGGACTAAATATATACTTTGTCTAGATTTTTTACTAGCTATATCTGACTGAGACAAGTTCACTGTAATTTGGAAGAGAGTTTGATTCTTAAATCATCTTGCCTGCTAAAGTTCTGTCTGGATCCTATTATTGAGACCAATGCACAGATTTCAAGGCCAAACATGGCAGCAACAACCAGACTGCCAAGTTTACCCACACTATATACAATAAAATGGTGATTCACAAGTTGTTTTCAGTTTTGTAGCTCTCACTGAGTTTGAAAAAAATAAACTGTCTCAGAGGTGTGAAAAATAAGTTAATACTTGGAGACCAGCAAGTGGCATGTTGGTTAAGGCGCTGTACACTCCCACATGGCTGACCACGGTTCAAGTCCCTGGACCTGGTGGCTTGCTTTCTCACTCTTGCTCTCTCTTTCTCTGTGTCTCTCTCTGGTCAAGTTAAAAATAATTGAATGAATAAATAAAATTAAATAAATAATTATTAAAAAAATAAGTTAATACATAGGAAAAGGAAATGTCTGTCATGAATGCATGGCTCTCAGAGAACTAAGCAATATCCAATCCTTGTCCTTAAGTAAGTCTTGTAAAAGTCATAAGGCAATAAGACAAAACTCCAGAGACAAAGTCTTGCCCACTCATGCCATTCATATATCCCAGTATTTCTCTGAAGTAGTTTAGTAGCATCTATTAAACTGACAAGGATCAGGTTTTATTTTAGATGGCAGAGAAATTTTCCTAGTGTATCAGCAACGAAACAGGCATTGCAGTATTAAATAGCTTAAAATGAGTAGTTTGAGGGCTATGCAGAACACCTGGTAGACAGGTAAATCAGTGTGTACAGGTATATTAAGAAATCTTAAGCATCTATTCTACCAAGAAAATCTAAAACATGGACTGGAACAAAACCTAAGGACAAAACTCGAATGTTTCATGAGATGAGATGGTATATTTAATTTCATAAGAAAATATAGTATTGGGACCAGCAGATAGCGTAATGGCTACGTCACTGGACTCCTATGTAGTCGACTATGGTTCAAGTCCCAGACCTGGTGGTTTAAACACACCAGGCACATGTTCGTGCGTGCCCAAGATCCCAAGAGGAGAATGGAGGAGAAGGGATTGTGGCGTGGCCATCTCCCCCGGGTGTGGGGTGGGGTGTGATTCCTCACTTTTGCTTTCTGTCTCTCTCTGTCTTTCTGGTGAGCACACGCACCCTATAGCAAAAACCTCTCCGAAAAAGAAAAAAGTACAGTATTTATAGAACTAAGTATAAATCATTTAGCATTTATAAATGGGAACCTGTTAACTCTAAATTCTTCATATGCATAAAAGGTAAGCCTAGGCACTGATGATTTCAGATGATTGATGTTCAGAAAATCAATCTTGGAACTAGCAGATGGCATTATGATTCGATCGCTGAACTCCCACATGGCTGACTACATTTTGAATCATGGACCTGGAGGCTTGAAACTCACACCAGGCATGTGTGCATCATGCCCAAGATCCTGAGAGGGAAATGGAGAAGGGATTGTGGCACAGCCATCCTCCCTGGGGTGGGAGGGGGAAGTGATTTCTCATTTTCTCTAACTATGCCTCTCTCTTTCTCTGGTGAATGCACACATCTTAAGGCAAACAAACAAACAAACACTCTTAAAAAAAGAAAAACAATCATAATAATTTTAACAAATATTTATTAAATGCTTCAAATAGATAGATCCTTATTACATACTTATTTGTTGAAGGCACTATGCTTGGCCTAACGAGAGTATTCAAGGAGCAAGATAAGACAGAGTCAATTAATAAGCAGTACATTGACAAAATTTATGTAACGCATATCCAAAAAAAGATTTTCAGAAGAGTGAGAGAGTTTATCCAGAAGGGAAAATTATAAAGCACTTCATGAAGTAGGCAGCTGTGGCATTTTGACAAGGATGTGGGGGTGGGGGGGTGGGGACAGAATATTTCTGAATGGGAGGACAATAGTAAAAACAGATGAATACACAGGAAATGAGAGGTATGTTTGCGACATCAGGTATAGATAATTTTTGCTTAGTTTGTAGAAATTTTATAGGGAGATAGAAATTCAGTCTGAAAAGGAAGTTGGGCAATATTGTGAAGATCCTTAAACTTCAAGTTAAGAGATTGATCGAGGGTTGTATAACAGGGTTTCTCTACCTTGGCACTGTGGATATTTTGAACCACATAATTCTTTGTTGAGAGTTGTCTTGTGCTTCACCCCTGGTCTGTGGCATTCTTCCTCTACTTATCTCTCTCTTCTGACAACCAGAATGTCTCCAGATTACCATACTCCCTGGTTGGCAAAAATCACCTGATTGAAAACCACTGTGTTTGACAGTGAGAATCTGGGAAGGTTTGATAATATAATGCAAGACAAGCTTTTCCTTACCTTCCACATCTAATTTGTCAAAAGTGATCTAAACTTTTCCAAAATATGTCTTGAGTTCTTCTCTTGCATCACTATTGCTACTTACTGAGGAAAGGCCCTTCACCATTCCCACAGAGATTCTGCAATAGCCTCTTACCATCTTCCTATCCTAGGACTTTTCACCTACTAGCCATTTTTATACCCCTTTCAAAACATAAATCTGATCATGTTACCATTCTACATAAAATGACTCAAAGACTCTGCTGTTTTTGTGGTAGAATTCAAATAGGTAACATGGCCTTCTTACCTGTACAACTTCATTATTGGGCTTCAGGGGTCCAGAAAAAAAAATTGATAATGAACCAGGGTTACATAATTAGAAATGAAGTTAAAATAGGTTGCATTAATCTCATATCACTCTGGTTTGCTTTAAGTGCTAATAGCTCAGACGTCACTGAAATGACATTGTGAAATCTACAGGTAATCATCATCACTCATTCTTGGGACAATGTTAGAAACCCAGAACCCACTGTCAAGAGTAGTGGGCAATCTGACTGTGAATTATTGAACTTTTATAGGGTTATAGGTTGAACAGCCTTCATCTAAAATACTTGAAACCAGAAGTGTTTCAAATGTCAGATTATTTTGTATTTTAGGATATTTGCATATTCCCTATGAGACATCTTGGAAATAGGACCCAATTCTAAACATAAAATTCATTTATGTTTTCTATAAATATTATACATACTGAGGGCAATTTTATACAGTAGTTTGGTGTTGCAGTATTTTGCCTGTGATTCATCAGAGGAGATCAGGTGTGGAATTCTCCCTTTGTGTGCATGTCAACACTCAAAACAGTTTGGACTATGAAGCAGTTCAGGTTTTAGATTTTTGAATTAGGGATGCTTTACCTGTACTAACTAAAATACAAGGCATTAAGTTAAATTTGATGTTAAATAAACAATGAATGACTTTTATTTTAAGCAATTCATATGCAATATTTGAGATGTACACTAAAACTAGTCAGTTATCTGAAATTCAAATTTAACTAGATATCCTGTATTTTATTTACTGAAACTTCAAACCTAGTTATTATCCTTTGATAATTTTTGCCTCTATATTTCCTAAAAGGGAAGCAGTGAAGTTTGATTGATTGTCATTGGTAATTAATATGTTCTTCAAAGACTTGGGTCTTCTGTAGAGTACTTATACACAAGAAACTTGCTGGCTTTTGAAATAACCTCTACTAACTACTTTGTGGAATGAGAAAAATTAATCAAATGCTGATAGCTGCTTATCTTGTATTGGCTTATCAATACTTACATTTTGTGAAGGAACTCTATTTCTGCCTACTAATAAACATTTAATCTGCTAGTGACTACTTCTGTCCTCATTTAGAATGAGAGTCCTTGATCTGAAAAGTCCTTGAAACTCTGAATATTTTACATAAAATTTGTAACTTTACACAATTGTTTTCTGAGAAAGGATGTATAGTTTTGATAGATTTTTTTTTTCTTTTTTTTGGAGAGGTTTTTGCTATAGGGCGCATGTGCTTGCCTGAAAGACAGAGAAAGAGAGAGACAGAAAGCAAGAAATCACCCCCTAGGAGGGATGGCCATGCTGCAATCCCTTCTCCTCCATTCTCTTCTCGGGATCTTGGGCACGCATGCACACGCGCCCAGCGTGAGTTTAAGCCACCGGGTCCAGGACTTCAATCGCTGTCAACTACATGAGAGTCCAGCAACATAGCCATTAGGCTAACTGCTGGTCCCTAGTTTTGATAGATTTTAAAGAGGTTCAGCATTATAAAAAGGAGAAATAATTTTCTTAGAGTCCCTTTCCAGAGAGTACCAGATCGCAAGTAAAATTTGAAACCTTTGCCTCTTACAGAATCCACTTGTCAATTATCAGAAGGTTTTTTGATCACAAACTAAAAAGAAAGCTCTGAACATAGAAAAAAAAATTTAAATAAGCACTAGCTTAAAAATAAGCACAAAAGTTCTTAAGTTCTTTTCTATCTTAAAGGAAAAAAAGAACAAAAAGAAAATTTGAATGTGGAATTTTCTGGAAACAATTTCTACATCTGTTAAAGGTCTACCCTTTTACAGGTCTATACATTTGAGAGCTGGCTATTCCTAGGTCTGACATGTGCCACCTTAATCAACACTTTGGTATGGGTGTAATGGAAAACATGTTTTCTCTGCCTCAACTAGTTTAAATATCTGACATCAACCAAATGGGATGAACATTCTGAGTTCTGTGATAGACAGAACTTCTGACAGCTAAATAGAGGACACGCTGCTCATGAAAGATAGCCTTTGTAGCTACTATAGCCTCCAAGTGGAAAACACTCTCTTAAAATAAAGAAATTTGGCATGGCTTTTTTCTAGAATCTATGCCAAAGATCTCTAATACTAGAGGCAGTTCCCATAATCACAAACTCTACTGGTTGGTCTACTAACACAGTGTTTGGTGCTTTTCCATCTAATCAGATATGAGTGTGGAAACAGCCCAAGGTTTCCTCGGGTGTTTATATTATTTCAACGGCACTTCCTTTGATTTACCTAAGGGATGTTTTGTTTTAATTAAACTTTATGACCAAAGACAGGCTGAAAAAGTATTGAAGTGGATGTACATTGTTTATGGGTTTTGAATACAATTATATCAACCATAAAAATAGACCAAACAATTTTGCCTGTCTGCCAGAAATCAATTTTTGATCATAGGATTTCAGGTCTTCATTTTGTTTTCATTTAAAGTAATAAAAGGTTCTTGCTGATCATTAACCAGAGAAAACTGTAAAGTCAGTAAATCTGGAAACTAACATTTATTAAGTTTCAATAGGGAATGTAGTAAGAAGATCTGATGTTGGTTAAATTATGGACTCTTTCCAATTAGTTGGCTCTCCTTCCAAAGCAAATGTACTAAAAATAAAATAACTTCCTTTTGATGTCAATTATAAAGTGTGTATTTTTTTTCTCTTTTTGTCTTCTAGATTTTGATAAGATTTGGCAAGATAGTAGCTGTGACCCTATCTGACATTTGCCTCAGAAATCATGCCAAATGTCATAAGGTCATGATCCATTTCTTTCACACTCTCTATGCTTTTATGTATCAACTTCTTACTTTAGAAGCAAAAGAAATGGTATCTTTAGTAATTCATCTTTATTGAGGACTTTTATTAAAATAAAACAGCTCTCATGAGGCAAAATATTAGAATAAATGGCTTCCAAAACATATTCATCAACTCGTTGACAAGTCACACTAGTCCCTTAGCACAGAAATTTGATTCTTAGAAATAGATTTCTAACTACTTTCTTCCATGTTTGCAAAAATGTTGAGGAACACAACACATAGGGTTTCTACTTCAAGATCACCAACTATCTGAGTACTCAGACCTACGACTACTCTCTGCCCTCCTCATATTCAGCTAATAGAGCAATATGAGCTGAGGGCTGTGTTCCTCAATCTCATATCTCTCCTTTGACACTTGAGTGTTTCTAACAAGATAGCATAGTGATAATATTGCCATTGTATTTCACCTTACTTCACACATTTCTACTCCAGAAAAAGAGATTTTTAAGCCAACTTTAGAAACAAAGGCATTATTGAGAATATGAAAATCATATCATAAAAATTCAATTTAATAAAATGAAGTTCCCATTAAGTCAAGAGCAGAGAATTTGAAGTAGATCTAGATTCCTTTCCTGGTTTCACTTTTCATTATTGTACATTCTCAACCATGTCGTTGACAACTGTAAAGCAGGGATTTGGATACTTCTCTATAAAAAAAAGAACCTGAGGACTTCTTTCCTAGAGGAGTGCTCCTATTGTTTGGGTTCATTTTGTTGACACAGTGGTAAAAGCTGTGCCTTATTAAAGACTGACTCACACATGAAAGTGGCCTTTTTAAACCCCTCCCACCCCTATTCTCTGAGGTTGGATAAATATTATTTAGGGAAAATAGACCATCTCTCTTGCTACCACATGACTGATGAAGTGAGAAGAAATCCCCAGCATTCAGTCCAAGATTTAGGGCAGCAATTCCCTTGCTCTTGTGATTTCTCTGATTTCTCACCAGTGTGCGTATTCTGGAGTGACCTTTTACTTTCAAGCAAGATCTGATATTCAGGGTTTGAATTGGGATGATAGGAAGTAGTATAAGCCTTTAAAACTTCTTTGGCTTTACTATATTTGAATCTACTTCACTAGGTCAAAAAAAGTCATCTACATGGCCCATTCCAGAATGTTAGGGTCAAAGTGCCAGATAGTAATTAATAGTTCTTTGCCCAACTTGTAGAGATGACTGGTCTAGGATAGGATTTAGGTATTTAGAATCTTATTTCTTGGCCGCTTATCTCTTAATAGATAAATATTTACTGGCATTCCATTTTGACATGATTTATACTTATTGCACAGGTGGTTTGCAAGATTAGTTGAAACAATATATGTTGAAATATATGCTTCAGACACTATAAATAATTCTACAAATATTTGTTATTTGTTATTATTTATTGCAGGCATATTGTACAGGGATATTTCTGCTTTTTATTATTTATTACAGTATAATGTACTAGAGACTTGACAATTGTTTATTAGTCGCAGGTCAGTTCTCCAGCTTCTTCCTTCTCTCTGCTGTGCTCATGTTTTCCAACTGACTTGTTTCTGCTTCTACGCAGTTCATGTACATATTTCAAGAGCTTTCAGATTCTCTTTACACTTACTCAGTGACTACTTATGTTTTAGAGACTTTGTGGTCCCACCTACAAAAATGTCTCTGGACTACATTTTTGCTGTTGTTCTCTGAAGTATGAGAATGTGTTTTCTCACTCCATTTTAACCTCTTTGTTCTTTTTGCATTGCATAGGGTGCAGATACCTGCCCCTCCTTATCTTTGTCTTTTAAACTCAACCCATTCTCTCAACACCACACTTTCTGGGGTAGGTAAAAAAGCAATCATGAACAATCTGAGAATTGGCTTGGCATAGCCCTCCTACTTAGTTACTACCCCTGCTACTGTCAACTCTATACTTCAATTTTCATTACTACTTCTAGAACCTCATTTATGTTTTGAGGGAGTGGATGTTGTAGAGCTCTCACCTGCTGGGCTAACCCTTGCTTTCCCATTTGTTATACATTCACGATTATAGAGTTTGCCACATTTTGAAGGCTTTACCCACTCTCAAGAACCAGCTAAATGATCCCCATCCCTATCAATGTTAATTTCTCTCTTTATCCTCTTTTAGCTTCTCCTTTGCCTCTCCTTATGGCCAATTACCCTTGTGTTGATGTGTGAATCTTCTTCTCCTACTGGACTGTGAGTTTCTGAAAGGGTGCCTTTACCTTACTAGTCTTTGTATAATTTGGAACAATCATATCATCTTTTGTGTATGAGTAGTATATGGGTAGATATGTATGGAATGGGTTTGTATTGAATTGCTCCTTTCTGTCTTCATGCATACATACCTCTGAAAGGCTCCTTATACCCTTTTTATCTACTTAATACTAACTCCTTTCCATTTAAATGCTGCTTCCTCAGGCATCCTTTCTTGAGCCTTCCCTCTGAGATCTGGCCTGATCAGAGAGAAGTCCTGATCAGAGTTCAGAGAACATTGAACTATATTTTAGCCAATTAGCATGTCATGTCTCTGCTTCCAGGGATAAATTTTAGAGCTGATATAGCAGTGTCTTTATGCAAATAACTGGTGTAAATATGTACGATTCTCATCTAAACCGCTTTTCAAGAACTTTCATCCAAGTTATGCTGGGCTGTTTTTATAGCTGCAGTCAGCACCAATACTCTTTTGTTTCTTTGTTTTCTTGACATTTTATCCAATCAATTATAACGTAAATTGCTCTTTGCTCCCCAAATGGCATGGCTTTCTTCCTTTTGAACCAGTTTATGAAAATGTCAGAAATTGTTAAAGGAAGGGAAGAAACAAAAAGCCACAAGAGAAGAAATATAGCTTTTATGTTTAATTGACATACAGCCTGTCTCTTAGCCCTTGTGATTTGAATTTGTATGTATTAAGGGTAAGGGAAATTCCATGCTAATTATTCACACACCTCTTCTCATTTGGTCCAACTCCTGACCTCAGGTTGGGGATGCAGGTAGTTATTTTTAGAGCTGTGTTAGAAATGAGAAACCTAGACTCAATGTGACTTATAATCAAAATTTAGAATCAGATTCCTCAATTCCTAGGCCCAGTCCCAGGAGTTAACTAGGTCTGTGACTATGGCCAAGTTTGTTAATCTTTTGCAACTTAAATTTCATCTGTAAAAGGGAGTCTATGTTAGAATTAATTTAATTCTCTGAAAACAGTGCCTTTGCACATAGTAAGTGCTCAATAAGTGTCATTGATTAATACAATAACATAATAATACCTGTCTTTAGGGTTATGGTGAAATAATGTATGCAAAGTTCTTAGAACATTTTCTTAGAACATACTTAATAATTGTTTTGGGTATTTTTTATATTTAAGTTTATTCTATTTGATCATGGTAATGAAAGGTATGATCAAATGTATCATTGACTGGGGATACAGGACTGAGTTTTAGTCCCACCCTTAGTACAGTTCGGGCAACAGCCCTTGAAGTATCTTACAACTTTTGTCACTATCATATATTTAAAAATAAACTGTATGTGTGATTCAAAGATCTAAAAATTCAACAATTGCATAAATTGATAAGAGTTAATAATTTCACCATGAATATACTATTTATCAATTCAACAACTACTATAAAGAAATAGCAATATTTATTCTTTTCTTTTCTTTTTTTTTTTTTTTTTTTTGAGAGGTTTTTTGCTATAGGGTGCATGTGCTTGCCAGACAGAGAGAGACAAAGAGACAGAAAGCAAGAAATCACCCCCCAGCGGAGATGGCGATGCTGCAATCCCTTCTCCTCCATTCTCCTCTCGGGATCTTGGGCACACACGCACACGCGCCTGGCGTGAGTTTTAAGCCACCGGGTCCGGGACGCGAACCACGATCGACTACATGGGAGTCCAGCGACATAGCCATTACGCTAAATGCTGGTCCCAATATTTATTCTTTTCTACCATTGCTAGGTATTATTTTATATGTAGAAGTTTTGGAGAGCATTTTAGGGTATGTGAGATGAGATGCAACTGAGGTTAACAGTGCTTGGAAACATTGCTTTCAACTGACCTTTTCCTGGATCCTCAGCTGTAGTGGGATATCCTGATACTAGGTTTGTTCAAGAAGTAAAATGTTTTAAACCAAATGGGATTATTAACAACACCATGAAATGAGCTCTTTAACTTTGCCCAGCATTAACTACCAAATTCTAAGAAACTACAATAGAAGAATGTAAAGGCTGCCTGGAAATTTTTTTCTTTTTTTTCAGATTTGGGTTTGGTTTTTAGTTTGAGTTCTTTGTCTTCCGAATATCAAGAAGTTATTCCTATGAAGAATCGTAGCCCATACTTGGAAGGTTGATGACTGTCAATCTCAAGCTTTCAGTTTTTCAGAAAGAGATTTGAAAAGCCGGGACCAGCAGTTGGCATGATGGCTATGTCGCAGGACTCCCATGTAGTTGACCGCGGTTTGAATCTTGGACCTGGTGGCTTAAACTCACGCCGGGCGCATATACGTGTGTACCCAAGATCCCGAGAGGAGAAGGGATTGCAGTGTGGCCATCCCCCCGGGGGGGTGATTTCTTGCTTTCTGTCTCTCTGTCTCTCTCTGTCTTTCTGGTGCGTGAACACACCCTATTGCAAAAAACTCAAAAAATGAAAAAAAAAAGAAAGAAATTTGAAAAACCACATTACTTTGCTTGAGGTATGAGGTATAAATAATCAGCAAACAACTCACCTCACCTCAGTCAAAGATGAATAGTAATTTTAGAATTTTAGATATCTCTAGTAAGCCTAAGCAGCGAGGGTGAACAAATTACATTTGATTGCTAATTTGGATGTGCAGTAAGACCTACTGCCTTTATATATCTAAATTTATGTACTTTTAAAGTTCCAGGTTTGAAGAATATAATATAATAATCAGATCCAGTTTTTCAGTATAGCTAGAAAAGATATTTTTCTGGACGATGACATAATTTTAAGCTTTTAGATATGAGTCTGAAACATCTAGTGCAGTTGTCCAGACAAGCCAGATTCTTTGGGTATCTGGAAAATCATTGTTTCTTTGTTGTGTAGACACCATTTCCAATACAATGTTTCCATATTTACAAGGCCATCCCCAGTACTTTCAATCATGTTTAATGTCAGGCTATTTGTCTGAAAATCCAGCTGTTGAGTGGAAGTTTACATTGGGCTTCTCCCCAAGGGCTTTCAGAGTAGTCAGTATAAAGTCCGGAAAAAGTGAAGGGTAGATTGTTCTTAGCACGCAGGAAGGAAGTTGTCAGGCGGAAAGAGGATATGGGTCTGTTTGCATGCAAGGGTCAGTATTTGCTAGCTAGATATTTCCGCTGTGTCCACACGACAAGAAAATCCTCAGTTTCCTGTGTTGGACAAATAGCAGGAAAGGGTGTGAGGATAATTGAATGACATTATCATGTTATAACCTCATGGGTGAGGAAAGCCTGCTTATCAAAACCGATAGCAGCACAAGAATGTTTGGGGAGGAGACCCAAGGTGCTGGAGTCACTTGGGGCGTTTTTTCCTCTTGGGTGCTTTGGATCTTTTGGCTTTTACAGACCTGACATTCTTCCTCTCAGATAGAAGGCACTATTCTTATTCATTGGAAAGGTACTATTAGTTCTAATTTTTGGCATTCCTATCCAGCAAACAATTCAGGTATAAAGGAAATAAGGAACACTCATCCCGATTGGCAAAGTAGATAATATCAAGACCTGCGAGTAGGAACCACCCTTCATCCCAGCCTCCTTAGGTTTAACCATAGATAGTCATGCTACACACTTGACTTTACTCAAGGGTGGATTTGTTTAGTGCAAAGCCCATTTCCAACAACAATTGGTGCAATAGTTTAAATGAATGTGAGAGTTAAAAGTACAATTCTTTCTGCCACTTGAAGGGTTCCAGATGTGAAAATTGTTCTTAAATTTCTAGCTCTCCTCTTTTGGAGCAATACATAGATAGTGCCTACACTTCTGACCTGTAAACCTAATTAGATTATGATTGAGACATGTTATTGAGCATGTATTAGTGTGTTCTATAATTAATCAGTTTTTCCCACTATTAGAAATGACTATAATCCAGAATCAAACAAATTGGTAAATAACGAATAATTGTAGGTTCGTTCTTATCATCGACTTACTTTTTATAATAAGCAGTTTAAAATTAGCCTTCTAGAAACTTTCAAGATTGGAAAACACTATGAGCAAAACAAATTGGCTAAAGTAATAATATCTACATTTAATGAAAAATACCCTTTTTATTGTAAATTTAAATTCAACTGCAAACTCCCTGATTCCCAACAAGAAATACTTAAGTTCAATTAAAAAAAAAGAAGAGAAAGAAAGAAAACGAAAAGGAACAAAGTCTATTCTCAAGGATATCTTATTATAAAGATAAAAAATAGGAATAATTAATCTTCTAAGAAACAAATCAAACAGAATAGAATTAAATCTGTAAAGGCAATAATAAAATAAGTAACAGAAAACATTACAGAATATTAAAATGTTATAGAAGAGAGTTTCAAAAAGAAGATACATCGAGTCTTTAATGACTCCTGGGGTAAGAGGCCTGCAGTTCATCTTGAAATCAGAAAATTATTTATTCTCTTATGCTGATTTGGAGGCACTCTTTTCCCATATAGATTTACGAAGCAGGATATTCTACCTGGGCCATAAATTAGGGTTAAGGCTAGGATACCTCCAGTAAATTCACAGTCAATTTATATAGTTTTAAAAATGAATGACATTTAGAGCAAATCAAGAATGTAAATAGATTTTTAAGGTAAAATTGCCTATATTAAGTACCAAGTTTCTCACCACTGAAATTGATGACTTTTTTCCATGTGTACTACTGGTATGGAAAAGAACCACAACATTATTATGTATAGGTATTTATATGTACCCTTCATCAGTTATAAATTTAATAATAATCAGTATACAAACTTAATAATTGGTATATAAACTTAATCAACTGAAGCAACCAAATGAACATCTTTAGATTGCTCTTCCTAATTTTATTGGCATAAATGTACTAGAAAAGAGGCATAGGATGCTATAGAAAAAGAGGGGCTTTCACTGTCCTGTTTGTGAGCTTTCAGTAACTGGTTCCAGAGGTTGTTTGGGGTTTCTTATGCTTGGAGTCACTGTCATCATTTTTCTGTTTGTCTTGATTCCCAACCTCCCAGGCGCTTTCCACTTCAAACATTTTCTACACACTTCTCAGAATTATTTTGCTCTGACCATGTCACTCTGCTTCTCACGGGCCCCCAGAGGCTTCTCCTCACTCTTTAGCTTGGATGTTGACTGCCGCCTTCAGAACTCTCTAACACTGTTTCCACATTACCTGTCTGTCCTTTTTTCCCCAAAGTCACAGCAATATGTTGTGTGAAATGGCTAAAAGGACTCAAGGAGGAAGGTGCTTGCCATGTGCTTCTTTGTTACCCTGGCCGTGTTGCCCAGCTTGTTTTCAGCTATTCCCCAGGTAGTTGCAAGGTAAACGAGGAGCTGTGAGTTAGTGCTTGCTCGGGCTAGAGGCCTTCATGTGATCTGAACCTTTGTACACAAGTAGTAGGAATATATACGTTCGATAGACATTTTCATAAGCAATTTTTCTCTTTTTTAACTTTAATGTCTTCCCATATTGCATTCATCTGCATAACAGTAAACACATGCCCCGACAGAAAGTTGCAGGCAGGGATATTTATTTATAACAGATGGCACAAAGCAGGAGCATGATGAATTGGTGTGTGGCTCCTGAACTAGCAGGCCCATAAATAAAGTATCCTCAAAGCTACTTTGGGGATCTTGCTTGCTCAGAAGGAAGAAAGGCAAGATGATGCTCACAGTTTTGTTGCCTTATATAATATAATTCCAAACATGTGCAATTTAACCACATAAAACCATAATTTTATAACTTGGAATTTTTTCATGCAAAAGAAGTCTGCTCATTGGTAGCTTTTCAGACCCATGAAACAATTACAGCCATTACAATTTTTTTCCTTAGTTCATTTTGTGTTTATTGATCTAATGACTCAATGCATTTTAAAAGGCATATAATTGCAAACTGATTATTGTCAGAACATGACATAGACCAGTAATATTTATGTAACTTCTTGCATCAAACTTGATGCACTGATAGCTAGAATAAAGAGTTTATTCTCAAGGATATACTTATTAAAAAGATAAATATTTTTTTAAAGGAAGTTTTATTTATTAATTACATGAGTGAAAAATAGAAAGAGAGAAAGAGAGAGAGAAAAAACACCCCTAACAGGGTCTTGACACCACAATCCACCCCAGATTTTAGCCAGCCTTGAAGCCTTGAATCAGGGATAAGCGTGTGCTTGGTGTACTTAGGAAAGTTTCTGAACTTGAACCAGTAATCTTCCCACGTGGGACTGCCTTACAGAGCAATGTGTTTTACCACTGTGCCACTGCCTGCCCCCCGCACCTGCTTCAAAGTTTACATCATAAATGAAAGAGACATACACAGAGTCAAGCATCCTAATAGCTTGTTGCTGTGATATCCCTAGATTTAGAAAGCATGGATCATGAGCACATGTGTGCCCAGCATATTCAGGGTTTGCTCACAGAGCATACTGTTTTACAGCAGTGCCACCATTTGGCCCCTAAATGATACTCCTTTAACTTAGACTAATTTTGCATGTTTCTCAATATAAAAAGCATACTAGATTTAGTAATTATAAAAGTCAGGTTCAACAGACCTTGTGAGTGCAAATCATTCATTTAAAGGATTCAGAGACAAAATATTTCATATTTTCTTCATTCACCAACTTTGGAACTTCATTGACATTGTCTTTATTTTTTAAGGTGTACTGAGGTTGAAATATAACAGTTTTATTTGTCTCATATTTATTGAGCAAAATATTTTCAAATATTTGTGTTTATGTGTGTGTAGATCTAGGTGTGCGTGTTTATATATTTTTTAGCCTACTGACTTTTTTTATTAATAGAAAAACAATTGATATAGGGGCATTTTAGCCAATGAGGAAATATTTTTCACATTTTGGATCTATAATCTAATCTTCAACTGTGATTCATGAACAGATACTATTTACTATTGTATTTGAATTGGCAGTTTCTAAAGCAAAACAAATAATTTGACTCAACATCAAATTTACTATTTTGGCTCCCCTTAATTTAATGAGAGGAAGGAAATCAGAGGTTTACCATGCTTATAAGTTGATCAAAATAGGCTAAAATCCTGGAAGTACAACAGTCTTTACAATTACCAAGTCAAATTGCCATAAGCCATTTTCAAAATTTTCAAAAAATTTGCTAGAGGCAGAAATATAGAGGACAATATCACCCAATGAAATAATTTAAAGAGAAGAACAGAGTTATCTAAAAAAAAAAAAAAGGCTAAAGTCAATTTTTAAAAGGTTTCTTTATTTGCTTATTTGACAAATACTTACAGAATAGTTACAACATTATAAGAAGGGTGCTGAGTGCATCCAATACTTTCTTAGGTGCATAAGAAAGATACATAAGAAAACCTTGTTGGGAAGACAGACAGATAATTACAATACAATGTGGCAGAAAGTGTGATGGAGATGTTTGAAGAATATCACTAGTCAGAAGAACAGTACCTACCTTAGCTGTTAGAGGGGCCAGGAAATTGAATATTTAACTTACCAATACTTAGAATAAAGGAAAGCAAGGAAGAGACTTTGTGGGAATAAGTCTTGAATGGATTAATCCACATGGTCTGCATGATGTTATAATTAATATTGTGTTTTATCAAAAATGCAAGTTTGAGCACCAGCAGGTGGTATGGAGGTTAAGACTCTGGATTCCATAGGGCCCACTACACAGTTGGAGTCTTGGACCCACCAGCTTGAAAAATCACACTGTACATGTGTGCGTGTGTGCCCAAATTCCTGGCAGGAGATTGGAGGAGAAGGGGTTGTGGTGTAGCTATCCTGTCTAGGGGGTAATCTCTCTCTCTCTCTCTCTCTCTCTCTGGTGAGCATACTTGCTCTCTAGCAAAAACGAAAACAAAACCAAAAACACAAACGAAAAGGCAGTTTGATTTTCATACCCATAACTTGAACTCAATACATGAAATAATTCCATTAACTCTGATAAGGTCTGTAAGTTTTCCTTTATTGTTAACTGAATTAACTGGAAACTTGGACACTTGATAATCTTTTTGATACACTTCATTTTTAAATAAAAATGTAAATAAAGTGAACTTACAGCTATTTTTTATTAAAGAAACTAAGTATGTGCATGACAAGCATGTGTACATGAGATTGCTGATACTCAGGCTGTCAACCTCAAATCTTTACAAAATTTTAAATACAAGATTTAATGGACATTATATACTTCAAATCTGGAAACATAGTATGTCACATACAATTGTACTTATGGAAGCAGTGAACCCAGATATTTGAAATGGGAGTTGTCCCAGAAAATCTATGTCCATGGTTACTGTAACTATATGTACTTGCAATAATAGCAAAGGTTCGAAAGCATATTTATGGAAAGTTTTTAACAATAAGATTGTGTGTGTTGCTATTCCATTCCCTTCCCCATCAAACTAAAGACATATTAATAAAAAAATAAAATTAGCTGCAGCTCATGCTAATTACCTAGTAGTGCTGGTGAAGGTAGTTTTTATGTATAGTAATAGTTTACTTTTGCTAATAATCTGTCAAACCTGATAAGTAACTTTATATGTAAAGGTGTTCGCCTCTCAGCTAGGTTACAAACTCTGTGATTTCTGTCTCATTTGTTTCCCGCACATGTTCTTAAATGATAATCCAGGCCCTCCTTAACCATTCTGCATACTTCTGCTCTTCCCCTTGCTCTTTGTCTCACAGTACTTTAGCTCAAGGTTAGCTTAATATAGAGATAGCAAATAGGAAGATTCCAAGGATCCCAGGATATACTTTCCTGGGAAATGCAAGCTAGTGCTTTTATTATTTATTTATTTGCTCGGTCTCATTTTCATTCCCTCCCACCAGAAAATAGCATAGTTTACATAGACAAATGCCTTACATAAATATTTAGTAGAGTCTCCTCCCCTCTATTCAGTAAAAAGGAGGTATTGAAATGATTAGCTATTCACAACTAACTGGCCAAAAGGATGTGATTTATTGCCAAGGTCCAAGTTAGTGCAATTGACACGTTGTCTTTTCCCTTCAGCATGTGGGTTTCTTTCATCGGGAGCTAGATTACAACAAAACCAAAAAAGTTCTCAAGTGAACAGCATCATGTAAAATTCCTATCAGACAGTTTGCATTTTATTTCCAGTTGCTTATGTCATTACAAAGGAACTAAAACCAATTATTTTGAAGGAATACATAAATACCCAATTCACAAATAACCAATGTTTTTTCTTTGCCTCAGACTTAAGATATCTACTCAAGAGAAGGCATCTAAACAAGTGTATCTCATGCTTTGTATCTCATGCTTTGTAAACTCAGCAATCACATTCAAGTGACTTAAGAGATTCCTAAGAGATAGAATTATATTTGTAATATGACGATGCTCAAATTGAAGATTGTTAGAAGGAGAAAGCCTGTTCTGTTTTTGCTAATAACAGAGGCATTAACGTGTCACCCTGGTTACATCACTTAGCTTTTTGTATCTCCTTTTTCTTATCTAACTTGGGATATTTGTATTTCTTTGACTGTCCTAAAATCTATTGAGAAATTGAAAGTGAAAATCTTTTAGAAATATAGACACCCTGAAAACACATTTGTTACAGCCCCAAATTTCACCTCCTAAAATACTTAAAATGTTTGCCTTATGTAATCTTTCAGATAATTTCCTCTGGCACCATTATTTTCCCAAACAGATTGTATGGGTTTTTAAAAATATAATAAAGACACTTTTTTTTGGAAGTTCAGATATTACTCTTTTGTTCCTTAATGAGTTAAATACTTAAGATTCTGACATGTTCAACTGTTTTTGATATATTCAACTCATGGACGGATTAACCTTACGTGAGTTTCCCCTGCCACATCAAGATGATCCTCACCGAAAAGGAGCAAATTGTTCCTAAACTGGAGGAGGAAATTGCACAGAAGAAGATATCCCAGAAGAAACTGAAGAAACAAAAACTTATGGCATGGGAATAAAGTCAGCATAAAGTAAATGTAGTTAAGAGTAAAAAGATTTTAAAAATGTTGATATGTAGCACATTTATTATTCTTTAGGCCTAAATATTTTAATTTTGATCTATTGAATCTATATTTTTTTAAATTTTCAAGCTTAAGGGTCTTTTGGAGGTTTGGGGACTATTTTTTATTGAGCTAGCTTTTTGATATATATAAAAGATTTGATATTACTATAACTTTCTAAATATGGCATGTTTATTTTTCATAGTATATGATCAGTATGACTCTGATTATTGTTCTTAACCTTACTATCTATTTTCCATGATATCATAACAATATTTGCTTTATTTTTGTTAGTATGTGAAGGACATGGTAGTTTGATGGTATCGACTGTTCCAATTAATGGCCTGTTATAGACCACCATTTCCTTTGCCATCACTTCATAGCTCCTTCCATGAAGAATTAAGAAATATTTTGGAGTAAAACCAAGAGAATGAATTTTCTGAGAACAGTGAGTGAATAGATAAATCCAGTATAATTTGTGCCATACCAGAATACTGATGTAGTAATGTAAAAATTGGGTCAATTGTGGGCTCATGAAAGAGAGAAGAAGATGAGAGAGAGCAATTCAAGTATCTTCTCTTGGATGTGTATGGAAGTGTGTTACATTTCCAATTGAAGAAGTGGAATCTTTTGTTATCTCTTAAATCTGTATTGATCTCATAACTTGTTTTGGCCAACAGAAAGAAAAAAATTACAGTATGCCTCTTCTTTTTTAAATTTTATTTTAAATTTATTTATTTACATTCATTCACTGTACATCATTACAGCATACAAAATGAGATTTTCCATCCAGAATACACTGTATAACTGTATATTGGCTAATTCAAATATATTACCATACATGTTATTGTCAACAAAGAATTTTTCATTTCTTGTTTCTTATATATTTGCTTCCCCCCCGCCCCTTGATTCCCTCCCTCTTACCCTCTGCCATTTCCTACCCTCCTCACACTGTCTCTTGTATTTATAGTTGCTTTCCATGCCTTTCCTACCCCCATATTTTATTGATTTACAAAAGAGCTTGATTAATCTAAATATTTTCAATAGCAAGTGCAGCTGATATATACATATCTATGAACACATTTCTGACTTTAGGCTTAAACTTCAACAATGAGTAGAATGAACATATTATAAAGTAGCACCTAGCAAGGGCTATATAGCTAACTGCAATCATTAAATAGGTAATTTTTATGCATTTTTTTTAATTTCAAGAAAAACAGTATTAGTTTTAATAGATCAAAATCAAAAAATGATAAGAGTAATTTTCTTAAGAATTAAAGCCAGGAAAAAGGTTAGGATTCAGTTCAAACAGAAGGTAGATGAACCTATCAACAGCTCAAGAGAAGACAAAAAGCCTTAAATCTAAAAAACATAGAAGAAAATCAGTAATGTTTTAGTCAAAACTCATAAAATTCTATTTCATCAGTTCAGTTCATGTAATTAATCTCTTGTCTACTGAATTTGCAGTGTTACTGTGGTCTGATCTTTTCGTTTAAATTCTGGAAGTTAACATTCAACATTATTATTGACTTTTCCGAATTTGTCCCTACCATTAAGTTGGCCATTTTCTTGGTTGTTTTTTGTAATCTTACTTTTCTGTGTCTGACTTTAGTTTTCCTGGCATAGCACTCCCTTCAGCTCTTCTTGAAGAGTTGGTCTAGTGTTCATAAATTTTTCAGGTTTTGTTTATCTGAGAATGTTTTTGTCTGTTCTTTCCATATGAAGGATAACCTTGCCAGGTATAGTATTCTTGGTTGAAATTGTTTTTCATTTAACACTTTGAATGTATTTTCCTGTTTTTTCCTTGCTTGCATTGTTTTTGATAGGAGGTATGATGTTAGCCTGATGGGATATCTTTTGAAAGTATCTTGATGTTTCTCTCTTATGAATTTTAGTGTCTTATCTGATGGTGGTTTTGGTTAATCTGGCTGATGTGCCTTGGGAAGATCTTCTTAAGCTGATTCTATGTAAAATTCTTTGTATTTCTTGGGTCTGGATATTTTAATGCCTCTCTAGGTTTGGTAAATTTTTGTCTGGGATTTCATGGAAATAATCTAATCTGTAACCGAATCACAACACTCTCTTGTCTCAGCCAAGAGGTAGCATGCAAATTAAGCCATCACAGACTAGCAGTCCCTGGCTATCCCTATAGCCAACTACAGAAGCATGAACCCAGAAATGTCAGATAATCCTGGTATCATATCAGCACAAGTTCACAACTGACCTGAGACCCAAGAGAAAGTATAAATACCATTTTTTTTTTGGTTTGTTTTTGTTTTGTTTAGGTTTTTGCTTTAGAGCATGTGCACTTGCCAGAGAGAGACAGAGAGAGACAGAGGGAAGGAAAGTTAGAAATTACAGGGGAGAAGGGCCATGCCTCAATCCCTTCTTTATTCTCCTGTCAGGATTTTGAGTAAGTACACCCTCACGTACATGGGCCCCACGTGATTTTCAAAATGTTGGATCTGGGTTTGTACTATGGTTGGCCATGTGGGAATCTGGTGCCTTAACCCCCACACCATTGCTTGCTCCAGTACTTATGTTTTTGAGTCACTGAATTTTGAGGTAGTTTGTTATATAGCAGTAGCTGAACTTTACAAACAATGTAAATTTTCTAACCTTTCTATGATAACTTTCATTTTCTAATTAATGACACTATACTTTCTTAAATACGCCATTTTACTATTAATTTTCTATTTTTCTCATCTGTGGTTTGTGTTTAAGTCTTTCTCTCTTCTTTAATGTTTTTGTCATAGGGCACATGTACTTTCCTGAGAGAGACAGAGAGAGACAGAGAGAGACAGTGAGAGGAAAAGTGAGAAATCACTCTCCATGGGGGATGGCCACTCCACAATCTCTTTTCCTCTGTTCTTCTAGGATTTGAGGAATGTAGGTACATATACTCAGCATGATTTTCAAGCCATCAGGTCTAGGACTCTAACCATAGTCTGCCATACGGAGGTCCAACGCCTTAACCACTATACTACCTGCTGGCCCAGTACTTTTAAGTCTCTTTAAAATACTATATAACTATATTTTAAAAATCTAATCTGAGGGTCTCTTTAGTTCCTGGATGTTCATTGTGATTACTGATTGTGTGTGTCTGTGTGTACAGTATCTTTTGTGATTTTTGTTTACCTTTTTGTTGTTGTGGTTCATTGTTTATCCTTCCTTGATTTATATTGGATTGACAAAGTTTTCTTTATTTTACTATTTTTCTTTTGCTAGTTTGGTAGAAATACTTTTTGTTTTTCTTAGTAATTATCCTGATATTTCTATTTTACATGTTTGACCTAAAGTTTTAAGTGATCAGTAGACCTATTTTCCTCTAAAGCAATACAAGATCAAGATCAAAAGAGTATTTTAACTTTCATTAACATCCCTATCTTCTATGTTTTTATAATACCTATTATTTTAGTACAGCCTTGGTTTTAGCTCCTACTTAAGTGATCATTATTTTCTATAATCAATGTTTATTCAAGTTTTCTTACACATTTATTTATTACTTTGATTGTATTGCTTCCTATTTTTCATTTTTTACCTTGTAATTTTCACTTTCCTGAAGTCCAATTTTTGGTAGTTCTTTTAAGAAGAACTTATAAATGACAGACTTTCTCAGTTTTTGTTCATCTGAGGAACATTTTCATTTTGCCCATACTTTTTTGGGGCATAGAATTCAAGGTTGACAATTGTTTTCTTCTAACACACATAGAAGATATTATGTAATGTCCATTGCTGCTATTGAGAGAAACTTGCTGTGGTTGTTCTGGCTAATACTATGTAGGTATGTTGTTCTCTTTGGGTGCTTTTCAGATTTTTATGTTTTGGTGATTTTGCAATTTTACTAGTAATTGTCTCAATATAAAATTAATTTTACATATCCTTCTCAGGATATTGAATTGGGTATTCTTTGTTTTTTTTTTTTTTTTTTTTTAAGAAATCTTAAGCTGTCTCTATCTTTGAATGCTGTCTCTATTCCATTTATTTAAGTGCTCTTTTAGAAGTATATTTGCTTTTCTTAGTTCCCAAAGCTTTTATTCTCTATTTGTGTTTTTCTGTCTGTTTCTAACTTTAATTCTCTGTGCTGCATTTTTTTTTTTTTTCTTTTTTGGAGAGGTTTTTTCGCTATAGGGCGCGTGCGCTCGCCAGACAGACAGAGAGAGACAGAGAGATCTGTGCTGCATTTTTGAAAGTTCCTAAAATTTATACTTCTCTTTACTAATTGACTCTCAGTTATATCTCATTTTCTTCTGAATGCATTTACTGAAGTCTATTTATTATTTTTTTTGAGAGGTTTTTGCTATAGGGCGCATGCACTTGCCACAATGGCAGAGAGGGTCAGATAGACAGAAAGCGAGAAATCACTCCTCAGGGTGGATGGCCATGCCGCAATCCCTTCTCCTCTCAGGATCTTGGGCACACACGCACATGCGCTTGGTGGGAGTTTAAGCCACCGGGTCAGGGACTCAAACCATGGTCAATTACATGGGAGTCCAGCGACATAGCCATTATGCCAACTGCTCATTCCCATTTACTTACGTTTCAATGATTGTATTTTTTATTCTATAACTTTATTTCTTTTCCATGTCTGCTTCTTCTTTTGACATAGGTTTAGTTTAGTATTTTTTTTTAGAGGTTTTTGCTATAGGGCGCATGAGCTCACCAGAGAGACAGAGAGAGACAGAAAGCGAGAAATCACCCCCCAGGGGGGTTGACCACGCCGCAATCTCTTCTCCTCCATTCTCCTCTCGGGATCTTGGGCACACATGTACACGTGCCCGGCGTGAGTTTTAAGCCACCGGGTCTGGGACGCAAATCGCAGTTGACTATGTGGGAGTCCAGCGACATAGCCATTACGCTACCTGCTGGTCCTGACATAGGTTTAGTTCTTTACTTACAGTTTCTATTTGCATTTTTTTCTGCAAGTATTTTTTATTACTTAAGGTTCTTTCATGTCTTCAAATGTCTTTAACATTTTAAGATTACTCCTTTTATATTCTTATTAAAATTTCTATTATGTTCTTAGTTCTGGTATTTCCTGAGGTCAATCTTGAGAAGATTCAAATTTAAATGATTTTTTTTAGGAGATAAATAGTGCATGGGAAGCAGGGTAGAATACGTTTTTCAGATTTACCACACCTTTCTCCCCCATCAGGAACAAGAGATCAGGGATATTTTTGTATTAGTCATTGGTTGACTGCTCTGGGGGTGTTACTGTTTGGAATGTGGAACCTGCTAAATGCAAGGCTTCTGCTGTTCTTTAGAGGCAGCCATCAGGCAAAGCCATACAGGTAACTGCAGTTGGGAGCTGGCAAGGACCCTGAAGTGGCAAAGTTCAAGCCCAAGGAACACTAAGAGTGGCAATCCACATTTGCTACAGGAAGTTAGTCCTCCTGTTGGTTTTGTTGCTGAGTCTTGCTTAGGTTTATTTTGTTGTTTAACTATGAGCTCTTTAGTGGTGCCGTGTGTGTGTGTGTGTGTGTGTGTGTGTGTGTCTGTGTACCTGTGTGTGAATTCTCAGCTTTGTAAACTTAAGAAGAATCTCCCCTTAGTAGTTTTACTTGTACTTCTGTCTTGTGTCCTAGGGCCAGCTTTTAAATTAATTTCTTATTTGGAGGGAACCCTGAACTATGAAGGTAGTATAAATTCAGTTTTTACTTAAATCTGTGTATGTTGCAGGCTTGGGGTTTTAATTAATCATTTTCTTTTCCCCAGAGCTCATTGACAAGCTTCCTTGTCATATCCCTTGTGTGGTGGTCTATTTTCTTTCTTTCTCCTTTTCCTCTGAGGGAGTGGAAACTTGTTTTGATGGTCCTAACTTGTTTTTTCAGTTTCTGTTCTAAATCCTTGCATTTTATAGGCCTCAGGTCTTGTCTCCTGTCCTTGGGTATGCTTTGCAGCCCTAAGCCCCTGGCTGTTGCCAATTTTAAGGACCCTACCCCAAGGCTGCTGCAGATTCAGCTCATGTGCTTACAATTAGGGCTTTCAGTTTCTGCCACCTGGGACTTTCCTTTCTCTCAAACTTAGATATGCATTAAAATTTTTATCATGTTTTCCCATTATTTCTAGATGTTGGTAGCAGAATGGTTTCAGCTTTACCTAAGTTTGCTTTTTATTGCTAGAATTGACCATATTGATCTTAAATACTTTAAACATGCATGTCGTATTTAAAACTAATATAAATGGGCATGCTTTTAGTAAGGCATTGTGCTGTTCAAGAAAAATGATTTTTTGGAGTCTAGATGATGCTTGATCCTAACTGTGAATCTTCTATTAATGAACTGTTCTTTAGACAAGCTATTTGAACTTTTTAAAAAAAGTTTTCAAACTTATGATAGTAAATGCATATGTATGAAAGAGAGAGAGAGAAGCAACCTGACAGGGTCTGGTCATGCCACAACCCTCCCTAGCCTTATAGCTCACCAGGATTTGGGACACACATATGCACGTACCTCAAGTGTTTCAGGTCGACCAGAATGGAGATCTGAACCCACAAATAGTCATGTGACTTTAGCTATGCAGTGCAGTGTACTACCAGCTGCACAACAGAGAATGGGCCTACATGTACTTTTAATTATTTAGTTCATCACATAAAAAAAGAGAATATATTTCCTAAGGCCCTCTATAGGAATAAAATTCTACCACTCTTTTACAACCTAGTAAAAAATCTGATGCAGTCAATTTAGAATAGTTAATGTAACTAATAAATTAATCTGTTTGCCTACCTTCTTCATTAGGATGTGACTGTCCTATGGACAGGACTGGTTACAGTCTTACCCCTATATCCAGTTTCTGGCACTACTACTTTCAAATCAGGGAAACCTAGGGGAGTGCTCTCTACTAAGGTTGTAGTGGTGAATAATTACTATTTCTTTATTTTCTTCCCCTCCCTGTTGCTTCCTCACCACAACCAAACCTTCTAACTAAACATACTGTTGGAAGTTTATATTCATTTTCTGTTATGGTCCTATCTCTCTCATTTCTTCCTGGACAAGCTCTATGCAACAATCATTTTGCATCTCTCTCCTCTTCCAAACTTTTCTCTATTTTTCATTCATTACCCTGATCTCTCATGATCTATTTCCACCTTTCTGGCTTTTCTTTCTAAATCTGTTTTATGGCTTCTCTTCTAATTCTGTACCTAAAATCCTAAAATGATTAAAGGTTCTATTTCTTCTAATTCTATATGCTCTCCATAAATCACATTATCTATTTCCATGGCTTTAATTAATATTTGTATGCTGATAGTGTTCAAAACTGAAATAATTGGGGAGGCAGGTAGCATAGTGGTTAAGACACTAGACTCCCATATGGCCAACCACAGTTCAAGCCCCGGACAAGGCAGCTTGAAACTCAGGCTGGGCATAGGTGTGTGCATGCCCAAAATCTTGCAAGGAGACTGGAGGATAAGGGATTGTGGCGTGGCCACTCCCCAGGGTGTGATGTCTTGCTTTCTGTCTGTCTGTTTCACTGTCTGTGAGTGCACACTCCCTATAGAAAAAATCTCTCTCAAAAAAAAAAAAAAAAAAAAAACTGAAATAACATGCTGTTATATGTAGTACTTATTTTCTTAGTATTTCTCCCCTTTTCTCCCCTTCTAAATTTAAGCTTGATTTAAACTCAAAAACTCATGAGAATCTCCAAAGAATAGCAGTTAGGGATTCTAAGATGGAGCAGCAGTAGCGGCACAGTTTTTGGAATTGTCCAACTGTGTATAAAAACAGGCAGAAAAAAAAATTGATTGCAAAATGAAAAACCTGTAGACAATCCTTAAATAAAAGTAAGTGATAAGGCTTCTCCCTGGGAGAAATTTAAGCTATCTCTTCACTACCATATCCTGCAAATCTGTAATAGTATCTGGCATATGGTATGCACTCAATAAATATTATTTGATAAATGACCACTTTTAGTTTGTGTTGCCTTACCAAAGCACAATGTTTAATTTTTGTCAACAGAGAAGTTAGAGCATTCCTGACAAAAGGAATTTCAAAAACTCCAAACTTCAAAAGAATCTCAGAAGAACAACTAGGGGTTCTGAGAAGATGAGGGCAGAAGCAGCAGCAGCAGCATAGTTTTTGGATTTCCCAAGTCTGTATAAAAACATAAAGAAAAAAATAGATAGTAAAATATAAAATCCATAGGAAGCCCTTAAGAGAAGACTAAGTGATGAGGGGTTTCTATGAACCCCAAAATATAAGAAGATAGGAACGAATCACTTATGAACACAGATCTGTGTGCTATTGATACCAGTGAAAGAAAATGCAGGGAGAAGCAATGGGTTGAGAAGAGGAGAGCCCCCAAAAAGCCAACAGGAGTTCCCTGTCACTGTAGAGAGCCAATTTAATAGCAGTGGCTAAAACTGGGTAGAAGCTTTGCTCACTTGAAGAACAGAAATGTTTGAGTTCCAGGGCCTTGGTCTAGCTCCCATGAACTCTCAAACTGATGCCAATGCTCTCTTCTTAGACATTTCCCCCAACTCTAATGTGCACGCACACACACACACACACACACACACACACAATGAGAGAAAACTGCTAGAAGTGGGCTGGCAGGTGGTGTGGTGGTTAAGGGGCTGGACTCTCACATGGCCAACAGTATTCAAGTCCCAGACCTGGCACCTTGTTTTCTTGTTCTCTCTGTCTCTCTGTGGTCAAATTTAAAATAATAATAATAAATTTAAATAAAATAATTCTTTAAAAGCTGCTAGAAGTAAAATTAAAGTTGAGCAAAAAGAGAAAAGAGGTCAATTAAATGTCAGAAATGAAAACAGAGCAAAGAAATCACAAACTGCAAGCCGCCATATGTATTTTGCATAGTGTTATTGAGATATAATTGACACGCAGTAAGCTACACATATTTAAATTGTGCATTTGACAAGTTTTGACATGGGAATCCATCACTACATTCAGAGTGAAAATATCCATTACCCACTAAAGTTCCCTCTTCCCATCCTCACTCTCTTCAGGTAGTCATTGATCTGCTTTCTATCACTGCATATTAGCTTGCAGTTTTCTAGTTTATATAAATTGAATCATTAGGTTGTAATAATTTTCTTTTTGCCTTTTTTCACTCTATAATTATTTTGAGATTTATCTGTGTTGTTTGTTCCATGCATATTCCATAAAATGAATATTCATTTTATTGTAATACTAAGTAATATTTTATTGTGCACACATGTCATAATTTGTTTATCCATTCATCTGTTGATGGATATTTGTGTTATTTCTAGTTTGGGACTATTATTAGTAGAACTGATATAAATACTTGCGCATAAGTCTTTCTATGTGCATATGTATTCATGTTTTTTGAGTAAATACCAAGTAGTGGAATGGATGGATCATAATGTAGGTATGTGTTACAGTTTCTAAGAAAAGGCCAAACTGTTTTCCAAAGTGGTTGTGCCATCTTACATTTCCATGAGCATGTATGAGAATTCTAGTTCCTCTGCATTTTCAGCAACACTTGATATGATCAGTGTTCTTTATTTTAGCCATTCTTTTCATTTTTTAAAAAAGAATTTTTTATTCTTGGGAACCAGCAGTTAGCGTAATGGCTATGTCACTGGACTCCCATGTAGTCAACCGCGGTTCGCATCCCGGACCCGGTGGCTTAAAACTCACACTGGGCGCGTGTGCGCGCGTACCCAAGATCCCGAGAGGAGAATGGAGGAGAAGGGATTGTGGCATGACCATCCCCCCTGGGGGGTGATTTCTCGCTTTTGGTCTCTATGTCTCTCTCTCTCTGTCTGTCTGGTGAGCGCACGCGCCCTATAGCGAAAACCTCTAAAAAAAAAAAAAAAGAATTTTTTATTCTTAAATTTTATTTGTTATTGTTCTTTTTTATTTGATCAGAGAGAGAAAGAGAAAGGAAAATAAGAAAGCAGATTTCCAGGTCTGAGACTCGAACCATAGTCAGCCATGTGGGAATCCAGCACCTGCACCACCACACCATCTGCTGGCCCCTCATTTTAGCTATTCTAATAGGTGAGTCATGATATCTTATGGTTCTAATTTATATTTCTCTAATGACTAGTCATAATGAGCCTCTTTTCATATGCTAAGTTGTCATTTATATCTTCTCTGATAAAGTATCTGTTCAATCTTTTGCCATTTTTAATTGCATTGCATTTTTAGTTCTAACAATTGTTTATATATTTTTGATGCATATTATTTATCATATATTTTTACTATACACAAAAATAATGTAAGAGAATATCCTATAAAGGTAGAAAAGCTATGGAAGCTAAGCCTCCTTCTAAAAGTTCAGAAAAACTAAGTACATAAAAATGAGCAACAGAGGGACCAGCAGATGGCACAATGGTTATGTTGCTCGATTCCTACATAGTCGACAGCATTTTGAGTCCCTACTCGGTGGCTTAAAATTCACACTGGGCCATGTGTGTGCATGCTCAAAGTCCTGAGAGGAGAATAGGGAGAAGGGATTGCGGCATGGCCACCCTTCTGGGGATGGGGGAGAGATGATTTCTCACTTTCTGTCTCTCTGTCTCTCCAGTGAGCACCCATGTCCTATAGCAAAAATCTCTCTCTTTAAAAAAAAAAAAAATTAGCAACATAAAAGTATTGAGTTTGAATTTCATACAAAGCTTCCATAAAGAGGATTAAGGAGCTAGTAGTACCCTACCTGAATCATAGGAAAAAACCTCTGCCCTAAATAGTATAAATTATTATAAAATCAGAAAATAACTTAGAAGTCCTGTTGCTAGAACCTAAACTTTCATCACTAGATGTTTATTTCTTTGTCTTAATAATGTTAAAAGAGATATACTACCAAGAGGATGACTTACAAAGTGACCGACACTTCAGTGAATATAATTGTATGTGATCTTTTGCAATATGACAGAGAACTGAGAGAAAGAGAAGTATCTCTGGGTAATGACTCACTTCTTAGGTGTTTAAGTGGAAAATAGAGAGGGCCATCTATCATGTGAGAAAATTCTAGGAAACAGCTTCTTAGGCTGGGGTGTTGGACCCTGTATAATGGCACTACTGGCAGCAGGTTGAAATCTAGTTTTCTGTAGAAAAAGAAAGGTCTTCAATGGAGGAGGCAAATAATTACTCACCATTTCACTTGATGTAATCATGATTCTACTCTTCAGGTGAAAAAATAAATAAGACAAAAACAAATATTTGGCTCTGAGAAGGTCATAAATAGGGAGAATTCTTACTGATAAAATGTTTATGACTCAGGGGAAAAAATACAAAGAAGAAGACAGATGGAGAAGTGGAAGCCCAAATGTGGTGTGTATAGAGATTGAGGGAAAAGAATGGCTAGAAAGTGGAGAAGAAAAAAGCAGCACAGATGATTCAAACAATCTTTTAAAGGTTTGCCCCCTCTTTTTGAAAAATTTAAAAATATTTTCAGCAAACAATATTGCTTCTCTCCTGGTTCTGTTTTGTTCAGTCTTCCTTTCTACACTGTTGTCTGTTCTTTGTTTTGTATCCTAGTTTTGCAGGGGGAATTCTGCCTAACCAGATACCAGGGGAGCTGCCAGCTATGTCAATCAGCTGTCATAACTAGGGCCAGAGACCAAAAAAGAACAGCAGAAGCCAAAGAGGAAGAAAAAAAAATTAAAAAAGAGACAGAGATGATGTGTGGGAGTATGTTCTAGGGTTGGATGGGGAGGGGCAGGCAGGAGGAGCTTTCTGGACTGGGAAAACACATTTTATCCATTCCTCCTGAGTCACTTCAGCTACACTTTTTTTCAAGTCTGTGGGAAATCAAGAGTAAAGGCTTGGCTTATCAGTGATTTCACTGAGCCAGGATTCAAAAAACTGAAGGGATATCCTGTACCAAGCTCTGAAACACTGACCTCAATAGCATCCCCACCCTGAAGATCTAACAGGAAAATATTTGCTTCTTTGTGTGTGGTAGCTCTGTAAGATATGTAGGATAGGGAAGGCGATAGGAAAATTTAGAGTCAGATACTGATTTCAAATAAAAGACTGGATGAAGTAACACATCTATTTCTTGGATGAAATATGGTGTGCTGTAGATTTTACCAAGTCCAACCATTTGCTTGTGTTTGGGTTAGTCTTGGAAAAGATCATTAGACCTGTATTTCTGCCAAACACAGTGAGGATTTGCCCATGCTGATGCTCAAATATGGACTTTAAGTTCAGTGTTGTGTCTACCATGTGCCTTGTCTAATCCATAATGGGCTTGCTTGTCAGGCTCTTTTCAGACATAACATAAACCACCAGAACAACTGTAATTAACATCGAGAATTCTGAATAACCTTTGGCTAGAGCTAATTTGGCCCAACTGTTTGAATAAGACCTTTAGTCTATAACCCTGGCCACTATCTAATGCCCTCTGTGACATAATTTTTAAAAACCAAATAAGTTCTATGTCCAAGAGTCCTGGGTTGCTTCAGACGAGAGTACATTCAAGTTGTTTTCTATGTGTAACTTGTTCCAGTTACCGACTCCAATTTTAATTTATCCTTTATGATTATATGATGTGATATTAACCTAGATTTAAGTATGTCAAGGATTAATGAAGAATGAGAACTATTATATATTAATTGCTGATTATATCACTGTAAGTATTTGATATCTTGTACTAAAATATAATCCCATTCAGCTAAGTAAGAACTTGGACTCCATGATCCTTTTATTATTACTCGCCTATATTGGAACCACAGTGCATGTTCTTTGTGTATATATATTAGAATCAATTATACATGAACGCTTATGAAGTTAGACTATTCAAGGCCCTCACAAACATAAGTGAGGTTTCTGATGCCAACTTTGTCTTTAAAGCCTTTGACTTACATGAAGCATAGGTAATGAATTCAAATAGCTACATGCTTATCTGCACATCATTATTGAAGAACACTCATTTCAGCAGAAGTTGGCAGTTGCACTCCTTAATGTGTCTCCAGAGCCATATCCTTCACATACTTTATCTGAAATATTATTATTTATTTCTGGCCAAAATTACTTTTGATCCAAATAATATTCATATTTTAATTTGCGGCCTCTCATGGGGAAATTCACATCTATTTGTGATTACTAGGTTCAGGGCAAGGTATTTTTGTTTGTTTGTTTGTTTGTATTTAAACTTCTAGAGAATTCAAAATCAATCTAGAACAGATCAGAGGTAAGATGTTTTTCTTAATAAGCAGTTCATTTTGAGTAAAGTTGCAGTCAATATATGTACCATAACAGGAAATTGTGTGCATGCAATAATATCTTTACAGTGAGTAACATCTTGTCATTTGTCAACACCTTTGTCTTTTATATCCCCCTGCAGCTAAATTTGGTTAGAAAAAGCCTATATAAAAAGGCATCTATGTATTCCTGTATCTCTGTGCTCATTGCGGAAAGGCCAAAGCACTTGACAAGCTGGTTATTTTAACACAAAATGATACAAAGGGAAAAGGAGCAGATACACAGGGAGACTATCAGCTTTTTTGTTAAACTACAGTCTTCTCTGAGAGTGTAGATTTGTCAGCATACCTAGTCAAGAATGATTATGAAAAAAGGTAGCCTGCAGAGATACAGTGATGGCCAAGATCCATCTCTGCTCCGTTTTGAGTTGTGTTTCTTTAGGTGGGTTTATTTTATATATGTCAAATTCACTTTCTTTGCAGGCATTTAGCAGTTTATTTCACATTCAGAACCCAATTCTGCAACTTGGTGTGCTAAATTTACAATTAGACACAGAAAACAATGTAAAAGGTGATGATCAGGAAGGATTATCATAAAATAAGTATGGAAGAAGAAAGGCAGAGAAAAATTTTTATCAACTGATTGATTCTAACTTCTGCAGGTAAGATCACACTGAAATAAGACATAAAATTAACTAGTCCCATAATCTAAATCTAACTGGAAATTTTTGGATAAGAAACAAAAAAAATGTGATTTTTCCAAGACTTGAATTATTTTAACACTGCACAATTAAACACACACAAGCACACTCATGTTTGTGCACACCCACACACAAACTTGCACACATTGACTTTCCTAAGTATAAATTTAGAATATTTTGTGCCTGAATAAATTTGCCATGTTTCCCAAGTTTAAAGATTTTAGCAAAACACCAAACATTTGATTCTTCTTGTCATTCCATAAAATATTTGAAAAAAAAATTTCCATAAGCTTTTTCAGAGACCAGATAAAAATGCCCTTTTTCTGTTCTTTGTCACCCTCCCGTTTCCTGTACACACCTATTTCTCAGACAGCTGCATTTAATACCAGATTCATGTCCTGACTCAAAAACTGTGACCTACCAAGAGAAGAAAGTTTTGAAGTGAGTGATGCTTTTATTTGTACTTACAGAAAAGAAAAATCCTTTTTCTTAAAGTGCTAAGAGGCTGGTGAGTCAGCTTCCAAGTCTAGAATAAGAGAGTGATTCACTCTTAAATTTCCTTGCTTGCTTTTGCAGTGAACATTTAAGGAGCATTCTTTTCAGAAATGCATTCCGTATATATGAAGAGGAATTAGGAAGAAAAGTGTTTTATCCTAGGGATGACTTGATAGCTATATATTCGAAGACTGTTCAGAATATCTTTAGTATATTTGACCTTATAATTTTGGGGATTTTCTATAAGGTAATATTGACAGAAGGGACTTCAAGGTTAAAACATCAGAATTTCCCTGTAACACAGGACTGTTTTCACTTGCATATGTTCTCTGGAGGTAGTAATTCTCAGAATAATACAAATTCACTCCGGTACCCAAACTGCCTGACAGGGTTGGTGTGCACTGAAACATCTGACCTTATGTGCTTTTTGGTGGCTCGGAGGTGCTTTCGAAGAACTTGTTTTGGAGTCACTCAGAGTTTCCCAACTTTCCCTAGTTTAACTTTTATCTTTGTTTCTCTTTAACAGTCTTTTGTGCTTTCAAGTTCTGTGTTATATTGCTTCTTGCGTACATCCAGTAGGAACTGAAGTTCATGGTTAACATTAACAAGGTGAACACTTTGTTAGCAAGGAACTCCACAGTAAGTCCCTAGTGGTCTCAGTGACAAATAGCATCAAAGGACAAATCTTTAGATCTGGGACTGTCAGGTGGCATGATGATTAAAGTACTGGACTCCCACATGGCCAACTCAGGTTCGAGTCCTGAACCTGGTGGCTTGCTTTCTTACTTTTCTTTCCTTCTCTCTCTCTCTCTCTCTCTCTCTCTCTCTCTCTTCTCTCTGTCTCTCTCTAGTCAAATTAGAAACAAAAATAATAATAAAATTAAATAATTATTTTTTTAAAAATTCAATTTCTACTCAATTACTTAAAGTATAGAAAGTTGTTCAGCTATTTGCCTATGTTCTTTAGGTCAACCTCTTTACTAATCTGTGATGTTCTTTATAACTTTTCCATATTGACTTATGGTGAAAATTCTGAGTGATAAGTAGAAAGCATGCTTACCTGTTTTTCATGCCAATTAAAGAAATACTCTTCTCATGTTGCAATTTCATCACTACTAAAAAGACCTAGATTATAAAAATCCACATTAAACTGTAGGCTATTTAAAGGCAGGAAAAGCACATCATATTTGTGTATTCTGTAACAGAAGATAAAGGGCTTTATGTACCATAGGTGCTCAATACATAGTTTGAAAAACTAAACAGAACACATTTGGTTTTCTCTGACTGAAGGAGGCTCCCAAAATGTGTTACCAAAACAGAGTGTTACCAAAAACTCTAGAACTAATAGATCAATAGTAAACCCATTCCACTGAATAGGAAATTGAGATAAAGTATGTCCAAATTACTTCAGTGGGTCCAAAATATAGAAACAAGTGAGTACATTCTAGATATATTATGTGTGTTTACCTATAGCCACATTGAGTTTAACTAATGTAGTCTCTTCTGGCATGAACGTATGGATACATGAGAAAGGAGAGAGGAGATGGATGGAAAGATATTGGGGGAAAACCTGGAATAACACCCAGTTTATTTCTTTTCAGGAATTCAATCCAAGTTTATATTTGGCACATTCTATAAGATTTATAACATATTACATTTTATAGGATATGTAGAAGAGGGTTAACACATATTCCTGACTTCTGTATTATAACCATTGTTTCTAGCAGCTTTTTAAGTTTTTTAGATTTTTATTCAATCACTGAATATTCTTACAGTGTACAAAATTATTTTTCTCAGTATGAATACAGTAAAAAAGAACATCTATAAACTTTTTAAAAATGAAAGTTTAGGGGCCAGCAGATGGCATGGGGATTAAGGCACTGGATTCCCACATAGCCAGCCATGGTTTGAGTCCTGAACCTGGAGGTTTGCTTTCTCACTTTCTCTCCCTCCCTCTCTCTCCCTCCCTCTCTCTTTCTCTCCCTCTCTCTCTCTGGTCAAATTAAAAAAAATAAACAAAATTAAATAAATTTTTAAATGAAAGCTTAATTTACTTGATGAGGTACTGAATTAATGTTAGCACTAACTAAATATTTATCACTTTATCAATAAATACCAGGACCCCAAAGTTAGGGGACTCAGAAAGATAAATGATGATGGTGGAGAATGGTAAAGTCAAGCGCATACAGCTAAGAAAGTGCTGAAGTAGTGACAAGGAAATCCAAGGGAAGATTCCTGATCAGAAGAGGGTATGAGGATTCTGAGAGCCTGATCGGAAGACAGTATGAGAATATCTGGGGAGAAGATAGCCTAGAAATTACTCATTCTTCAGAAAACATGAATCTGTTTGGAAGAACTTAAGTCTCTAGAAGTATTATTCTTGACATGTTTACCTGGTAATGGACAGTGTATGTTGATAGTCCTGTAAACTGTTCAGTCTTCTCATGGATATTTTCTTAGTTTCAGACTTTTACAAGGAATTAGCAAAATCAATTCTAACAGTAGCCAGTCCTTTTTCTGTTTGGATTTACATAGAAATTTAATTATAATGCCAAACTTCTGTAAACATTTTATTTTAAATCAATCATTGTGCTTTGCTATTGCATAAGCATATGCTTACTGATTTTTTTAAAAGCAAAGTACCATTTTAATCATATAAATGTTAGCATGTAAAAGCATGGTGTAGAAATATTATTTCAAGTCTTATTTCAAGGGATACTGCCCTGATAAGTCAAAGCAATAGGAGGTAAGCTGCACTGGAGATGAAAATGGGTACTTCCTTGAATTCAATGATTATTTAAAAAGTGCGAAAGAAATCTGATTTTAGTTAACTAACCTTAAATTCTTTTCAGACTTGATTATGTTATTTTTTTGACAGATCTGCAGGGTTTAAAGAAAAATGCCCCAGTTTGGACTTGCTCCTAATGCGTGGGGATGAGTTGGTTCTAGAATAAGATAGATGGTCAAGAAGAGGATGTAACTTTTCAGATGGAAACAGTGGGGGAATACTCATGCCCAGGATATGAGTCTTCATTGAAATACTTTGGTTTCCACCAACAGAAAACAACTCAATCTGCTTAAGTGAATATCAGAAACTTACTATAGGAATTCAAGGTCATCACCAGGTACCTGAGGATACAAGTGAAATCAGTCCTTGGAAAGGGATGTAAGTGGTCCTAGGACAGCCAGAAGTACTCTTTCTCCAATTCTTTTTCTATTTCTGGTAAACATGATGCATAGTTCTGTTGAGATATTTGTTATCTTCCAATTGAATGTGGAGATGATCTGAACTCTATAATCATTTTATTCCAAATTCCTAGGAGAAGTGGATGGACCTGACTCAGACCAGCTCTTTATTCTGATATAATCACCTCATTCCAATGGAGTTCGGTAGGATGAGAGGAGAATGAAGAGCAGCCAGCTGGAGACCTACTCCTGTGAGCAATTTTCAAAGAGAGGTGAGTCGGCTAACTTGGGCAGGGTACCCAAGAGTAAGCCTATAGAGCTTGAAATGGTTTTCAGTGAGCTGATGCAACAGAGCAGTTGATGCAAATGAAAGGACAAAACAAAAGAGAAAAACATAAATGGTAGTAGATATATGGGAGTTGTTTTTGTTTTTGTTTTTGTTTTTTATCAACCAGGATTAAATTTATAATCTTGAGTGGGCGTATTTCCTCTCCTTTGCCAGACTGGAGTGGTGAGTATTATAAGAATCTCACCCCTCTCTAAAGCATTTCCTGACTTGTCATTTCTCACTGGTGTTGTTAACCTCTAAACTTCCATGTTGTTTGTAATTTGTATCTTACTGAGCTCTTGGTAGTATGCTATTTTTGTGTGTGTGTTGGATTATGTAGAGAAATGAGAATATACACATTAGACAGTTTCTTCAGAGAAGCCATCATGACTTTTGTTCCTCTATGGCCCACCTGCTCTCAAGAGTATCTGGGACAGCCTCTCTCCCAAAGATGGTGCTACTCAAAGGCCATACCAGTTCTTCACTGTTTAACATCTATGAATATGTACAAAATTACACAAATTGTATTGGATAAGCTGTTAGATGTATTTTAGCCCTAACGTTTTCTGAATCCAATCTCCCAGTGAATGGAAAACTTTGTGAATAACAGCCATGGGAGTTTGTGACAATTTTAGCCTGCAGGTGTTGCTATGGTATAAGGCGTATTAAGAGATGGAGAGGAACACATCAAACAATAGTGATACAAAGATATTTTTAAGGATTCTGTTTACATCCCACATGTGGGAGCAGGTTTCCCCTGCTCTAGCATCTTTCTAATAAAAAGACTGGGTCAATTTCCCGAACAGGGCAAGAAGCGGAGGGCGGGTGTTCTTCGCCAGCTGGACTTCGATATCTGAAAGGATGTCCTGTTTACATTTGGCACCAAAGCCTAGTGATTGCACGGTCTGAGTGCCCAGAGAATAGGATACAATTCAAAATGAGTTTTCACGTAAGCTTAAAAAAATAACGCTCAGCTGACCCTGTCATCATACCACCTGGGGTTGGTTTACCAAAGGCCTTTCAAAAGAATGCTTACTAAGAAGGGTAAGGCCTTGGTATCCTTGGAATGCACTTTTTTAGTGGATTGGAGATTTTCTTCATCCTTTCTCTTTCTCTACTCTTTTTTTTTTTTTTCTTTTTACTCAACATCCACTTTTTTTTTTTTTTTTTTTTTTTTTTTTTTTTTTTTAACAAAGAGAAATGGGAGAAGCACAAGCTTGGCTGACAGCCAGACTCATCTCATGAAGTGATCTGTGTAGGTAACTGAACATGGCACAGGGTAATATTATCATAGCTAAGCATTCAGTAAAGAGAAAATTAGCAGAGCAAGTGTATTTTAAGGCCAGAAAAAACTTTTTTGTCTTCCTTTTTTAGAAATAAATAATTTATCATTTTTTGGGTAGTTTTTGTTATACTGCACATGTATTCATGAGAGAGAGAGACAGAGAGAAAGGGAAAATGAAAAAACACTCCAGGTGGGGGGCTATGACATAATCTCTTTTCCCCCTTCTCCTCTCACATACTCAGTGTGATTTTCAATCCACTGAGTATAGTTGGTCACGTGAGATTCAACCAACTTAACTTCCATTAATTTCTGTGCCACCTGCTGGCATTTATTTATTTATTTAAGGTTTTTGTTTAGGGTACATGCTCTCCCCAGAGAGAGCATAGAGAGAGACAGTGAGTAGGAAAGTGAGAAATCACTGTGGGGGGGGGGGGAATGATCATGATGCAATCCCTTCTCCATTCTCCTCTTAGAATCTTGGGCACACATGCACCTGTGACCGGTGTGATTTTCAAGTCAGTGGGTATGGGACTCAAACCACAGTCAGCCGTGTGCGAGTCCAGTGATGAAATCGCTATGCCATCTGCTGGCCCTGGCCATATTTATCTTTAATAGAAGGTGTAGGATATGGTCGTGGGGAACCAGAACCAAGAATAAAAGAATGAAGAATTAGGAAAATGTTACTGGTGAAAAATTACCACAAGACAGAAACTGTTAGACACTTGAGTTTCTTAGGCCTGGCAGTTAGAATATGGTGAGAGTTGGTTTATTTGTTCAGTGCAAATGGTTCTTAAGCAAAGACACTTTTCTTAAGATACCTTATCAAAGAACTTCCCTAAACTGGTTTACACTTAGCACTAAATACTGTCATCTTTTATTGTTGGCTACTATTGTGCCTTAAATTCTTCCTGGCATGAATTGAGTAGAAAAATACATATGTACATATGGTTTCAGAGGTATAAATTCTGTCTTCCCAGTGAGATAGTTAACTTCCTCAAGGTAAGTTACTGTAAAGTTCCACTCTTTAGGTGTTTGATGCTAACACTGAAGTTAACCAAGGAGGACCAGTGCAACCTACAGGTTTCTAACTTTTAGTCTTTCTCAAAAAATTTTTACCACACTTAATAAATTCTTTGTTATTCTACATTGCATATGCAAAATAAGCTTCAAATACCAAATTGTTGTTATTAAGGATGCAAACACTGTTCTTGCAATAAGTGGAGCCAGGATTAGCAATTGAATAGCCAAGTAAATGAAGACCAGGTACTCATAACCCACCATTTATCATGGATTTGCAAGACAACTGCATTTATTTCAATCTAAGTGTGAGAGAGCATGCCTAGCAATCAGGTCAGCACTATGAGCATTACACTGTATTTATCTTTAGTCCCTAAACATTGTGTGTAATCAAGGAAGTGAGATGGAGTAATAAAAAACCATTATAGAGTTCTGAAAGCCCTCAATTTCATATTTACATCTTGGAACCAGCTCATTCTGACTTCATAACTCCTTAATTAGAGGCACAGTCGTTTTCTTTTCTGTAGGGCATTTTTTTCACCCTCACAATACAAGCATACATTTGGTAACTAATACCAGCAATTAGCCTCATCTGCTATGTAAATGAGTGTAATTGCAATTAAATACTTTAGTAGGCCCAAAGGGAAAACATGCAATCATTACAAAGTAAGTAGGAGAGCATGGTTAAGGGACATTTAGAAGTGTTAGCAGAAGTGCCTTCTCCCTGTGGTGTCAGGAGTCTTTTCTATGGTGAATTATTTCACTGGGAGCCCTGGAACTTGACTTGCATTTTTGTTCTATTTTCCTACAGAGATCAGGAAGAAACTATCCTTTTCAACATTTCTAAGAGTTGATTGGGTTTGGTAAAAATCAATTTGAAAAATTATTTTTCTTCAGCATGGATCCAAGGCTTAAAAATGTTAGCTTTCAGCTATTTTTGTCACACAGGTGAAAGAAACACTATCCACTCTCCAAAAAGACATTTCTGGTATCAATATTTACTCATTAGTACATCATAAGGTTGAGAACTGTTGAGAAAGCATAGCACATATAGAGAGACAGAGACATCCTATTAGGGAGTCAAGCAGTACTGTTACTATACAATGTATCAGTAGAACATAGTCATTTGGAGCCCAGACTCTATAGCTGGGGTAGAGACCTAGAGTCCTCACTAGCTACATGCCCTTGAGTAAGTCATGCACTTAGGTATGCCACTGATTAAATTGGAAAACATTCTATACATGTCATAGTGTTGTTGTAAGAATGAAGTTGGTTCATGCACACAAAGTGCCTAGAATACAGACTGACAAAGAATGAGCACTCAATAAATGTGTTGAAACATCTCTAGTCCTAGTACTCCATGCAAATTTTCTCTTTGGATAGAGCTAGACCTTAAAACAATATACCTAAATGAAATTGTTTTGGTCTCTAGCAAGCTTACTGTACTTTGGCATTATGCTGTAGGACTTCTTTGATCCCTGTGAAACTTAATGTCTTAGGCATGCATTTACCTTAGGAGCAATTCACACTACAATGCAGTGATTTCTTAATGAGAACCCATGTAAAACTGGTTTGTTTTTATCAATGGACAGTGAATATGTAGCTGTTGCATTAGTTGTTAATAGTTTCAGAGGCAAATTTGCAGCCAACATTTCTAGTTTTCTATACAGGACTCTACTACGTTTGGGGTGGCATCGCAAACTTTTGTTTCTCCTTTTTTATTTTTATAAACATTCATTTATTTATTGAAAAAAATAATTTTCTGTATATACTTTGTAAATCCCTCAAAAATTCCTGTAGATCTGCATGTTATTGAGTCAGTCACTCTGCCTCTTTGAGACATAATTCTTTCATTTTTTAAATGTAAAGTTGGATCTGTAACCTTTACATTTCTTCCAGCTCAAAAAGGCTGGTTCTTAATTTAAATAAATTTTTACTGTTGTTGTTGAGAATGTAGCCTAGTTAATTGAAGGAAAGCCTTCTCAGGAAACAAATGATATACAATCTTATTAGAGCCAAAAGATGCAGGAGAATCTTTCAGACATCATCATTTTGGATATTTTTGTGTTTTTTTTTCCCACTACAGATTACCCTAAATATTCTTAACCAATATAAGCATTTAAATACGTGATCATGAGTATTTCAGTCAGTTCTTGTTCCTTTCTAGCAGTGAAGGAAAAGGCTTTGTTTCAGGTAGTGGAGATGGACAATACATTTCAGTGACTTTCTTCAGAGTTTCTCCTGTATCCTATTCAAGGGAAGGGAAAGAATGGGACCTCAGACAATAAAGAAAATAAGAGAAGACTTAAGCCTCTTTAGCCACTTTTCAAAGAAGGGAAAAATCTAGTTCTTATCTTCTTTTCTTGTTCACCTACCACCTAAGAGTTACAAGGGGAGCTTCAAAGGCTTAACACTGTCCACCCTATTGAACTATGTTATCAGAGAAAAGACTCCCAGATGTTTAGCAATCAAAGTTGGTGCAGAACATAACTTTAATGGAAAACAGAAGGGTGTTCTGTTTCCCTCCCCCTGTGCTATCTATCTGAGAGAATTTTAGGAGGCTACTTTCCTTATGCTCTTTGAAAAGTACATATATACTTTCTGAAGTGTTATAACTTTACATAATTTGATATATTGGGTCATCAGGAAAGTCATGATGCATTTCTACATAGAAAAAAACATAGAAAAACACGTCATGACTTTCCCAATGACCTAATAATAATAAGATGAATCTTTGTATATACTCATTAAATAAATAACTTTGGATCTTGGGAATGGAGTTGAAAAGCCTGCATTTTTTTTTAGTGTTAATACCACCTACAGGGCAATTAATCAAATATAAATGGAAACATTTGATATTAAAACTGACCCAAAATAATCCTATTTTTCCTGTTTATAGCTGATAAGCTCCCATGAGACCTTAGATTCAATACTTTTTTGAGGTTTTCTTTTTCTTCTTTTTTTCCTTTTCTTCTGCTTTTCTTTTCTTTTTTTTTTTTTCTTTTTTTTTTTTTTTGCATACCTGGTAGTGATTTAATGGACTAAGGAGGGTAAAAATGAAGGGAATAGATCTCTTACAAGGAAAGAGAAATTTAGTTCTTTTACCTTTCATTAAGATGCCTTCAAAAAAGGTTGTATCCATTATTTTTAGACTGAAGTGAAAAAGAGATGGTTTCGGTAGATCTTTGTTTATCATTTTGTGACAATGATGGAGATACTACTCCAACCACTAAGATTATCACCCGAAGTGACTAAGGTGTAAAGATTCCTCATAGCTCCAGAGAACAGAGGTGTTTAACTTATTTAAAACATATATTTGTGTAAGATAGGAATGGCTTATTTTTAAAGAGTTTGTCTCATCTTTCAAAGTTTATTCTTTACAAACTTTTCTCATAGCAAAGTGACCTTATGTGGGTTGTAAAACAACTCTTAAGACATCCGGCTATAGTGGGTCGTTGATAAGTGTATTAAAAATTTGAGATTAGTGGTTACTTTTTGCAGCTATATATTTTGACTCTTCCTTGTAAAAATAACAACAACAAAAGGACCAGGATTTAGCATAATCGCTATGTCGCTGCACTCCCATGTAGTCGACCGTGATTCATGTCCCAGACCCGATGGCTTAAACTCATGCCGGGTGTGTGTGCCTGCGTGCCCAAGATCCTGAGAGGAGAATGGAGAAGAAGGGATTGTGGCGTGGCCATCCCCCTCGGGGGTGATTTCTGGCTTTCTGTCTGTTTGTTTCTCTCTGTCTTTCTGGCGAGCACACATGCCCTATAGCAAAAAACCTCTTAAAACAACAACAACAAAAAGATTAAATAAAATAAAAGGAAATTCAAATGTTAAATAAAGTAATTTGTAGATTTCTTGTTCCTTTTAATTTTGTTAGAATTTAACCTTTAGATCTAGTGAACTAGATATAAAAATTCTAATATATTTTCAGTTTATAAAATGGTTTAAGCAAATGTTACCATATTATTTAAGACATAGTTCTTAGCCTCCTTTGAACTGCTCTTTCACCACTCTGCTTTTTTTTTTTTTTTATTTTTTGAGAGGTTTTTGCTATAGGGCGCCTGCACTCACCAGAAAGACAGAGAGAGACAGAGACAGAAAGCGAGAAATCACTCTCCAGGGGGGATGGCCACACTGCAATCCCTTGTCCTCCACTCTCCTCTTGGGATCTTGGGCACGCACGCACATGTACCCGGCGTGAGTTTAAGCCACCGGGTCCAGGACTTGAACCATGGTTGACAGCGTGGGAGTCCAACAACATAGCCATTACACCAACTGCTGGTCCAAGCCCTGGCTATCTTATTTCCTAGTAAATTCTCAGTTTATAGTAAGCAGAAGATACTCATAAGACCAGTAGTGGATCTTGGATTGGATGCTGCTCAAGGCTATATAAAGAGGGTTTTTTTGTTGTTATTTTCCACAGAACTGTGAGTATGCTCTGTCCCAACTTGATTGACAAATGGTGTTTGGAAAGGGAAATTGTTCAGAAAGTAATAAAAATATCCTTGTTTATAGTCTGACTGCATAAGAAAGTGAGAAGGTTCTCAGGCTCAATTTCTGGTTCTTTGGTTCAGATAGATCACTCAGACTGCTTCACATACTTGGTTTTTAGTTTTCCCCCAAGAGGCAAAACTGAGGATCTTGAGCTGAAGGTCATTATCTACATAATTCAGTTTTCCCTTCTGTGATTCATTTCCTCTGTTGTTCCCTTGTTCAATGGCCTGCCAAGGCCTTTGGAGCAGGAATATGCTCTGTGTAAGAGAAACTTTTACTCCCACTCTGAAAAAAGCCCTTGAAAAATAAGTCAGACTTTTGTCCTGTTCTTCTCTTTATTCAGTGTCATATTCTCTGTTAAACAAGATCCTAGATTGGATATCAGTGTGTAGCTAGGCCTATACTTAAACCAATACCAACTGTTTCAATTTCTGTGGCTTTTATTAACTTTAGAAACTAGGAAGTGTGAATCTTCCAACTTGAACTCTTTTCAATGGATTTCAATGGTCTCCCAAAAGAATGGGTTAACAGTATAAACCTGTCACCAATGCTAGAAAAGAAAACTGAAAGCAATTTCCCTAGTGGTGGGTAGGTAGTGTTGTGTTTGTGCTCCAATATCATGTAGAAGCAGGTGTTTAATGTTCAAGGAAGTCGGAGTGATGGTAATAGGAGAGTGGATGCAGATACAGGTTTATTTGTGTAATAACTCACCAAAAGGATGATTGTTAGAGATCATATCTGACCCAAAAAAACAATTAAAAGGTTAAAGCAAAGCAATGTGTATAAATATTTTACTCTCTGCATTCTCATGTTCTACCATATTTTAACAATTTAATAATTGTTTGAAAGCCCACTGTGTTTACTACATTACCAGAGAAAGTCACAGAGCTGGTCTTTAAGTTCTATAACCCCAGAAATCTTGTCTGATGTCTATGAAAGGCCTTTGCTTTTCCTGGAATATAGTAGGCACTTAGTAGATCTATGGTCAATGAATGGGTTGAAAAAATAATGCAAAGATCTGTAAGATGAAGTCTATGCCGACAAGGAACCTATTGATTATAAAAGCATTCATAGAGTGCTTTACAGTTGACAAAATCTATTGACTTACATTATTAAATACAATAGAAAGTGATTCCAACTCTGGTTTCTATCAGAACCAGCTGGGTAGGCTACTTTTTAAAATGTGTAGATGTTTGCAATTCAACCTTCCCTAGGGAATGAAATCTTGGGGAGTGTAGAGATGGTGGAGGAAACAAGTGACAGCATTCCTCAGGTGATTTTTCTACCCAGCTCTATCCTGAGAGAGAGCATCATAGTGAAGAGAATAGGCTGTTGACTGTAGAATCAGTCTGTGTTTGAAACCTGACTGTATTCATTTCTAGCTTTTTAATTTTTAGAGTAATTATGCTAAATTTCAGTTTTCTCATTCATACAATGGGGAGAATTAAAGCTATTCTAATAGGGCTATTGGAGATGATCCACGTAAAGTTCATCCAGTTTGCACAGAGTAGGCCTTCATAAACTTGGTTAGCATTGCAAACCATTAGGGCCTGTGGCTTGTTTCACTTTTAGTACTACACTTGCACTGAATAATCACATTCCCTTTTCTCTTTTGGGTGAGGCTACCATGCCACTTTCTCATTTGTTCAACTGCTAGATGGTCCAAGACATTTACTACTTCTAATTCCTAGCCAGAACCAACAACACATTTGGTGAGGTCTAGGTTGAAAAGACTATGACATTTCCCGTACCTATGAACTTCCCTCTAGGATGAGCATCCCCATGTTGTTTCAGGATTTCCAGCTAGATTCAGCCTGGAAACCAGAAGTTAAAGTTATCTAAAAAAATAATGAGTTCAGGAACTACATGAAATGTTGATTTGGATATAGTTTCAAAGTTCATCAAAGGTTGAGAAGCTAAGAAACAGATGACAATTTAAGAGGTGGTGGGAGAGGGTTTAACATTTTACACACAGGAGAAAATTTTCTGAAGAAAAAACAAGTTTTTATTGAAGTAAGTAGCCAAGAAAGTAGGTTGTTTTAATTAATAAGAAATTATAATCTCAGTCTCTAAAATAAACAAAATCAGCAGCTGTAATAGAATGAAGTTATCAGAGTGTTATAGGAAGGTCAGGTATGACAAATTGGGGTACTAGGATGTTGATCTGGCTCATGACAATTATGTAACTAACATTGCTGTTAAATTTAAACAAGAGCAGCCTTTTCTAAAGGTGTGTGGGTGGAAAAGTAAAGGGACAGCTTGAAAACAATGGCCTTTATTTTCATAATTTTAGGCCAAGGTTAGATGAGAACTTTTCAGCTGACAGTGTATTTTTGACATGTCTGTATTTTTTGAACTGAGGCTACCCTTAGTCCTATGAAATATCCCTGTTTTCCTGTCAAACTACTATATCCAGTGCATTTTTGTTTGACCTCCCTGGAAGTGGAATTGTCTGGGCCTTTTCCCTGAAGTACGCAAAACATAAACATAAGGGCATTAAAATGGAAACAGGATCTTGGTTCTCACTGTTTCACCAGGCTTCTTAGCACTGACCTTTGACCCTCATTAAGATCCCATGGAAAGTCTGGGCATCTGGGGTGTGTAGCTCACTGTGGGAATTTTTTTGTTGTTATGATTGTTGTTTTCCTCCTCCTGGATTATTTTGGCTTAACCTGGGGCTATGATGTAAAATAAGTCACCTTCATGAGCATTCTCTGACCTTGTTAGGGATAGGGTTAGAAGATGGGATTTGATTGTAATGCATATCTCAAAGAATCCATTTTTAAGTTGTCATTTAAATTTATGTAAGAAAATAAAAATTAGAATTTTTTTTCCTTTGGCATCAAAGATAGGTAAGTTTTGATTTTTGAAAACTCATAAAATTGTTGAGGATATTGATCACAACTTTTTACTCAGTTATTATTTTTTAAGTAGATCTCTTGTTTAGATAACTTCTTCCACATTTTCTTGAGCTATACTGTGTCATGTCATACTTTCATTAAAAAAGATAACTTTCCTTATCATTCTATGGGAAATACCTCAGAGAAGTTAGTTTTCCTTTGAAAGAATTCTTTGTTCCCTTTAAATGGTTTGAGAGGTGAAAGTCCAGGAATATAATTAAAAGGCAATTTAAAATATTCTAGTTGAGTGGCTAATTTATGTATACATTTAGAAATAATTAGTAGAGGATTTAGAAAACTTTCAATAAAATCAGATGAGCAGTCTCTTAAATTGAGGTAGACTAATTCTTTCCTCTTTAGTTAGATACCTTTTTGTATGTCTTGGGGTTAGACACTTCTGTTTTGGCAAGGTCCATGTCTCATCTTAAGCCTTTGGCATCTTTCTTGTTTTTCTTAAAAGCGTCTTGCTATACCTGATCTTCTCGCCTCAGCCTTCTGTGTCACTGGGATTACAGGTTCCTGACACAACAACCGGCCTTTAGATTGGACTGGAAATGAACCTAGGCCTCTCATGTGGCCCCAGTTTGCAGAGCACAGTGTCGTAGCAGCACATGCCACTGTGGCTGAGTCTTAAGCTTTCCTTATCAATAGTAGATTTCTCATGGCTGAATTCCAGTTTGTATAGAAAACTGTTAATGATGCTGTGTTCAAAGAAGGCTGAACAACTTTTTCATGAGTATTTTGAATTTTGTTTTCAAAAGTATATTAACAAAAAAAGTCATTTTTAATTCAATTTTTCCCCTTTTGAAGAACTCAGTGTTCTATAGAAAACACATGAAATTCTTATTATGAAGTAGAAAAAGACTCGAGGGTAAGTGACTTGCCCAAGGTCACTAAACAAGTTTTATTGTGTATGAAATACAAGTTCTCAGTATGTAGTACTGTATTGTACTAAAATAAAAATAAAAAAATAATAATAACCCTTATCTACCTCAGAAAAGGTAAAGGAAAAATAAAAGCTAGGCGAGAAAGCACCATGAATAAGGTGTGATTATGCCACAATGGTTTTTCCTCCATTTCTCTACCCCATTGGGATTTTGGGCATGTGTACACATATTCCCTGAGTGTTTTTCAAGCCACAGGGTTTGCAGACTCAAACTTCAGGCGGCCATGTGGAATCTAGCTTTTTATGCAGAGACTTAACCACTGTCCTACAGGACTGGCTTTGTTCTTTCAAATTCTCTCAAAAACTCATCTTTTCTAGGAAGTCCTTTTTTATTGGGAGGGCATTTGTAAAATGTTCTAAGATCTTCCTAATAGAGATCTTTTTTGTTTTAATTTTATTTTAGGATTTATGCTTCTAGAAAGGCGATAAATATCTGATCTTAACAGAACTTAAGCTACAGTAATTTATTGGACAAATGTTTGAAGGGGAAAATATATTATTGAGAGATTAAACAGGCCGCTGAAGAAGACCACAAAATATATCTTTGCTATACCTTACCATTCTTTCTGCTTTAAAATACCTATTCCCCTTACACTCTACAACTCCAGGCCTAGAAATTTTAAAAAAAGTTTTCTCCTTATCAAAGCCTCCTTGATTGACATAGTTCAGTCATTTATGATCACCTAGAGAACTTTATTTGACTTGATACATTTCTTCTAAGCATTCTTCAATTCTTTCTTGTGTCTGCTCAGTCCTTTTAGTTAAATTATACAGTCCTTTTTTCATTAAAAATTTTTTTTCTTAGGGCTAACATACTTCTCTACACAAACAGGCAGTCAATATAAGTTCATTGATTGATTATAACATGATATGAATTATGGGCACAATAAATTATTTGGCTGTATATAGGATTAGAACAATCCTCTGTTCTGTATGGAAATAGGATGGAACCATCTCCCTAAGCCTGTTACAGTTCAGGGAGTTCCACATAAAGAGAATGATCTGACATGGCAAAGTCAAGCTGTCTTTATTAATAACAACTTATGTATGTAGCATTCCTTGAATTTAAATGATCTTTAATATCTACTATTTTATTTTGGAGTCAGTATTTATTAACTCTATTTTATGGCTGAGGAAACTAAAGCTCATAGGAATTTAGTGATTTGTCTTTATGTACATCTTGCAAGTGGCAAAAACTTGAGCTCAGTGTGGGACCAACAGATAGCATAACGGCTGTGTTGCTAAACTCCCATGTAGTCACTGTGGTTCAAGTCCTGGACCCAGTGGCCTAAACTCACGCCGGGCGCGTGTGCATGCGTGCCCAAGATCCTGAGGGGAGAGTGGAGGGAAAGGGATTGCGGTGTGGCCATATCCCCCTGGGGGCTAATTTCTTGCTTCTTTCTGTCTCTCTGTCTATGTCTTTCTGGCGAGCACACATGCCCTGTAGCAAAAACCTCTCCAAGAAAAAAAAAAAAAAAAACAAAGAAACAAACAAAAAAACTTGAGCTCAGTGTTTTGCATTGTCTTTTACCTCTGAATTCATGCTCTTCTCAACCCACCATACTCTTTCATTTCCTAAAGTTTGCTCTGTAATGCTCACAGTTTTTGACATCCTGGAGTAACAGCCCTGCATCAAGGGAAGTTTGCAAATACTGTTAGGTACTATATGCCTGTTTATTCTAGTATAATAAAATTGTAGACAGAACTAACAGGTCTAAAAGAGTAAGAAGTTGTATGAAAAGAGCCACATGTGGCTCTAAAATTGTACCGTGAGATAACTGAGCTCTCAGACTTCATTTTACCAGCATGAATCTGGCTTTAGTTCAGGAGGAAGTTTAGTGTAAGGTTCTGGGTCAGCTGATTCACCAGAAAGAAACTTAGCATCCCTTTCCTTTTTCTCAAAATTGGGCAATCACATTTGGTAGCAACTTTCTGAAGGAGCAGATAGTGTAATATTTACTAAATTGTTGAAGAAAGATAAACTAGTAATGTAAAATTAATAGCCATTACCAATATTTGCCTTCAGAAAAGTATGCAATCACAAAGTATTTAAAAAAAACACCAACTAAGTCACATAGAATTATTGGCGGATGAATACCTATTTACCCCCAAACGACAATAATGCCACTATAGCACCATACCACGGTACTTCCCTTTTTTTTTTTTTTTTCTTTTAATTGCTAGAAGGAGTGTGTGATTATCAGAAATAGAAAAGGATAGAGAAAATATCCCCCAGGACCAGCATAATGGCTGTCGCTGGAGTCCCATGTAGTCGACCGCAGTTCGCGTCCTGGACCAGGTGACTTAAAATGCCGGGAGCATGTGCATGGGTGCCCAAGATCCCAAGAGGAGAATGGAGGAGAAGGGATTGTGGCATGGCCATCCCTCTGGGGGGTGATTTCCTACTTTCTGTCTCTCTGTCTCTCTCTGTCTGTCTAGCGAGCGCACGCACCCTATAGCAAAAATCTCTCAAAAAAAAAGAAAAACAAAAAGAGAAAATATCCCCCAATGGGGCATGGTCAAACCCAGTCCTTTTCCTTGCATTCCTCTTTCCTGTAAGGATCTTGGGTATGGTAGCACTTGTGCCCATCTGGTTCTCAATTTGTCAAGACTGAGATTTGAACCCCAGTTAGCCATGTCGAATATGGCACCCTTAACTACTGAGCTAAGGGTTGGCCCTCTTTTGTTTTGTTCTTTAACCTTGGTTTGATTTCAGCTACTTTAGACCTTAGAATCTCTTTTATGAAACATTGTCATTCTGTTTTAGAACCTTCCATTGAACCCTGCAGCATTGGCCCACCAACTGCACAGACCCAGTCTTCCAGATTTACTAGAGATCATTACTATCCATAAATTTTATGTGCATTAAAGGTAGTTTTCCTCTCATGTAATCATTATTAATATTTGATGGCCAAGGTATTATTCTTTATCGATAATTTTATAGATCATAGTTAATTTAGAAAGAAAAAAATCAGAACTGTAATGCAAAGTAGTGCAGCTCCACTTTAAAAAGTGACCTTGTCAAAGAGACGCATTTTTACTTCAATTAAATTCAAAGTCAGTCAGTCCCATAGGTAATGTTAGCAATTATAAGAATACTTTGCAAAAGTAGTTAAAAAACACTCAGAGAACTTTTATGTGATGCTAGTTTTTAAAGCAAGAATGACTTTCTTCCAAAACTTCAATTCTTTATGAGATCATTTTGGAGTGTACTGTTACATAAAACATGAGGTCAGTAACTAAGGCTAATTAAATTTTAGTAGGAGCAAAAGTCACCAAAAGGTTTTTGCATTCATCCTACTGATTCTAAAACAGTGATACAATACACCATTAATAGCCTTAGAATTGCTAATTATTTCAACATGAATAGCGATATCAACGCTGTCAGTTTAATTTAATACACTCAAGAGAATTCCTGCAGAATGTATGATTTCTCTATTATTTCCTGGTTTTCACAACCACTAAAAGCTATAAATTCTCTTTTTCTTTTTCTCAAAGAGGAAGAGATTAGTAGTCTAGATCCTTCTTACCTTTTTGAGGAAGGTTGTAGTTTTTTTTTTTAATTTTATTTAAGAAATGGGATTAACAAAATAGCAATTCAAGAATGAGAGTGGCCTAGGTTTAATTCTGTGATATAGTACAGGGTAGACTGTTTTTAACTCTAAAAGAACTGAAATGCTCATTTCTTCTGTTGGGTTAAGTGAAGTTTCTACTTAGTCAATAACTTTTTTTTTTAATTCATATCAGTCAATACAGAGACATTAAGATCCCCATCATCATCATCCAGTAGCTTTTCATTTTTTTTCAGATTATTATTCCAATTATTTTTTTAAACATTCAATCACTATCTATAATTTTTCTTGTAAAAAGACTTTACTCAACATGAAAAACTTCTCAAACCTGTCCAGTTGAGAGTACCATACACGTCATCATCAACAGGTCATAAACCATATCTGAATCCCACTAATGTCATGCCTATTTGTTCTCTTGCTATCCTTCTCCATACTCTTCTCTTCTCCTGTCCCTTTCTGCACTGTCTTTCCCCCCTCCATCCTTGATTCCCTATCTCTTACCCTCAGCCATCTCCCATTCTTCTCCCACATTGTCTCTGGTATCTAAGTTTGCTTTCTATACTGTTTTTCCCCTACATTTTATTGAATCGCCACAGACCCTAATCAATCCAAATACCCTCATAGCAAACACAGATGATACACACATTTCCATGAACACAAGTCTAACTTTACGCATCCTATAAAGTAGCACCTAGTGTGGCTACATGTCCTACTACAGTCATTGAGTAGATATATATATTTTTTTTTTCCTGAAATTTTTTTTTGTAACTCAATTTACATTCCTTCCCTCAGCATCATCACAGCATACAAAATGCGATCTCCCATCCAGTACACACTGCATAGTGATTCAATCATGCCCATTATAAGAAAATTTTCCATTACTAATTCCTAGAATTATTTCCACCCCTCTTTCTGACCCTCTGTCCCTTCCCACCCTCCTTAACAATAGGGAACATAGATTCTATTCAGGGTTGGATTAAGGGTGGGTCTCGTGCAGTTCCGCAATTGTAGGTGGGTCTCCATGTAATACAGTTTCAGGCAAGCGGTTCTGGTAAGCAGAGATGATTATCAGTTGATGCGGCACAGCATCCATCTTGTGACCACCAGGAATGGTGTTGTGGGGATCTGCAGCGTGAGTTATCCTCGGGTATCTGGCTTCCTTAAGAATGGTAGAGTAGATCTTGTTTTTCCCTGAGGTAATGCAGAGCTGGTAACCATCATCTTTTCATTGTCCATAGGTAGAGAAAAACCTCCTATACAATATATTTCTCAATTGGTTTAAGACAGCTAACGTTTCTTTCTGTTGCTTATAGTTGCAAGTTCTTAGTCCTTGTTTTCGGCTTCAGTTTGCCACCTGTGGCCGGCGGCCATGCGCAGGCCCAGGTGCCGCGCGCAGGCCTGGCGGCTGCGCGCAGGCGCAGGCGCAGGCGCAGGCCCGGCGGCCACGCGCAGTCCTGGCGGCCACGCGCGTGGCCCGGGGGCCACGTGCAGGCCCGGGGGTCACGCGCAGTTCCGGCGGCCACGCACTGGCCCGGGGGCCACGTGCAAGCCCGGCGGCTATGCACAGGCACAGGCCCAGCTGCCATGCTCAGGCCCGGTGGCCATGCTCAGGCCTCGGGGCCACGGGCAGGCCTGGCGGCCATGCTCAGGCCCGGCGGCCATGTGCAGGCACAGGCCCGGTGGCCACGCGCAGACCCGGGGGCCCAGCGGCTATGCGCAGGCACAGGCCCAGCTGCCATGCTCAGGCCCGGAGGCCACGCGCAGGCCCGGCAGCTACGCGCAGGCGCAGGCACAGGCCCGGCTGCCATGCTCAGGCCCGGCTACCATGCTCAGGCCCGGCGGCCACGCTCAAGCCCGGTGGCCACAAGCAGGCATAGGCCTGGTGGCCGCGCACCATCGCCAGTGAGGCAGCGGGGGCCACGCGGCCCGGGCTGCGGAACGCGAAGCAGAGCCCGCCCTGGGCCGGCGCGCAGGCCCAGAGCCCCGCGCGGGCCAGCCCTTAGTCAATAACTTTAGACTTGAGGTTAAAAGTGTCTTCTAGGGGCCAGCAGGTTGCTTGGTGGTTGATGCACTGGATTCCCACAGTGCCAACCACAGTTCAAGACTCAGACCTGGAGACTTGCTTTTTCACTTTCTCTCTCTCTCCCTCTCTCTCCCTTCTGTCTCTCCGGTGGGGGCATATGCCCTATAATAGCAAATTAAAAGATAATAATGATGATCAATAAAATAGAATAACTAATTTTTAAGAAAAAAAAGTGTTTTCTATTTAGAGAGAAAAATGAAAATCTGGAAGAATGAAAGTTAAAAAAAATGTTTGATTAAATGGGCAAGAAGATTGTATTTGTTGGAAATGTTACCAAGTTAAAATGAAGGAGTTATTCAATCATTTCATAAAGTATTGTACTTCATTTAGAAGGCAATAGAAAACAACTATAGCTTTTTCATGGGAGAAGGATGAGGTAAAATTTATTCTACATAACATTAATTTGATAGTAACTTACTAAAAAGTAATGAGTTGGACTCTAAAATTGTAGCATGTCAAGGGTAGTCAAAATCTTTGAGACAGTCTAAACTTCTAATGCGTATTTTCCCTCTACGACATCACTTGAAAGTAACTGATTAATCTTAGCTTGCACATCTCTAGTGACAGGAAACTTACTACTTTTGGAACATGGTAATTGAGTCCATGTAAGGCTGAGTTGAGAAAATGATTATGTAGTTGTTAAAATGTATGTGACTATGATTTTGACTGAAGTTGTGAAGTTAGCTACATAAAAGCCCATGGTAAAAAGCAGTGCCCTAGATCTACACTGTGGGCACCAGAACAGACATTGTACACTTGTATAATGGCAGAACTGATTTGTTAGGAGATTAGTCAGGAAGGCATGTGTAGATGAACTGAGGCAGGGGAAGATACAAAAGACTGCTGTAATGAGCATTCATAACAATGACTTTGTGAAAGCCTAAATGTTCAAAGAGAAGTTTGTCACAAGGTGTCATGGATAGAACACTATCCTGCATCTCAGAGGACTAAAATTTACCTGTCCTCTAGTTAGACATCCCGTTACCTCTCTGGACCTGCATTTTCTTCATCATGGAATGGAAATGGTTTCCTATATGATTTCTTCTAATTTTGGAGATCTCTTACTATGTAAAAATCATTGTGAAGGTGTAGGCTTGGCAAACAATTGAAATAAGAGGAATGAGAGAAGAATCAAAGATCAGTGAGGTTCTGAGAATGGGTAATGGTGTCCTTCACTTAAATAAGAGGGCTGAGAGGGTAGGATGCTTTGGAATCAATAGACAGGGGAAGATAGGCACTAGAGATGCCAATGACATTTCTTTGTGATGTAATAGGGAGATGTGAGACTCCATTTTATCATCTGTAAAATAGGAAATGAGATGATACACAAAGAATTTGGGACTGCTTTTGTGGAGATAGTAGGTCAAACCATGGAATAGAGAGGACCATCAATAAAGGGAGGAGACAATATTGCAGAGTGAAGGGTGTAACATTTATTGAGAGGCTGATATGTGCCAAGCGTGTTATTTACATTATCTCATTTAAATCTCACTAGAGTCTTGTGAGCTATGTGTAATTATCTTAATTTTGTGTAAAATGATTCTCAGCAAGTTTCAGGATTACACAAGAATTATTCCATAGCTTAGATTTGAACCCATCTATCTGACTCTCAAATCCATGTTACTGGCTCCAGGCAGACAGTGAAGCATGAAACAAACAGTGATGGAAAAGAATGAGGTTGTTGCATAAGAGGCCTTAGGGAGAGGAGAACCTTTGGACCCTTGATAGTGTGAGGTCAGGGAAACCAAAGTGGGAACGAGGACTAAGAGGGAAAATCACAAGAGTACTCCAGGGGAGTAAGAACTGTAGAAAAATTAGGGGTAATATGAAGAAGGGCAATGATACCATCTCACAGTTTTTCATTTGTTGATTAGGGTGGACCTGACATTAGAGGGCATAGATTATGAAATGGTAATTGTAATTGTAAATATGTACTGAGCACTTATTATATGACAGACAAATTTCTAAGTGATTTATATGTATTAACTCTTTTAATCTTAACAACTGGCTTATTGAATGGGTCAGGATCAATAGGGTTCAAGGCAGGACATAATGTTACTCTCTTTTAGCACAGCCTTTCAATCCTATTCCATCAGTCCTTCATGATACACTTGGGCAATATTGGACAAAGATCCTAACTTTTTAAAATCACTTTTCAGATAAAGTATTAGAAACTATAATCCATACATTAATATAATGAATACTGTGTGGTGGCAAAAGGAATGAAGATGCTCTTTATGTATTAAAATGAAATATTAAGCGGAAAACTCAGGAAAGTGAATATAAGCTTACTAATACATAATAAGGAGAAGCATATACATACATCAATTTTGTATGCATTAAGTATCAACTGGGATATTGCTAGGAACTAATAAAATTATTCACCAATGGGAAGAAGAAATCATTGGTTGGGATAATTTTACAGGGAGGAAAATTTTTACTGAATATATTTATACTCTTTGACTTTTGAATAAAAGAAATTGTTGGAACCAGCTGATAGCATAATGGTTATGGCGCTGAACTCCCACATAGTTGACTGCAGTTTGAGTCCTGGACCTGGTGGATTAAAACTCGTGCTGGGTGTTTGAGCGTGCATGCCCAAAAATCCCTGAAGGAGAATGAAAGAGAAGGGATCGTGGTGTGTTCATCCTGTGGGGAGAGGATGGTCTCTCCCTTTCTGTCTCTCTCTCTCTCTCTCTCTGGCAAGTGCATGTACCCTATAGCAAAAATCTCTCTCACTAATAAATAAATAAATAAATAAATAAATAAATAATTGTCAGAATGAGAGAGACAGAAATGAGAAGGCACTTTCCCTCAATGGAGGATGGCCGTGCTAGAGGATGGCCTCCTCTGTTTCTCTCTCCCTTTGGGATTTTGGGCATACATTCTCACATGCCTAGTTTTTTTCAAACCACTGGGTCTAAGACTCAAACCACTTAGTTGATTATCTGAGATTTAGTTGCCTTAACCACTACACTACTGCTGGCCCACCTTTGACTGTTAATCTACATCAAGGTATTGCTATGATATCAGTCAGTTATTGCCACAGTAATAGTACATAACAATCATCCCCAAACTGGAGCAATAATCTTTCATTCTCCTGCTTATCAGCAGTTGGATTGGCTGAATGGCTCTACTCTGAAGTGCATTCGTAGAGGTTCCTGTGGTAGCTTGCAGTGGATTGAATGTTTATGTCCTTCCAAATTCATAAGTAAAGATAACCCCTAATATGGTAATATTAATAGGTGAGGCCTTTGGGAAGTAACTAGGTCATAAAGGTGGAGCCCTCATGAATGAAGATAGTGCCTGGGTAAAAGGGACTCTTACCTCCTTCTAGCATGTGAGGATACTATGAGAAGATAGCAGTCTGCAGCATGCAAGGGGGCCCTCACCAGAACATGACCTTGCAAGCACTGATCTCCTGATCCCAGACTCATAGCCCTTAGGCCTGTGAGAAATATATTTATATTGTTTATCAGCCAACTGTCTATATTTTGTTTCAGCAGCCAAAGCTGAGTAGGACATAGCCCTACTATATTTGTCTCATTGTGAGGCTGCAGCTTGGGGATAGAGACTTTCTGGAGCACATTCTTGTCATAGTGAGGTCAAGAGCTCCCAGAGGGTGACAGAAAACACTCATGCTTTAACTAAAGGCCTGGACTTCGAATGTTCACATACTCACTAATATATAAGTGGATGAATGTGAACCTAGTTCAACACTATTTTTCTAAAGATAAGGATACAGGTTCATACACTTTTTGTACCTTGTCCTCTTCAATCTGATAGTGGTAATGATCTGCATAGAATTTATATTTTTTGGACCATGGTACAATGTTGTTTATGTCCCCCCACACACACCCCAAACCAATATTGCAAGTCTTTACACTTAATTTTTTAAAGAAGTATTTATTTATTTAATTTCATTTGTTATTAGAATTTTTAAATTTTACCAGAGAGAAACACACACAGAGAGAAAGGGAAAGCAAGAAAGCAAACCATCAGGTCCGGGACTTGAACTGTGGTAGGTCATGTAGGAGTCCAGCGGCTTAACCATCACACCACCTGCTGGAACAACAAGTCGTTTCTTATGTTTAAATAGTCCTGTTTTTGTGATTTAGATTTCTTATTTTTGTTCTGGTCTTGACTAGGACAAAACCAGGAGAACAGTTGGTCACCATTTTTTATTTGTGAACACTAAACAGAAAGGTTTCCAAATATGCCCCAGAAGTTAGGATTTCTTTTAGTCTTGTGCTTCTGGGACTCATTTTACGCCCATTCAAAACTGCAAAATACTTTGGTTCTGAAAATCTTCTTCTGAAAGGCCCCAATAAAGATCTCTTCTCACAGTCCATTCTTCAGTTCCTCTGCAGGGATCAGGAGAGATATGTAAAGCCAGCTAGACTTTGAACTCATTATTCCTATGGGAAGATGTATTTCAAATCTGGTAGTTAGATTCCTCTCTTTTCTCTGTAGGAGTTGTATTACTTAAGTAAAATAACATTCTTAACTCTGAGTATAGAGTTCTTAAATAAGAACATATATCTTTTTTTTCCTTCTATTTTTGGGACTTTAAAATGTATAAAGTTATTAACCTTTGAAAATGTTCATCCTCCCACTTCCTTGTCTGTCAGCCTGTCTCCCCTCCTCTTTCTTTCAGCCTTTCTCCCTATACGGATATATTCTGTTCCATTAGTGCTTCATTTCTCATGCTTCTCAATGTTATTGCCCTTTCTGTGCCTTTCTTTGAAGGCTTGTGAATGTGCATGTGCTTATCCCATATTCTCATGTGCAATGCAGATAAAAGAACAAAATCTCCTGTCTTCAGAGAAAAATTCTAACTCTCCTCAGGTACTGTAGGTGTCTCATTTCATATTCCTGCTTGAAAATATAAGAGGAGGCCTGAATCGTGATCTTGCATTATGCCTCAGAGCAGACCTTCTTAAAAGTACAATTTCTTCCCCAGAGGAAATGAGAGAGCTATTTAAAACAAGCAATCAATCCATTTAGAACTCACTATAATCTGAAGAACATTTCTTACAGTGATGAATAGAAGGAGGGGAGGCAAAGAATTTTTAAAAAATGGATTTAAAAGGAGATTTTGGATCCATCAGCATTCACTGAGTCCAAACATAGAAATTCAATTCAATTTATCATGTAAAGAAAAGATTAATCACTTGTAGAAATCTTGAACTCAGTGTGCTGCCTTCAGAGTTGTTAAATGAGAATCATTTTTAATTACCACTATCTGCTCGGTATTAAAGTTTTCTACATGATTTGATTGCCTTGCTGCAACACAAGTCATCTTAAATTCCCCTCTCTTTCCAGTCCCAAGTCAAGTGCATCGCTACCTACTTACAATTTTTCAGAAGGCTCAGATTCATCCTTTTTTCTTTTGAAAAGTCAGCACTTCACAGCCAGTAGTTTCAGCCAGTAGCTACTTCACACATGGATACATACTATTCTAGTCATCTGATTATTGCTTTTATCTTTCTCTTACTTTTTTGTATCATCTATACAAAAGTAAGAATCACCTTCCTAAATATCACTTAGGGAATGTCATTTCCATGTATAATTAACCTACTATATCTTTTAGATATTTCTTTGTCAAAACTAAATTTCATGCCTCTGGAACTACATTTCAGCATTTCTGTTGCTTGTTTTGGTGTAATCATTGATAATATTGTTATTATTAGCTATTTGACATACATTTCTCCTGGTAACATCATCTCAATTGGGCAGGGAAGAAACCACTAGCTCTAGTGCATGTAATCTACTAGCACTGTCAGTCGAAGTGCTTTGTCATCCTCTAGCCTAGACAAAAGTCTATGGTCAAACTTTTTCCCTGGAATTTGACACGAACAGAGTCAACTGACTGTCAGTTGTAACACATCATAGAATTAGCCTCAAATATCATCCAGTTTACTTAGTTTTCCCACCTTTGGTCAAGAACAGGACAGGTTTTCTTAGGGCCATAAATTTGCTTTTTGGGTTTTGTAAAATTTTTTTCTTCTTGCTACTAAACATCACCCTTTTCTTCCTTCATAACATTTCTTCAAACTTCAGAGTTTTTCATGAGATTCAAGTGCTTTTCAGCTTTCTGATTAACATACTTGCAAAATTTGTTCAGAGTTCATCTGCAATTTGCCAGATCCCTAAGCTGGCTCCCTGTGCACTAAGGTCTTTTTTTGTTTGAATCAAGATGTGCTGCCAAACATCAGACAAATAACAAATTGAGTGACACTGTATCCACTCCTGTACTTTTAAATAAAATAAACAAAGACAATTTACTTATTAAACCAATCCTGGGTTACTGTTATCAAATGTAAGTTATTTACTGGCAAACCATTAGCAAATTTTCCTTCCTATGGAAGAACAGGAGATGAAGTGTAGCAAAGATAGAAGCAAATCTCCATAGATTTTTACTTTTAATTTTTAAATTCTGTCGGAGAGCATGTGTGCTTGGAGAGAGAGTGAGAAAGTTAGAAAACACCTCTCACAGAGAATGTCATATTGAAATCCCTTCTCCATCTCTCTTTTCCTTTGGAATTTTGCACATGCATGCACATTTGCCTGGTATGTTGTTCCTCAAGCCACTAGTTCCAGGACTTGAACCATGCAGTCGGCCATGTGGGATCTAGCTGCCTTAACCAGCCTGCTACAGGCTAGGCCTAGACAGATGTTTAATGCATAGAATTTAATTCTTGACCCATATCATAAAAATAAGGATAGCAAGTTATCTTTAAGATCTCAGTGATTTAGCACAACAATTTATTCCTTATTAATGTTCTATGTCTAACATAAGTTAGCAGGGATTTTTCTGCATGTTATAACCTCTCAAAGACCTAAGTTGGTGATCATTTATTTTGCTTGTAATTTATTGCAAAGCAAATAACACAGCCACACTATCTTTAAATCGACCAATGAAATAAAATCTCTCCATGTATCTGAATATGCATATTTGGTAAATATTGCTAATGAGTATTTAATTGATATTCTCTTCTCCTCATCATTCTTCAGCTTATAACTTTCTGCCTAATTCCAGTCAATTTTTCTGGGTCTTGTATATGAGTTGACTGACTTTTCACTTGATTTCTAACAAGACATGAATTATAATGATAACTCATTGAGATAATAGAGCCTCTGTAGTTTACATTGCATTCCTATATAAGCTACATCCTTTAACCCTCACACCTACCCAGGGGCAGAGAGTATTAATTCTATTTTATATAAATAAATTGGTGGCTAAGGAAACAAAGTGCCTAATCCAAATTCACAGCTATAGAGCTGGGACTAAAATATTTTATCTTTCCACACTAAACCCATTGTCCTCTCTCCCTCTGTCTGTGTGTTTTGCCACACTGCACTTATACCACAAATAAAGCATGTGGTTCCTATTAATTTTATTACTTTATAAAAGAGAACCCCAAGGAGATAGCAATTCCTTCCAGAACACACACCAAAAAATGAAACTATCTTGATTTCAGGGCAGCCCTGCTAACATATCATGACTAATGGAGAGAGGCCTTGTTCCTAGTCCTATACTCTACGAAGGCGACTACATGATTTTCTATCTAACTGTATGACTAGCTTAAGGTAGGGGACCAGTGGTGTATAAGTATGTGTCAACTGGTTAAAAAATGGGAAAAGGCCAGGTAGATGAGAACTGCTTTGAAGCAAAGCAAAAGAATCCTGACTTCGCTAGAAAAATGAGTGGTCAAACTGTCTTCTCTGCTTGCTACCAGTTTCTACTTTCATATCAAAAGAATAGGAAGGCATACATTGCTAGCATTTACTCTTCAGGTTAGGAAATTGAGCCAATATAGGTCAGTTTAGTGGCTGAGTTACTAGGAACTAGCTTGTTGCAAAAAATTATGATAATTCCATGTTCTGGAATTTTCTGTTTCAGATAGGTGTCAGTGTATCTCAATTTTTGGATTTGAAGATACAGTTTCTGTCACCAGGGAAAGGGAAAAGTGTGGCTGTGGACTAGGACTTGGCTGCCTCATGCCATTCACTTTTCTTGTCAATGTCTCAAAGGCATGAATTGTATTACAGGAACACATTGTGGACAGTGGAGAAACTTCAAGGTGACAGGAAGGAAATAGTTGAAGTATAATTGAAAACTCTGCTAAAAAGCCGGTAAGATAGTTGAAAATGTGGACTCATCCAGCAACATTTGCACCTAATATCTATCACTGTCAATCACTAATAAACTTTTCCAATAACTCAAGCTCATGCTCAACATTTCCCTGGGAGGGGCCATCCATCTCAGGCGTGCAGCATACCTGCAGGCAGGCCTCCTCTGGCGTCTGCCTACAGGAAGGTCATTAAAAGGCAGTACAAATTAGGGCAGCTCCCCCAGCAGCAGCAATTAACCTTCAGGAACCTGGCAGGCACAGGTATATTTTAGGACTGCAGAAACTATTAACCTTCTCATTATTTAAAGGAATGAACAGTAAGAGGAAAAACCAAGAGGAAAAACCAAGATCTATTTCTCACTCACTTTCACTTACCCCTTCTTCATCCATCCCCTGTGTCAGTTGCTTCTATCTCACTCATCCCTTGGCTGTATATGAGATGTGTAGAATGCCCCATTTCCACTACAAACACATGTGGGAAGAGTAGCCGTTGTATCTTGGTGCCCATCTGTAAAGTCTCAGGATGGGCAGCCATAGTAAGGCACATGCATATAGTTAAATGAGGTCTTTTCTGCCATACACCCATCTCGAAAGGTCCAGTTTAGGAGGATTTGTTGCTGGTCCCGGCACCTTCTGACCTGATTCCATGTGGTGACAGGTGCTACTGAAGCTTGTCGCACATACAGCACCCCTGCAAGTGCCACTTGCATGGCCCATTTATTTCCTTGCTGTCTTTCTCCCCCTGGTTTTCTGGAAAAAGAAGCCCACCCTCTCTGTAGAGGAGAGCAAGCAGCAAGTCCGCTCTTTCATCATTGCTTGTGTCAGGCACAAGCTGTGGACGAATGTTCAGATACTGACACAGCACTGGTCAGCACAGCGTAATGATGCTCTCTTTGTCTGTTAGTTAGGGCTTTCTGATTGGGAAGAAATAATGTCTACATCATTTAAAAATGTTAGCATTCAAGAAATAGCATTTCGTTTAAAATATTTATTAATCTGATGTCTACTAGCTGAGAAAACTCGCATTTGGATACTAATGTACAACAAGGAGAATCTTTTAGAGTTGTTTTTATTTCCAAATAATGGTGCTTTATTGAAAAATGCAACAGTGAAGATTGAAGGGAAAGTATAGGGAAATAATTCTGAAACTCTAGTACCAAGTGTCATTGATGTACATTCACTGAAGAGAGAGTAAACAAATGTTTTTTTTTTAATTTCATAAAAAGATGATTACTTAATATCATAATTTCATTAAAGAACAAGATGCTGTTATTATAGTTTTAGATTAATTCCTAGTTAGTAGGTAACAATATGAAAGTCTAATCTGACAACACGTTTGTGACTGTCACAAGAAGACACCTATGAAGTAATTCTAAAGAGACAACTGATTCGGGATTTGATGTGGCTTCTGGCAAAGTGAAGAGATGCCAGGATTGCCCCAGCCTCTGAGGAAGCCTCTTTAATTTAAATGTGCATGCTGAGATGCAGCTGTGCTGATGAATGCATATTTATTGGACCTGGATAGGAGGCAAATGCGTAACTAATTAAACTATCCTGGTGTCAGCTATTCTGGCCAACATCTCCTTTTTGAAAAGTATCACTGTTTAAAATGTATTTTTGAAGCAAAACATTACCACTCAGAACTGGTTTGCAAATAGTATATGGAGAAGAATACTAAGATCATTTTATTCAGATTAGAAAAAGAGTTTAGAGTTGTCTTTAATTTAGAAATGATTTTATGAAAGTTTAATAAATGAAAAATGCCAATCAACTATTTTTTGCCTTCAGCTGAAACTATTTTATTCTGGTTTATGAAAAGGTCAAATTGTCTAGAATAAGTATAGAATGACGTGTTGGAGTTCTCTAGTCTACCTGTTCCTTTATGGTTGAGGTAATGGACCACAGAGGGGAGCCACGACGTGAAGTAGGCAAGCTTTGGTTGCCCACCTGAGAGTCTTCCACTGAATTACTATGAGCCAGTGAAGAACTTTACAATTCAATCTTTTAAAAACATGTATGGAAGTGTGGCCATCTAGTCTGGTGGTTAAGGGAGCTGGATCCCATGTGGCAGACTGTGGTTCAAGTCTTGGCCTGTCAGCTTGAAAAACACACTGTATGTGTGTGACCCAAATTCTTTATTTTATTTTATTTTATTTATTTTATTTATTTATTTATTTTTTTATTATCTATTTTTTATTACATTGAATTACATACAACTTTACAGTGTATTACATTGCTTTTTCAAAAGGGAATGCCATGCATGTCAGTCAGTACAGAGACATTAATCTCCCCGCTTCAACATTCAATATCTTTCCTATGTTTCCCCCAATCATTATTATTATTATTCTAATTATTTTTTATGATAAACATGATTTTTTTTTTCCAATTATCAGATCATAAAGTTCCCAACAATAGGAAACGTAGACTGCACTCAGGGCTGGACCAAGGGTGGGTCTCGTGCAGCCCCGCAAATGTAGGTGAATCTCCATGGAACACAGTTTCAGGAACGCGGCTCAGGAAAGCAGAGACGGCCATCAGCGGTTGCGGCACGCGGGGCAGATCCCGGCCACGGCCCGCGGGGGCAGAGCCCCGGCCACGGCACGCGGGGCAGACCCCGGCCACGGCACGTGGGGGCAGACCCCGGCCACGGCACGCGGGGCAGGGCCCGGCCACGGCACGCGGGGCAGAACCCCGGCCACGGCACGCAGGGCAGAGTCCCGGCCACGGCACGCGGGGCAGAACCCCGGCCACGGCACGCGGGGCAGGCCCCGGCCACGGCACGCGGGGGCAGAGTCCCGGCCACGGCACGCGGGGCAGGCCCCGGCCACGGCACGCGGGGGCAGGCCCCGGCCACGGCACGCGGGGCAGAACCCTGGCCACGGCACGTGGGGCAGAGTCCCGGCCACGGCACGCGGGGCAGACCCCGGCCACGGCACGCGGGGGCAGACCCCGGCCACGGCACGCGGGACCCAAATTCTGACAGGGTGGAGAAATGAGGGAGAATGGATTTCAGTGTTACCGCGCACCACTGAGGGGACAGTTTCTTATTCTATATTTCTGTCTCTCTCTGTCTGGTGAGTGCACATGACCTTAGGCAATAAAAAATATAAATAAAAAAATGAAAAGTATATATATGGAATTGTTTAACAAAGGAAGCTCTTAGAATCTGTTTCTTTATAAAATCTGATTTCTTTAAAAAATGTGTTTCTTTACAAAAACTGTTCGTGGTCCTGGCCAAGAGGGAAGCAAATGGATGGGATGGGGTAGCATAATAAGGTTGAAATTCTATTATTTCTTACACTTTGCAACATGTTACATTCAACCTAGGCATTCATTTCACCCATGCTATGCAAACTTTGGATTTTCATTGTTGGCTAAGTATCTATTGATAGATCTAGTTTAGGGACAACGTTCTAAATTTGAGGGGTTCTGAGGCAGAGAAATGGAGGCGTAGAAATGGTCCCAGGACAAACGTCTACATTGTCATTTAAATAACTGAAATTTGGGCTTGCTTCTGGGAAATTGAAAAGGTGGCTCAATGAAAAAGAAATGAAGTTGCTAGGTTCATAGTAGGTCTGGACCAAGGATTGCCCGTGTATGTTTATATTTGTTTTATTTGATTCATGAGGCCCTTTAATCTTTTTTTCAGTGTTTTATCTCCTTTGCCTTGTATTCTGAATTCTACCAATTTTATCACTCAGATTGCTTTCCAAATGTTAGTAAAGCCTACTATCCCAAATCTCAAATCCAGCAATGTCTTCCAACAACTCATTGCATTCCTATTTCTGGGGCTCAGTGCTGAGACTGCTTTCTTCAAGACCCTAAGATTGCAATACTGATTATTCCTACATTTTTAAAAATTCTGGGAACCAGCAGTTAGCGTAATGGCTATGTCGCTGGACTCCCACGTAGTCAACCGCGGTTTGCGTCCCGGACCCGGTAGCTTAAAACTCACGCTGGGCACGTGTGCGTGCATGCCCAAGTTCCCAAGAGGAGAATGAAGGAGAAGGGATTGCTGCGTGACCATCCCCCCTGGGGGGTGATTTCTTGCTTTCTGTCTCTATGTCTCTCTCTGTCTGTCTGGCTAGCGCACACGCCCTATAGCGAAAAACCTCTCCAAAAAAAAAAAAAATTCTTTTTTATTTTCTATTATGGAATAAATAAATTGTGTTCCCCAAATTCATATATTGAAACCCTAACCCCTAGTACCTCAGAACTTGACCATATTTGGAGATAAGCAATAAAACTAAAATGACGTTATCAGGATGGCCCTTAGTGCACTATTACTTGTGTTTTTATAAGAAGAAGAAATAAGGACAGCATCTATAGAGGGAAGCCCCTATACACGACAAAGAGAGAGATCACAGAAGAAATAATCTCTGCTGACACCATGATCTCGGACTAGTAGCTTCCAGAACTGTGAGAAAATAAATTTTTGTTGCAATCTACCCAGTCCATAGATAACATTTGTTATGGTAGTCCTGATAAACTAGTGCACTCTTCTTTCATTTTGCTTTCTTTGCTTATCTCTTAAATTTAGACATTTCAGAAAGTTCAGTTCCTACTTCACTTTTCATGCTTAGTTTTGTTAACCTCATATACCTCCATGGGTTCAATTATTATCTCTGTGAAAATTATCCTCAGATTTAGTAGGTTGAACCTTACAAAATCACCATTTGTGTAGGTTAAAGGTGCAAAGCTATTGGTAGTTTCACATGGTTTATCCTAATATGCCTTTATTCTAAACTCTCTGAAGCTCCAAATCTGTGTTTCTGGTTTTTATATATATCCATAAAATTATACCAGTATGTGGGACCAGCAGTTAGCATAATGGCTATGTCGTTGAATTCTCATGTAGCTGACCGTGGTTCGAGTCCCAGACCCAGTGGCTTAAACTCATGCCAGGTGCGTGTGTTTGCGTGCCCAAGATCCCAAGAGGAGAATGGAGGAGAAGGGATTGCAGCGTGGCCATCCCCCCCGGGGGGTGATTTCTCACTTTCTGTCTCTCTGTCTCTCTTTTTTTTGGCAAGCGCATGCACCCTATAGCAGAAAAAACAAAAACAAAAACAAGAAACCAACTCTCAAAAAAAAAAAAAAAAGATTATATCAGTAGGAACCTCCCAACTATCACATGCAAAACTGAATTTACTAACTTCTTAAGCAACCTCTGGGCTTAAAGCATTGGCTTTATCTTTGGGTCATTCTCCTTTCTCAATCTCTCATACCCTGTTTATTACTTGTATAGTGTTGCTTTCCACACCCATTTCCATACCATAAGTTTTTTTGAGGGAAAACTATTAAAGAGCCTCCTGACACTACACAGTTTTAAAGTGTGGTCCTGGAACCTGCAGCATTTCCATTGCCTTGAAATTTGATAGAAATGAAGACTCTCAGTCTCCATCTGGACTTGTTTATTTAGAATGTTGGTGTTTAAAAAGACCCTCAGGTGATTCTCATATGAATTAAAGTTTGGAAAGGCCTGCTTTAGAATGTGTTGTTGGTCATGGGAGTTCTTTTAATTTTCCAAAAGGTTATATTAATTTATTCTTCCATTGGCAGCAGAGAGTATAACAAAACCCATATCATCATATATATCTAGCATAGGTTATCACCCTTAATTTAAAAAAAATTAAATATTTTTAATTAAGTAAAAATTATATTTTAATAATGTTTATATTTATCCATCTTGATTACTAGTGAGGTCCTTTATTAATACTTGGCTATAAATTCTCTGTTCATAGACTTCGATAGTTGTTTTTTCTGATCTAATTATTTGAGTACTTTTCCTAAATCTCATTATTTTTACCTTTGCTATTACAATGTGGACCACTTCTAGGCCTTTTGTTAACTTGCTGAATGGTAACCAAAGGATTTTCAATATCCTTGATAGTCATGCTTTTAAGCTATGTTGAATTTGAGAAATAAATTGTTTTCTTTCCAAATGGTTTCAGCCAGGTACACAAGTTGTAGTGCTTGGCTTAATTCATAAGCACAATTTGAGGAAATTACTGGATAGTGATAATTTTACAGTGAGTGCTGTAGCACTTGATATATTATAGAAACTCAGGGTTGAACTTAACTGTAGAACAAAAAATATTAAAAAAAAATGACCCCATTCAGCAGCTTCCCTCTAAACCTTCCCTAGCTATACAACACCCACCCCCCCACACACAAACACACACACACTGCTTTTCTGGGGAGTCAAGATAGATACTGAGACACTGATCACTAGGAAATCATGTCCCTTCTTATCATTCAGAATGATTAGTCTGCTGGTCATGGCGACCTGGGCTACCTGGGAGGTGGCTTGACAAGGTTACTTAGGTCAAAACAGGGTAACAAGCAGCAGAGGAAAGAGCTATATGCTATTTCAGAAAATAAATAAACAGTGCTGATCATGCTTCTTAAGCCGGCAGCTTCACTTTGCAGTTGAGTAAGCTGTACTTGTCTTCCTTGTTTCTTTTGTTTATGAGGATTTTTTAGTCATTGCCGGCTGATGGTGTAATTTGCTTAGCCAGACAAGCAGGTACTGTACACAATAAGTTCTTCTAAATAAAAGGGGTGATTAATCAAGGAAAATCAAACTGTGAGCCCTAGTACCACTCCTTCCTGGCTGGTCCCAGACTCCCAGCTTGTTTATTTAGTGTCACCCATAGTCTGTCATGGCTGACCTAAAACTATCAGGAACAGCCACAATGGCAGCCAAGCATAAACAAAAACCTGAACCGAAGGTGCAGAGGGACTGCCATTCTACAGATAAGATCTATTGCTGTAATAGCCCTTGATTATGAAGACCAAAGGAGAAAAAAAACACCAAATATACAGACACTTTTCTGTTTATTTATACATGAAGAAGGAGGGGGAAGCAAATCATTTACAAAGAGTAGGAAAAAAAGGGAATAAGGTTTCATTACATGTCAGTGTTTCTCAGTTTATAAAACAAGATTCCGTGATAGCAGGGGGTTGCTTCTGGTCTCCTTTGTTTGTGTATTGACATTTCGCAATGCTTAAAAAAATTGCTAGCTGGGGCCAGACATAGCAGAAAAAGAGGAATTGGGGTGGGAAAACCTACTAAACTGTTACCTAGGGAAAGCATGTTTTTCCTTCTATATTACCATTCCAACTGAGCTAAAAGTTAGGTAGAAAAATGAATAGGTCTTTAGGTAATCTTTCATGTAAAATGATGTGTGACGAGATTAAGATTTTCAGATAAAGTTCTTTTAATTATTGCAGATGTGCGTGATGCATTTTTAACATTCAAGAAGCAGTCTTTTTGGTGAAAATCCTCCCTTCTCTCTTGGTGGTGGTATTATTTCTGTGATGAAGCTCTCTTAGGTTTTCTATCAAATTATTTAATTTTATTAAGTTTAGGATTTACGTGGAAAGAAAGCTAGCTCGAGATGCTTCCTGTCAGAATGTGAAGAATATAGGCACCAGCTTCAGAGCCAATCTGGTCAGTGTCTCAAGATGCGATGTGAAAAGATTACTTTCACCCATAAAGAGGCCCGCAAGTTCAGGGAAGCAATGGAAATAGATCTCTTCATTGTAGTTTGTAGGTGCTACTCTGCGGTTGCTCATGTTCAAGAGGTCAAATTTATCCATTTAATGGAGAAGTGTGCTTGTCCTACTAGCATTCCAATTTGTAAAATGTGTAAGAGGAAGGGCAAGATGCTTCCAATAGGATACCGATATTGAGGAATACAGCTTTATTGTTCTCTGTTGGTCAATTACTAGGACAAATGGCTGCAGAAAGTTCTCCCCAATCTATTTTCTTGCAGCCCATGCTGTATTACATTTCACTCCAAAGAGTAGAGCTCTAATGCTTTATCACATTCCAATGCTCAAAAGGGAAATTGCTGGTAAGGTACTTAACACTAAATGCATCCATTTTTGGTATATTGACATTGCCTGGGACTACAGATAAATTTCAACAAATCACACTCATCCTCTAAGGGATTGGGGTTTCATTCTCGGAGGCACGGGTGGATATAGGAGGCTTTGCCTAGGGTGTTATCCAGATATTGCACTAAAAAGTAAAATGTTCTGTGAGGTACTATGAAAATCCCAACTGTGTTCACTTGCATTACTGGATGAAAAATTCATTTTCTTTTCCCTGTTAAATGTTTTATGGTAAAGAAAAACATTTGAGAAAGGCTAGCATTAGGACTAGCACAATGTATACATATAGTCACATAAAGGTCATGGCTACTGGAACAAAGTTTGGTGGTTAGCATTAATTAACATCAACTTTTAGATGCATACTTCAGTCTATTTTCTGAAAGCTCATGTAAATTAATGTGTGTGTGTGTGTATATATATAATGTATATATAATGTACACACACACACACACACACACACACACATATATACACACATTATAGCCATAGGGCACATGCAATAGCCAGAGTGAGGAAGAGAGAGCACGCCCATCCATCCAAGCATGATCTCACAGTAATCTTTTCTCCTATTTCTCTATCCAGTTGTGATTTCAGGCACATGTGTGAGCCCCACATATTTTTCAAGCTGCTGGGACTAGGATTTGAACCGTGGTCAGCCATGGGAATCTGCTGTGCTATGAGGTCAGCCCCTACCTTCCTATTTCTACTTTTGTAGTCTTGCGATGATTTAGGTTCTAAAGTCCTGAAGATGCTTCTGAGGTACAATATTATTTTTTTTTCTGTGTCTACTCGAAGCCTAATGTAACATTCTCCTTGTCTGATTCCTGTCAGTCCTTTTCACTGTGGCTTCCACTCTGACCTGTGCATGGTGGATATCTGTGAGGCGATGCTTCTGTATACACAGATTATTAACTGCATTCAGGCCATTTTTAGGATGCAACATGATGAACAGAATCAAGTGATTTATTATCATGTGCATTGGTTATGTTCTATCTAATATTTTTTGTCTGTAAATTTTTTCTCATGTAATTTTTAAGTTGAAATAATCACAAACCATAAAATTCACCCTGTAGAAGTAATAATTTAGTGGTTTTTAGTATCAAGTTATGTGTAACCATTATCACTGTTTAATTTCAGAACATGTTCATCATCCCAAAAAGAAACACCATACCTAGTAACAGTCAATTCCCATTCTTCCTTCTTTCTAGTCCCTGGAAACACTAATCTACTTCTGTCTCTATGAATTTGCCTATTGCAAATAATTCATGTAAATGAAATCATACTACATGTGGCCTTTTGTGTCTGGCTTCTTTCATTGAGTATATCATTTTTAAGCTTCATTCACATTGTATCATGTATCAGTATTTCTTTCTTTTTGTGACCGAATAATATTCATTGTATAAGTATGTCACATTTTGTTAATTCATCAATCAGTTATTAAACACCAAATTGAGTTGTTTCATTTTTTTGAATATTATGAATAATGACATAAAAATTCATGTACAAACCTTTTTTTAGACACCCGTTTTCAGGTCTCTTGATAATATACCTAGAAATGTAATTCTATAAATATAATCATAGGGTAACTCTATGTTTACCATTTTTTCTTTTTTTTTGAGAGAGATTTTTGCTGTAGGGCACATGCAGTCACCAAAGAAAGACAGAGAGACAGAAAGTGAGCAATCATCCCCTGGGAGGATGGTCCTGCTATAGTCTCTTCTCTTCCACTCTTCTCTTGGGATTTTGGACACGCAGACACATGCATCATGTGTGAGTATTAAGTTGCTGGGTCTGGGCCTTGAACCACATTCAGCCATTTGGGAGTTCAATGACATAACCATTACGCTTCTGCTGATCCCTGTGTTTAACTTTTTGAGGAACTTTTAGACTGCATTCCAAAAGAACTAAAATATAAGTTTTTATTGATGATTTGTAATTCACATTCAACAACTTTTCTTATTCTGTTTCTCTATATTTTGCTATAAGTTTAACTAGTCTGCACTAAATTTTCTTTGATTAAAGCTCCATTTTATATATGGAATGATTAGTTTAATTTAATTTAATTTATATGTTTTCATTCCTATATTTATTAAACTTGTTCCCCTCAGAACTTTTACTACACTGATGTATTAAATGTTAAAGATAGACTCAAAATATAATTACATTGGTAATAGAGAAACTGAATAGGTAATGATTTAGTCAATACTGTATAGTTGATTATATATATATATTTTTTCTTTATTTATGATAGAGTACATGTGTATGCAAATAAGGGTGAGAGAGAGAAGGAAAGAGAGATGAACACCTTCCACAGGGTCTGGTTATGCTGTGATCGGCTTTCTGTACTCCTGTAACCCATCAAATCCTGGCAGTGTTTCAGGCCCCCTGGGTCAGAGATTCAAACTGCGGTCATCATGTGGAATCCAGCTTCTCTTGAGTAGAGCATTACCACTGCACCATAGGGCTGAATCCATGCTTATATATGTACTAATAGCTACTAGTATTCATTTTTGGTACTTCTCTGTTTAAATGCTCTATTCCTTGAAATCAAATGACAGTTTTGAAAAAGATTACTTGAATTCATATTCTTATAAAATATTTCATTTCATTTAAAGGTATTTGTAAAAATTAAATACATTTTAATTTACAGTGAGCACAGAAGCCTTTAAAAAAAAAAAACAGAATACATCATAATTAAAAGCAAGCAATTGTTAACCTTGGCAGTTGAATAGTAAATGAATCACTTTACTAATTATTCTCTAGGCATTCAACAAATGATTAGCTAATTGATTGATTGTTTAAGGTATCGAATTGAACTATGTTGTTTGGGTCATTGAAAATTTGGAGGCTAAATACCTCTTTAAATATCTGAAAATATTCAAGAACTTTTTCACGGAAAGCCATCAACACTGAGAAAAATACTTTGTGCTTCAGGTAAAGGAGAAATGACAATTATTCTGGATCTTGATTGTATAATCATGTTATTTTTAATAAATTAAGAATGGGGTTGGGGCCAGGAAAGAATTGGCTGTATTGTCTACTAAAGTTAGGAAAGAGGCTTTCTCTTAACTCTACACTTAGGTTCCATTTACTCAACACCCAAAAATTTATAGTTAGGTTATATACTTTGTTCTTATATGCTCTTCAGCTATATTGAATATTTAAAAACCCACAAGAAATTGAATGAAGAAAAAAATCTTCTGGGAGAGAATACTAGGTGTACTTTAGAAAACATTACTTCAAAACATCAATAACTAAACATTTTAAAAGTTAAATAATATTAGACAGGAAACAAACCAGTACCATTATGGTCAGTGGTCAGATTAGAAATATTTTCTTCAGTAAGGACCTTGTGGCACCAGAGAAACCAACACAGACTCTGTTTAGATGTTGAAATTGTTATTTATTTGGGAGATTGTCTTATATAAAAGATATACTAGGGCATTTAAGACCACACATTCTATTCAGGTAGAGTTATTTGCAGGCCTAAAAGGCTTGGTTGTTAAGTGAAAGGTTGATAGGCTTTTGTGGAGCAGCAGATCAATTGGTGCATAGCAAATTATTTGTGTAGACTCCATAGCAAGCTTAGGACAGGTAACGAAGCCTTGGGAAGAGCAGACCAATTTTTGTATGTAAAAATAATAGTTGGCCCTTTCTTTTCATTTCTCTGCTTATTCACTATTGAGATATATAATAATATTATTATTATTCTGTTTTAGAGATCTGATTCTAAACAGCTGCATTAAAATAGCCTTTGTTCTTGTTATGTGTAACAGTTTCAAGTAACAGGAAACAACTCTACTTAAACTTAAATAGGTAAGATGAATACTTTGTAAGGATGTAGGATTGTCTAAGGAAATCTCTTTTGAGAAGAAACTTATATAGCTATAGAAAGAAGTCGGAACCATGAGAGACAGCTATTTTTTCCCCCTCTGAAGACTGTTTTTGTTGTTTGTTTCCTTGTTTTGTTTTGTTTTTGCATACCTGACAAGTAGACATTTTCTTTCCACATTTCTAAACCTATGTCTCTCAGGTCCAGACACCACAAAAAGAACTTTATTTCAATTCAAAACTCAGTTTCCAGGAGAAACTCTGTTAGGCTAGACTGAAGTGGGCACACATTCCCGATCTGATCAACCATGGCCAACAGGGGAGGTTATGAATGAAATGACCGCTGTCTGTCTGCTATCATAGACGAGGTGGATGCCTGGCCATGTAATGTCGTATATTGTATGTGATGTGGACAGAAATTGACCTAAATGAGTATTAGCTAGATTTCAAGTGAATCACAGAATGAGCATGTGAGCAGAAAAGTATTTGTCCTACTACCAAATAATAGTAGCTACATTGTACCACTGTCCCAGAAAACCTGTATGTGGTTATTATAAAAAGAAAACAAATATTGACTTATGTGTATTTTTTTCTTCAATGTACAAATCAAAGGATGCATTCTTAAGGGAGATCCTGGTAGATATTGTTTACCAATCTTTTGAATACATACTTCAACCAGGGGAAAATCAATTTCTTTTTAGTTGTCTTTATTAAAAGTCTTGTGTGTTCTTCAACAAAGAAAAAAATTCAAGAGCCAAGCATCTATTTATTCAGGGGCAATGTATAAAAGTGCAATTGAACACAGCAATTGGGAGTTTGTTGAAGTGACTGCTAAAATCCTTAGCGTGCACAATGTCTTTTTCACCCTCTAGAGCAATAAAACTCGCGTAGACTTTGTTCTTAATGTAAATGCTTTAGAGATACTTAGTATTCTGTAAAAGCTCAAATAAAAAGCCTTAATAATGAGTTAGTTGTTTTCTAGAAAAATTCTATTTTTGGATTTTCATAGTTATTAAAAACAAAAGACGTTTAGTTTTCCCTCCCTCTGCCCATTTTTGCACTAATCATCATATACATGTGTTTAGCTATGTCACATTCTAAGCATGCAATTTTCTATTTAGAAAAATAAGATGAAAACAAAACCAAACATATAGGACTTTACAACAAAAATACGATGAGAGATGATTGTTACTAATTGGAAAGGAACTTTTTTTATTATTATAATAGGCAGAGGTTTCGAAGGAGAGAGTAAAGAATCCTATCAATTTAGTTAGTAGGAAATCAGGAAATATCTTCATGAAGGAAGGTACATTTAGAATTGTAAAGGCAAGGAATTGCATGGTAAGGAGTTATGATTAAAGTCATTGAGTAGGAATACAGAAAAGAGTACAGGCTGTTGTAGCTTTTCATAGAGGTATAGAATCATTAAAATGGCTATGAAAGCTGAAACTATATAAAGAAACCTTATTATAATAAAGTTACAATTGTTCAGTGACTTAAAAATCTGTGTCCAGGGGCCATCAGGTCTTGTAGTGGGTAAGGTGCTAGACTCCGTATGTGGCTGATAGCAGTTTGAGTCCTGGGTGGTGACTTGAAATTCATACCAGGAACATGTGCATGTGTGCCCAAAACCCTCAGAGAAGAATGGAATTGTGGTGTGGCCATCCCCTCTGGGGGTGATTTCTTGCTTTCTGTCTCTCTGTCTCTCTGGTGAGTGCATGTGCCCTATAGCAAAAAAAAAAAAAGAAAAAAGAAAGAAAAAAAACTTGTGTCAAAAGGACTCATTGTCTTACCTTCATTTATAAATATATACAAAAATAATATCCATGAGAAATATTAAGAATTAAAGTAGACTTTTGGTAAACAAACAAACAAAAAAACAAAGACAAAAAACCTTATAAGCACAGTTTTTTAAAAAAATAATTTGATTTTAACTTTATTTATTTACTTATTTTAATTTGACCAGAGAGAGTCAGAGAGAGCAAGAGAGAGAGAGACTGAAACCCTAACAACTGGGGCCTCTGGAAGATAAGTAGGTCCTGAGGGTGGAGTCTTCATGAATAGAATTAGTACCCTTATGAAAGGGACATTGGAAAGTTCTCTCACCTTCACTCCACCACCACGTGAAGATGCAAAGAAAAGTTGGTCACCTACAACTCCTAAGAGGGCCTCATTAGAACCTGACCATGCTGGCATCCTAATCTCAGGTTTTCAGCATCCAGAAATAAATGCCTGGTATTTAAGCCACCCAGTCTATGGTATTCTTTCTCAGCAGCCTGAACAGACTAAAACACGGTACCATAACCTTATGGTTGACTAATCCTTTCAAAACTCCATTTATGTTGAGTTAAATTTGTGCTTTTACTCTTATCACTTCATTTCTTTGCTGTATTTTTGTCATTATTGGCCAATTTACTCTTTTATTTAATCATTTTTGTGAATGTCAGTTGGGTTTATCACTATATGACCAGGAGATAACAGAGCTATGAATGCTTGACCTGAAAACAGATGTGCAGTGACCAATCACCAGCAGATGTTAAGAAGTGTTATGATTGGTCACTGCTCATGAAGTATATCTGTTATTTAAATTGTAATTTGTAAACTGAAGAGCTGGGAAGTATATCTGTTATTTAAATTGTAATTTGTAAACTGAAGAGCTGGATGTGAAGTTTGACTGTACACAGTCACTCACAGTTAGTATACTGTGATAACTGAAATTTGAGCCTTTTTTTTTGGGGGGGGGGATGTATGAATTTTGGCCAGAGCTATGCAAAGTAAAGACTGCATGTATGAAAGAGTTAACTTTTCCAGAGAAAATAAAAATAAAGACAGAACAGGGACATTTTTAGGTCTTTTGTTTTTTTTAACTTGGCATGAAATTCATGTCACATTGTTAGCCATTCTAAAGTGCACAATTCAGTGGCACTTAATGTATTCACAATCTTGTGCCACCACCACCTCTCTCTACTTTTGGAACATTTTTGTCACCCCAGAAAAACACTCCATACCCAATAAGGAATTAGTCCCCATTTCCTGCTTTCCAATTTCCTGATAACCACCAATCTGTCTTCTGTGCATATGAATTTTCCTGAACTGGATATATCATATAAAGTGTATCACAGAAGGGCCAGCAGGTGATGTAGTGCTTACAGTGTTTGACTCCCACATGGCCGACTGTGGTTCGAGTCATGGACTCGGTGACTTGAAACTCATGCCAAGGATGTGTGTGTGTGCCCAAAATCACAAAAAGAGAATGGAGAAAATTATGGTGTGGCTCCCCCTCCCCCCGGGGGTGGTGGTGATTTCTCATGATCTTTTTCTCTGTCTCTCTGGTGAGCATGTGCGTCCTATAGCAAAAATCTCTCTAAAGGAAAAAAAAAAAAAAAGAATCATACAATATGTAAACTTTGTGTCTAGTTTCTCTCACTGAGGTTAATTGAAGTTGTAGCATGTGTCAGTATTCCAGTTTTTAAAATTATGGCTAAATAATGCACTATCACATTGATATACCTTAATTTGTTGTTTCAGTCATCCATGGGCATTTGGGTTGTTCCTGCCTTTTGGTTATTTCCACCTTTTGTATGATGCTCCTATACTCATTTGTGAATAAGATTCTTTGTGGACATATGTTTTCATTCTTCTTGGGTTAGAATTTATATATCATATGGTAATTCCATGTTTAATTTTTTTGGAGAAATTTCCTTGTACATGAGCTGTGATGCACATAGGCATGAATTTATTTTGAATGGGATTGCTAGATGTCAGAGTTTGTATATGCTCAGCTTTAGTATATTCTGCTAAATTTTTCCAAAACGATTGTACTGGTTTACACTCTCATTAGCAGTGTAGGAAACTTCCAGTTGTCCCACATCCTTGAGAGCACTTGGTATTGCCAGGCTTTCTAATTTTAACAAATTTGAGTGGATGTGTTGTGGCACATTGTGATTTTATTGGGTCATTGGATAAGTCATGATGTGTTTTTGCATAGAAAAAAACATAGAAAAATACATCATGGCTTTTCCAATGACCTAATACTTTGCACTTCTCTGATTATAAATGAGGATGAACATTTTGAATTTTTCATATCATAATTTTCTATTTGGATATTCTTTTGTGAAGAAGTCTTCCTATTTTTAGGTTATACGTCTTTTTTTCCTACTGATCTATAGGAATTCTTTATATACTCTGGAGTTGAGTTTTTATTAGGTTTACATACTATATATTATATATTATTAATACTTTCTTCCACTCTGTGGCTTGCCTTTTCACTGTTTTTTTTTTGTTTGTTTGTTTGTTTGTTTGTTTAGGTTTTTGCCTCAGGGCACATGTGCCTGCCAGAGAGACAGGGAGAAACAGGGAGAGAGAAAATGAGAAATCACTCCCTAGGGGAGATAGCCACGCCATAATCCCTTCTCCTCTACCCTCCTTCCAGGATTTGGGAATGCACATACAAGTGTCCGGCATGATTTTCAAGCTGCCAGATCTAGGACTTAAATCATACCCAGTGATGTGGCAGTCCAAAACCTTAATCACCATCCCATCTGCTGGCTCCACTTTTTACTGTCTCAATGGTGTCTTTGATGAAAGGAAGTTTCCAATTTTAGTGTCTTCCATGCCATCATTTCCTTTATGGAAGTACTTTCTCTATCGTATTTAAGAACATTTTGTCTTATTCCAAGTTTATGATATATTTCCTATGCTATGCTATGCTATGTTCTAGAAGCTTTATTGCTTTTCCTTTCATATGTGTATCTATAATCTACCTTGGATTAATTTTAGTGTGTGTTATAAGGTATAGACATCAAGATTGGTTTTTTCAGTGTGGATTTCCACTTGGCTCTGAAGATCGCCTTTTCCCTCAACCTACTGAAATGCCACCATGTCATAAAGTAGGTGATATATATTTTTATATATATATATATATATATACACACATACATCTGTTTCTGGTCTCTTTTGCCCATTGGTATTTTTGGTATTGTTGTGCCAGTAAGATTGTCTGAAATATTGTAGCTTTATCATAAATTTACATATCTAGTCAGTAGTGTAAATCTTTCAGCTTCGTTTCTTATCTTCGAGATTATCTTGGCTATTTTTGACCTCTTGCATATCCACATGTATCTTAAAATTATTTTGTTAATTTCTACACACATGCACATCATGCATTCCCAAAAAACAACAAAAATACCTTACCTGATAGGATTTCGTTCGGCTGCGGATCATTTTGAGAACAATTGAAATCTTCAGAGTGTTGAATTCTCTAATCCACAGCCAGTATATATTTATCTATTGTTGAAGTCTTAGTGGTGTTTTATAGTTTTCTATGTAGAGGACTTACACATTTTGTTAGATTTATTCCTTGGTGTATGTTTTATATGTTTAAATGTTTTTTGTGCTCTTGTAATCAGTATTTTTAAATTTTATTTTTTATTGTCTTTGTTAATATATGATTAATTTCATATATTGCACCAAAGTCTAGTGGCCTGAATAAAATTTTAATTCTAGGGCATTATGTAGATTATTCAACTATATTCATTTCATGAGTAAGTAAAGAACTTTATTTGCTCCTCTAAATTCTTATAAACTTGTTTGTATGCTTTTGGCTTTTTTTTCACTGGCCTAGATCTCCAATATAGTGTTAAATAAAAGTGGGGATTGCAGACATAACTGTGTTGTTCTTCATCTCAGGAAGAAGATGTTGGTAATTATATCATATATCTGATCTGTACACATTATCTGTACTCCCAGTCCCCACCCCTTCTTGCCTAGAGCCTCACCTGTTAGGAGTTCAACATTCCTCTTTCCTACATGTTTATAGTAGAATAATTATATATGAAGTAGCAGGTTATCTTCTGATGTAATGGAGTTGTTACTTAAAAAAGAAAAGAATACTCTCCAAGTTAGGGAGGAGAATGTGGCAGCTCAAATAGTCCATGGGCTGGGAAGAAGAGAAGGAAAATTGAATATACTTTCAAAATGCCCTCATGTGCAAACATCAGGGATGACTTACTCCATGTGGACTTCAGATTTGTTCTTTAGAGCGTGACATCTAGTGAGAATGATCTGAATGAGTGATGTGTGTGAAATATATAGCATTTCCACTCTTTGCAGACTGGAGAATTTTTACTAGCTTCATCATGGATCCATTTCTGCATCCCTTGCTGGCCATCACCAACTTTCCTTCTAATAGGGATACTTCTGTATCCTCTCCATCCCTGAATATGGAGGAAATTCCCAGAATGTTTTGCTATACTTGACTGTTTCATACTTGCTAACTTGGAGATTCTAGAGAATTTCTGACTTTCTGGGCTTTGGCCAGAAGCCAAACTAGAGGGTCCAAAAAAGAAAATGTAGGTAGAAAGAACCATTTATTTTGTAAAGTATCTTAACGGCAAGGCTGAGACATTTGGACTGAATTGTGTATGCATTGGAGAGCCACTAGAGACTTTTGATCAGATGTGTAAAGTGATGAAGTGATATTTTAGAAAAATCACTTCCACAGTACTGTGAAAGCTAGTTTGGAAGGTAAAAAATATATTAGAAAACAATTTTAAAATTCAGCTGAGATTTAATGAGGGACTTATCCATGGCTGTGGGCATGGGTAGAAAAAGAGGGTCAGAGAGGAGACACAAGATTTCAAACCCTAGCCCAATCCCCTTTCGATAGTGGTTGCTCATTAACTGCTGAGGTATTAAATAGATCCAGGAATATAGCTGACTTTATTCTCCGTTTCCAATAGTAAAATAATGCTTATTAGATTATCCTGTTGCCATTCGCCATCCCACTAGGAAGCCATATGTAGCTGGTGCATTCTTGGCAACTTTACAGGACAGAGTTGCTGCCGTACATACATCTGTATCCAATACAGTCTGCACAAGACCTTTTTATTTTCATTTCCTGGTATAGGGTTCTTGACACTTTCTCCTCAGCTCCCTCTACCCCCAGCTCCTCCCATTCATTATTCAGAGTTTGCCTGAAGCATCAAGACTGGAGGGAAAAATCCTAGGAACAGAAGTGTGAGAGCACCAAATTATAAAACTAAAAGATGGTTGGTTGTGGCTAAGTTTTCTGTTATAGGATGCACTTCATTGCACTTTAGGAAAAAATGTCATGCTGAGCTGCTCTGTTAGAAACTCAGTGCTTACCCGCTGTCAGTCTTCTTAGCCAAATTCTAATGACTTCGTAAAGAATAAAACAGGTGCAACTGAAAGCATCAGGGATTTCAGTATTTAAACACCCCTGGAAATCTTGCTGCCAAAGGAAAATCCTGAAGAAATGGGTCATAAGGCAAGGTAAGGTGAATCTTTGGCCTGTGAAGCTACTCAGTACAAGAAGAGTGAAGGGAAACCTTCTAATGAGAACTGGCTCATGTGGATCAGATGCCAAGTGTTTGGAAGACTCAGAGAGTCTACGTGACGTAGTATGAAGTGACATTATCTGGTTAGAGAGTTGCAGTAATGTAAATGTAAATGTTGCTACTGCAAAAACCCTGGAGGCCCTACAGAACCAACAGTTGTGAGTCTTTACATGAGCCAGACCTCCAGACTTCAGGCTGTTAGGAGGCAAGGAGATCAGCTTAATTGGAGGAAGGTAAGAAAAAAACAAAGCAAAACAAAACATGTGATTTGTGTTAAGTGCAAAATCTTTAGAGCACTTGGCAATGTCATGGTATTGGGAAGGCATATACATTTGTAATAAACATTGTTGATTGTTTCAGTGACAAAAGAGGCTGTCAAGCCTTGTCTTAGAACCACTTCTATTACATAAAATCCTTGTTATAACTGTGGGTAGACGAGAGTTAGAATGAGTTTTTGGAACATGTTAATATGGGACCAGTAGTTAGTGTAATGGCTATGTCATTGGACTCCCATGTAGTCGACCGAGGTTCGAGTCCCGGACCTGGTGGCTTAAACTCATGCTGGGCGTGTGTGTGTGTGTGTGTGCCCAAGATCCTGAGAGGAGAATGGAGGAGAAGGGATTGCGGCATGGCCATCCACCTTGGGGGGGGGGGGTGTGATTTCTCGCTTTCTGTCTCTCTGTCTCTCTGTCTCTCTTTGTCTGTCTGGTGAACGCACACACCCTATAGCAAAAAAACCTCTCCAAAAAAAAAAAAAAAAAAAAAAAGAAAAGAAAAGAAAAAAAAAAAAAAAAAGGCAATACATTTAAAAGACTAGGAGACTAGGTAAGGAACTAGTTGCTTTATGTTTTAATTCCCCTGACTTTATATATATATGTGTGTGTGTGTGTGTGTGTGTGTGTGTGTGTATTTATTTGTTTACTCTGTTCTGAGTCTTGAGATTTTTCTATCTAGTCACCATCTCTGAATTTCTTGGGTTCTATGATGACAGGATACAGATAAGGGAAGGTCTTTTCTTTTTCCTTAGAGGTTTTTGCCATAGGGCATGTGCGCTCACCAGAGAGAGAGACATAGACAGAGGGGAAATGAGAAATCACCCTTCCCTGGAGGGAGGGGGCATGGCTGTGCTGCAGTTTTCTTTCCTCCATTCTTCTTATGGGTTCTTGAGCACTCACTCAACATGTGCCTGGTGTGAATTTCAAGCCACTGGGTCTGGGACTTGAACTGTGGTTGGCCATGTGGGAGTCCAACAATGTAATCACTATGCCATCTACTGGCCCTGAAAAGGAAAGATAAAGTATGAACTTAAAACTTCTAATAGTTTTAAGATAAACTATTAGAACTTAGGTTTCCACATGCTCAACATCTCTTCTCATATGAGAAACGCGAATCAAAATCACAATGAGATATTATTTAACTTTAGTCAGTATGGCTAAAATTAAAAACAAAAAAAAATAGTAAGTGCTAACAAGGCTGTGGTGAAAAGAGAACCTTCCTACACTGTCAGTGGGAATGTACAATAAATTAGTACAACCACTCTGGAGAATGATATGTAGGTTCCTCAGAAATCTACAAATATAACTGCAATGGCTCAGTAATTCCACACTTTGCTTATCCATCCAGAGAATAGAAAAATCCTCAGTTGGGAAAACACTTGCACATCCATGTTTGTTGCAGCATTGTTTACAATTGCTAGGGCATGGAATCAACCCAAATGTCCAAGAACAGATGAATGGATTGAAAAAATGTGGGACATATACTCTATGGAATACTATTCACCATAAAAAACAATGTGACCTTGATTTTTGATAGAAGTGGACAAATATGTAAGATTTAATGCTAAGTCAAGCAAGTCACACTATTAAAGAGAAGCATTGTATGTCTCCACTCAATATACATAATGTCTACACTTGATAGCAGTAACTAAAAGACTGGAAGGTGTAATTTCAGTGAGAGCAACTATAGCTACTAGAAACAGAGTATGGGGAGGGTATGCAGGAAGGCAACTGCAGATACTAGAGACAATTTGTAGGGTGGATAATAGCAGGTGGGAAGGAGGGCATCAGGGAAAAATAACACATTTAACAGACACAAAAATGAAAATTTATCTGGTGATGATAATGTATATACTAATGTCTTTGACTTGATTAATATGCACTGTATTCATGATGTGAAAAACCATATTGTATATTGTAAAGATGTACAGTGACTAAGCGTAAATTAGAAAAAAATTATAATAAAAATTTTAAGAAATTTAGGATTCCTTTTTTTTTTTTTTTTTAGCTATAGGGCGCGTGCGCTCGCCAGACAGACAGAGAGAGACAGAGAGATAGAAAGCGAGAAATCACCCCCCAGGGGGGATGGCCACGCCGCAATCCCTTCTCCTCCATTCTCCTCTTGGGATCTTGGGCACGCACGCACACGCACCCGGTGTGAGTTTAAGCCACCGGGTCTGGGACGTGAACCTCAGTTGACTACGTGGGAGTCCAGCGACATAGCCATTACACTAACTGCTGGTCCCAGGATTCCTTTTTAACTTGAGAATTTTAACTAAATTAACCCATATAAATGACATTTGTGCTAAAGATAGCATTTTCATTACTTTGCCTATGAAGACAGTGAGAGCTGTTGAATTTAAAAGCTAGTCTGAGGTTGTTAGGCCGTTGAATAATACAACCCTGATCCTATTCCTGCTCTTCTAATTTTGTTATCACATTATGATAATTAACTATTCTGTATTAGTATTCTGTACTAGTCTGTTGTGTTGTAATAACAAATATCTAAGTTTGTGTCATTTGAAAGAATAGAGGTTTATTTGCTTCCTGGTTTTGGAGGCTCAGAAGTACAACAGCGTAGTGCTCACATCTGGTGGGTTTTCTCATTGCATCATAATATGGTGGAAGTAGGAGAGTGCATAGAGAAAAGCTCTGTCTGTCTCATTCCCTCTCTTTTTAAACCCACTGGGCACCTTACCCTGATGCCTAATCACTTCCTAAAGGCCCCACCTTTCAACAACATAATAGATGAATTTTCCACTCTCTGAACAGTTATAATACCTCATCATTTCAGTATGTAAATTTTGCGGAGACACATTCACACTTAGCATCACCCTTTTTTTCATTCTTGGTTTTATTGCTTTGAAACAGTTTGAGTTCATTCTTTTTTTCCAGTAGTTTCTATTTTTTCTCCCAATGGGATTATATACTTCTTCAGAGCAAGAGCAATGCTTTCCATGTACTTCTCTAAGTCTCAGAACAAATGAAATTTTGCTTCAAAAAGTTTAGCCAAGGTTTTTACTGACTATATGGTCTCTTCTAGTTCCTTTGTTCCTTTTGTAGTTCTGTCTTTTTAATCAGTACTCATTTATTGAATGAAGACTATAATTTTTTAATTAAAAATCTATTGATTTTTGTTGGGTGAGATTGTTGCCTTGAAAGTGGTCAAAAGACACAAAAGATTATCTCCATAGGCATTTGTAAATTTTGCATACATTTAATACAAATATATATGTAGCTTTGCCAACCGTTGTGGCCATGGTCCTGTAATACAGTTTAGTAGAGGAAAGTGTCAAAGATAAGAAGGGGAAAATCAACATGAACTTGTTACTGATAGATTTTTCTAGAACAAAGTTTGAGGTTGCTATAGTAGAATCATATTTTGTCTATGTCAGAATTTTCTTTTTTAAAAAATGAATGATTAATTTTATTTATTATTATTATTTAATTTGCTATATAGTATGTGTGCTAACCAGAAAGAGACAGAGAGAAAGTGAGAAAGCAAGTTGCCAGGTCCAGAACTTGAACTGTGGTCAGCCATGTGGGAGTCCAGCGCTTTACTCACCACAACACCTGCTGTCCCCTTATGACTGCATTTTCTCTCTCTCTCTTTCTTTTTTTATTTAAAGAGAGATTTTTGCTTTAGGGCATGTGTGTTCCCCAGAGAGACAGTGAGAAATCATCCCCCAGGGAGATGGCCATGCTGCAATCCCTTCTCCATTCTCTTCTCGGGATCTTGGCATGCATGCACAAGTGCCTGGTGTGTTTTAGGTCACTGGGTCCAGGACTTGAATAGCAGTCAACTACGTGGGAGTCCAGCAACGTAACTATTACACCATCTGCTGGTCTTACATTTTTTCCTTGAGTCCAGAAGCCAGTCTTTCAGGGATCAATGGCTTTTGGCTGCTTCATTACTGTGAACTCCATGGTTGGCTCACTCCTAATGTGCAGCAGACCCCAGTAAAGAGTATGGAATCTTCTTACCTGCTTTCATTAACTGAGTGGCCATTCTTTTCCTCAGTTCCTCATTTGTAAAATAAGAAAATATTGACACAGCTTGCAGATTTGCTTTGTAGTCTACTGAAGAAAGCGAGTGTCAAACATTAGCAAAGGTAGTTGGTACACATTAATGAATTTATAAGAGGTAAAGAAATAGAACTTGATATACTCACATATATGTATACTTCAGGCCACAGCTTCTGATGCTCATTTTTTACTAGTTTTCACTCCTCCATTCTCTTTATACATGGTATGAATTTATATGCTCATATTTTTCATGTGTACTTTGGTAAAACTAGGGAAAAAGATGTATTGAATGTACTCTTATAAAAAATTTTTTTTGGTTTACACTTTTCATCAATAACCTTTGTATTTAGGGGTTTACAAGTAGCCTATAACATATTTGCTCCAGGCTGAAGCTCTGCAGATGAGGTCTCAGTTGACCTTGAAATGTGTCTGTAGTACAAATTTTCAAAAGCGATAAAGAACTGTTTAATAAGACTGGTGTCTAGTTTGAAATAACTTGCTTTAACATTAACAGCTTATGAGCATCTCTCTTTAGATATATTTTAATGAGTATATTTTCACTTCTACTAGTAGACTCTGATGGGTTTTTCATCCATGTTATCTTTTACTCAAATTATGAAGTGTTCTTTTCTTTCTTTTCTCTTTCTTTTTTTTCTTCTCTTTTTTTCTTTATTTTTTCAGCTTTATCACATGCTTAAATGACTTTGCTATAAATAAGTACAAATCTGAGGTAGAGAACAAGAATCACTTCATTTTATTTTGGGGAGAGAGGAAAAGTTTTTAGAAAATGTGTTTCCTTTCTTGGATGGATTTAAGGCCATTAACTAGATACTCTAAACGTCATATTCTATGTACTATTTGTGCCATATGAAAATTGATTAGTATTGGTAAAGTCTATTTTAAATTTTCTTTAGTTTGGGCCAGCAGATGGCAAAGTGATTATGTTGCTAGACTCTCACATGGCTGACTATGGTTTGAATCCCAGAACTGGTGGCTTGAAAATCACACCAGGTGTGTGTACATGTGTGCCTGAGATCCTGGGAGGAGAATGGAGAAGAAGGGATCGCAATATGGCCATCCCCCTTGGGGGGAATTTCTCACTTTCCCTCTCACTGACTCTTTCCCTGGTGAGTGCATATGCCCTAAGGCAAAAACCTCTAAAATATAGTAAAATAATAAAATAAATTTTTTTTAGTTTAAGGTAAAAGTCACACTTTCCTCAAGGTTGATGAGATACTTTATTGAGGGTCTCCTGATGCTTCAAAGCACCACTCTCAAGAAAGGAGTTGATGGCTGTTCATTTTATCAGTGAGAAAGCAGGTAGGATCTAAAGATTTAGGAAATCACTTCACTGAAAAGAATTGTTTTAATTCCAATACTCATAACCAGGTATGATAACATAAGTCCTCCTATGTGTATGTTTACTGTTTACTGTTTAATGTTTTCCTTTTTTTTTGCCAATATGTGCATGTGCTCATCGAGGGTGAAAGAGAGACAGAGAGAGAGGGGCAGGAGAAAGGAACCCCTGTGGGGAGTGATCAGTCCACAATTCCTTCTCCTTTATCTCTCCTTCCCTTTAGGATTTTAGATAAGCATGCATGTGGACTCCATGTGTTTCTCAACCCACTAGGTCTGGGACTCAAACCACATGATTAACTTCGTGGGATCCAGTTGCCTTAACTACCAAGCCATGGAGCTAGCTCTAATATTTTGCTTTTACAAGCCACAATGTTTATTCTGAAAATGACCGAGACACCAGGAGAAGTAAATCTTTTCTCTCACTAGGAAAAGTAGGTTACAGATTGGGGATGAGTCCTTCCAAATTCAGAGAGGGTAAATACATTACATGTTGCTGAATGCTGGGGTCAATGCAGACAACCTCTTTCTAATGGGGTATTAAATCCAATGAGGATAAAAGAAGTATGATGAAGGACAGAAAAGGCAGAAATAAAAACCAGACATTTTCAAAAGGAGCAGAGAGAAAGGAGTGGAATGCTTGGACATGTATCTTCCATCCCCGAACTTCGTTCTCTAAGCAGTGTGTGGTAGAAGCACTGCTAGCTGTTGAAGCTAAACACTCAAATACCCACCAGTTGTGTAAACCAGGGAACAAGACCTGTCTCATAATAGAGACCAAAGAAGGATTCATCCTCCTTCATACTGCCAAGTCATTACAGGAACTGAATCAATACCATTTGATGGCTGAATCTGGGCATGCAATATGGAATTTTGAGGAATATACTTGCTGTATACCAGAGTATCTGATGGGATTAGTGAACCCTGGAGAGCAGAAGAGGAACCCCTGTCCTTGTATTTTTTTATGCCTGGACTCAGGCACTTCACACTATCCCCAGCTGGAGTGAGTAGGAAGTAGACATCTCTGGCACACATTTCTTAATAAACATTGTATAGCAATGTTGTAAATTAAACTTTCAGTTTATTTTGTTGATTGTGGCATTAATGCATGCTTTTCCTTTGTTTATTTTTTACTAGGCTATGTACTAAGGTTATTATTGAAATTCTGTTATGTTCATAGTAGTTGTTAAGTTTTGGTATTCATACCCTTCCTTTTCTTTTCTACAACATTAGATTATAATTAGAAACAGGAATCATTCACTCCTCATAATCATCTATATCTAGTAGAACATTGATTATGGTTCTCTATTTTTACTTTAGATGCTATCAACCAGTGGTTATTATATTTATTTTTTCTGCAAGGATAAGAACAATTTATATCTGAAATAAAGATTTTGTTGTCATTTACCTACTTTTGGTGATATTCCTGATCTTTGCCATGTATTCTAATTCTGGTTGCTAGTTGTTAACAAGTTTAGACTTTCATTAGAGCCTAACAAATGCTTGTTTCATAAACAATAGAAGAATGAAGATGAATATCTCTACCTTTGTCATACAGATGAAATATTGCTGAAAGAGTTTTTTCCCTTCTTTTTTCTTTCTTTACATTCAATCACTGTATCATTGCTGCATACCAAGTGAATTCCCCCATCATTAAAGTGATTTTTAATCTCCTAATAATTTAATATCTACTAAAAAAAAAACAATCTCCAAGTCAACTAACAAACATTTTGTAAAGCACTATTTCTTCTTATCTTAGAACCAAAAGACATCCACAGTAATTTCTATTCTCTTGGCTATGCTCCTTTAGCCACTGCTCCTTCCACATCACTGTCATTCTTTTACTCCTACACAGGCTTCTTCTTCCAACTCCACTACCATGGTTCATCCCCTCAGGCCTTCTGCATAACATGACTAACACACAATACTAATGGCACCAGGCATCCTCTCCTCTTCCTCTCTCACACATCCCTGGTGCTATAGATTGCATGGAGAAACTGTGAAGTGGGAATGGAAGAGCAAAAACAGACAGCATCATCTTCAGCATCTTTCATTTACATGCGCTGAAAAGCCTTATTAATCCATGGCTTCCTTATATTTAGAGCTAGAAATTCCTTAAGAAAATATTTTTTGCTTCCCTTAGAAAACTGGCATAAAAAACGAAGAGCTAAATGTTCATCATCCTTCATGGGCTGTTATTTTTGTTATACAGTGGTGCCATCTAATCAAAGAAGGATATCTGTTAAAGAGATATTTGTTTCTGTTAATAGATTGACCTTAGAATTACTCTTCTGAGGAGAAACACCAGACCTGAAACAGAATCTGAAATGTCAGAAGATTAGGTCTGTCTTAGAGTGACTGAATATATCTGATTTAAATTCTTTTGTCTTACCTCCAGGTCTATCTTCCTCCCTCACCATCATCACAGGCACCAAAATTTAAAAAAAATAAATATGAAAACAAAAAATACTTTTGATTTCTTACTTTTTTTTCCTCTACAAATTCAACCCATCAGCAAGTTGAAATTAATTGCCTTGCTCATCTTTAGTTTTAAAGGCAACACTCAGCATATTTTTTTTCCTGGTTTAGAATTCCCCTAAAGCTTCCCATTGAATTTAGAATAAAAATTCCAATTTCCACCATGACCAAAGGTCTATGAATGATTTTGACCTCTGCATACTTTTCCAACTCCTTTAATTTATTTTTTAGAGATATTTTTGCTATAGGGTGTGTGTGCTTGCTGAGAGACAGAGAGACAGAAAGCAAGAACCCTCATACCCCCTCCAGGAGGGATGGCCATGCCACAATCTCCTCTCAGGATCTTGGGCATTCATGCATATGCACCTAGCATGAGTTTCAAACCTCTGGGTCCCAGACTCGAACAGTAGTTAGCCATGTGGGAGTCCAGCACCTTAACCACTGCACCACCTCCTGGCCCCCAACCCTTTCAATTTAAGTGAATGTCTGCTATGTGTGAGGTACTGTTCTAAGTGATGAAGACAGTGGCTAAGACAGACTAAGTTTCTCTTTAAAAGTATAGGTTCAGTGAAATGAAGATAAACCACATGGAGTTAAAAAGAATAAATATAATGTGCTAGAATATTTGAATCCCACTTAGATTAAGACAAGGGGAAAGCCTCATTTAGAAGGTACCATTTAAATGAAACCAAAAAATAAAGTAGACTCAATCATGGATATCAGAAGGAAGTGGTAAGACAAACTATTGGAGGGTTTTCTGTAGGGTGAACTGTTCTACCTTTTTGTTAAAATTTATTTTTATTTATTTCAGGAGAGTGAGAATGAGAAAGAGAGAGAGAGAGAGAACAAGACAGAGACAAACATTCTTAATAGAATCTCATGCCACAATCCACACCCACCTCCCAACCTTTATAGTCAGCCAGGATAACATGTATGTGTGCCTGATCTGTACAGGATGATTGGGACCTGACTATGACCTTTTGTAGGGGTTTAGCACACCTTGAGCAGCTGGTCCAATAAGCAGGCGCTACATCTTTTTAAATTTTTTTAGTAAGATTTAAAAAAAAAATTTTTTATGAGATTAAAGAGGAAGCTTATTATTATTATTTTTTTTCTTGCGAGCAAGAGACTGGTTACCTTGACTGAGTCTTGCCACATTGTGATCCTTCCTTTCAGTCTCCCAACCAGTCAGGATGCAGGTATGCATGAGTGTACCCAGTGAGGTCAGTACAGCTTGGGATCTGAACCTGGGCCTCCCATGTAACTCCCACACTGCACAGTTGTGACCTACCTGCATGTGCCACAGCTACTACCTACCACTACAGCTGGGCCTGTTTTACATTTACATAAGATGGCTGTGACACAGCAAGAAGAATGAAATTGAAGGAAGCAAAGAAAAAGCCGACAGACTGGTTAGAAAGCAGTGGTTCAGGAAAGAGATGATTGTAAACTGGGCTAGTATCTATAGCTTATTGATTGGCCACATGTGGAATGTGAGACCCAGAGAGATTGAATACAGCTCTTATCCTTTTGGCTTGGCCAATTATGTGGAGGTAATGTTGAAGACTGAGATGAAGAAAAGAAGGGAGTCCCAGAACACACCACGCTCCAGTTTCTGCTGCATACACAGTTAGGTGTTTTCCAGCTTAAGGCCCTTTGTGCATGGCATTTTCTTTTGCCTAGGATATTCCTCCAGTGTCTTCCAAATTCTCTTTTCTCTATTCAGCTTGATTTTTAGTTGTTTTATTTATTTTTTATTTTAAAGTTTACTTCTTCTATGAGCAAGACAGACAAAAGGAGTCAGATGGATAGACAGCACCCCCAAGAGGGGGTGCCATGATCCACCACAGCTGATCTCTCTCTGCCCCAGTTCATACATACATGCCTAGCATATGTAGGAATGTCTTCAGAAGTGAATCACTATCTTGTCCTCTACATATTTTATTTGTAGACCACCAAAAAAAAAAAAAAAAATCTTTATTTTTCTGACTACTGAAAAACCTCCTTGAGAACAAATATACCTCCATTTTGATTATCACTGAATTCACACTATTTAGTAGAAAGTGATAGATACTTACAAATCAATAAATACTTTTGAATGGTTGCAGTATGGATATGATTGTACCAGTTTATTAGTTCTTTATGAGTTCCCACAAGTTGCTTGATTTCAACTAAGTAGGCTTAAAACAAATTTTTTTTGTGTCCTCCTTATATACCGATAGAAAGTTTCAATGAATAGATTATTAGTTTCTTCATAAAATAGACTGTCCTTTAGCCCACCTCTGAATGCTAACTGACCATCAACAAAGCGCATTACTTTTCTAAGCCTGAATTTCATAATCTGTAAGAGATATAACTATGGTCTCTGCTTCAAAGAGTTATTGTGAAAACTAAATGGAATAATCCATATAAAGCACATAGCAGTTTCTATTATATGGTAAGCTCTTAACCAATGTGACTATTGTTATTATTGTGGTCATTCTGAAAGAATAGGATATTTGTGACTCCTCAAGACCTTATAGATGAGCAACCATAAATTCATTCTTAGTGTCCATAAATAAAAATCATTATGTTAATGTTAAAAATCTGTATTCCAAACAATATTTTACAAAGGTATATTTTTTCAAGGCAATTCTCAGAACTGACATTTAAGTGCTTTAGCAATTTGATTCTAGGGTGTGAACAGATTTAATTTAACAGCAGTCTTATTTTATTTTTTAATTTTCCAGAGAGTAGGTGTGCTCATTGGAGGGAGGGTGGGAGGGAGAGAGAGAGCAAAATCACTCTCCATGGGCCACAGTTATGCCACAATCCTTTGTCCTTCCTTTCTTCCTCAAGATTTTGAGCACTTAAGCACATGTGCTTGCTGTTTATCAAGCCAACAGAATGGGACTCAAAATTCTCAGTCAACCATGTGGGATTCAGCTGCTTAACCTCTAGGCCAAGACTAGTCCAAGGCCAGTCTTTTTTGTTGTTATTGTATTAAATTGGCTAGTAATAGTTGTACATACTTATTGGGTATAGTGTAATATTTTAATACATATTTATAAGGTATAATGATTAAATCAGTAATTGTATTTATCACCTCAAGCATTCATTGTTTCATTATGTTAGAAATATTCAAAATCCTGGGACCAGCAGTTAGCGTAATGGCTATGTCACTGGACTCCCATGTAGTGGACCACAGTTCACCTCCTGGACCCGGTGGCTTAAAACTCACGCTGGGCGTGCGTGCATGCCCAAGATCCCAAGAGGAGAATGGAGGAGAAGGGATTGCAGCGTGGCCATCCCCCCCAAGGGGTGATTTCTCGCTTTCTGTCTCTCTGTCTCTCTTTGTCTGTCTGGCGAGCACACGCGCCTTATAGCAAAAACCTCTCAAAAAATATTCAAAATCCTCTCTTCTTGCTTTTTTGAAATATAGAATTGTTGTTATATATAGTTGCCTTACAGTATATTAAATTCTAGAATTTATTCCTCCTATCTAGCTGAAATTCCATAACTGTTAACCAAACTCTCCCAATCTCCTCTTTCCCCTGCTCCTTTCAGCTTCTAGTAACCACTATTCTGCTCTGTACTTCCATAAAATCAATTTTTTTAGTGTCCACATGTGAGAACCTGTGGATTTTCTCCTCTTGTGTTTGGCTTATTTCACTTGACATATGCCTTCAGACTCATTTATGAACCACAAATGGCAGAATTTATCATTTTTATGATTGTATGCTATTCCACTGTGTGTGTGTATTATATTTTCTTTTGTTCATTCATGTGTCTATGGACATTTAGATCAAGTCCACATCTTGACTATTGAGAATAATGCTGCAATAAACATGCAGTTCAGATATGTCTTGGACATACTATTTTCTTTTCTTTTGGATATATTTTCAAGAGTGGGATTGCTGGATAACATGGTAGTTCTAATTTTAGATTTTTGGTGTGCCTTCATACTACTTACTGTTGTGGTTATACTTATTTACAATCTTACCATCAGAGTATAAGAGTTCCCTTTTTTCCCTTTTTTCAACATCACTAGCATTTGTGTGTGTGTGTGTGTGTGTGTGTGTGTGTGATAATATCCATTCTAATTGAGGTGAGATGGTCTCTCACTGAGGTTTTGATTTGTATTTGTTTGGTAATTAGTAATGACGAACATTTTTTCATGTATTTCTTGGCCAATTATAAGTCCTTTTCTTGATAAATGTCTGTTCAGATCGTTTGCCCATTTTAAAATCAGATCATTTGTCTTTTGCTGTTAAATTGTTTGTGTTCCTTATGTATTCTGTCTATTAATCCCTTATTGTAAACAGTTTGCCTGTCCTTTATCCCATTCTGTTAGTTGCCTCATCACTCTATTGATTATTTCCTTTACTGTACAGAAGCTTTTTAGTTTGATATAGTCCCATTTGTCAATTATTTTTTTACTTGTGGTTTTGAGGGATTATTTATAAAATTTTTGCCTAGATTAATGTCCTAAAGTGTTTGCCCTATGTTTTTTTCTAGTTATCTCTTGGTTTTGGTTTTTACATTTAAGTCTTTAATATATTTTAAGTTGATTTTTGCATATGGTGAGAGGTAGGGTCTATTTTCATTCCCCTATATATGGATATCAAGTTTCCCAGCACAGTTTATTGAAGAGACTGTCTAAAGGCTAGTATTGAGATTCATGCTTAAAAACATTACAGTAGAATTATGCTTTTAGTAATTGTAAAAATGTAGAAGAGGAAAACATTTGCCTACCCAAATATGTAAGCAGTAACAATCAGATCTACAAAACAGATTAAACAAATCACTTAACATTAGCTATTATTTTCAATATGAAAAACATCAGAATTTTACATAGCAAGTTACTATTGTGAATAATTTTTTTCTTACTAAATATCAGTAGTTTTGATGATATGGCATTATCATAAGATAAAATGCCAATATACTTAAGGACCTAGCACTGTGAAAATAAATTTTTAGTATTTAAAAGGTTTGTACAATTTTAAATAAGGCAGTGTCACCCAATATCATAGTATGCTTCATGTGAAAAAGATGCTAAATTTCTTTGACCTACTTTCATCCTCATGTTTAGGGAACAGTGTCTAAGAAGTAAACAAAGTAGTTGTGCCTCACGTAGGAGATGATTATTGTTTGAATTTATGATTCATGCCTTGAGCAAAATTTTGTTTGTGGCCTCATTTGCAACCATAATTTACAACTTTACCAGGGATATGCTGTGTATTTGGAAGGTAATATATCAGACTTGCTTTGTACTGGAACAGTTTTCTAGCTCTGGGTATAGTATTTTCTGTGTTTCTGTTAGCTATAAAATTTCTAGGCATAACATTTATTGTAGCAAATATGGAAATTTTTAAAAAATTGTATTCCCCTTAGGAATGTCTTACTGTATTTATATTCTTATTATGGCTAAATCTAACTAGTGTTTAAAGGAGTTGTTAATCCTGCAAATATCTGGTTGTAAAAGTAGGAAGATTCAACCTTTGTAGATTTTTTGAAAATAAAGATAGAATAATTTTTGCATTTTGTGTACCTTTCATCTAAGAAACTAATAAACAGCATGTGACTCAGATGCAATGTTTGCATATATCCTTAAATTCCAGATTATATTTTCTATTGCAAATAGTAAATAGATTCTAATACTATAAGACAAGTTCTGTCTATTCTCTTTGATATATGAATTAGTGAAGAATTTTCCACAGTACTCATCGAAAGTTCTGTTGTCCCTTCTAATTTCAATGGTCTTAAGCAATATATGTGGAATATGTGAGCTCTAATAAATACATAAGCAAATAAATAAATCTATTGAAGTTGCACATCTCTGAATGTAATGTTCTTTGTAGCACTGACATCTTATTTTGTAATTTTTATTAGAATGCTCTTTTGTTAAAAGTAGCCCTCATTCCCTCTACTAACTATGTAAAAATTAACTTTAAACTTTCATTAGTTTGAAAAATCTCATGTCACTTGACTTTGAAATAGTAATTTTAACAAGCAAAAATAATAAATATAATCCAAAATTATAATTTTGAATTCTAAAATTGTAATACTGCATCTGATTTCATAAGTTTAAAATACAGTTAAAAATAGAATTACTACTATCTTTCTTGTCTTCTGATATAATTAGTAAGAAAAGAAGTTGAAAGCTTTAGGATGTGTAAACTTCAGAAAAAAAGCCCAATAGCAAACTTTAACTTACTATGTGTGATGCTATATGTGCTTGTATCATAAAAAATAGATCAACATATAATCAGATTCTTCCAGAAGTTTTTTCCCCCTATCAAGTTCTTAGCAGAGTTTTTCTTGACATAAAAATGAGTAGACTGGATAGTTAACAGAAAAAAAGTGATCACTTTTATTGACAGGTACAGTAGGAAAGGGAGACATAGGATAATGCCTTTAGTCATGATGCTGGGACTTCAAACAAAATTAAAACTCTGTTAAGTAATACGTAGACTCAAGAATCATTTCAGCACTATTATATATTTCTTTCCTTCCCCCAGTAATTATTCATTCTGCTATTAAAACTAACCACAGTAATTTTCTTAGAACAAAGGAGAGCATGGCAACAATAGCTTTAAAAATGACGAAGTTTAAATGCCCAAGGTCAGAGTGTAACATTTTGATTTCCATAAGTATTTCAAGTGCTACAGGCTTCATGTAATAATTTTAATGTGAAAAATATGCAGGCCACGCTTCACTGCTCTTTGCATATACTGCAAAGAGGGAAAAAAAAAAAACCTTAAAAATTGCTTAGCTTTAATTGAGCACAGGATTCACATGTGATCTGAACTTGTGGCTCATAATTCCTCTAGACAGCTTTGGTTGCCGTGTGATGATCCTAATTAAATTATGTAACAGCACTGAACTAGCTAAGCTAAAGGGCCTGTTCTTTCATATCACCTGGTGACTTAACTCTTTGCAGGATTCTGGGTTTGATACTCTGGTCTGCTACCACGGATCTTGGATGTTTTTCATTGTTAAGAGTAGGAAAACAAAATTGATGGAATACACCTTGAAATTTTTGGCCTGTAGGTGGCAGCATTGTAAGGGTTTGGAAGTCATGAGCTTCCAGGTCTTTGCTTGTTCTAGCTGGCTCCTTTCCCCCATGCCTCACCCCACACCCCACCTCATCAGGCCAAACTAACATCATTACACACTCATGTCAGGTAAAACTAAAACGGAGAGAAATGTCCTAGCCAAAAAATTAGGCTTTGTTCACTCTGGTCTGTGTTTCATTATATTTTTGATAATATGGTATATTTATAATTCTGACCTGAGAGTCAGCTAAAGGAGGCTTCTCAGTAGTCTGTCATTAACCCATTGCAAACCATACATCTTTGAGATAAGCACTTTGATAAGTACAGGGAGGGAAATCATACTTTAGCTGGAGGGAAATTAGGTGAATAATTAATTTAACTTAAGCATGCCTATTTTAATCACTTCAGAACAAGTTAGACGGCTTGGAGAGTCTGTATCAAAAACTCCTCCTGAGGGACCAGCAGTTAGTGTAATGGCTATGTCGCTGGACTCCCACGTAGTCGACCACGTTTTGCATCCCGGACCTGGTGGCTTAAAACTCACTCCGGGCGCGTCTGCATACGTGCCCAAGATCCCGAGAGGAGAAAGGAGGAGAAGGGATTGCAGCGTGGCCATCCCCCCTTGGGGGTGATTTCTTGCTTTCTGTATCTCTCTCTCTCTCTGTCTGTCCGGCGAGCACGCGCCCTATAGCAAAAACCTCTCCAAAAAAAACCCAAAAAAACAAAAAAACAAAAAACAAAAAACAAAAAACAAAAAACAAAAAACTCCTCCTGAGATCCTGACAGTAACCTCTGTGCCTTACAAAGGTTGTTTACTCTTTCTCCTGTTCTTCCTTGGTTCTTCCTTTCCTCTGTTTCTCTGGGTGCAGTTACCTGTTGAGTCCAGTTAAGTTACATTTCTTTAATATGGTCAGAGTAGAGAAGAAACAAAGATTTGCCAATTTTGATACATCCAAGAGTCATGATCTATGTACTTTAATAGTGTATTACTTTATGAACTTTATGCAATATTGTTTAGCATTATATTACTATAATATATAATAAATGTATGCATACAGATACTAGCATAGATTTTATTGGTTGTGATATTTTCATAAGGCCCAAGGAGATATTGCATTCTTATCTTGAATAGTTCTCTCTGAAAGCTATGCTTAAAAAACTTCCCTAGATGATAATGGAAACAGTGTTGTGTAAGGACATTGGTTTTAGGCCTTATATGAAGTCTTTCATTAACTGAATCCTTGGAGAAATTGCTTCTGAGGTCAAGATTGACAAAATTGTTTAAGTATTATTGAAAATATAAAACAAAATTGTTTCCTCAATAAATATAATTAGCTGTATATACTGCAGCTTCAAGAGCAAGCACCGATGTTGGGACCAGCTCTTTAAATAAAATAGGACCTCTGTGGTCTCTGGAGGGAACATGCATAAAGCAAAGTAAATGATTTTCTGTCAACACTAAGTAGACAGGTGCTTACATTGAACAGCATTCTAATATGTCTCTGAATATTTATGTCTTCTTTTTCAAATGCATTGCCCATGAATGTCACAGCTGTCAAACGTCTGTACACAAGAAGATAAAAAATGAAATTAATAAAAGGCAGATCAACATTTCATTTATTTGGAACACTTTTCCTCCCAAGTTTCTTTCTTTTCTTCTATTAGGCTGTGTTTTAGGATTTTGGCATATCTGCATTTTCTAAAAGGCTAAGGAAAATGTGAGTTGACTAGTTGTATTTTGGGCTGGTACCAGGGCCTATCTCAGTATTCGAACACCAACCTAATCAATGGAATTAATGACCAAGGGTTGAGGATTTTTCTAGCCATTTCCGCTGTCCATGTGCTTAGTTTGCTAGGGTGCCACAAACAAGATTCTGACAGGTTGTCACTGCTCTGACCTGAAACTCAAGTTTGTGAGGTGAGAGGCTCTTAAATCTTTCTGCTTCTATAGCCCAGAGTTTTAGCTCTACAGAGTTAGTGCCAAAACAAGCCATCATGTGCCCTCAGAGTTATAGAAAAACTCAGTTTTCAGAGCAGAGATGGCTAAATAGAATTGGTGGTAGATCAAAGCAATGAAGAAGGACATTTATTCATCGGAACCTGCCTCTCTACTTCTCATGGTTACTGGAAAAAAAGAATATGTATTGAGATAGACTTGCCATTTATGTGACAAGCATTTATTCCTTCAGAAGCAGCACAATTTGAACTGACTAGTTATTGTTAGTAAGTAGTCCTCAGCAAAAATTTCCCCACACTACTTTCATATCCACCCTGAGGTGACCAAATGAATCATGTGGTCACAAAGAAAGAGTATAGCCTCTGAACTAGGAATTTAAGCTTAGAGACTCTTTGCTATTGTTTTGCCTTTGATAAAAATTATTCTTAACAAGAATTCTACAAATCATCAAATAGTTATAAAAGCTAAAATTTACTGAGACTTACAATTTGGTGTCCAAATTTTGGTAACCTAATTGGTGTTTTATTGATAACCACAGATGTGAACCAGATGTAATGAAATTTGTTTAGCTCGAATTTAATTTGGAGAACATTCTGATTGCTCTAATTTTGTTATATTTATAAAAATGTTTTTCTTAAATCACATATAGTTTCAGTCCTGATGTGCAGAGTTTCACTGGATGCTTTTTTTCTTTTAAGAAAATTTTAGTTCAGTTGGCAGTCTGATTAAATAAATTTTGATTATATTTACATTGGGACTTGTACAAAAGTAGTTTGTTGCATAACTCAGTTCAAGTTCCTGTGCTTGATACTATGATATTGCTATGGACCACTTCAATAAAATATTAACCTATTTCAAATCAGCAATTTAACCTTGATAGTAGCATTGAGGGTGATCATATTGGCAATAATTGTGAGGATTTTTCAGAGGTTGATATTAATGCTATAGTTGGAGCCTAGACTTTCTATTGCTACCCAATGAAACCCTACTCCTTCAAGATCCAACACAAAACACTAGGTTTTTCATGAAGCCCTCCTTGATTCTCCTTATATACAATTATTTTTCTCTTTTTTTTAATATAACATGTTGTATGTACTTCAGTTAATTATCATATTCTGCTTTAAGTTATAAATATTTGATGTGTTTACTTCTTCCAATGTATCATAAACTCTTTGAAGCCAGGGGCTTTGTCTGTTTCAAAGATTGTATTATTACAGTTCTAGTACTCTTGTTTACAGATTACACATAAATGTTATGACTTTCAGTGCTAGCTTAATTTCTGTTTCTTTGTTTTGGTTGGAATGGATCATTAGGCAGAAAAAATGGTATCTATACAATATAATCTAAATACTTACTATTGAATGTCTTCTAGGATGCTTAGTAGCATACATAGAATACCTAAAAAAATATGCAACCATTACTAGCAGTTCACTCTTAAGTTTACATTTCAAATAGGTTGCATCTGGTTCTAATCAGGTAACTGAATGATTAGCAGGAGCATACGTATGATTAGAAAGCATGCAACTCTTGTGGATATGTATTATTTTTAAAGTTTGCCAAACCTAAGGTCAATAAAGGAATAGTACATACAGCAAGAAGAACTAGATTTGAAGAAGAGTTTCAGCTCTAAACCCTTTTGTGAGCTGTCATAAAAACAGAACTAGTTTAATTGACAGATTGGGTTGACATACAAACTACAGAATGTGAAAATAGATGAGAAGAATGGCAACTGTAAAACTTCTGAGAGTTGCAGTTGAAGGAAAAAAAAAGTTTACTGAGTAGAAAGTTAATAAGCAGATGATTTCATTCCTTTTTATAGAACCATACTTTTATCTCAAAGAAAGCTAGTAAGAATAATAGGGAAAAGCCCTAAGTTTGAGAAAAGAAAATAAACAGGGGCTATTACAAATAAGAAACATTAGAAGACTTTTTGTTTACTTTTATGACTAATGAGGAAAAAAAATGACTTTCTTGAAGCAGTATATCATTTTAAGATCATACTTATCTCTTAACTTAATCCATCAAACTGAACAACCTCTCTTTTTGAGCAATAGTTTTTACACTATTGAGTTTAAAGTTCACAAAAAGGTAGAACAAAAAGCTCTGTTCTCCACTCCTGATTTGAACCAGACACAACCAACTTCAAAACTTCATGCTATCCTTCAACTAATTACTCTCCCCGTAAATTCCATCAGATGTTCATTTTCCTGCAAACGACAAATAGTCTGTAATAGAGGAAAAGCATGGTGATATTTGTTCTCAGTGCTTGGCTTTTTTTTCTTTCCCAAGATTTATCATAAGAATTCACTATACCTTTCTGTAGATCAACCTTACTCAGTATTATCAAGGCTCACTGACTTAACAGAACTTGATGTCTGACAATACTAGTGCTCCTACAGAGCTGTTCTTAAGCAAAGGAAATATGGTTTGGTGTAAAAGTTCATTGTGCCCACAATGCCTTGTAATACTGTATTTTATTATTATTATTATTAAATTGGAATGTAGGGGCCAGAAGATGGCATAGTATTTAGGTCACTGTACTCCCGCATTGCTGATGGTGCTTCAAGTCCTGGACATGGTGGCTTGAAAATCATGCCAGGCATGTGTGCAAGTGTGCCAATGGTCCTGAGAGGAAAATGGAAGAGAAGGGATTGTGGTATGACCTTCCTCACTCGGGTGATTTTTCACTTTCCCTCACACTGTCTCTTTCTCTCTCTTTGGTGAGTGCATGCACCCTAAGGTAAAAACCTAAAAATAAGTACATAAATAAATAGATAGATTAATAAATTAATCAGAATGTGAAGTCCAAGTGAGACCCAGAATTCCAAGTTCGAAAGAACAAATCCACAGGCCCTAAGCCTTAGGAAATTCATAAAATTCCTGGTGAGCATGGACATTTAAATGAAATAGGGTAGCGACCTTGAGCCAATTTTAACTAAAGGTAAAGAACAAAATGGCCTCAATGTCACTGGGTTTATTCTTTGCGATAATTTTTTTTTAATCTTTTGTGCATTTACAAGCACATATCTTAGCTACATGCTGTCTTTAATAAACACAATTTAAGCAATTGCAAATTATAGCATAGTAGTCCCTCTTTATCTGTGGTGTCATTCTCCATGGTTTCAGTTTCCTGTAGTCAATTGTGGTCTGAAAATATTAAGTGAAAAATTAAAGAAATAAAGATTCATAAGTTTTAAGTTGCATGCTGTTCTGAATAACATGATGAAATTGCTCATTGCCCCACTTCCTCCCACTAAAGGCTTGAACTATTCCTTGTGTATTATACCCGTGCTATGCATGCTACCCACAAGTCCGTCACTTAGGGGTCACCTAGGTTGTCAGATCCACTGTTGCAGTATTACTGTGTTTGTGTTCAAGTAACACTTATTTTTCTTAATAATGCAGAGTAATGATTCTGGCATATTATGATTATTTCATTTTATTATTAGTTATCATTGCTGTTAATCCCTTACTATGGTTAATTTATAAATTAACCTCTATCATGACTATGCATGTATAGGGAAAGCAACATATACAGAGCTTGGTACTATCCAGGTTTCGGGCAACTGCTAGGGATTTGAGAATGTATCCTCTGTTGAGAAGAGGAAACACTAAAATAGTTTTCCCGAAGTTTACACTAGTAATCAGATTCAAAGGCTTGATATACAAGGTTTACATGAGTTTTTAATACAAAACTTTAAGTATGGGTTTATATTTTATGTGAAATGCCAATGACATTTATAGACTCCTACTGTCCAATTAAAAAAAATCAAGAACAGAAACTTATTGATTCTTATTGCCATCCCAAATTTTTTCTTCTGCAACTTTTGTCATTTAAGCTCCATGTTCTTGTGTAAATAGAATAACTGATTGTCTTTTTCCTATAGTGATTTTCATGGCTTGAAGACCATGCTTGAGTAGTCCTTAACATTCTTTGCTTCAGCCCAAATAATTTCACATTCCCCCAATTTTTTTTTCCTAGGGATCTTATTTTCCATAACTGGTCACACAGCCTCTAACCCATAAAATCTATAATCCACAACCTGTTTTACATGTATATATATATATTTTTTTTCTCTTATTTTGTCTCCTTCTTTTGCTGATAGGAATAACACTAGGAAATGCTCCTTCAAAAGCCATAGTAAAAAAGAGGTTGTAGCATTTTTAATTTTACCATTAAACTTGTGAGTTTCCTCATAATTTATCTTTTGCTCAAAACATTCTATAAAGTCTCTTTTTGAAAATTCAGAGTTCAAATGCATACCAATCAATTTACACCCTGGAAAACAGACCAGCTTACCACTCAGATCAGTCTCTAAGTGCAGAGGAATCCAGGCAACATGCACTTGTCTTTACAGAACAACTTAGTTTAAGCAATTAACAATCAAGCCCTATGCACATAAACACACTATAATTAACTGTTTCATAGTGGAAGCTTGCTTTTCAAATTTTTCCCTTTGAGTGTAGTCAAGGTGAATTACTTGATTTTTCCATCACTAAATGTTGCCCCAGCTTGGTCTTTTGCAAGTCTCCCGTCTCCACATATTTTTCTATACCCACTATATTTGACAGTAAAACTGCCAAGCTCCATTATTTCCAACTGGCAGCAATTTAATACATAGTTGAGTCAGTTATTTAACTAAATAAATTGCTTAAAGTTAACTCTATTTGTAAGACCACAAGGTGTTTCTAAAATGTGCTGCCCTTTTATATCATAAACCTGGATTAGGTTTACAACCCCATTTCCCCTCAGCAGTTTATAAATCAAACAAAGAACATAGAACAATGCATAAAAATCCCTGTGAAACCACCCTCAGAGTTTTTGTTAATGACAAAAGCATACTGGGAGCTGGATTTACTCTGTGTTGTGAAGAATAAAAGTTGGGTTTAAAGTAACCAGTGTTTGTAAGTATTATTCAAGTTCCTTTAAGAGTGACCAACTTTGAAAGTAGAATTTTGTGAAGCCACAAGCCATCTGTTCAATACTTTATGTACAAAAGTGGCAGGACATGCTAAAAAACCTTGGACATGCTCCTAGATAGAGCTCCTTTGCTCTCACTTATTAACAAACAACCTGCCAATGTTCTTTAAAGCACTTATCAGAATAAATACTGACTTACTTACATGTCTCTCCACAGGTGCTCATTCAACATAAATGAAAAAATGCATATATACACAAACACACTAAAACACACAATGCTCAAAATAAGTGCCATGTAATCTGGCTCAACTCTAATGTTTTCCTTTTCCTCTTAACAGGGATAGATTTCTGAGCCAAATGAAATGTAGCCACCACTGCTTCTACCAAAAATATGTTTTAAAAGTGTATAAGGAAGCTGAAGATTGTGGCATATTCTCTAAGAGTTCAATGACTAGCTCTCTTCCAAAACTGAACATACTTCATTTTTATGACTGACTTCAAGAAAAAAAATAAAAGACAGAAACTGTAATGGTTCAATCTGCAAAGACTAGAAACCATAGATTAGAAACCCATGTCATGTTTAAATGCTCACTGTTTGGTTTAGATTTAGAAATCTAACTGTAACAGTGTTTAATTTGCTAAGTGACATCTTTAGTGTTCTGTAGAACAAAGCATAGCATTTCTGGACTATTTTCAGAAATGATAAAGATTGCAGAGTAAGTGGCTCTTGCTAGCAAGTTACTGTTAGCTCCTTCATATCTACACTAGTAAAAGGGAGATGATGTCCAAAGCATTTGTGTTTGTCTATGGACAGAAATTTTTATAGTCACATGGAATATGGAGAGAATTAAGATACTCTCATCCTGTCACTACTCACCAGGGCCTAGAAAAATTTACTTTCTCAACTTGACTGCCTCCAACCTCACTTACCTACCCTGTTCCACTTCATGTTAAGACAGACTAATATCTGCAAGACTGAGCTCCAATTTAAAAAGGCCTTCATAGTTGTTTTTAAAGTTAAAATTCAGGAGCAGGGATTTTCAAGAAGTGAAGGTTGCTTACACAAAATTGGTGGTATAGAGTTAAGAAAACTTCTTCAGCAGAAATGAAGGCTGGAAGATCAGGCTGTTATTTCCTAGGCTGAGATAAATCTCACTGTTACATTGCTTTCCATGACTGGTGAAATCTGTTTCTTAAGTCAAAAGACATGATCAACATTTACTAGAGAGTTTAAGACCAAAGTATCCTTAGGTTGTTTTAACTTCAGCTTTTACCAGTGAGGACAAAAACAGAACAGAAATATTCACAGTTAATCCAAAGAACAAAGGTAATGTTTTACATGGCTAACTTTCATTTATGTCAGGAAAAAAAAAATGAAAACAAGATTAACAATGGAAATATACAAAGTACAGAACTAGGTTATTTAATGATCTTAATTTTTCAGTATATATACTTACTAAACTGGCAATAAACATGTCAAATAGAGGATTCAGTGATTTTCTTCTCTTTGCCTACCTTTACTTTTTATGTAGAGGTAAGAAGTACAAACTGACAGAAATCAAGAGAAACAGGAATCAGTAAGCAGTCTGAAGAATCCACAAAAATACTGTCCCCTATACAAAGCAGAACCTCTCTAGAAAGGACTTTTTTAGTTAAAAACCCTTTGGATATTTACCACAGTATATGGTTTTTTTTTTTCTCCTCTGTGTTACAATTTTGGTTTAAACTTCTTGCCATTTAACTGTTTGATGGGCTCTATGAATGAATCATAATCATTTTTTATTCATTTAATAAATATACATTGAGAACCAACTACTAGTGATCAAGCCAAAACTTAAGCTCAGGGTTTCTTTTTGTTTGTTTTTTTGAGAGGTTTTTGTGATAGGGTGTGTGTGCTCTCCAGACAGAGAGAGAGAGAGAGACAGAAAGCGAGAAATCACCCCCCCCCCCCCCCCCCCCCCCCCCCCCCCCCCCGCCAGGGGGGATGGCCACGCCGCAATCCCTTCTCCTCCATTCTCCTCTTGGGATCTTGGACACACACGCGCACGCGCCCGGCCTGAGTTTTAAGCCACCGGGAGTCCAGCAACATAGCCATTACGCTAACTGCTGGTCCCAAGCTCAGGTTTTTTGACCCGGACTCTATCTACTGGCCCACAAATCCTACTTGTCACAGATTTACGATCTAAAGTGTGGAGTACACATTTCATTTGAAATAGAAGATAATCCGTTATTGAACTAATTTCCTTTATTGTTTTAGCAGTTTCTGGGCATTTTAATTCCGTAGCCAAGACCAATCAATTTGCTGGAGCATATGCTTCAGGGAACTTGATGTTGAGACAGGGAAGTTTGTTTTAAAAGGTGATGTTAGTTTTGAGAGTGGGTTGATATTTGTTTTATTGTTTGTTTGTCTTGTTGATCACTTGTGTGGCATGTTTTGATTTAATTGTGTTAAGAATTTCCTCTTTTTAAATATGCCTAAGGGCAGTGAGGATGGGTTCATTAAGAGATACAAATAGAAAAATAATAAATTCAGAACAGTTTTTTTTTTTATTGCCCTTTGGTAAATAGCTGAAAGAATGTCTTGCCTTATTAATTTGCATGTCAGAAATGTAGTAGCCCATACCTTGGATTTTAATTGATAGATAGCTATCCGTAGACACAAAGGTTCTGTAATACTGAAAATACTGAAATTCTAAAACCTTGAATGCCTTTGCAAATGGTTTTCTTTTATTTTTATAAAGAATTATTTTATTTGACTTTATCTATTTATTTATTTTAATTTGACCAAGGAGGGACAGAGTGAGAGAGAGAGAGATGGAGGGAAAGTGAGAAAGCAAACCGCCAGGTCTGAGACTTGAACGGTGGTCGGCCATGTGGGAATCCAAGTGCCCTTAATGACCATGCCCTTCCAGCCCAGCAAATGGAACTTTAAATTAGATTCAGTGCTCAGCTATCTTCAAATAATTCTAAAGTTTGATGCCAATCCAAGGCCCGTGCTAAGCAAGTCAGATAGTTTACTCATATAGACTTCATAATACCCATCTCCCTTTTCAAATAATGATAACAAAAAAGTGCATTGTTATCATGTTATGAATTATTTGTAAATATCTTTGATCTTAAAAACATTTGTCCTTAGACTTGAAAACTTTGGGAAATTATAATCTTTTTCATGCTCACTTAATAAATGAAGTTTCAAAATTGCTAGATAATTGGCAGTATAATATTTTAATGGAAGAGTACTTTCCCCAATGTGAGATTAGTTAGATTTTTAACCTCTAACCTTGTTTTTAGTAGTATGAGGATTTAGTTTACTGAACTGATAAATTTATGCTACTTTATTGTTCAAACTTCATAATTTGGCATGTCACCTGCAAATAATCCTTTTTAGGGGCTAGAACTGAAGATTTTCTGCTCAGACTCACCCTTCAGACCCCAATCTAGAATGGTAGGGCCCCCTCTGTATTCTTCTGTCTCTCTCTCTCTCTTTAACTTAACTAATATTTTATTTTTAATGTATTTTCTTGGTCTTCCAATCAGATCATCCATTATCACCTTCCACCCCCCATCCCATTTAGGAGAGGAAATCCAGGCCCTTTGAAAGGTCATCTGCATTTCAGCCTTGAGTAATCCCTTTCCAGAGGTGTGCTCCTGTTTTTCATGTTTTGCTTTTTGAAAAAGAAATTTTTGTTATTATTTTTTCTTTCTTTTCCTTTCCTTTCCTTTCCTTTCCTTTCCTTTCCTTTCCTTTCCTTTCCTTTCCTTTTCTTTTTCTTTGTTTCCTTTTTCTTTTCCTTTTTATTTTACCTTTCTCACTTTTCTGGTCTGTCTCCACACACTGAGTGTCTAGACAGGTCTAGGTGCACAATAGCCAAACACTTTAATACTGTTGGGGTCAAAATAATCCTCAGTTCCCACTGAACCTGCTGCACAAAAGGAGAAAAATGGAACTGCGGAGAGGTTGCAGACCACCTCCTTCACCCTTCTAAACACTCAGATTTATCTTCAAAAATTAGAAAGAAATGAATAATCCATCAAATGACTAGAAACCACCACAGAGACACAGGAAAAATGAGAAAACAAGAAAATATCTCTCCCCCCAAGGGAAAAGAACAACTCCTCATCCTCCACAGACAGTACACTGGAACTCGTGGAAATGATGGATAAAGAATTTAGAATATTCATAGTGAAAAAGCTAACAGAGATGCAAGAGAAAAGAGATATCAAACTCCAGAAGATGAAGGAGAAAAGCGACAATTAATTACAGGAGGTGAGGAAGTCCTTGCATGATCTGAAAGAGGAAATATACACCATAAAAAAAGAATCAAATGGAACTACTAGAGATGAAAGCTTTAATACAGGAAATCAAAACCTCCCTTGAAAGTATTAAAGCAGATTAGATCACGTAGGAGATCAAATCTCAGATGTAGAAAACAGAATCTCTGGCTTAGAAAAAATCACTGCAAAGACTGAATGAGAATAATGTACGCGAAACACTAGATACCATTAAATATCCAAACACCCAGAAAATCTGTATCCCAGAAGGTAAAGAAACTAATAAGGGCATTGATAACCTATTCCATAAAATCCTGGAAGAAAACTTTCCAAACCTAGAGAGGCATTCAAATATCCAGACTCAAGAAATACAGAGGACCCCACATAGAATCAACCCAAGAAGATCTTCTCCAAGGCATATCATAGCCAGATTGACTAAAACCAGCGAATGAAAGTAAAATAAATAAATTTAAAAGAAAAAAACAAACTTTGTAACTCATAAACTAATGATAAAGTAATTATGTATATAACATATATACATGTAGTGGTTCTCAAAGTGAGATCATTTAGGTTGTTTGCAAAGAGAAAAAGGTTTTTTTTTTTTTTTTTTTCTTTTTTTGGAGAGGTTTTTGCTATAGGGCGCATGTGCTCGCCAGCCAGACAGAGACAGAGAGATAGAAAGCAGGAAATCACCCCCCAGGGGGGATGGCCACGCCGCAATCCCTTCTCCTCCATTGTCCTCTCGGGATCTTGGGCACGCATGCACACACGCCCGGCGTGAGTTTAAGCCTCCGGGTCTGGGACTCGAACCGCGGTCGACTATGTGGGAGTCCAGCGACATAGCCATTACGCTAACTGCTGGTCCCAAGAGAAAAAGTTTTTAAACTAAGAAGGTATTCGCCCTTTCCCTCCCATTCTCTCATGAGTGTACAATAAAGCTTTCCAGATGTCACATGCCTTGTGCTGGTGTTAATGATTTGACAGCTAGTGTTTTTTTTTTTTTTTTGGTTTTTTTTTTTTGGTGGATTTTTGTGTTTAAAGAATTTTTTAAGATAATAGTTTGTGGGTATAAACATATGTGTAGTTTTAGAAATTAATTGCTTGCAATTATTTCTGTTATTCTTTTACCAATTATTTTGATTATGCATTTTGTAATCACTGTTTTGTAATGCATTATTTGTTTAAATGTTGAATTATTTTTTGGACCTTTAGTGACATAAGTAGGTACGGTTGCTTAGTGACTTCTTTTATGATAATGTGAAGATAAATATTTTTGTATATTTTATAAATGTTGAAATTCACTTCATCTATATTCAATATTCAGTATTATTTATGCTTAATTTAGAAACTGGGTCGATTTGAGATGTTGGTCAAAGGGTAAAAAGCTTCAGTAATACAGGATAAATGAGTGCAGGCAATCTAATGTACCATGTGGTGATACAGTTTGACAATATTGTATTATATACTTGAAATTTGTGAAGAGAGTAGACTTTAAATGTTCTTATCCCAAAAGAAGTTAACTAAATAAGGTTATGGATATTTCAATTAATCTGACAATGGTAGTTTATCCATAATGTACATGTATATTAGAACATGTTGTGTACCTTAAACATAAGCAATTTTTATTTGCTGATTATACCTCAATAAACCTACAAAAATATTTAAATTAATGGGATCAAAAGATGGCATAATGGTTACATCACTGGACTCCCACATAGTTGACAGCAATTTGAGCCCAGACCTGGCAGCTTAAAACTCATGCTGAGTACCTGTGCATGTGTGCCCAAAATCCTGAGAGGAGAATGGAGGAAATTGGATTGTGGTGTGGCCATCCCCCTGGGGGGTAATTTCTTACTTTTTGTCTCTCTGTCTCTCTGATGAGCACATGTGCCCTATAGTAAAAATCTCTTAAAGTTTGTTTCAATGAAAACACTTTTTTGTATTTAAATTATACAAGAAATTTATTGGCTTCAAAAATAAGATTAGAAGATTATCTTCTCAATATAGTTGCATGCTTTGTTTACAATTGTTGGAAAATATGAAATTTTGTGGAAGAATTTACTTAAATATAGTGGAAAACATAAAAGTGAATAAAAATATGACAAGGCCATTTTATCCTTGACTTTATAGATGTTAAATTTGGTATGGTATGTTATGCACGAGAATATTTTTGAATAGTATTAAAATGCCAGCTGTGTTACAGCATCATTTTGAGGTATTAAATGTATCCAAGATGAACTCTCTGAAAAGCAAAAATTATTGTACAGTTGACATTGCTGAATGCTTGCTGGATTAAAAAAAAATATCAGTATAAAGGAAAAATCATGACAGTGCCATCTAACTTGCTGAATTAGAAACATGGTAATAGAGTAGAGTATGGCTATTTTATGTGTGTGGAGGTGAATACTATGGAAAGAGAGGTTAGTATGGGTTCCCCTTTTTGGGTTGCTTCCTCTCTGTGTGTGGTCCACATTGGTCACCGAACTTTAGGATCATCTCTGAGGAACCAGAGAGGCACCAGGAGCTGCTCATCTCTTTATTTTTACATAGCTATCCTTTATAGTACTTACTGCTTCAGCTATGATCAAGAGTAAAGCAAAATTAATCATAGTCTAGCTCATGTTTCATGATGATTCTCAAGCTCAGAATAGATTATGGGTCTGTCCCAGACCGTTAGTTACAGAGGAAATTAGGTAGAGACTTTACTTAAAAGTGATTTTGAGGCTGTTCTATGGAAAAGGACATTTTTGACAGTCTCTTAGAGGTCTGAAATATAAAGTCCTTTAATAAATTTGACAAAAAGATAATTTTGTATAATTTTGTGACTCAGGAGTAATTTTCTTATTCACCTCTGACAAACAATGGAAACATGGCATTATTTACTTGAATTTCAAATGTAAGTTCATTGCAGATGACACTGGATTTTGGGTGAAGAAAGAGCAAGTGGAAAAAACATGTAAAAGCAGCAAGAATATTGGTATGACCTTATTCACATTAACAAACATGTTTTATTTTTTCCTTATCTAATACTCCTGTCACAAAACAAAATCTTTTCCAGACTTATAAAAAATCAAAAGCCCATGTTAGAGGGTTAATGATACTACAATTTCAAGGAAGTTGTGCTTTTAACCTGATAGTGAAAATTATTTATTGGTGAAGAATCTGTTTCCCCTCCACCCATAAAAAATAAAATAAAATAAAAATTTTTGGCAAATACTTTCTTACTTAATGCATTGTGAATAAATGGAAGTTGCATTTTAAATCACATCTATTTTTTTTTCTTTTTTTTTAACCTTGGAAGAAGAAAAGACATCAATGAAATGAAAACAGTGCTATTATTTTGTGTTCATGGCATTGTAATTTTTAGTGTTAGGGATTACAGATCTTTTCAAGTCCTTACTTTTCTTTTCTGCTGAGGTAAAATATTCTTTATTACTAATATCTGTTTTTCTGGGGAGACCACATGCTCTTGTTCTCTGAGAATGTGGCACTTAAGTAAAAAGCTGGTATTTCTCCTCTGTAGAGTTTTCTTCTATTTTGGAAAATACAGCAGGCCTGTAGGGAGAAGTAGGTCATGTCATCTTATGAAGAAAATATTTTTATTTTATTGCCGTTTTGATGAATAAAATAATAGAAATTAATTAGACAACTCAAAAAAACTGAATATAAGAGGAATGAACAGAAGTTATTTAGTAGGCTGTGAGAATTAATATAATCTAGATGTCTTCCTATAAAACCAGGCAGCAAAGTTGCACATAACCATGAGAAACACTCTATCACTAGAGTGGCTACCCAAACTTAAGGAAAGACTTCTATTTTAATAAATGGCTATCTCATGCAGATGCATAAGAGATCCAGTGTGTGATAGAATGAAAGGTAAGGCAGGGAAAGTTTGTCTCCTGATGCTAAAGAAGCTGCATTTGATGATACTTTACAAACCAACTGAGGATCATAAGAAACTCTTGCTGGTGTTTGAACGACACTCAGTGGGAACTTTGAGGACAGGAATGCAGATGGTATTCCTATGTTATGCAGATTTCATAAGTCTCACAGAACTTTTGGACGGCTAGACTTTACCCAAGAGTCTAGTTTGTTAGCTCTAAGCATTGCATCTCAGACCTCATAAAGATGCTTCAAATCTTTTTTTATGGTTACAAAGACTTTTAAAAACTCGATAAACTAACAGAACTTGTTTTGAGAGCCCTCACAGGTAATTTAAAATTTGTATTTTCATGATGCATTTCTGAAGGTGGAAGCAATTGAAGAAATGACAAGGGCAACATTCTAGACTGTAAATATTTCTCTTTCATTGTGGCTTGCTTCTCCCCAATTAGGATAGCTAAAGGTGTTTCTACTGCTAACAGTTAATTACATAGGACAAAGAACAAGTTATAAGCACATCATTTTTCTCCTTACCGAGCTTAAGAATCATGCATTTGATGTGCTAATAAACCTTAAAAAACAGTATTGATTGATTAAATAAAACATGGTCAAAACAGTGGCAAAATATAATTAGTCTGCTGATAAGTTGATGTTGTTAGATATTTACTAGTTTGCAATATATGAATCATAGAAAATATCTTAAACTCATTTCTTTTTAATTTGCCTGAGGGAAATATACATTTTTTAAGACCATTTTTAAAAGCTAATTTATTTTATCCATGATAGAGAGTACATGTGTGCACATGCATGTGGGGTATGTGTGTGTGTGTGTGTGTGTGTGAGTGTGAGTGAGAGAGAAAGAGAAGCACCTCCCAGTGGGGTCTCATCACATCAACAGATTTTCCCCCCAGCCCATCAGCTCCTTAAAAGCTTGATCCATACTTGTCTGGCATGTTTCAGGTCAACAGGCCTGAGTTATTAACTGGAAAAATAGGGAGCCACTAATTAAGGTCATAAAACCATTTTTCTATCTTAAAAAATCCTTTTTTAAAAAAAGATTTATTTAAGTTTTATTTATTTATTGCTATTCTTTAACTTGACCAGAGAGAGATGGAGAGAGGAAGGGAGAATGAGAAAGCAAGCCGCCAGGTCCGGGACCTGAGCCACGGTCAGCCGTGTGGAAGTCCTGCACATCAACCACCATGCCACCTGCTGGCCCTAAAAAAATATCTTAAGCTAAAAAAAATCTAGGACCTGTTACTCAATAATGCCAAACATTTATTGAGTAATTCTTATGTGGCAACCCCTAAGCAGATAGATTACCTCCTTCAATCTTGTAACAACCTTTTTGGATAAGGATTAGTATTATAATTCTCACTTGGGGAGGAAGTATCTTCATGATAGTGTGTGAAGTCTCTTGTTCAAGGATATATATCTATTAAGTTGCAAGTTGGGATTTGAACCCAGACAGTATGGCCTTGAAACACAATTTCTTAACCACTGTACTAAGATTATTAGAAGACACAGATAATGGATAAAAAGGCATAAGCACGTGCTGATTCTACTGATTTGTAAAAACTCAAACTGAAGAAGGACTAGGAGAGTAAAATTATACATGATTTAGAATTATGTTAGAAGTTTAATATGAATTGTATGCATTTTATAGCCTGGAAAATTCAAGATGATGATGATAAGAGGGAAAGGTAAATAAATGACAAATAAATGACAGGGAGGGGATGTAAGAGGCCAGACAGTGGTGCAGGGGTAAAACTCAATGCTCTGTAAGGCTGACCATGTGGGAAAGTTCCAGACTCATGCTTGGAGACCTTCTGAGTGCCTGGGGCATGCTCATGTCCATAAACCAGACAGGCTGAGGGGTGGATTGCAGTGTCAGGATCCTGCTGGAAGTGTTGTCTCTTTGTTTTTCTGTCTTTCTCTGTCTCTCTCACTCATGGAAAAAATAAATAAACTAAAAGAAAAAAATTTTAGAAAGGGGATGCCATAGGTGAAAAGATACTGCTAAGTATAAAAACATTGCTTTTCCACTCAAATTTTCAATTTAATTACTTAAATTGACTTCTTTTTCATATAGAAAAGTCATAAAGGCAATGGAAAAATAGAAGTTAGGTAAGTATGTTTAAGTGATATTTACTTAATAGCCCTCTTCTCTTCCATAATATGTAAAATAAGGGTTAATTCTATTAACATTTATGTATATATTTCAGCAGTAAGAATATATTTATAACTGGGCAGTACAGTTTGAATATTTAATAAGCTTAAGAATAAGAATAGATGAGGTTGCTGCTGGAAAAAAAGTCTCATTATCAGACAACTCTGAAGTTAAACTTTAAATAATTTTTATTGCCAGTGATGCAATCTTTAGTTTTTCACTAGGGCTATAAATAATAGTAATAATAATAATAATAGCATAAATTATTATTAATTGTAATAGTAATAGCTACTATTTTTGGGGTTTCTGACTATCTTAGACACTATGTTAGATGATTTACATAAATGCCCATATACAACTTATAGTAACTACGTGTGTTTGGTTTTATTAAAATCATTTTACAGATGAGGAAACTGGGGCTCAGTGGAGAGAAACTAACTTGGCCATAGCTGTATGCATCAAATTTGTATCATTTGCTTTCCATCTTCTGCCTTGGTCATCGCTGTTTAATTTATTGCCCTCAGATATTTCAGAGGTCTATAATAAAGTCATTATGATATGTAGTTTTAATTTCAAAGCAATATAAATAAATAAAATAAAATGAATTTAAATTGCATAAAATTATTTAGGAAGATCAGTGATGATCTGGTAAAATTAAACTCTACATCACAAATCTATATTTGACCAACTGTATACTCATAATATCCCATTTAATTAATATGTGTATACATAGCTATTTCTGTTTTTCCCTTTTTTGATTCTTACTATAGGTGGAAAAGGAGGGTTGCTGCCTATTGTTTTAAAAGTACATTATTAAATAAAAATATCAGTCTCTAGGAAGGTAAATGAGAAATTACAGGATTTTTAAACATTAGTGTCTTATTAATAAAAACTGCTCTCCACAAGTAAGCATTCCCCCTCAATACTCAGAAACAAAGGCAACTATGTGTAATAAAGCAGCACTTAAACACAAACACATACAATTTTTCTTATATTTTGACTTTGTCAGCAGGTGATGTGACATGCTGTGTTAAAGGGCTGATGTTTTCCTTGTGGGTGGAGACCCAGCCAGCTTTGATTGGAGTTGTGGGTGTGGAACCACATGCTTGGCCTTCTGTGAATGCTGATAACTTAACATTGACAAATGATCACATTATCATTAATCGGGGTGTTTGATATGAGGACCTGCATATTCATCATGTAGATACTAGCTTTAAACTCGAATCATTCCCAAATAATCATATATATCAGGTTTAGAGGAGGAGCGGAAATGACATGGATATATGGACAGTAAATTTAAATGATCCTTCTAACTTGGAAATCATTTCATTGATTTGGAAAGAAGAGCATGAACTCCATCCAGTTATTCATGAGCTGAAGTAAAATAATGAGAACAGGACCAAAGAAGTCCCTTTGCTTCTCCCACCAACACCTCTAAATCTTCCTAGTGCACCAAGTCTGGCTTTATGTTCTCTGTCACTAATATCCATACTCTTTTTTTTAAAGAAAATTGTCTTTATTCTAGTGACTCTTACTAACTATTGGACATATAAGAGATATTAGCTAGCTCTTACATAAGCAGTTATGGGTTACATGAATCATCAAATCAAATAATTGCACCATAGCTCTTTTAGTATTGCTCAGATGTAGGTGCTGGCTCCGGTAAACCCAGGGTGTGTGTTGATGGTGCAGAGCAATGTAAACAGTATGAAATAGACCGCCTGTGTTTATGTCCTGGAGCTCCTACTAATGGAACTTGAGACTTGGACCAAGTGTCCTCATCTTTAAATAATAGCATCTATTCCATAGAATTTCACGAGGCTTAAACAAGTTAATATATGTAAACACCTATGTTCAGTACACAGAAAGGACTTAAGGAATATAACCTGTTTATTTTAATGCCTCTTTGAGAATGTCATTTTGTCTTCACCGAGTGGGTCTTTTGAGTGAGTAAGCAGAATGATATCTTGTTCATGTTTGCATGCCTAATACCTAGTGCCCAACCAACTAAGGCCAGCCATTTTGTATGTAGTTATAAGATAGTTATCAGGGGCTTATTTATTTTCTGAATTGCACAATATAGAGTCCTATGTACTGTGTTTTTAAGGTGAAGTATTTTTCCTAAAGGCAGTTTAACAGTGTTAACAGGTGCTCAAAATTTTTGTTATTTATGGGGGACTACTGTGGTTTTTAACTGAAATCTGATGGATGGCTGGTATTGGGATGGCAAGGTACTCTGAAATTATTCAGCCACTACATAACTACTGAACACTGAGTATATGCTAGGTATAGTTCTAGGACATGGTGGATGTGCAGATACATAGGACACATGCAGTCTCTGTTGTTGACAGTGGGAGTCCTAAGGGCAGACAATAAGTTTTTAAAAATAAATAAGAATAGGGAACCAGCAGTTAGCGTAATGGCTATGTCGCTGGACTCCCACGTAGTCAACCACGGTTCGTGTCCTGGACCCAGTGGCTTAAAACTCACGCCGGGCGCATGTGCATGCATGCCCAAGATCCTGAGAGGAGAATGGAGGAGAAGGGATTGCGGCGTGACCATCCCCCCGGGGGGTGATTTCTCGCTTTCTGTCTCTATGTCTCTCTCTGTCTGTCTGGCGAGCGCACGCGCCCTATAGCAAAAACCTCTCAAAAATAAATAAATAAATAAATAAGAATAAATAAATGAGAAAAATTTTATGTAGAAAATAATTATTTGTTATTGAGAATAAAAAAATGCACTGATATATGGAACTGTTGAGTAGGTCAGGGAGGGCCTTTCTGAGAAGTGACCTTGAGCTGAGCTTTAAATGACAGGAAAGATCAGGAAAGAGAAGGAGGAGGGAAGGAACTTTTCTAGTAAAGTCATCAGCTTGTGCAAAAACCATGAACAAGAGGGGATAGACTATCAAAAAGTTTTAAGAGGGCTGGAAAAACAAGAGAGCAGAGAGAGGTGGGGTACAAAATGAAGGTAGAGGCTTTGTAAACCATCTGACTAAGTTTGGCTTTTTTTCCAAATGAAGTGGAAACAATTGGAGAATACTAATAAAGCAAAGAGAAAATTTTAGAATGATAACCCTGGCTTCTGTGTAGAAAATAGATCATGACAGTGAGCATGAGATTCTTGGTTAAATTTCAAGATGGATTGAAAGATAATCTACTGATTAACAAGACAGGCAAGAAGAGTTGAAGACTTAGTTCTTGAGAACACCAAGTTTTTCAGACACAATGAAAAACTTCAATCTTGGGTACTACAAGAAATTTCTCCTTCTATCTTTTTATCCTACATTGCTTGTATAAACTTCATTTTGTCTTGTTCCTATGGAAGTGCTTCTTTCTCATGAGGCAATATGGCTACTGAAAAATTCGAATTTTATATCTTTATGATTTTCATCAGCAAAGTGGATTAAATCTGTCTCCAAGTAAGACTAAAATATCTCACAGGAAGACTCTAAATGGCTACACCTGAACTGAACAAGTATGTCATGGAATACTTATAGAGATCATCATGCTAGTGTTAAGGGATTACAAATACTAGAGCAGTTCTAAGGGATGGTATGAAGGAGAGGACTGGATAGGAAATCTCATACTGTCACCACCATAAGGAGGTGTATTCTTAAGGGAGGGGAGAGGGAAAGGTGATTACTAAAGTTTGCTGAAGAATCGACTCCTCAAAGTTCTGGGAAAGTAGCAGCAAACAAAAGAGATTAAAATCCCCGTCTTCATGAAAATACCATTCCAAGATTCAATGTTTAAAAGGAAGAGAAGAAATATGCCCAAAGTGCTCCTCTGACCAACTCCCAAAGATGGAAATGAAAAGGAAGGAGATTCTAGAAATTGATGCAAATCTCTGCTGTCCTAGGCCCTTATCATCACTGTAAATAGTGCAGCATGAGGAAAGTTGATCTGCATGGTTCTAGAACCCTCCCTGTGTCCTGGAAGCCAGCCTCTCCTGCACAGGCTTTACCTTCTAGGCGCCGTGATACTTGGTGCCACTGTGCTTGCAATTAGGATAGCAACCCTTATGCTGATCAAAGTCAGCTTGTAGTGAATCTCTTCTCTAAGTGCTGCGTTTGTAAAATCACACTGGGTTAATACACTGGGGTTTCACTGCCACATCCATCAGTCAATCAGTTTCAATCACTTGCCAATCAGGTAACAGAGCCAAAAACCAAGAATCTGCCCAGAGCAGGAAAAGACCTAATGGGGTTGTCTGTCAAATGCTTCTTTATCCTGTTTTAGTGAAATGTTTTGAGTTAACTAATAATCACAGGATAAATGACTCAACTTTTGTCTCTCTTAGGAAATAAAAAGGGGGAGGCATTTAGAGATAGAAATATACTCTGGTAAAATAAAGGGCAGAATATTAGATTGATAGAGCTTCATAGTCTTAAGTATGCTTATTAGACTAATCATAGGATTAGACCATTGGGCCTAAGACTATACTTGTTCTGGTCAAGAAAATTGTAACTCTCAACAGTATTATGACTACTCCTGAAAACCAGAATGAACCAACTAATGTCTTTATTTTATTTTGTTGTTTAAAATTTTCCAGGAGGCACATGTACTTGCCAGAGAGAGACAGAAAAAAAAAAAAAAAAAACAAAAAAAAAACAAGAAAGTCAAGCAAGGTCTTGTCTTCATCCCTTCTACTACATTTATCCCTCCTTTCAGGATTTTGGAGGTCTACGCCCATGCACCCAGTGTTTTTCAAGCCATTGGTTCCAGGACTCAAACTGCATGACTGACCATGTGGGACCCAGCCAACCACACACATGGACTGGCCCTAGTAATTTATTTTTCATTGCCAGAGGGCGTGCACATTTGTCAGAGAGGGGGGGGGGGGAGAGAGAGAGAGAGAGAGAGAGAGAGAGAGAGAGAGAGAGAGAGAGAGAGAGTTTGAGAGAGGAAAAGCACCACCCAGTGGAGTGTGGTCACACTCCCTCATTTCTCCATCCTGGTGAGATATATTTTTTGGCTCACACACACATGGACCTAATGTGTCTTTCAAACTGCCAGGGCTGGAATTTAAACCATGATCAGTCATGCGGAGCCCAGATCCCTTAACCACTAGACTATGGGATTGGCCCAAACCAACTAACTATTATATTTTTTTGATTCTGCCAAAGGCTGCATGTGATCTCCAGCGAAAGACAGAGAGAGAGGGGGAGAGAGAGAGAGAGAGAGAGAGAGAGAGAACCTTCCCCTCCCTTATGGGGCATACAGTTCTTTCTCCCCCAACTCTACTTCTTTTTGAGACTTTGGGCATGCATACAAATGTGTGTTTTGCAAGTCTCCAGGTCTGAGAATTGAACTGTGTGGTCAGTCATGTAGAATCCAGCTGCCTTAACTACCATGCCATGGGCTGGCCCAGCCGATGTGCAGCCATTTAATGCACTGTGCTTAGTGCTTTGGTGTTTCCATCTTAACATTTTTTTTTTAAAATATTTTATTTTAACTTTATTTATTATTATTATCATTACTATTTTCCAGTTTGATCAGAGAGAGAGAGAGAGAGAGAGAGAAAGTGAGAAAGCAAGCCACCAGGTCCGAGACTTGAACCGTGGTCGACCATGTGGGAGTCCAGCGCCTTTAACCACCATGCCACTTGCCGGCCCCATCTTAACATTTTTAATACTTTTGAACAAGGACTCCCACATTTTCATTTGGAACGAAGCCCTGAAAATTACGTAACATTTCCCCTTCATCTCAGAGTTGCTTCTCCAGTCTGATTGGACAGCTTGGGCAGCTTCTGAAGCATCTGGTTTCTACAAGGCACTTAGTCAGCAGCACCCGGTTCCTGACAACTTCCACAGTACCCTGATGGGTGACTTTATAGCAGAGCCCTTTTTGTGAACAGCTTTCTCCATTGAGGGAACCCTAGATTTGAAGCGTTTTCTGGTCTCGTTCTGCTATGACCTTCATTTCACTAGATGATACTGAGCTCTTTTTTGACATTAGGCTTGACAAGCTAGGTGGCAGAACTCATGGGATTTTTCTGAGGCCAGGGGTCCTGACGACCGAAATGGACATCAAACAGTCCTGAAAAGGATGAGTGATATAGTAAATAGGAGAAAGAAGGAACTAAAGAGGATGCTGTGGGAATCAGGAGCAGCCAGAAATTGATAGCAGGAAAGGGGAGGGGAGCCATTCAGGGCTAAAGTGAGGGCAAGTTGGATACCACTTATGGAGATGCCATCTGTCTTTGTGAGCCTGATATCCTAACTTTAAAGGATAGAACCGACCCGTCATCAGCGTCAGCAACACGGTTGTATTTGACACCAGAATAGATGCTTCAGGTTTGTCTTGTGCTCTCTCTCCCTCTCCCCTTCCTCTGTACCTCGGGGCAAGGGTAACTATGGTGCCTTTTCTGCCTTTCTGAATAGGTAAAAATATCAAATAAATTCCCCAGACCCTCAAATGAACTGAAATAAAATGCTTATTAGTGAAGAACCAATCACTTTCTATGATTTGTGATTCCCCTGACTCAAGTCTGTTGACTTACAATTATTTTTTTTACAATACTTGTATTAATTGAATTTTATGGTCTTAGTTTTTTATTTTTTTTAATACAAATCTCAATCCCTTCTGGCTAAGTTTTCCTCTATAACAAATTGGTGAGAAACTGTCACATGCATTAGAAACTTCTGAAGAGTTTTAGTAAATAATGTATCAATATAATTTAAGAGTGAAGTGAGTGTTTTTCTATCTTGTTTTCTTCATAATCTGTAGTTGTGAACATTTTTTCTTGCTTTTTGTTGTCTTAAATGAAATCTATGTTACAGAAACCCTGAGATTTAAAACTTATAACACAAAGTTTTATACTAAGTACATTAAAATAGGGATAATATTGGGTCAGCAGGTGGCATGGTGGTTAAGGCGGCTGGACTACCATGTGACTGACTACGGTTCGAGTCTCGGACCTGGCAGCTTGCTTTCTCACTTTCTTTCTCTCTCTGTCTCTCTCTGGTCAACTTCAAAAAAATCAAATAAAAAAACGACATTGAATAAAATTGAATAAAATGCTTATTAAAAATAGGAATAAAATCTAAAGTGAGGCTCTAGTTTATTATAATTTTAATATTCCTTTAAAAAAGTGGCAATAGTAAAGACAATCAAACTGAATGATGAGAAAATAATTTAAAGGAAGAAAAATAAAATTAAGCACATGTAAAATATATTTATTCAGTGATGAGTTAGAAGGGTTACATAACTAATTTCACATTGTCCACAATTTTTTTGTTGTTCAAACATTTTGAAATCTTCAAAGTAATGTTATTTATTTATTTATTTATTTATTTGGAGAGGTTTTTGCTATAGGGTGCGTGCACTTGGCAGAAAGAGAAACAGAAAGCGAGAAATCACCCCCCAAGGGAGGATGGCTACCCTGCAATCCCTTGTCCTCCATTCTCCTCTTGGGATCTTGGGCACGCATGCACGTGTGTCCATCTTGAGTTTAAGGCATCGGGTCCAGGACTTGAACCGTGGTCGACTACATGGGAGTCCAGCAACATAGCCTTTATGCCAACTGCTGGTCCCAAAAGTAATGTTAATTTTAACCAGTACTGTTGTATTTTAGAAAATTTATTTTCCAAGCCATAACATTTTTAGTTGTATTGTACATGTCTTTCTTCAATCCTTGAATAATCTCAAACATTACCTTTCAAGATTGTATTACACCACCACTTCTTTTGGAATTTTTACTAATTGTACATTGGATAAACACAAGTTATTTTTCTTATTTCTTAACTATTATTCCATATTATTTAATTTCCTTATCCTGTGATGTTGCCTCCTCAAGCAGTTTCTCAATATTTTCTTACCATTTACCATTCTCTATTCAACTAGTTTTAAAGTTTAATTTGTGAGACTTTAAGTTTCAATGATTTTATATAATTCTTAATTTTATGGAATTCTAATAGATTCTTTTCAATATCTACTTCACTTTGTATAATTTAGTTTTCTTTTATGATATCTTTTTCTATTTATTTATTTGTTTAGATAAATTTTTGCTATAGAGCACTTGTGCTTGCCAGAGATACAGAGAGATAGAAAGCAATAAATTACTTTCCTCTGGGGGGTGACAATGCCATAATCCCTTCTCCATTCTCTTCTTGAAATCTTGGACAGACTCACACACGTGTCCAGTGTGAGTTTTAAATCGCTGTGTTGGGGACTCGAACCATGGTCTACCATGTGGGAGTCCAGCAATGTAATCATTACGCCATCTGCTAATCCCTCTTTTGTTTTTAAAAATTGAGTTCAAAAAATCATTTTTTGATATTCTATTTTTTGAACCATGATCTTTTTAAAAATGTATTTTCTTTTAAAAATAATTAATTTTATTAATTATTATTAATATTATTCAGTTTGACCAGAGAGAGACAAAGCGATAGAGAGAGGGAGGGTGACAAAACAAGCCACCAGAGCCAGGACTTGAACTGTGATTGGTTACATGGGAGTCCAGTGCCTTAACTACCATGCCACCTGCCAGCCTCTAAAAATGTAATTTCTAGATTGTACTATTACTTTTATTTTATCTACAGTGAATAATTTTTCCAACTATAGATTTTGTTGTCTGTGGGCTGTCTTTTTCCTCTTTCCTTCCTTTCTTCCTCCTTCCTTCGTCTTTCTCTTTTTTGTTCTCTCCCTCTATTGTTACTTTATTTCCCTATATTCTTCTCTTCTGATTTACTTCTCTTACAGCAGTCTCCACTTTATCTCTTAGATCCTTCTGTAGCAAGTAAGGGCAGATATCCCACAGCTCCATTAGATATTTCTTAGATTCAGTCACTCAGCCACTTAGTGAATTGAGCGTGGTTCAGAATGCCAGACCTTGCCTGCTCTCTCTTACTCCTTGTAAAATATACCTCATAACTGCATTCAATAGCAGCCTTATTGAGACTCCTTTCTTGAGTGAGGGTTTGATAATATGAGGAGGGAAGGGGCAAAGGGAATCCCACTAAATAAGTGTTCTTAAGCAGCAGGCATTGATTTGGTTCCTGCCTCCTGTGGTACAATTTAAGTTCAGGTTTCTCTGTGGAAAATTAACTACACTGTGTTTGAGGAATGCCTCAAAGCATGGATTTGAATGATAGTTTTGACCAATGCTCTCAAAGTCTTGTGTATAGTCTTCTAACGTGTGTGTGTGTGTGTGTGTGTGTGTGTGTGTAGAACAATATGGAGGTTCCTCAAAGACCTTCAAATAGGATTACCATATGATCCAGCAATTCCAGTCCTTAGTATCTACCCAAAGGACAGGAGAATGCTCAGTCAGAAAAGCACTTGCACATTTACATTTATTGCAGCGCTATTCACAATTGCTAAGACACGGAACCAACCCAAATGTCCACAAACAGATGAATGGATTGAAAAATTGTGGCACATATACTCCATGGAATACTATCCAGCCATAAAAACAACAAGGCCCTGGAATTTGGTAGAAAGTGGACAAATATGGAAGATTTGTTACAGAGTGAAGAAAGTCAGGCTATGAAAGACAGACATTGTATGTCTCCCCTTAACATATACTGACTGTCAGCACTCTATGGCAAGACTGGAGGACATACAAGCATTAAAAATTGCTATGGACACTAGAGCCAAAGTGGAAAGCGTGGGGGAGGGGAAGAGTGTAGGAAAGAAAGTTTGGGGAAACAATGGAGAAGTAAGGCATTTGTGGGATGCAGATACAGTTTATTATTTGTTGATGAGGACGCATGTATGTTCTCACTGTACTGGACTTAGATGTATGTCACACTGGGTAAAGTCTCTTTATAATCTAAATGGTATATAGTGATTAAAAGTATAAATAATAATTAAAATTAATAAATAAAAAAATTATAAAAAGTATATGTGTATGGTGTATTTTTCATCTTGGGTTGGGGCTAACTGACATATTGTGTTATTATAAAATAGAATTTCGTCTACAAGTAGAATACCCAATAACTCAAGAAACATTTAGTCCAAGGGCCAGCAGGAGAGCATAGTGGTTAAGGCATTGGACTCCCACATGGTTAACCAAGGTTCGAGTCCCAGGCCTGGAGGCTTAAAAGTCATGCCAGGTGCTTGTGTGCTGAAAATCCTAGGAGGAGAATGGAGAAGAGATTGTGCCATGGCCATCCCCCCTCCGCCTTTGTAGGTGATTTCTCACTTTTCTTCTCACTTTCTCTTTTTCTGGAGAGAAACATAGGTGTGAGAAACAGCGTCACATGCATTAGAAACTTCTTAGACACTGTTTCTTACCCTATGACAAAAACCTGGGCAAAAAAAGAGAAAACGTTAAAAGGAAGAAGCAATTAGTCAGCATATATTGTGAACTAAGAACACTGAGTCCTGAGGGACAGAGAAGAAGGCAAAGCTCCCTCCCAGTGTGCTCTCAGGCTGGTGGCAGAAGCAGAAATAGACAGCCTCCCTTTCTGACTTCACAACAACTTTGACCTATTTCTACTAGAGTTTGTGATTTTAGAGACTACTTGAGTTAAGGTGATTTAACAAATACATGCGTTGTGTTGGGCATTTGTGAAATGTCTCTCTCTAGGTCTGTGATGTCACTCACTTATGAGCGACATGAAAGGGCAAGGCCAAGTGTGCCTGTCAAACGATTGCACAGATTTGGTCAGCTTCTTGTCTCCTCCACATATTTCAGTATAACTTTTGATACATTTATGAAAACATCTGAAGCATTGAAACTTTAGTTTTTGTTTGTTTGTTTGTTTTCTCTCTCTCTCTCTCTCTCTCTCTTTTTTTTGGAGAGGTTTCTGCTATAGGGCGCATGCGCTCGCCAGAAAGACAGACAGAGACAGAGAGACAGAAAGCGAGAAATCACCCTCCAGGGGGGATGGCCACGCAGCAATACCTTCTCCTCTCAGGATCTAGGGCACGCACGCACGTGCACCTGGCGTGAGTTTAAGCCACCAGGTCCGGGACTTGAACTGCGTGGACTACATGGGAGTTCAGCGACATAGCCATTACGCTAACTGCTGGTCCTGAAACTTCAGTTTTGATTTAAAGAAATCAGACCCAGCAAGAATTAGTAAGCAGTGCCCAGATTAGCTTTATTAGTAATAAATGATGAGTCAGAAAGGAGACATTTCATGATGAGGACCAGCAGCTGTGCCCAAGATGTGCTGTTTTTGCCCATTTTTATCTCTGATTTAAAATGTTTTAATAAAGCAAAGAGGCAAGTAAGAAGGAAAAGATAGAAGAAGGAGTGACAGTGGTTGCACAGGGAGAAATTATTCCACAAAACAAAGAGCAGATGGGTTTATTTAGGCTAAGAAAGAAAATGAGACAGGAGGTCAGGAAGAAAGTAAAATCAGAATGAGGACAAATGACTTGTCCTTTCTTTTATCTGAATGAAGTATTCAGTTTGAAATATCCTCCTGTAACTCAGTAGTCACCATTCTCTATTTCCAAGAGAAAACTCACCACTAAAACACTCACCTACTTTCAATGCAAGCAGGGGGATAGCTTCCAAACAAACTCATCTCTCATTCTCCCTGTTCCTGCAAGATTGAATAGATTTGTCCTCCTAGGAATAGAAATTATGGAATCTAAGAGTAAGACAATAATCTGGAAAAAGAGAAAGGAGAGAAAGGGCAAAATTTTCTTTTGTTTGCAAATCTAGTGTATTAATTGCATTCCTGGGAGACTTTCTGGACAGAGCCTCTGGTAAACAAATTAGATATAAACCGAAGGCGAGGGCACCAAGGTCACCGTGGTGAGGGAACATCAAGTGACAGGCGCTGGGACCCCCGATGCATGGCTTGCAGAGCAGATGTTCGCAAGGATGCAGTGATTATTGAACTGGTAATAAAAAAGCATCAGCTTACAGGCAGCCAGGATGGATGCTGGTAATTATAAAGCATCCCCTGGGAGGAAAATGACACAAGTCAGCCACAACTCCGCAATCACCGGGGCATAATTAAAGCTCCAGTAACAGTTGTTAATAGGGTGCAAATAAAACGGGGAAAATTTGAACACAACCTTTTTTTTTTTTTTTTCTTTTTCGTCTTCTTTTTTCCAGAGACGGCAAAGGGCAATATAATTACAGGGACAGCAGATTTTACAATTTTGCTCCACATCATAAAACAAAGAGTTGGGGCTAATAGGTGGACATAGATATTTAAAGTGTGGAAACCTGGATACACCTACATTTATGTGTGTATGTGTGTGTGTATATATATATATATATATATATATATATATATATTATAAACATATACACACATGCACACCAAAGGGAAAAAAGTGTGTTTGCTCTTTGAATATGTAGTATGTGGGGGAGAACAGATTTTTTAAACAGAATGTTTATATTCTAATTTTCAAAATGGTAGAAATACAAATATGTAAAGAAAACGGAATGCATGTAAATATTTGGCCATTTCATCCTTTCCAGAAGATCTGTAGTGGTACAATGTGCCAAGCTATATGATACTGTTGGTTAAAATGGTTTAGATATTGTTAAATAAAGTCAGCAAATCACTTACAGTGTTGAAAGTGTCACTTTTTCACAGAATGCTGCCAGCCACTCCCTAACCTAAAACATTAAGCAAAACAGGGCTCATTTTCTACCGGGTAAATCACTGAAGCTATTTCCCAGCAGAGATTCTAAGAAAAATACATCTATACCCATTGCGACCCACTTGCTTGGGTGATTGGGCACCTAACTATGCATTTGTGCATTATCAGTTAGACCTATGCAAAGATCTATTTTAAGAGGGACATGGACAGTGGGATAAGTAAAGGAACCCTGTTAAGTTGCTATTGAGCCAGTTGCACTCCTGAACATTTCAGACTGAGTTTAAAGGGCTGGCAAATGGAGAAAGCAAACTATCTTTGCACTAAACTTTATGTGAGAAATACATGAATATCCATACGTGTCACATTTCAGTGAATTTAGGAAAAAAGAGGAAAAGGAATAATCAATTTTACTAGAACTTCCACTTCTGAATTTCAACATGATCACAATTAGCTACCAGAAATCTATCTCCTGCTTTCTTTTGGTATTTGAAGAACCAATTACCCCAGAACTGAATATCGATGTATTTGCTATTCATTCAGAATGAAATGTATTTGCATAGAACGTAAAAAGAACAAATTGTATTTTAAATATGAACATGAATTTCTAGAGCTGGAAAGGACCCAAGAGGTCATGGTCCTAATTACCCTTGAATGCTTACTGTGTAAAAACACTGCTAAACATTATGAAATGCACTAAAAAACAGTATCTGTCCCTGTAGAAGGTTTGACATAGACACAGGAAAAGTTAACTAATGATAAAAGGTGAAGTCTCTGGATTCTCCTGGGCCCTTGGGCCATGGAGAAATGATGAAAACTTCATGAGAAGCTTCTGTTATTCCAAGAAGAGTTCAGAGACACACACATACTGTTCTCAGACTAAGATATTAAGAAATATGAATACTTCGTCTTGGAGGCAGAGACATGGCTTCCTTTAATTGGATATTAGATACTAAAAGAATATAACATGTGGAACTCTAACAGTCTTCTTGAAAGGAGTAGGATAAAGACAAATGGGTGAGAGAAAAAAAGAGAAATCCTGTATTCACTTAAGGGGTGGAACAGGGAGCAGTGTTCTGCAAGTAGTTCAAGATTCTACAAGAAAAAAGGGAAGGGGTTATAATCAAATAAGAGGGAAATGTTTATTGCATCTCCCTCTTGGAGACTCACAATCACATTAGCCTATTAAATGCTCTGATAAAATCCTGTAGGGACACTATATATCAGACTGGTTAAATGTATAGCATAGCTTTGGAGTTAAATAGTCCTACTTTGAACCTCAGCCCTGCTCCAAACTAGGCAGGCTACTTAACCTATCATAATAAAGATAGTTACATCTTTGCTTCCTCAACCATAACCTAGGGAGGATAATGTCTACCTTCCTGGATTGTTATGAAGATCAAATAAAACATTTTATATACAGTGTTTAGCATAGTTTCTGTGCCTAAGAAATACTACAACTATTTTAGATACTATTGGAGATAATACTTCTTATACAAGCCAATCTTTTTAAACTTTACTCTGGTATTTTATGCCCTTTGATTACAGAGCTATTTTTTAAGGAACATCTATAAAAATCTGAAAATACACTAATATATTGGGATAAACATTTTGAAGCATTGGCCCTATGAGGAATCACACAATGAGGAATCACATCTAAAGGATATTCTTATGTCTTTCTTCCCTTAACACCCCGAAATAATTTCAAGTTTAATGCGAGTAGTGGGGCTTAGAATGGGAAGAGGAGTGTCTTTTGGGTGTCAGAAAGAGGACTGGGAAGAGGAAACTGGAGGAAAGAGTTTGAGGAGTCAATAAAACCGTTCACGTGTTTTTATTTTTATAACATTTGGTAATAATTAAACAATCATTCTAATGTATCAAAGTTTTATTTGGAAGATTACCATGGCCTGTATATGTCTATCTCTTGAAACTTCATCACTCATTATCTAAAGACATTCCATTGCTTGTCTTTATTATCTTAACTCCCCACGAGACTGTCCAACTCACACCTCAGAGAGGGGAAGCAAAACACTGTTCTCCCATTTTCCTTCAATCTGCTCTTGTACTTCAGGAACTTCCAATTCTATTCTTATTTCTCCATTCTCTTGTTTATTTCTCTTCTCTATTTTTTCCCAAAGAATGGAAATGTAGAAGGATAAGGAACATGTACAATGTAGCTTGATGAGGGTGAACGGACGAGAAGAAGGGGGTTTGCCGAGACAGGTGAGCTACAATCATGGTCTCGTTTTCTCTGATCTCTAATCAAATTAAAATTAAAATTATCTAATATTTCTTATTCCAAATTTGCCTGAGAGGGTCATAGAGTCTATGCACCAATCTGAATAAATATGCTAATGTTTAAAAGAGAATTACCTTGGAAGAATCTTGTATGAAGAGAGACCATTTTTAGTATGTCAGGTGTAAATTCAGAATTTTTAAATTTTTCTAAAAGTAAAAAGTAAGATGTCTATGGAGTTTTCCATAGACATCATAGATGTTTGTTAACAACAGATCTCAACTGTTATTTAAATCAGTTCCTAACAATATCTGTTTTAGACTTTAAATGGTCATAGTTAACATATTAATATTTTTTTAATTTTAAAGATGGCTTTGGATGAATTATGACACTGATATTTTCTCCTAAATAAGGAGCAAGTCTATAAATTTATCTTGTTTGCATAATAGTTCAACATAAATCAGAGTATTCTGACATTAGAAAAATAAGAACTAGACACAAAAGAAGAGAAAATATATCAGATTATTTTCAAAATTAAAAATTAAAAGTGTTTCAAGAAGTTGTCTTAAATATTTTTTGCTCTATTGCCTATAGTTTCAATCACTCAATTGCCAAGAAATTTAGCCAAATTTGTTTTAAATTTTCAATTGGACATAGCTATAGCATATTTATTTTTTATTCTTTCCCTAGGGATTATGTGTTCTATCTTTTCCTTTTATAATTTGATGTACTTCTATGGGATAGTACTAATCTCTAGGTTTCTAGTACAAAAACTTTGCTTGTTCCTGAAGCTGAAATAAAATAGTTAATTGATTATACCTTATACTATAGAATCTTTAAATAATATATATTTTTAAGCTAATGAGGTACTAAGTGTTCATTCATTTATTTTGCTTAACAAAGTTAATGATTACGTTTCAGTGACGTGACAATAGCAGGTATTAGGATATAGTGATAATTAAGACAACCACAGTCTGAAGAAATTTCATGTTTAGTGGCATGCAAAAGAATAATAATAATAATAAGAAGAATATGTGCAATTTGTGCTATTGCAAAGTGCTAAATAGGATTCCATGTTAGTAGAGAGAGGAGGGAAAGCTTGATAGAAAAGTTACCATTTAAATCTTAAAGGATAAGTAGGAAACACAAAAGAAGTGGGTGGTTTGTGGGAGTGGATCAAGTTACTTCCTGGCTCTGTCTTGGGTCTCTTATCTTTTTAGGTATTCCTACTTCCTAAGTCATTTCCTCTAGTTGCGTGGCTGTCAATTCCACTTATAATCATGTGATTAACATATATATATATATATATATATAATACATATAATTATATTTATAATATATTATATACAATGTTTTTATATTATAATATATATACTATATAATATATATATATATATAAACACACATGTATATACATATGTATGTGTATATATATATATATATAGCTTTGACTTGTCTCCTGAATTTTAGATTTAAGTCTAACTGCCTATTTAATATTACACCTGAATATTTAATATCATATTTTATATAATTAAAGTAGAAATGCTTTACATCATCTTTACATCATCTGACCACCAATTTGTTTTTCTCTCTGAATGTTCCCTGTCCTTTGACTCACACCATTCTTCATGTAGTTTATAGATTTCCCTCTCTTAAACTAGCAACAAATTCTATTGGCGTTATCTTCAAACTATTTCCTGAATCTGACCGTTACCTGCTAGTGCTCTGACCAAGTCATTTCTCCTCTGGATCACTGCATCTGACTCTAAAATGGTCTATTTTCCTTCCTGCCCTGCCTCCTGGAGCAGTCAGGATCTTCTCTGTGAATCATGCCACACCCTGGCTCAAGCCCGTTAGCACCTTCCTGCTGTGGAATAAAATACAAAGTCCTCGGCATGAATAGTAAACCTCCACGTGATCTCCCTGGATACTGCTGTAACTCTTCTCACTCATCTGCTTCTGCAACACTGTCTCTCTGACAGTTTTTTGTACATTGATGCTACATTTTAAGATCCTTGCACTCATTCCCTATCTGCAATGCCCTTCCCTCCTATAGTTTAAATGGCTTGTTTCATCTACTCAAGTCTCAACTCAAAAGTCACTGCTTCCTTTGACTCGCAAAATTAGCAAATCCCTCTATCCCTAGTCCTGCAGAAGTCTCTGTACTTCTGCCCTAATTAATTCTTTTTCACCAAGTGTGTCACTATGTGACTTTCACCATATTTCTTTTTTTTCTTTTTTTTTTTTTTTTCTTTTTTTGGAGAGGTTTTTTTTTGCTATAGGGCGCGTGCGCTCGCCAGACAGACAGAGAGAGACAGAGAGATAGGAAGCGAGAAATCACCCCCCAGGGGGGATGGCCACGCCGCAATCCCTTCTCCTCCATTTTCCTCTCGGGATCTTGGGCACGCACGCACACGCGCCCGGCGTGAGTTTAAGCCGCCGGGTCCGGTACTTGAACCGCGGTCGACTACGTGGGAGTCCAGCGACATAGCCATTACGCTAACTGCTGGTCCCATCACCATATTTCTTGATGAGCTCTATGACTGCAGCATCCTACTCTATTTTATTCACTGCTATATTCCCAGTTCCCAGAAAAGGACTTAGCACATAGTAGAAAACCAATAATGGCTGAATGTATTTTGAGTTTCTCATTCTTTTCAGTCAATCAGGTAGAACTCTTTAGTTTGTATATGTGGGTATAAAATTAGAAAAAAATGTCTAGTTTGGAATAAGAAATATCTATCATAGACTAAGTTACTGAATTCAGAGTGAGGATAACTACAGACAGTATAACTGAATTCTTTAAAAGTGAGAAGGTCTATAGCAGCCCACCTTCCTTTAAAGGGCACTCTGCTTAAAAGCAACACACTGCCTTCTTTAGCGTATCTTGGGATCTACTTCATTACAGTATGTCTCATTCACCTCGCATAGCATGGATCCTTCTTTTCAGCAGTCATGTTCAAATACGAAATAATTTTCACATATTTAAAATAATAGTTATATTTACTTATAAATGTGTATATAATATATGTATATACACAGTATTCATATATATATATATGTAAGCATAGACACACATATATAATGTTAAAAATACTTAGGAAATACTGCATGTCTTTTCTTTAGAATTATTTTATTTAACTATATTTATTTATTTTAATTTGACCAGAGAGGGGCAGAGTGAGAGAGAGAAAGAGAGAGAGAAAACAAGAAAGCAAGCCACCAGGTCCAGGACTGAACCATGGTTGGCCATGTGGGAGTCCAGCATCCCCAACCACCACTTGACCTGCTGGCCCCTTGGAGAATGCGTCTTAACCAGAGTCTCAGGGAAGGAAGACATCATTCAAGCGGGAGCCTAATTGGTAGGGAATATTAAGTGACTCAAAGGAGGAGAAAACATGAACAACTGCATGGAAGTAGGGAGCACAGGAAATATCTGAGGAAACATACCCTTGGCTGGCAAAATTCTAATCTAAAAGTCCTTATTTTGACTATTGAAGTTATACTTGTATAGCATACTTTGTTCTTGTTCATTTCTTCCTTACATGTCAAAGAAAATCAGACGTAAGTTATTTTTATTGTATCTTATGGCATCATTATATGGCATAAAGCTATGGTTTTATTTAACCTGCATATGTTTGAATGCCACTGTTGGCAAATTCACAAGCTAAGTGACCTGACCAGGACAAATGTAAATCTTGATTTTCTATTCTCTTCTGATTTCAAGGGCCATTCATGTTCTGTGATGAAGCACTTAGACCAGTCATAGTTTATTCATAGTGCTGCCAATCTGACCCAGACCCAAGACCATAACCAAGACAGTGACTTCTCATGTGATTTGAAAAGTGCTAAAGATATTCTTTAAGAAATATCTTCCCTACCATTGCTCTTCTACAAATTATAGAGGCTTTTGACTTATTAATGGTTTCGTTGATAATGATCTCTAATGTCATTGGTTTTCTGACTTCTGTGCCATAATAATTACCTAGGAGAAGTTGTTTAATATGCAACATTTCTGAGTCATTAAATGTGCCTAGAAATATGAATGTTTAACATCCTGTAAGAATCTAGGGGCCACACTTTGAGAAACACTACTTTGGAGGGCAGATAATGAGGCTAGTGATCTATACCTAAGTGTGAATTCACTTAATTAAACAGTTTTCTTTCTAATTGCAGTTTCAAATCAATGATAATTTAATAAATAGGGATAGAAGGTGAAGGATAGGACTTCGTGCAAGTAGGTGTGCACTGGTGGAGTGAAAGCCTGAATGGGAATATTTGACACATAAAAACAAAAACACATATAGAATATTTTTGTTATTATTGAGAGAGGGATGCACAAATTGCCGAAAAAGCACCGAAGATACTCTGACTACTTTAGGCCATGGTCTGTCCTCAGAAAATAAATAAATAAATAAATGAATTAATTAAAAAATTTAATGTTCTGAGGCCAGCTATATAGCCTAGTGATTGAGGGAGCTGGGTTCCACATGGCCAGGCATAGCTGGCATTGCTGCCTGGGAGGCTTCAAAATCATACTGGGCACATGTTCACGCACGTGTGCGTCCTCAGTCTCTCACAGGATGGGGAGATGGAGGAGAAGGGATTGGATGTGACTATGCCCCACTGGGGGGTGCTTTCTCCCTTTCCCTCTCTGTCTCTGTGTCTCTCCGGTAAGCATGCATGACCTATGGCAATTAAAACAAAAAAAGTCCACAATATTTTATTTTTTGTCTTTAATACTGATGCTATTTTTCCCTGCTTGGGGCTTATCAATTACTTGAACACATAAATACCTCTTAAGACCTACTTGCTACTCTCTGGCAGTCCTGCTTGTCAAAAAGACTTATTCACTAGTTTCCATCAGTTTAAGCATTAAGAATAATGTCTTTGGCTTGACCAGCAAGCTATTTTATTGTCTAACTAAATGTTTAATCTCTGCAGAAGCTCTTCATAACTCCCACTTCATAGCAGCACCAGTGACACTTCTTATTTTAACAGTGTCAAATTATGCCCAATTTATTTTGTTTGATTTCCTTGTTGTGAACTGTTATGTGTTCTCCAAACCTTCTTTCTGGAAGTTAACCCACAGCAGGGAGACACTTGTCACAAGGTGACTTTACTAGCAGTACTTTCTCCTCAGTGATAGAATTGGCTCACCTGCCAGCTTCAAATGGCTTCCCCCAAACACATAATGGCCGCCTCCCACTGAGATCTGAAGCAACCCCCTACATCTTGGAACCTGGCCAAATTGACACTGCTGAGATACACAACTAGGAACTTTGTTATGTTTTCTGATGTGGAAATGGGACAATGGAACAGTGAACAAATCTCTAATTTGGGTCTCTCCTTCTTGGTGAATGCATGCTATATCCTTAAATATTAAATAGAAAAAAATCTAAACTTAGTTTGAGGTTTAAGAATGGGTAAATAATGTTATAAAAGAATATTTGAAAAAAATATACAGTAAGCTTATAAAGATCTGAATAAAAGTCTTTAAGACATACATGCAGTTGATAGCTATTTTTATAAGACTGGAATATTTGATTATATTAAAATATTTAGCTATTTCTGTTATAGTTGAAAAAAGTAATTTATTATCTTCAAGAAAATATCATACTCTGCAAATACAATATAAGTATCACCATATTTTCACTCATATAGTTTGTTGTGTTGAGATCACTACAGATTAACTCTCCGTGAGTGGAATTTTTGTGACAAGAGATTCTAGAATCTCAGTTTTAGGAAGCCAGTTTCTCTCTTTGTTTGATTGCTTTGCTTCTCATCTGAACAGTGATGATTTTCAGTTTTTTTGAGGCCAAATTATAGTGATATGCATGCACAGTTCCCATTAGTGTCAATAGGAATTACGCACAGTGACGGAAGAATAGACCCCATATGTTTATGAGAAATGAATGATTTGAAGCATCTGTGAAACATTCTTAAAGGCATCTCTAGCACTGCATGCAATCCCAGCAAGGTTTAAAAAAAAAACACAAGAATTTTTCTTTCAGGAGTTTATCATGTAACTAAATTATACATAAAAAATAATTGTTAGCTTTAAGGAATGCACTACATAGAACACTTCCATAAGTGTAGAAGTAACTTAAAATACAGGCATCTTGTTCCAAAGAATAACAGTTCTTTTTGTGCTACTTCCAGTAGATGTGTGCATGTACTTTAATACAGTATTCACATTTTATTATATAAAATTATACTCAGATTTTAGACTACTATTTGGCAGATATTTTTAGAACACTTTCATTTTGAAATAATTTTAGAGTTACAGAGAAGTTGCAAAGATTGTATAGATAATCCCTGTATATGTTCCATCCAGTTTTCTCTAATGAGAACATCTTACATAAGCATGGTGCATTTGTCAAAATTAAGAAATTTTCATAGGTACAATATAATTATTTATTAAAAATTTACCATGTGCTTTGTCTTTTAAGAAATGTTATTAATTTTTTAAATAAAATTAATTTCTCTCTTTCACGAGTGGAAGACAGAGATAATGAGAAAGACAAGCACCCCTAACAGGGTGCCATACCACAATCCTCCTCCTCCTTTTCCACCAGCTTTCCCAGCTAGTCAGGATCATGGGCGTGTGTGCCTGGAGAATACCAGTCAATAGGGGAACCACATCCCCAGTCTTCCACACAGACCTGGCATAGCGTGATCAGAGCAATGCCACTGTGCCACTGAGCTGTCCCCTTTTTCTGTTTTAGCATCAGATCTAGACGCCATGATGTATTTGGACCTCATTTCTCTGTATTTAATTCACATGATAATTTTGTTTTTTGTTTTGTTTTGTTTCCTGGTTTGCTGTAGGGTATGTGCACTCATGAGAGAGAGAGAGAGGGAGCGATCAGCCTCAGGAGGGATGGCCTCACCAAAATCTTTTCTCCTCCACCCTCCTTTCTGGATTTTGGGCACGCAAGTTCATGTTCCTGGTGTGTTTTTCAAGCTTCCAGGTCTGGGACTTGAATTGCACAGTCAGTCATGTGAGATCCAGCCTTAGGCTTAACCACCACACCATCAGCTGTCCCTCCACATGGCAATTTCCTAAGACTTTCCTTGTTTTCATGACATTGAGAGTTTTGGAGTGCACTGGTTAAATATTTTGTGGTGAAATTGGCTTATATTTTCTCATGATTAGACTGGGATGATTTTAGAAGAATACCACAGAGGTTAAGTGTTCTTCTCATCACATTAGGCAGTATATACCACCATGACTAAACAATGGCTGTTAACAACCTCGGTCACTTGGTTAGGTGATAGCTGCTCATTTTCTCCCACATAAAGGTATTAATGTTTCTTTTCTACCCTATTTTTTTCACAGTGAGTCACTAAATCCAATCTGTTCTCAAGAGAAAGACAATAAAGCTCTGCTTCTTGAAGGGAGGAACATTTACAGATTTTTTTAGATCTCTTGTGTAAAGACTTGTCACTCTTTAGTTAATTAGCTAACTAAGGTATGGATTTTTATCAGTATTTATTCAAGGATTTATTGGCTATAACTTAATACTATTTTTGTGAATTCTGATGCTCAAACAACAGCTTTAACTAATGGGTGTGCCTTAGATTGACTTTTATAATGTCTTCATCCTTTCATGTTTTTAAAATTTGAGTATTTTCTTACTTCTTGTCACTAAAGAAGCTCCAGATTCATCTTGCATTTTCCCTGTCCCAGTTCTACAATAGAATCATCCCTGAATTTCTCCATGGAGCTCTGAATTCTCTTTTTGGAGATTAAAGTTTAGAAATCAAGATCTGGGTGCTGGGTATGCTCATTGCTACTGGAGTGTCATTATATCTGGATCCTGTCAGTGGATAATACTAAGAAATATTTTATGTATATTAACATACACATCTATATTTTGGTGTCTATTTATTTATTTATGTGTTAAAATAAACATGAATTCATACTAATATCTATAACTCTAGCATAACAAGGTTTATTCACCCTCTCAACTTTGTTTCTTTGTGATCTCTCTTACAGTGAGAAACTTGGGTCCCATAATTGAAAATTTACCTAATTATTTGTTCAAATAAGTAAGTTTAAATAACTAAAGTGACTGATATATATATATATATATATATATATATATATATATATATATATATGAAGTAATACAGAGTTGCTGACCCATTCTACTGTGAGAAAAAAATGTACCAACTAGAGAACAGTGTTTGTGCGCAGCTCCTTTTGTCTTTCGCTTTGCAATGTCAAGTAAAATTACCACTTTGTGAAGCTGGGTAGGTCCCTGACTCCCTTCAGTGAACTTGTCATAGACATTTGTAATATAGTTAGATTTATTTTTTATAGTCTGCATTCCATCCTGAAACCCTTGACAACCTAATTGATTTTTAAAAACATTTCTGTAAAGTGGTATGCTATTCTATGTTTTTTCACCTCTGTGTTCTTGAGGTTTAATCTTATTTTTCATTTAAATCTTTATTCTTTTAAAATATAATTATTTAATACTATAAATTTCCCTCTAAGCACTGGATTAGCTACATCTCACTATTTTTGACATTTTGTGCAGTGTTTTTATTTTCTTTTAGTTCATAGTATTTTTAATATTTTTTTGGAGTCTTTGATTCATAGATTTACTTAGAATAGTGTGGTTTAATTTCTAAATGTGTATAATTATTTTCAAATAGCTTTTATTTATTTATTTGTATAGAACACTAAACTATATTTTATTATAATAATTTTACATTTACATTTAATGCTTGTACAAATGTGGGGTATGGTGTAGTTTTCCAAAACATGTATGCATTGTGTAATGATCAAATCAGACCAATACATATTCCACCATTTCAAACATTTATCATTACTTTGTATTTGTACAGTAGAAATTCATTCTTCTAACTATTTTGAAGTATACATTGGATCGTCTCTATTGTTATTTATTTTTATGGTTTTGGATTATACTTTGTGCAATTTCTAGTCTTTGGAATTTATTAAAGTTTACTTAATGTCTCAGAAAATGTCTATCTTGGTGAGTGTTTTATGTACACTCGAGAAGAATGTGTATTCTGTTCTTGCTGGATGAAGTTCTCTATAAGGTAAATTTGGCTGATAAGGTTGGTCAAGTCACTAGTGTCCTTACTGATTTTCTGACTAGGTATTCTATCAATTACTGAGAGAGAAACGTTGAATGATCTACTTTAATCAAGGACTTATCTATTTCTTTTTTCTTTTTGAAATCTGTTAGTCTTTACCTTATGTATTTTGAAGTTCTGTTTTTAATACACATTTAGAATTTTCATGTCTTCTTGTATTATAGAGTTGAGTCCATGATCATTGTGTAATGTCCATGTTTATCCTTAATACTATCCCTTGTTCTCAAATCTATTTTATATGAAATAGTCACTCTAGCTTACTTTGGGTTAGTGGTTGCCTTTTATAACTTTCTCCATTCTTTTACTTCAGTCAATCTGTGTCTTTATATTTAAAGTAAGTTGTGTTGAGACAGCATATAATTGGGTCTTGCATTATTTATTCAATCTGATAATATCTGTTATTTAATAGATATATTTATAGCATAAAGATTTAAAGTTGTTATTGATATGTTTGGATTAAAATTTACTATCTTGCTAGCTTTTTACCATTTTGTTTTGTTTGTTTTGTTGGTTCCTTTTTGTTGTGTTTCTTTATTCTATTGTTTAATTAAACATTTTTTATAATTCCATTTTCTACCTCCTCTATTTTTATATTTTAAATTTCAATTTCTTTTATACATTCAATCACATGTCACTTAGCTTGCAAAGTGAATATTCCAATATGTATATATTTCTCACCAACCCAGTTGCAAATACTATACACATTATCTTCAACAGATAATAACTCATTTCTTTGTCCCATAAATGCCTGTCCCACCTCCTCTATTTATTTATATGCCTTTAAAAAAATTAGTGGCTTTTGTAGGATTTTCAATATAAATTTTATATTATAGAAGTCTATTTTCAAATAAAATTATACTGCTTCATGTTTATTGCTAGACTTTTATATAAGTACTTTTTCAATTCTTTCTTCCCTTTCTTTGTGTCATTATTGTTATGAACTTTTCTTTTACATATGATATAAATGCACAAAACAATTGTTAGTGGTTTTTAAACAGTCATGTAGCTTTTACAGCAATTAAAAATGAGAAATAAGAAATTATATTTATATCATTTTACATATGATATAAATGCACAAAACCATTGTTAGTGTCTTTTAAAACAGTCATGTAGCTTTTACAGCAATTAAAAATAAGAAAAAAGGGACCAGCAGTTAGTGTAATGGCTATGTTGCTGGACTCCCAAGTAGTCGACCGCGGTTCGTGTCCCGGACCCGGTGGCTTAAACTCACGCCGGACGCGTGTGTGTACGTGCCCAAGATCCCAAGAGGAGAATGGAGGAGAAGGGATTGCAGCGTGGCTGGGGGGTGATTTCTCGCTTTCTATCTCTCTGTCTCTCTCTGTCTGTCTGGCGAGTGCACGTGTCCTATAGCAAAAACCTCTCCAAAAAAAAAAAAATAAATAAACAAGAAATTATAATTAAGAAGATAGTATTAAATACCTTAATTTATTCCATTTGTGATTTATTTATTTATTTGTTTGGATCTAAGTTTTTATCTTGTGTCATAGTCTTTCTGATTGAATAACTTTATTTAACATTTCTTCTGGAAAAGGTCTGATGAAATGGATTCCCTTGGTGTTCTGTTTTATTTTGTTTTATGAGAAATTCTTCAGTTATATTTAACTTTCGAAGGATAATATTTTTACTGAATAAAAAATTCTAAGTTTACAGTTTTCTTTTCTTTACACACTTTAAATGTAAAAGTCCATTGTCTCCTTTCTTACCTGATGCTTTCTGTAATTCTTATTTTAGTTTTTTTACAGATAATGTGGGTTATTTTTTGTCTGACTACTTTCAAGATTTTCTCTTTATCTTTGGTTTCAAGCAGTTTAAATATGACATCTCTAAGCATGCTTTTATTTTGAATCTTTTTTATACTGCTTGATGTTCTCTGAGCTTCATAAATCTGTGGTTTGATGTCATTACTTTTGGATAATACTTGGCCACTATATCTTAATTTCTTTCTTTTGTCTAATTGGCTCTCTTATACCTTCTATTTTTTGGAATTCCAAATATGCATGTGTTAGATCATTTGAAATTATCCAATAGATTTTGGATTCTCAGCTCATTTTCCCTGATTCTTTTTTTTCTTTGTGTTTCCACTTGAATAATTTCTACTGACATGTATCTTCAAGGTCACTGATTCTTTCCTTGGCTATGTCAAGTCAACTTATGAGGCCATCAAAGAAATTTGTTTTTACCTCTCTTACTATTGTACAACATGATGACTATAATTAATAGCAATATATTTAGTATAGTGGTGGTAAGTGGGGTGGAGACACATTATCTGCTATTTTTTTTTTTTTTTTGAGAGGTTTTTCGCTATAGGGTGCGTGCGCTCGCCAGACAGACAGAGAGAGACAGAGAGACAGAAAGCGAGAAATCCCCCCCCAGGGAGGATGGTCACGTCGCAATCCCTTCTCCTCCATTCTCTTCTCGGGATCCTGAGCACGCAAGCACACGTGCCCGGCATGAGTTTTAAGCCACCGGGTCCGGGACATGAACCGTGGTCGACTACGTGGGAGTCTAGCGACATAGCCATTACGCTAACTGCTGGTTCCCTATCTGCTATTTTTATTAAACTTCAAAATATTGAGAGGGCTCAGCTGAGCCTAGTAAATATTCACATGCATTCCCAAAGAGGACATCTTTGTCTCTGCTTCTTCTCTTACCTCAGTTGCAGTGAGTTTCTACCAGTGTCTTCAGGTTACAATTTTTATGTCCTTCCCATTACTATTGAGATTTTGTTGTTTCTTAGGGGAAATGGCTTTGGGAAGAATTTCACAGTGGCTCTGTACTTTTCCCCCAGCCAACACTAACACCGTCAGATAAGATTTCCCAGGATCCTCCTGCTTCTACTTCTCCTACTTCATCTTTTAACTGTCTGAGGGTGTGTGTGTGTGTGTGTGTGTGTGTGTGTATGAGAGAATGAGAGAGAGAGAGAGAGAGAGAGAGAGAGAGAGAGAGAGAGAGAGCCAACTCCAATGAAGCCCAGTCATGCTACATCCTTTATCCTTTAATTCTCCAACTGTTACCATCCTGGGCACAAGCTCCAACACCTGATGTGTGCTGGTGTGATTTTCAAGCCACCGGGGGTACTGAATCCTTGTCAGCCACGTGGAATCTGGCTTCCTTTGTGTATCACCCAACAGTTGTGCTATGGGGCTGGTCCATGGGATTCTTCTTGACTTTCTTTATGAACTTCTTAGAGTTAAAACCTGTGAGAAGGTGCAAACCTCTTTATATTTGTGATCTCTGATGTTTTGCATTCTCACACTAGCCCACACTAGCCTACATTAGCCCACACTAAGTTCTTAGCGTTCGTTAGAAAGTTTCTAGCTTTTACCAACTTGTATAGTATCTGGGAGTGTCTTTCCCAGGAAAGCAAAGGCTCTGTTTCTGGTTCTTCCTGGAAGCACATGTATTTGGTGTTAGTTTTTTATACTTTAACCTCAGTATTCTGATAGGTTCAAATAAAGTCATTAATATAGTTTGTTTGTTTGTGTTTTAGTTCCTTTCTTGTTGTAAAGTTGGAAGTAATTCTTTCCAACTCAGTATCTCTTGTATTGGAAACTAGAAGCCTTATGTGTTTTCGAAGCTCTATTCACATGCATCAAGTAATTTTGAATGATCAAATCAATTCAAAGATGTCAAGATGGTTTCTTGATGGATTGGACTATTTCTTTGACTGATTTGATAGTTCATGTCCAATCAGTCAAATAATATTGTACATGTGATGAAAGTTAAAGTGTAAGGCAAAGATATAATATATGTATAGAGCCCTTGAGTCAATGAGTTAGGTGCTGTCCGAGCTCTTTCTAATTGCCTTCTCTCTCTTTCATTTATTTATTTTTAAGGTTTTTGCCATAGGGTGTGTGCATCTGTCACAGAGACACAGAGAGAGACAGAGAGAGCGAAAATGAGAAATCATTCCCCAGGGGGATAGTCACACCTCAGTCCCTTCTCCTTGATTCTCCTCAAGATTTTGAGCATGTATGAGCATGCACTTGGTGCGATTTCAAACCTCCAGGTCTGGGACCCAAACCACGGTCAGCCATGTGTACCTAGCACCTAAATGCCATTCCACTTGACAACCTCAATTGTCTGCTTCTTTTAATGTCTCTCTCTTCATCTTTTTATACAGAAGGCTGAGAATAGAGAATATAAAGAATATTCTGAGGGTTTGGGCAGAATCAGGCTAGCCTATCACAGATAAAACAGAACAGATAAATCAGAACAAAGCAATATGATACAGGATGTTAAGCGGGATGAGAACCCTCTCTGGTTGTCTGGCCTGGCTGATCTGGTGAAGGTAGAGACCCACCAGCATTACAAAAAACTATTTTGGAAGCTACGAAGGAACTTTTCTCAACACAATGTTAGCTTGATTTAGCCATTTACAATATATACATATTTCACAACATCTTGTATTTAATAAATATATTCAATTTTTATTTTTAAATTTAGATAAATATATAGAAAAAATAAATGTGCTTCTCCTCTGGAGAACAAAAATAAACAAAACAAAACAAAACAAAAAAAAACCACTTGTTTTGCTCCAAAAAATAAATTAGTTTGGAAAATGCTGAATATCCATTCACAAGTATACATATCAGGTACTTTGGCATATTCCAGTTCTAAGAGAGACTTTGTGTAGCTAAAATCTGCTTCACTTTATTTAGCCCATTCTTATATTAAAGTCAACAAGATGTAAGTGATTTGTAACTATTAAAATCTTGTATTCCAGCATCTCTCATAGTAATACTGACATTGCAGTTTTACTTTGCAGTTTTACTTTTTGGGTCACACTTGCTTCTTTTCAATGTAAATATGTCCCCTACAAGCTGCAAAAAAACTGGATTATGTTTCGTAGACGCAATGTGATTTTTTTATTTTTTTTTTAGAGGTTTTTGCTATAGGGCGTGTGTGCTCGCCAGAAAGACAGAGAGAAACAGAGAGACAGAAAGCAAGAAATCACTCCCCTGGGGAGGATGGCCACACCACAATCCCTTCTCCTCTATTCTCCTCTCGGGATCTTGGGCACACATGCACACGCGACCAACGTGAATTTAAGCCACCGGGTCCGGGGCTCAAACCATAGTCGACTATGTGGGAGTCCAGCCATACAGCCATTACGCCAACTGCTGGTCCTCTCAGTGTGATGATTTTTTTTTTTTTTTGGAGAGGTTTTTTTGCCATAGGGTGCGTGCGCTCGCCAGACAGAGAGAGACATAGAGAGAGAAAGCGAGAAATCACCCCTCAGGGGGGGTTGGTCACGCCGCAATCCCTTCTCCTCCATTCTCCTCTCGGGATCTTGGGCACGCACGCACACGCGCCTGGCGTGAGTTTTAAGCCACCAGGTCCAGTACGCGAACCGCAGTCAACTACGTGGGAGTCCAGCGACATAGCCATTACGCTAACTGCTGGTTCCCTCAATGTGATGATTTTTAATCTTTTGATGGAAGATTCAGTCTATGTACTGTAAGAACCAATACAAGTGATTTTATGCCTCTTATCATACTTTATGTATCTATTTTGACTGTTTTTTCCTATTTTTTCTTTTTCCTTAGTTTTGTTGATTTGATTAGTTGCTCCTTATTCTATTTATTCCCCATAGTTAATTTGGAAATTCTTCTATGATTTTTCCATTTAATTAATGGTTACATATCCTTCCCAGTTCTCTTATTCAGACACATACTTTTCTACTATGAAAATTAAGATATCTTTCATTCAGTAAGATGCTCTATTTTCCTTTAATTCCTCATCTTTCATAAAATAAAACTGTTAAGACAATTTCACTCCTGCCATTCTTTCCTCCGCCAGTGCTAACCAAGTTTGGGAACATTGATTTTCCTGCTTTCCTTACCCTATCCCAGTTTCTAAGTTTCAGTTAGATAATTTGGTGGCTTTTATTGTTATTTATTTACTTATTTTGTTTCAGAACACATGTGCTCACTCGAGAGAGACAGAGAGAGAGAGAGAGTGTGTGTGAAAGAAAACACCTTGTAGAGGTAATGGCCATACCACAATCCCTTCTCTCCATTTGTCGTTGTGGAATTTTGGGCATGCACACACATGTACCCAGGGTGTCTTTCCAATCTCCAGTTTCAGGACTCAAACTATGCAATCAGTCATGTGGGATACAGCCACTTTAACCACCATATGCTGGCTGGCCCATTTTTGTGTTTTGTTTTGTTTGTATATTTTTGTTGTTGTTCTATCTTCAGTTTAAAAAAAAATAAAACATTGCTCATACAGTATATTTTTGTTTTCTACAGTATCTATCTATCTATATATCATTTGAAGTTTATTATTCATCATATTTCCTTCTCTTTATCTTCTCACATTACAAAATCTGATTTTTTGCTTCTTCGTTATTTGGTTAGAATTCATATTATTTATTCTTACATAAAGTAAGAAAGTGGTTACTCTGATTTATTGTAGATCTAACATTATTTCCTTTCTTGATGTGTGACTAATTCCTTCCATCAGTAATCTCTAATAAACATTATTCCATTTTGTAACTTCAAATGTTAATGAGACATCTTGATGCATGTCTGATTAAATTTTATTTATTGGTAATCTGTTTTCTGTCTTGATGTATGATTTTTGTGTTAAGATTTTAGTAATTTTTGTATGTTTTATATTCTTCTAAAATGGCAACAAAATGATAAGGTGCCTAGCAATAAATAAAATAATAAATGTGTAACATTGCTATAAAGGAAACAAATTGCTACCAACTGGAAATAACAAAATACTATAACAGGAAAGGAATTTTTCAGTGTTCCGTAGAGAGATTCAATATTATAGGTAAAAATAGTTTCTAAAATAATCTAATCTAATCTAATGGCATTCTAATGATTTCTTGGCAAAGACAAGCTGATTTAAGAGGTATTTTGGAGGGACTAGCAGTTGGCTTAATGGCTATGTTGCTGGACTCCCATGTAGTCAACTGCAGTTTGAGTCCTAGACCAGGTGGCTTAAACTCATGCTGGGCATGTGTGCCCAACTCATGTGTGTGTGTGCCCAAGATCCCGAGAGGAGAATGGAACAGAAGGGATTGTGGTATGGCTATCCTCCCTGGGGGTGATTTCTCTCTTTCTGTCTCTTTGTCTCTCTCTGTCTTTCTGGCGAGCTCACATGCCCTATAGCAAAAACCTCTTTGCACCAAAAAAAGATATTTTTGAAGAAAACTAGGGAAATTCAGAAATGAACAAGTCATCAGTAGATTTGTATACCACTAGATGACAGAACATACTATAGTGCTACAATAATAAGAACTCTTAGGCATTGAAATGACTACAATGGACCAGAACAAACCTTCAGAAATAGATCAAAATATAACAGATGTGTAATAAGTGTGACATTGCATATCAATAAGGAAAACATGACGTATTCAATGAGAAGTGCTGGGACAATGAGATAAATATCTTTAGAGATTGTTTATTCCCTACTTCCTTTCCTTCAATAAAATACATTTTAGATAGATCAAAAACTTAAATAAAAAGGTTGAAACCATTAAGTTATTATCAGAAAACAGGGATTTTAAAAAATCACAAAGTAAATAAGGCCTCTCTAAATGTGATACAACTTAGAAGCTAAGTAAGTTGATACATTTGTGTTAAAATGTGCATGGTAAAAGCACCATAAACATCTTAAAATACAAGTAATAAACTGTAGAATGATAACTTATACACACATATTGTAAAACAAAGGCAAATATTCTTTTTTTTTCCTCAAGTCTTTTGGGCCGAGATTCAAACAGTCACGTGGGATCCAGCTCCTGGTGCAGTGAGTCTAACCGCCGTACTGTGGGACTGGCCTCACATGTTCTTACTATGTAAAGAGCTCATCTAAGTATTGATAAAGTTATCAGCAACCCAACAGAATAGAAAAAGAATATTAACAATTTGCTGAAAATATGTCTAAATAGTGCTTAAGATTTTTCAAAAGCTTAGTCTAATTCATAATAATAGAAACATTATAAAGCAATACTGGGATGCAATATATAGAGTCTGATACATCCCAGTGTGGATGAGAGTACAGGAAAGAGACACTTTCATGTGTCATTTTTCTATGAACCTATACTGGTATAATTTTTATGGTGGACATTTGACAATTTGTTATACATTTAAAATATACATATCTTTTGACCTGGGGATCCAACTTTTACAAATGTCTTTGGCAAATAAATTCACACATATGTGACCACATATACAAGAATATTTACTGTCTTATGGATTAGGATAACAAAATATTGGAATCAAGTTAACTATTAGTAGAAAGGTAGATCAATAAATGATAGTATAACTATAAAATGGAACATTATGCAGCCACAACAAGACAAAGAATAGATAGTATTACATCTATCTTAAATTTGCCCATACATTGCAGAAAACCTCTTTGGAACAATACTTAAGAAACTGTTTTTTTTTGACATGTATAGTATTCTCAACTGGATTTGTCTGAGAAGTATTTCATGATGGGCAAAGTATTTGTACAAGCAACATGAGAAATAGTGATGGACTGTCTTAAAAATAATTAGAATAATAATAATGATTGGGGAAAACATAGAAAAGATATTGAATGTTGAAGCGGGGAGATTAATGTCTCTGTACTGACTGACATGCATGGCATTCCCTTTTGAAAAAGTAATGTAATACAATGTAAAGTTATATGTAATTCAATGTAATATAAAGAAGAATATGATGATAATAAAAAAATAAATAAAAAAAAAAAAGAAACTTTTTTTTTTTTTTTTTTTTTTTTTTTTTTTTTTTAATGGAGTGGTTCTTTTTGCTATAGGGCACATGTGCTCGCCAGACAGACAGAGACAGAGAGACAGAAAACGAGAAATCACCCCCTAGGGCGGATGGCCACACTGCAATCCCTTCTCCATTGTCCTCTTGGGAACTTGGGCACGCACGCACACACACCCGGTGTAAGTTTAAGCCACCGGGTCCAGGACACAAACCGTGGTCAACTGCATGGGAGTCCAGTGACATAGCCATTACGCTAACTGATGGTCCCAATACTTAAGAAGCTGTTAGCGGTTGCTGCCTTCAGGAAGGGAAACCAGGTGACTGATGAATGGAGGGGAACATCAGGGCTGCCACAATAAGTATCACAGACTGTGGCTTAAAGCCACAGAAACTTATTTTCTCACAGTTATGGAACCTAGAAGTCCAAGACCAAGGTGGAAGCAGGCTTGGTTCTTCTGCAACCTCTCTCCTTCATTTATACAATAGTAGATAACTACTTTCTTGCTGTTTTCTCACATAATCTTCTGTGTGTAGGCATTTCCAGTATCACTTTTGTGTGTTCAAATTTTATCTTTGCACAAGAACATCAGTTCGATTGGATTATATCTCACCTTAAAAAAATCTTCATTTTAATTTAATCATTTTGAAAGGCCTTATGTCCATATATAGTCATAATCTGAGATCTTGGAGGGGTTTAGCACTATAACGCATGAATTATGGGGGGGGTGCAATTCAGCTCATCACAAAATTTCTATTTATACTTGCATCATATAATGGAAATTTCTATTTAAACTTTGCATCATATAATGGAAAAATGTAAACATATATAGACATTTTTAATATATTCCAATTTATACTTAACCTTTGCATCATATAGTGGAAAATTGTAAAATATATACATACATATATATATATATATATAATGAGCAAATGATGTGAAAAATATATTACCTCAAAATAACAATTCTGTAATAAAAATTACCAACCTGAAAATTTGACTTTCAGTTGACTCAGTAGTAGAAAAGGGCTCAATACAATTTGGTGACAGTTAATTTGAATATTAAAATAATTTTGAATCCTCAAGTGAGTGTAAGTTTAAGCAATATATGCTTGAATTCATGAAAATAGTTACTTACTTTATTAAAGTAATTACTGTATAATTCCTTTGAAAGAAAGCTTTCAGTATGATTCACTTTACATTTTTAGGAGTATTTTATTGCATAAGGAGAATTACACCTGAACATTTTTATTAATTTGGTGGTTTAATACTGCCAAACTAATGTAACAAGATTTTCATGTTGAACAATTTTTATTCTTTGACGTTCTTTTCTCCTCTGACTTACATAGGTTATGTATCTGTTTTACAGTGAATTCACACTTATATTTGACTAGAGTTTAAAATGGAATGAATGGAAATACTTTTAAGGCAGTAGCTATAAAAAGGAAGTTGTATATATCACTCAAAGAGATTGCATAGTTACCATGATAATCTAACAGCTATATGCTTACTCGGAGGTTTTAAAAAGCAGTGTAAACAATCATCCTTCTGGTTAAGATTAATCTTGTCATCCCAGCTATGGTAACATGTACTGGATGCTACTACTCGTCAGATGAAGGCCACATGCATGTCCCGAGTTCAATTCTCAGCCCACGCTAAAAAGCAGGGCGAGGTAGCGAATACCTATAATTCAAGCTACTTGGGAGGCTTAGGCGAGAGAACTGTGACACAGTGAGAACCTTACTAACAAAAACATTTTTTGAAAATTCTCTCATTTGGTATTTGGGTTTAGAAAGTTCTCAATCCCATTTTGCCTTGGGATTACAGTAGCAAAATAGTTATTAAAAGAACATGGAATATATAGCATCTGTAAACCTGATAGATAATTTGGAATTTTTATAAAGATGTATAATCTGGGGAACCAGCAGTTAGCGTAATGGCTATGTTGCTGGACTCCCATGTAGTTGACCATGGTTCGCGTCCCGGACCCGGTGGCTTAAAACTCACGCCGGGCGCGTGTGCATGCGCGCCCAAGATTCCAAGAGGAGAATGGAGGAGAAGGGATTGCGGCGTGACCATCCCCACTGGGGGGTGATTTCTCGCTTTCTGTCTCTATGCCTCTCTCTGTCTGTCTGCCTGGCGAGCGCACACGCCCTATAGTGAAAACTTCTCCAAAAAAAAAACCAAAAAACAAAAACAAACAAACAAACAAAAAGATGTATAATCTGTTCAAATGATTCACTTTTGGGCCAGGTGATGGTGTAGTAGTGATATAACTGGACCCACATGGTAAGATCCTGGGTTTGCATTCAGGACCCTCCCTGAGCATGCTGAGTGCACTCTTCCCTATGTTCTGGGCCAGCTGAAACTGGGGGCAGATTTAGTGTGAGGATCCTGTTGAGGGTGCCTGTCTCTCGGCTTCTGTCACTCTATCATTGAAGAAATAAATGAATAACCAACTTTAAAAGTGATTTTTTTAAAAAGAGAAATATAATGGGACCAGCAGTTAGCATAATGGCTATGTCGCTGAACTCCCATGTAGTCGACTGCGGTTTGAGTCCCGGACCCGGTGGCTTAAACTCACGCTGGGCTTGTGTGCGTGCGTGCCCAGGATCCCGAGGACAGTGGAGGAGAAGGAATTGCAGCGTGGCCATCTCCACTGGGGGGTGATTTCTCACTTTCTGTCTCTCTTTCTAGCAAGCACACACACCCTGTAGCAAAACCTCTCCAAAAACATAAAAGAGAAATATAAGACTACACTGTTATGAAAATGATCTGTCTGCATATCGTGATCCATTAGTTGCTGGCTTTCCATAGTAGTTCTTTAAGACCTAGAGTATACATTGCTATGCAAGGAAGTGTATATACATACACACACACAGACACACACACACACTTTTTTTTTTTTAGAGTCAAACACACAAAAATATGGAACCCTTCACGAATTTGCGTGTCATCATTGCGCAGGGGCCATGCTAATCTTCTCTGTAACGTTCCAATTTTAGTATATGTGCTGCCGAAGCAAGCACCACACACACACGTTTTTAAAGGCAGGTGTTATATTAAGTCATGAACTAACCAGCATTTTTCACAAAAATGATTCATAAATGTTCTTCTTAGATATGTGCTATTTAGAGTAGCTACCTGTTGAAACATTTGTAACTCAAAGATACCTTCTCTTAGGGATGGGGTAGCTCTTGTCTTCAAGGATGCTGTAGTTTTGGAGTGCTGACAGTCTCATAGAGATCCTTTGCAAGCACATAAATACATGACCCATCTCTCCCCATCCCTATTGCTCTTGCCTCTCACCTGACAATTGCATCCGCATAAACCAGAGTAGAAAGCTGGATTAGGTGTTTAGACAGTAGACATAAATTTGCACTTAACTCTGTTAGCTATTAGGTCATTGGGAAAGTCATGACATATTGTTCTATGTTTTTCTATGCAAAAATGCATCATGATTTTCCTGACGACCTAAGAGAAAAGACTGCATGAATTCTAGACTTAAGAAGAAAAGGTGAAATGTGAGCAAGATCACAAATTATGATGCTTTTAGTGTATGTATATTCTAACTTGAAATGTCTAATGACAGAGTCCTTCTTTTTGAGAAACCAAAGCCTGTGGAACTACACTAACTGTCATGAATCCAACCAGAAAGCAGACAAATTAAAGTTTCACTAAATGACACCACCATCGCCGTATTATTATATTGTAGCCATTTTACTACACATTACTGCCACATTCTAACCATGCATTAACCATGTCTATTTTGGAATATAGCCGTTCATGTTAGCCTAGATCACTTTTCTGGCATTCTATTAATGAAAATAATTTATAAAGGCAAGCATCAAAATGGTGTGCCTGACTACTGGTGCTGTATAGATGAAGACCATGTTTACTCAACGAATACTCTTGTAGTTACTATAATTTCCTTCATGCCCCCTTAACCATAAGAAATAGAGGGGTGATATTTTGAGATAATACAATGTCCCATAAATTAGATAGTGACCATTTATTCTTACAAAATATATTTTCATCTGCTGGCAAATAACTTATGACTATAAACAGGAGATTTCCCAAATGCCTGTTTAAAGGTTTCAGTACGATATGTGTTGTGTCATTTTACTTCACTTAGAGAGATTTTTATCTGGTCCTTAACTTCCTAGAGCCATGACTGAGTCCTTCACTTACCTTCCTGTCTCTTGGTTCTAACTTAGGCATCAGCTTTCAGCCATAAGCACATTCTTGGCTGACTATTGCTCTTACATTGAGGCTTGTCTAGATTCCCCTCTCTCCTACTAACGTGCAATTTGGACCTCCTTGGTTGCCGGAGAGCAAGCAGTTCTGGCTCTAGATTTAGCCGTACATGCATGGAGTCGACCATAGCTCAGCACTAATCAGTAAAAGGTGACCGTTATTTAATCTTATAAAGACTTTTGAGGACTGAAAAACATTTAAATTTTAAAAATTTATTAGCATACTCTCTGCAAAAGCAAGAAAAAGTTAGTCTTTTCCTGGGCCTGTGGAAATAGTCATGAGAGGACACTTAAGCTTTGCTTTCTTGCCTACTTTCTGACTGATTTTGTGACCTTCAGTAAACTTTTTTTCCAAGACAACTGGAATAATAATATAAATGTAAGGGAAGTGAGCAGGCATATAATGAATGTGAATTTATTGAGTTTCTACTACATGGCCCTGTTCTTTTACAGGCATTATTTTATTTCACTCTTATAACCATCCTGAGATGCGTATTTGACCTCATCTTCGTTAATAAGAAATCTGAGGCTCACAGAGTTATGTGAATATCTAAAGTCATAGTTGTTAAGAGAAAGCTCAGGAGTTCCAAACCAAGTCTGTATTTGTATCCACATATCCTTCAAAAGCATAAACAAAACACATGGCAATTATACCAAAACTAATTTAAAGATACTGAAAAGTAACTAAGATATGATCGAAGTAGCAGGATTAGGAAGATGTTTGCATTTTGAAGAAGACTATTTCAATGATGCACCTGTCAAAAGATGATTTGATATTACATTTAATCTGCTGTCTGAGAATAAATGGTTTGGGTCTTTCTGTACTTCTTTTTTTATTTCTTTTTAAGTTTTTCACATTATTCACTGTATTTTATTACAGCATACAAAATGAATTTTCCCATCCAGAATACACTGTATATTGGCTCAATCCAAGCTCTTTCCGTACGTCAAGATAACAGGCTCTTCTTCAAATAATTCTTCCCCCTTGTGTCAAGTTCCTGGCAAGGAGCTGCAGTCAGCTGCTCACTACTGTCAAAGGACTAGCAGTTGCAACAGGGTTACTGAACACCCTAACTCTATTTTGTTAAACCTAGTCTCACTCCTCTCCACTGAGGTTAAATTGGCTCATTCAGAAGGTAGCAATGTTCCAGAACTCAGCATGCAAAGAAACACTCTGGGGCTAAATTGTCTGAGCTGGGCCTCCACAAGTCTCAGTGAGGTTGATTTTTATAGTTGTAACATGAGCTTATTTTAAGAAAAAAAAATCCTTTAAACTGAGATAATTTGGTACTTTTATTCTTGAGATATTTTTCATAAGGAAGACAGTGCACTTAGCCCTTTCTTCTGCTCCTTATACCCTCAACTGTGTTTGAAGTAGATTTCAATGTTGTTTTTACTAAGAGTCCACCTTCAGAGAGCAGCTTTCATCACCAGGCTGGAGTCCTCGTTCAGCATTTTTAGAGCAGTCAGGGGTGAGGCCTTCCTGCTCCCAGTGTCCCATTAATAAGCGGAGACCTGGGTCTGCAACCACCAGCTACAGCTCCCAGTGTAGCCGCCCATCCCAGCACAGTAGTAAATCAGCCCTGTGTGTTTTCCTAATTTTAGGTTTGGTCTGACTTAATCCATCTAATAGGAAAAACATCTGGTTTAGTTTTACTTTTAATCTGTTCTTTACATCAGGAACCTTATCGCCCTGGGACCAGGTAGTAACAAGAGGTTGGTTCTTGTACCTGGGCATGGCTATGCGTGGTCCCGTGCCTAATAAGGGCCTGCTTTCTATTTCTGTTTTCCAGCCTTTTATAGGACTTAATTTACAATGAAGCATTGACATCACAATCAGTTTGGGGTTGTAAATTCCCTGATTAGTGGAAAGTCTGTGTTGTGACACATTTTGAGTCAAGGGGAGTTAGTTATATAATCTATTGGGGGAGTTTTAAGTATATTTCAGTATTAAATTTGCAAAAATATGGATATTTAACAGATTTTCCATTAATGATAAATATTCCAAGACTTTACATCTGAATTGAGTTTTACCAATGTATAATTATATTAAGGCACATGAAATATTACTTTAAAAAGTGTATGGAAATAGCTTAGAGGAAATAATAAAATATTGTCATATGGAGTCAGTTTAGTTTCTGTTTGTATTAAGTGTATGAGATAGCACAGACTATTTAATTCTCTTGAAAGAGCCATAAAGTGACTCCACTTTAACATTTTTGATCGTAGTTAGAGGTGGTTTGGATTTTAGAAATCATATAAATGAAAAGAGACCAGGGGTCATTTGGTTTTCCAAATAACATTTCCCACTTTGTTTTCCTTTTGACATTCATCTCTGATTATTTTTCCACTTCCAGCACTCCTCCTCCCTCATGCCCTACCTTGCAGAACCCTTCTTCTCTCTTTTGTATTTAAGAGAACTTTTGCTATAGCATGAAGACAGGTTTTCTGACCAAGCTGAGATCAATGGTTGCAAAGATGTCTAGCTCTCCACTTGGCTTTCTACCCCTCCGAAATGGTTAGGAAGTCACGGACAACATGAGGTAACAAGGGACCATACAGGAATTAACTTCAAATAGCCCCGGGCCTAAAAGCTCTTCCCAAATCTACAGTATGTTAGGGGACTGCAGCTCCCCAAAGTAATGTAGCTGTTTATGCACTCCTGCCTCTGAGTTCCTTCTAACTGGAGCCCGAGGAGGAGTGCATAAGCAACATTACTTCAGCAAGCAGGAATTAATTATTGAAATCAATTATTGCGTCTTTCCGATGACTGCAGTCAGTCCTCAGTGAGTTGACATAAAAAATACTTGTCTCAATGGCTGTCTCTGTGAAAAGAGATTGAAATAAATCAAAAAGAAAAGGAACTGACTTTCAACGTGGTCCTATTCCATCTCTTAGGATTTCTCAAAAACTTTACTAGTTGTGAGTTTCAAAAAGAAAAGATTTTAACTCTTTTATTCCATAGCTGGAGAATTATGTTTCCAATGTAACAAAAGGATTTTTCTCATTAATGTGGAGTTTTTTCTTGATTTCTAACTTACAACTAATTTGAAAATGATTCTAGCCTTGCTAGTGATCATATTTTATGACACTTAGAGGAAAAATGAAGACAGCCTAAGACTTTATTTCTCTATGCCAGCATTGGTGCTGGCCGAAGGATAAATCAGTCTCTTGTGTTTCTTGTCTCAGGAATGTCCTCTTCCATTCTCATTTGTTTATTTCAGAAACATTGAAGGTTTACTTGGCAGACACTCTAATGAGCAAGGGTAGAAAGACAGACATACAAGTATACTATTTAGACTTTTTAATACACAGGCATAATATGAGGGAACATTCAAAGGTAGCATTTTGTAGATCTCTCTAGAAAAAAAAAATTAGCTTATGAGTAAAGCAGTTAAATGTGAACACACTTCCATGAATTTCAAGTTGGGCCCTCAGCTGTTTATTTTTGTTTCGTTTTTAATCATGATGTTGACTCAATATCTATGAGAAATATTGGTTTGTAAGAGCTTTATTAATTGGATATAGCATGTATCTTAGTCTATTAGAGCTGCTACAACAAAATACCATAAACTGGTCCCTTAAAATTATTCATAGTTCTGGAGGCTGAGAAGTAAATTTGTTGGCAAATATATTGTCTGGTAAAGACCTATTTCTCATGATACTTTCTTACTGTGTCTCACATGGTATAAGAGGTACAGGCGTCTTTGGGGTCTCTCTAATAAGGATACTAATCCCATTCATGCAATTTCTGCCCTAATGACCTAATCATCTAACAAAGGCTCTACCTCCTGATACCATAACATTGAGGGTTAACATTTCAACACATGAATTTTGGATGAATACAGACCATGTTATATGATTCTTAGAAAAGAAATGAAGATAGAGCCCAAGATTGTTTATTCTCCTATGCAAATCTACTACTGAATGACAGAGAAAATTTGAGGACCCCAGGAAGGTTGAGGCCCAACAGATATCTGAAACTACAAGATAAAGGGAGTGCTTTTCAGGCACATAAAAAAATTTAAAAAAAAAAATTAAGTAAAAAAAAAATAAAGTAAAAAAGGAAGGAAAGAAAATGAAAAAGAAAAAGAAGAAAAAAACCAAGGCATTTGGCCTAGGTCTATAAAGGCTTTGCCTGGACCAAGAGGAGGAGGAGATATATGGACTAGTGATGAGTATGGAGAGGTTAGTAAGTTCCTGAGAAAGGGGTCTCACATTCTGGACAGCTGGTTTGACCACAAAAGGGAATGGCTGAAATATCATGAAGGCAGCCTTACAGAGCTGTCTTGCAGGACCCCGCTGATCCAGGGAGTCTAGTCAGTAGGGATGAGGGTCAGATCAACAACTGTATGACCAACAGCCATTGCTATCTTCCTACTCAGAATGTCTTTTCAAATATCCTTACCTCTGTAAATATGGGATATTAGACAACCATAAAGAAGAAGAGGAGGAGTCCCCCAAAATAGTTAGATTAAATTTTATGCTAATTTAGCAGAATCAAGGAATAGGTCTTAAAAAAGAAATGAAATTGGTTTATAGAAAGGTAAAAAAAAATTATTGTACCCTAAATTTCTAGACTATGATTTCCTCCTGGTATAAACTATTGGAAACTGTGTCCTTTATTCATATCCAATCGGATTGTCCCCAAATCTCTATAGACCTGGACTTGCCAGTGGCTTGTCCCCTTTCTGCTGCCCACAGGGAGCTACCATCTTTTGGAGCTCACTATTAGTAGAGTCTGTGGCACCTGAACATTATTGCTATGTGGTATGTATCCTTAATAAAAATTCTAGGAAGCTCAGTTCTGGAAAGCATATGTGAATTGGAGGGAGGTAAATATTATTTTTTGGGGGGTGTCAAGTGGAGTCATGAGTAATTTAGTGTTGTCATCCCCTCAATGCTCTAGTCTTCTCTAGAGTCACTGACAATAATTGGAGATGGGTCTCTGTCTCATGACTTAGAACTAATATGGGAATGCCTGACTTATAAATCTTTTCTCTCTAGCTGTACTGTTAGTGAATGAACATCTCTTTTTCTGTTATCTCTCCTAGTCCTCAAATATTAATTCATATAGTCAAATTAATAGATTTAACAAATATCTAATAACCTCTTCTCTAAGGTGCCGTTCAAGGCCCTACCTTAGATGCAATAACTATAATACTATAAAATGGTGAATAGAATGGGAGAGAGGCTGATTAAGAGGGAAGATGAGTACTTTGTTTGGACTGAGTTTGGAAACAACCTTCTTCAAAGCTACCATTGAAACTTTGATTTTAGGGGCTAGCAAGAGACCCAAGTCTCAACAGAAGAAGCCATGGTAAGTTAAATTTTCTAAAACTCAAAATTTGAATTCTGATATATGAAATTATTTGATTGCTTGCCTTAATTTCATATTATTACACTAACTTTTTAAAAAACTGCCTATTAAGACCACCAAACAAAATAAAAGTAATACTAAGATTTTCTATACTATGAAAGACAATAGGAGTATTTGTTTTTGGTTTTGTTTTGTTTCTTGTGTTTAGAAATTCTAGCATTTACTTGATATCTTATTCAGGCTCTTTAGAAGCAGAGCCCCAAACTAGAATTTGGATACCTTTATTAAGTGAATGCCCTCAGGAGAAAGGTAAGGAGGAAGTTAGGGTATTGTAGGAAAAGGGTCTAAACAAGGATATGGTTGTCAGCCTGATTTCATAGGGAAATCTGGAGCATAAGTTATGCCATGGATACAATCTCTTGCAATGAGGTAAGGAACCGATCTATTATAGCTTCATGTGAGTCAGTCACTGGCCGGGGGAAGAGGCTCACTCAACCTTGTGTGAGTGTATGTGTATGAGTATTTGAGGGCATGTGTGCATATGTGAGGTAGCTTTCACTGGGACAAGGGTGATTCTTCATCTTTCATAACAGCTCATACTGACCCAGAGAAGGAGATATGGCCAGGTTGCCATTACTCTTCACTTTATTTGTGACTTTCTATTTTTAGTCTTTTAATATTTAAAAATATCCTAGGGCTGGTTTTGTTGCTTAGTGGTTAAGAGAGCTGGATCCCACGTGGACAACTGTGCAGTTTGAGTTCTGGTCTCAGTGGCTCGAAAAACACATGAGCCATGCATGTATAGGTGCCAAAATCCTGACAGTGGAAAAGTGGAAGGGAGGGGGTTGTGGCATGCCCACACTCCATTGGGGGGCATTTTTTTCCTTTCCCTCTCTCTCTGTCTCTATCAAGTGCATGCATCGTCTAGCCAATTAAAAAAAAAATCTAAAAAAAAAATTAAAAAAATGTTTAATATTAAACTAATATTTTAATATTTTAATAACTAAGACATCTTTTATATTTAATATATGAAATATGCTTTTAAAAAATTTTAAAGTTTATTTACTTAGTTCATTCATGAGAGAGATAGAGGGAAAGAGAGAGAGACCACCCCAATAGGGTTTTCTCACCATGATTAATGCTTTGTCTCAGCCAACCGAGATCTTGGAACATGTGTCTACCTGGCATACTCAGGGAGGTCCCAGGACAAGAACCCAGGACCTTTCCCGTGGGTTTCCAGTTGCATTACTGTTGTGCCACTGACTGGCCCCTAAAAAATAAATTTTATATTCTAATACTCTGTTAGATATAACTCATTTAGTCATTCAATAGATTATTTTTCATAAGTGTTTGGCTTTGGGAGCATTGTTAAATGATATATCAATATATCCTAATGCTACGTTACCACAAGAGATACTAGAAGTAAATTACATGTCTATATTGTAGGGATTCCTTCCCCATCACTATTCACCTAGAAAGTATTAATAGAATATGTACTTTCTAGAAAAGAAGTTATTTTATTTTAACTGAACTTTGCCAGACAATGAAGTAATACTTCTAATAAACATGGTGATAGGAAGAATATGCAGGAGAATTAGAACTGGCATTGAGAAAAGAACAGAATAATGACAGTATTATAACTACTGTTTGGAACTGCTTTTGCTTTTTTACATTTGGAGATTAGTACCAAGATTTATGAATGGTTCAGTAGCTTTAAATGTCATATGAAGGTCATCATTGAGTACTGACCAGTAGCTATTGAAAATGTGCACAATGATGAAGCAAGTGGTTGTTCTTTTTATTTCTTATGAGAACAAGCAAGAAAATGGAATTCAGTCTATCAGTCAGCATTAAGAAAAGAGGTGAAAAAACTCTTGATTGTAAGAGGTTATAAAGCATCATGAATTTCTGACTTATTTGTTCTATACTCTCACCTTAATGGCTCATTTGGATTTATTCAAGAAGGTTCAAGCTCTTCAGACTGATGTATCATTTTGCTCTTCCAACAATGACCAGGTATTTCAGATGTCTTTGTACATTAGATACTAAGAATTTGAACCTTTTTATACATTTGCAAAATAATTTATTCCACATAGTGAGGGTTAATACTTTCTTACTGGCTGACGAGGAACCATTTGAAGAGTTTGAAACTTGTTATTTTCACATTGGTTCTGTACATATGTCTCCAGAGTGTGGGAGCTTCATAAACAACACATTTTGATCTGAGCAGATGTACTGCATCTCAAGAGGTTAAGAAGTTCATTATTACAGACAGCCCACCTAACATCCATTTGGTGAGACTCCATTAGGTATATTAAAATATAATGCAAGATGTCTGAGTGAAAAGTTTATTTGGAGAACAGTGGGGTATTCACATCTCCTCCAGACTAAAATAAGTTTAGTTTCAATAGCAGCAGCCACATTCAAGTGATGTATATTTGTAATATTGACTACTATGTGGGTACTACTGATGGCTTTTATAGGCTCCTAAAATAAATGTCTTCTAGCAGCACTTAATAGACATGATCTGATAACATTTTTACATTCCTGGGAGGGACTAATGTGATTGTTCTTGTAGGGTAGAAAGGAAATATGAAAGCAGATGAGGGAATACACAATGTTCTTACATGCTTTTGATTCATGTTTTGCCTACATGATCACTCTGGTTTAGCAGAAATGATTATGTTCTTCCAGAATAAAAAAAATATATATACTTTAGGATTAGCTGACAGCAAGTGGCATCCCTCAAAGAAAGGGCTTAAAGAGGAAATTATGAAATATATTAAATTTTTCTCAAATGAAATATGACTCCTAGGATGACAATCAATTTTTAGTTGAGAGGTAGTGAATGGAGGTTAAATCATGAATTCACACTTCCCCTTGTGATCATGAAATCAGCACTCAAATTATCTTCTTCAAAGGATCAAAGTCACTTGTTGTTTTATGCTTTTCCCATGTCCCTGGTGCTAGCATATTAATGGTCTTTGCCATTTGTAGAGTAGCAAGCTGCCAGATCAATACGCGTGCTTAGCTGCTTGCCATTAAAATTGATCTGGACTACCCTTCCGATTGACGTCATATCCAGCTGTAAATATCATCAAGTAAGCTGTCAACTCATTTTCATTATGAGTGTTTTTCATCTCAAAAGATGGACTTCAGTTGGATAGCATGTTAGGATTTTTCTTCATTATTTTTGACATTTCCCCAATAGCATCAAGAGTATCTTTAAAGGAAAATCAGGATTGGCCAGTAACTTAAAAAATATAGTGGAATGAACAGTAACAACAAATAAAAAAGACAACAAAAGAGAAAGACCTTTGTCGGTTTCTATGTTAGAAATTAATATGAAAATCTAAAGTAGCCAGACTGGAATGTTCTCTTTTACTGGTGAATCAGGTTCAGGAGTCCTTGAAAAGAATCTGGGTGTATGTGAAGAAAATTCTAGTGTTATATTCTTGGCAAGACACCTTCCCAAAAGAGTTTACTATTGGACCCACAAAGGAGCATTTGTTTAAGTGATTGATAACCGAAAATTCTTTCAGAGAAAAGTTCTGGTATTATTTGCAAGCCATCTTAAGAATCAGTGATATATGGTGCTGAAAGGTCCTATCTGGATGTTTATCCAGGTTAAAATTCTGGAACGGACACAGTTTTTCTAATAGAATGCGACAGTTTAGTTTGCTTTCTAAAAAATATTATTCAGTTCTTATCTTGTGATACTGAATACAGTTCCCTAAGTCTTTGTCTGCCATCCAACTCATGCTGTAAGCTTGAGAAGAGAAGCAATACTTACTTTCATGACCTCATTCTTTTTCAAGTTTCTTCCTATGTTACTGGTCAGACCTTCTATCCTTCGTGTTGACTCCATTTCTTTTCTTCAAGGAATTGTGTTCATGCCTTAGCTTTAATCCATGTTCTTCTTCACTCTGTCAACTCTTGCTGACCAGAAGGCTGACCAAGAGGTGGGGTGTGGTAAGACCCTACCTGGAGTCCTTCCATTTCTCTCTCTCTTTCTGTCTCAAGATAGAAACAACAAAAACAACAGCAGAACAGATTCCAAAATTTCTATGTCTAATGAAGACCACTCCTTTTATAACTTTGAGATTTATAAATTTAACTTCTTACTTTATACTTTCATTTGGGTATCTAGTAGGCATCTCAAATTCTACATGTTCAAATTTGAACACCCTATCTTTCCTGCTAAATGTGCTCTATCTCAGTTTTGCTTATGTAAATTAAAGATAATATTATCTTTTCAAGTGCTCAGACCAAAAACTTTGGTGTCTCCTTCTTTGGTGTCTGCTTCTCTCTTTTTCATATCCAACATCTACTACATTAGCAAATTCTGTTGGCACTACCGTCTATATAGATTTAATATTGGATCATTGGACCAGTTCGTTCGTTCGTCGTTCTTCCTTCCTTCCTTCCTTCCTTCCTTCCTTTCCTTCCTTCCTTCCTTCCTTCCTTCCTTTTCTTTCTTTCTCTTTCTTTTTTTTTCTTTCTTTCTCTCAGTATATATCTTTCTTCCATGATTGAGAGAGAAAGAGAGAAAGACAGAGAGACAGCACCTCCAACAAGGTCCTAATGTCACAGTCCAGCCCCAGCTTCAACCAGCCCAAGATTATGGGCACACAGTTGCTTGGCACAATAAGGGAAGTTTTTGGATGTGAGCCTCAAACCTTTCCAAGTGGATCATCCCAGAGAGCCTCGTGCCTTAATACTGCCCACTGTTTATCTCCCATTTGACCTATTCTTACTGCCTCTATGGCCACTTTGGTGTGAATCTCCATCATTTCCCTCTGGCTGATAAAAACAGCCTCCTAACAGGTTTCTGCTTCTACTCTTTCTCCTTACAATCAATAGAGCACCATGTGATTCCTTTGAAAAGTAAGTAAGAAAACATCTGTTTTCTATTTAAGAAACACTTAATAATTATCCATTTTACTCAGGGTCTCGACAATGGTCTATGAAACGCTACATGTCTTGATCCTTAATTTCCTCTCTGACATCTTATTTTTTTACTATCCTCTTCTCTATTCCTTGAACATTCAATAGGTATTAGTTTTAGGACTTTATTTCTCTGTATGGAATAAGAACATTCTAAAAGTGCGCTTCTAACAAGGCCTCTCCTGGTTGCCCTATTAATAATTTTGTCTTCTCCACTCATCCCCTAGTACCCTGATCTAATTTTGATTTTTTTCCACCAAACTTTTTTCCCTAATATAAGACATTGCTTATATATTATTTTTATTGTTCTTTTTAAATTTTTTAAATAATTATTTATTTTATTTTTTATTTAGTCATTCATTTATTTTTTAATTTGATCAGAGAGAGACAGAGGATGAGAGTGAGAGAGAGAGGAAGTGAGAAAGCAAGCCACCAGGTCCAGGACTTGAACTTCGGTTGGCCATGTGGGAGTGTCCAGCGCCTTGACCACCACGCCACCTGCTGGTCCCATATTTTTATTGTTTAATATGTCAACCTGTTAGATATAAATTTCACAAGGACTTGAATATTTGCCTATTGTATTTATCAATAGATCCTAAACTCTTAGACAGTATTTGTGTTGTAGTATGTACACACTAAGTAGTTGTTAAATTAAGGAACTTAATTCATATATAATGTGAATTATAGTGTCTTTTTACAGTTACTGCAGGTTCATTGTCAACTATTATAGGGATAATTGCTGCTGACCTTTGTGATTATAGGCTGTTACCATATGCGGGTTCACATTATACTCTGCCTTAAAGGTTAAGTCAGAGAAGTCTGTGCCGTCATGCTGGATGTTCATTTGACCAAATAGTCTCTAAACTTAGTAAGTGCACATAAAGGCATGCTCTCTTTCTACCATTTGACATTTTGGCATTCTACTCATTAAGTCTCTAACAAAGATCTAATAAAATACAGTGCTGCCTATTAGAAGTGGTTTTTGCAGAGGTTAACAGTCCGTTTACAGAAAAAATACAGCAAGAGCAAACAGTTTTTCTCCTCCTGGCATTCTTTTTTGACGCTTTGCCGCTGGAAAAGCATTCTCTTTAAGAAGGGACTATATAGTACACATATTTTCTGGAAATCAGAGTCTCGTACGCATATGACTTCAATTTTCACTTTGGGATATTTTATCTCAATCCAAGTTAATAGGTTATAATTGATCCATGATCCTTCATTGGTCATTAGAAGTATCTTGATTATGTTCTTTCTTGTGTGCAGGTACAAAAGTACTAAATACATTTTTAATAAAAACATTAGCCCATACCACAAATATTTTTATTGGCTTTTATCCATATATATATGTATATTTTTCATGGTTGAATTTGTAAACTTAAGTTTTCCCAATATAACCCTCACTTGTTAGTCAATCATCTATTTTGCTCAGTGCTAAAGCAATGAATTTTATAAACAGTGGGGTCCAAGAACTAGAGGGAAACCCATAAAATGGTAAAATACAACCCCCTCTTTATAACAGACTTTCCTTTCAACTGAGTGTATTCATTTTCTTGTAAGCATCTGAGACAGTTTCCTTTTTAACGATAAACAGAAAAGAAGGTGAATAAATTTGTAATGAGTGTTAAATAGCCCATACTACAAATCATTTTTCTTGGTTTAGAACCTATAGTGGCAAATCTTAATATTTTCCTAAATTTCATTTCTTATTTGAATGGAAAATGTTTTAATTAAATTTATTGCCTTTATTTTTATTACTTTGCTTTCTCAAAAACAACAGGTATCCTCTTATAATGAGCTGCTTAATTTTCTCCAGTCTTGATTAACAATTTAGATCGCCTTGGGTTTTCAATCTGTTTTGTGAGTTTAATCCCCTCTTCCCAAGTTCTATCTTCATTTTCCTAGGTTGATTTGATTCATTCTCAATTAATTAATTTACAACAAATTAATTAATCCCCCCTTGACAACTGCCTTAGTGGCATCACAACTCATATTAATGGTGTAGTGCCCATCCTAATTAAAATCAATATGTAGTTCCTAATGATAAGTCTTTATCTACTAGAAATAGTGAAACACTAGGTGGAATACTTTCAGTTTTTACACCAAGATCTATATCACCTGATGTTATTTGGGAGTACAATTGCAATACTACTACTTCTACTATTATTTTGATCTTTAAATATATAATATGACATTTATGTATCAATCACTATATCCTAGTAGTCAACACATGGTCTAGAAATTGAAATGACGTTTCTCTTTTCAATCAGACAAGTCATTTTCTATACGTGCATGTTATCCACGTTAGGTTTCAAGCATTTGTAATGCATTCTTTCAGATGTCATTTAGTTTGCTAGACTTTATTACGATATAAATTCTAAATTTGTTGCAATTATTGGTAAATTTGTAGAGTAAGGGCTTCATCTTAACAGACTTTTTAGTTTCATTTGTGAATCTGACACTGACCTGAAATAACAAATTAGGAAGAGACAACATTACTTCTGTATCCATTCTCACTGGAACAGCATTGATAAAATTTTATAGTGGGCTGGTATAAGGATTAAGTTATAGTCCCCTCTCAATTAAAGAACTGCCAGTTTATTATATGTTATGGCAGAGAAAGCAGAAAACTCATCAGCTGTTTGTTGAAATTTGACATACAATTTTATGTATGTAAACTTTGTTCAACTAATTGTGGTGTATATAATTTTCAAAACATGTTTAGGATACTATGCATTAAACTGAAGAGAAGCTATGCTTTCTTGAGACAGCTAAGAGGTCTAAAATAACGTGCTCTCAGCAACCCAATTTTTTTTTTTTTTGAGAGGTTTTCACTATAGGGCGCGTGCACTCACCAGACAGACAGAGAGAGACAGAGAGATAGAAAGCGAGAAATCACCCCCCAGGGGGGATGGTCACGCCGCAATCCCTTCTCCTCCATTCTCCTCTCGGGATCTTGGGCACGCACGCACACGCGCCCGGCGTGAATTCTAAGCCACCGGGTCCGGGACGCGAATCGCGGTCGACTACGTGGGAGTCCAGCGACATAGCCATTACGGTAACTGCTGGTTCCCTCTCAGCAACCCAATTTTTGAAAAACATGTTACTCTGCGTTTGTTTTTTTCACTTACTTTCCTTGATCAGCCTTGTGATTTCTCTTTGACTATGTATCATGTAAAAAGAAATTAACGTCTTTAGACATCATCACAGTCTCTATAAAGCCAAGTAATACATATTAAGGTTTTTTTTTTTTTGATAGAGAGATTTTTGCTATAAGGTACATATGCTCACTGGAGAGACAGAGACAGAGAGACAGAAATCAAGAAATCACCCACCCCAGGGTAGAAGGCTATGCCGCAGTTCCTTCTCCTCCATTCTTCTCTTGGGATTTGGATCACACACACACACACACACACACACACACACACACGCCCAGTGTGAGTTTTAAGCAACCAAGTCTGGGACTCAAACCCCAATCTACTATGTAGGAGTCCAGTGACATAACCATTACATCATCTGCTGGTCCCAATATAAACTCATTTTTAATCTATGGAAACTCTGTGTCAAAAGGTATATAAAATTTAAAGTCCCTGCTCTCAAGAAACTTTCTTTTGTTTTCAATGTTAAAAAAATGTATCCATGGGACCAGCAGTTAGCGTGATGGCTATGTCACTGGACTCCCACGTAGTCAACCGCGGTTCGCGTCCCGGACCCGGTGGCTTAAAACTCACGCTAGGCGCGTGTGCGTGTGTGCCCAAGATCCCGAGAGAAGAATGGAGGAGAAGGGATTGCGGCATGGCCATCCCCCCGGGGGATGATTTCTTGCTTTCTGTCTGTCTGTCTCTCTGTTGGGCGAGCGCATGCGCCCTATAGCGAAAACCTCTCAAAAAAAAAAAAAAAAATGTATCCACATTTTTTGTCTATAATTTCATTTGGGTTTTTGTCATTTAGGCTTCTTTTTAATAGTTTTCTTATAGCTATATTAACTCTTGCCAATATTTCAATCCCAAGTTTTGAACACTATTTTGTTTTTAAATTTCAGTTTTTAGTTTTTTCTCATGTATGAGCTATTTAGCAATATAACCTCAATCTCACACACAGACTGTTTGATCATATCTTACGTGTTATAGTGAAAGCCACGTATTCCAGTGGAAAAGCAAAACAAACAGACACTAATTCTGTAATGCGTCTGTGAAACGCAATTCAAATTATTTATCCCTTGAGGATCACTGGTTATACAGTATAGAGAAAAGCACCTTTCAAGGGAATAACATAATACAGACATTTCTTCTTATCAATGCCAATGTTAATCTTTGTTGAAACCTGCACAGAGGGTAATTCTCCTAGTAAATCCGGTGACCAGGATAGTTTGTACATTCGATGACATGTACTAAAATAGCAAATCAAGTTTTTAGGTTTAAATGACTCTTGGGCTTTCTTTTATTAATCAGACTATTGATTCTCTTGGCCAATTGCTGCTACCACCAAATACAAACACACAACTTTGGCATACACTATTCATTATGAAAACCAGTCACTGACATTGGGATTTTTCTTGTATGTAGTGAAGGTAGTCTGGAATCTGTCTTGAGGTACTGAGAATGACCATTGAGATCACTGGTCTGGCACTGTGCTATGTTATAAAAAACAATATTCAGTCAATATGACCATTCATCTTTATTCTTCATTGTTTTTAACCTATTCCCATAGATGATAATATTTATACTTTAAAGATTTAGAAAATAGATCAACAGGGTAATTAAAAAATATAAAACTGTACTTTATATTCAGTTGTAAATGAGTATCAATTTTATAGAATCAATTTCTTATTGATACAATACTTTAGAGAAAACTGATAAATACTACCTCTGCCACTTGGTCGAGGGCTTGTGATAAGTCATCATGATAATTTACCAGTGACTGGTAGTAATATAATTTTTTTTTGCACCAAAATAAACTCAGACTTTAATTCTATTTTCCCAAGCTTTTAGAAGTCATTCATAAATGTTATGTAGGTGAGATCTTAGAACTAAAAATGAACATTTGGTAAAACTAAGGAAATCTAAGTAAAGTGTGAACTATAGTTGTTAATGTGACAGGGCCGGCAGCAGTGCTCAGCCTTAATGCAATTCTTTGCAATGCTGGGCTCACATAAGAAGCTCCTGAATTTGCATCCTGAGATCTCTGGATATGCTGACTCCATGTGCATATGCATGACCCAGGCTAGCTGAGGCTAGGGGTAGTGTAGGGTGTGAAGATTCTGTTGTGGGTACCCGTTTTTCTGTCTTTCTCCTTTTCTCTGTCTCTCTTTTTTTTTCATAGAAGAAATGAAATAAAAACTTTAAAAATATTATTAAAAATATGTATCACTGTTGGTATTAGTGGTGACAAATGTACAGTAGTAACTTGGGTGTGAGGTATATGGAAATTCATTCTAATATTCTTGTAAATTTTCTGTAGTTCTAAAATTGTTCTGAAATATAAACTTTATTATGTGATTTTTAGATAGTATGCTTTGTGTATGACTATATTTATACTATTTTTTAAATTATCCTAGCTTTCTAGCTATAGGAATTTATGTTTTTTTCAAATAATTATTTTGCAAACAAATTATCCTTTAAAGTAGAATGTGTGAAATATTCAGAAATATTCTATAGACTCAGAAATTCTCTTAACCACCTTCAATTTTATACAGTATGTAACTAATGAAATGTGAGTGAGACTGCTTCATTTATAAGAAAAATATTAGGAAATAAAATGTGAATGATTTTCCACAGTCAAAAGTATCATACATTCATGTTACACTTGGATTATATGCTGGTCAACATTTTTATAAATGATGAAATAGATTTCACGCAGTTCTACTATGCTGAAGATAACAAACTTGTATTCTTAAGCCTGGAAAATGGGTCAAGTCACACAAAAAAATACACATACTTGGAAAAGCTTGGATAGATTTAAGCATAGTTACAGAATTTACCACAAAATACTGTACAGAATAGTTTCACCTCAAATCAATAATATCAAATAGTTAACACTAAGCTGCAAGTTTGGGATGCAAAACTATTGGACTAATACTGCCTAGCAGATGTCAGCATGAGGTTATGCAGGTTTCCGAACAGGAGCTCTGAGTTTGTCAGGTCAATCAAACAAGGACAGAGGTGACCCTGGAAATAGGACCTGCCAGGGTAGCAGCTGCAGAAGGGGGATGCTGCATGGTGGGACAGTTGGAAAATGGTATCCAGAAAGAAGAAAAACATTGGTACTGGGGAGATTCTATAAGAAATAACTTAGAAATTCAGTAAGTGAGAATAGAGCATAGTACCATTAGGAATGTCAACCTGTGAACTATTTGCAAGGAACACCTCTTTTCATAATTTTTGAGTCCTTACAAATACTGGGCATCTCCTGCACTGGTTTGTGAATTCCTTCCTTGTGTAGACTCTGCCTTTTTTATTTGAATCTCTGTATGTTCCACCTCCAGTGCAATATGCAGTCACAGTAAACACTCTCTCTGTGCTTTCAGGTTAGAAATACTGGAAAAATTATCCATGGTACCCATCTTGAAGCCACTCATGTATTTGACAGGTTATCAACAGAGAAGGACCCAGATTTTAATATTTTGTGATTCAGTGCAGACACCATGAGCCATGAGACAATCCTCCATTAATACTTTGCATTATTCTGATCCTAACACTTGACCCACACATGATCTGTAAACACACAACCAAAAGCTGTGTGAATTGAAAGGAACTAGTGACACAAAGATGACAAATTGTAGGGAAATAAGACTTCAGAAGAAAGCATAAAGGAAATGATATTTTTATTCTTCAGGGGCCTAAAAAAGAAGGCAATTTAATAAAAATCTTTAAGGGAAGGCAAGGAATTTCTATTTTCACTGAAAACAGAAGAACAGAAAATGAACTCAAACTTGACCACAAGAAAAGAATTACCCATCAGTTACAACTTTTTATCATTAAGATAGGTTTAGAGAAGTGGTCATACAACTATATTCAGGATAGATTTTCATCTACTGGAGTTAGTTCATGCTTAATCCTGAATGAAACTGAGGCAGGGACAAAATGACTATTGCAAAACACTTTGTCCAGCCCAAAGATTCAATGATTCCACTGGTGAGAGTACATTTCCATTTATAACATTCACCCTGGAGATGTGCGGTTCTCAAAGTAAACTTTAAGATAAAGTATTACAGTTTGGATCTTCCCAAGTGATCTCTTTTAAGTTGCTCTACACGCTTGAGCTTCTGATGGTCATGAATCACCGCTAATCTCTTAAAAACATTTTTCTTCAGATAACATCAGTTTCTCTCAGAATACAGAGAGGAGAACTGCATTTCTTTTAGGCTTCTGCTGAGAATAAATATAGACATTTACTTGAGACAGAAGAAGTTAAGATCACTTGAGGTTGGTATCTGGTTCATAAACAGGCAGTTCTTTGTGTTTAAACCCAGCCAACCCAAAGCAACATCTGGCTTGTTCCTTGTGGCAACTGTGTGTTCAGACAAAACTCCCCTTATATTTTTCCTTTATCCACATTTGCCAGTCACCAGTAAACTGAACAAAATCTATCTCTTTTGCCAGCCTGGTAACTTATTCCTGGACGATATGGTTTATAGCAATCTCTGAAGATACTATACATAATAATGTTAATACTATAAGAAAATTTATTTCAGGTGTTATTTAGTGAGTTATAAAAGCACTTGGAGTTTTACAACAGCCAAATAAATTCTGTCATACCATCTTAAGGACTGTGAAGAAGGACTGTGAAGTCTGTTCTAAGCAACTGCAAAAGGGGAGCTTCCCTTCTTTTCTGTTTATTTCTGCATTTTGATCTCTAGAAGAAAAAAACAATCCAGACAACCTGAAAACAAAGGCAAGATGAGCAAATTCAAGCTACCTTTTGACCTTGTATCTCTGATATGCAAGTAGCAAATTTTCACTTGAAAAATAAACCCTCACAACCACCACCACCCCCCTTTGGTTGTGGGAAAAAAAGCCTGAGGCAAACATAATCAACTATTCTAGGAAAAATTTAAAATATGTATGCAGCCATAGGGAATTTCAGAATTTGAGTGGAAATACACAGTTCCAATTGCAAGCTGCTCTTAGGGTTACAGTACTCTGACCACTTAGGCTGAAAGTGAAAGAGGCATTAATTAAGTAATAACGATCAAGGTATGGGGCATTTCCTGGGGATTAATGACCAGCTGGGGGAGTTGATAGCCCACAGTGCAGCCAAGGGCCATTAACCCCAGCTGGTCATCAATTTCTGGGCCCTGTGTTATAGTCATTATTGCTATCATAAGCCAAAAATGAAAAGCAAATGGGTCTATGGATTACTTTTATGGATGATGCAGTTTCAATTGGTATCTACAGGGCATTGCTGGAGAATGAATGCTCTGTCTACAAGCCAATCAGGTGCTTCGACATTCCATTCTACTTAGGATGCTGCCTGCGAGGAACGGAGGGCGAATGAGGTAGGCAGCCAACGGTTGAAAAGTTTCAGGTCTCTGTTGACACTTGAGAGCTATTGAAACCATAAAGATCACATGGAGGAAGATTCAGGGAAAGTAAAGAAAGTGTACTGTGTAGTTAGGTAAGTGTGTTTTCCTGTGGGTGCCCCAGTTTAGTGCCTTTCTTGTGAAGTCAAGAAAAATCACTGGATGGTAATGAGACTTCTCCAAGACAGAAAGTGCCAATTTGCAGGAGGAAAAGAAAGAGATGAAAGGACGATATACTCTACTGAAAAAAAAAATACATTAAAAGTAAAGAATACTGAAGGACTGTCAGCCAACAGTGATCAGGTTGGACAGATAGAAATTAATTATATTTGGTTTAAGAAGCTGCTTCTGCAGCCTTGGTCAATTTTAAAAAGCACATTAGAAGATATCTCAAACTGACTTTCCAATTACCATGGATGGCAGCAAAGTGTATTGAAACAAAACTCATTTTAAGTGGGTAAATGCATTCAATGCTGACTGACAATATTTTCAAAATTCATAAATTTAGTCCCTGGTCAAGCTATCTTGAAGGTGATCCTGAGGAGAATTGACCTCTGCTAGAGGAGAACATTATTAATGGGAGTCCTCCCCCATCAAATGAATAATCTCAAATAAAGGGATGCAGTGGGACAGTGTGTGTCAATGCACATGCTGGAGGATGGTAAGAGCGAAGAATAGAGATGGACTTGAAAAGTGATTTTGTAACAGAGTTTTAATTGTTGAAGTATTCTACCAAAACAAATACCCAAGTCCACCTTACTCTAGTACTTCGTAGTGATTTAGAGATTAGTTTTCTAATAGACTTGTGTGAAAAAATGAAGAAACTGAATTTCAGGCAGTTATTTTCTATCATTAAAAAACCCTTAAAACCATAATATTTAGTGGAGAGGAGCTGTTTGCAAAACAAAGCACATGGTATGTTCATGTGCACACACACACACACACACACACACACACACACACACACCTTCCTCCCACTTTATCAGAAGCAAGGTTTAAGGCTAGGCTCAAGAGAGACTAACAAAATTCAACAGCAAAATCTGAATAGAACCTTAGTGTTTCTATGGCTCAGTGGCGACTAAAAGCATATTTTAGATGCAAATGGCATCTTTTTTTTTTTTTTCTGAGTTGCATTTTTAGCACCACCATTTTGTGAGCTGGCATGGCAAAACATTTCAAGGAAGGAGAGATTCATTTCTTTAGATGGACGTTATTAATATTTTAAACTCAGAACATATAGTCAAATCCAGATTTAGTTCTTTGACTCTCCATTATACAGAGAAGAATCCGCCTATGAGTAGTAATTCTTGAATTTTAAAAATTCTCCTCAAATTCTACCATATTCTTCCTCATATGTTCCTGGATCATTAAGATGGATGGTAGTAATTCACAAAGTAATCTGTCTATATTATCCACCTACCATCTAGTAATACAATACACATGAGCAAAATAAATCATGCTGAGTAAATGATTTTTAACATTTTTCAACTTTAGTCTCTTTCAAAACCTTGTTCACCCTCAGGGTTTCAGATATACATGTTAAGTGAATAACTTCTAAATCTCCATATTCATCTCTGATTTCTCACCCAAACTTTAGCCTTGAATTTACAATAGCCCTTGAGACCTTTTATATCTTACGGTCTTGGCAACTCCTGCTATTCAATAGCTCCCAAGCTATGATGAGAATATTTCAACTCACTTCTCTTTACTGGTAGAAATCACACTCTGTGTCTCTGGAACTGCAATTTTCCCATTCACTCAGGCTAAAAATCTTGAAGTTATCCTGATTCTGCCTTTCCAGATTGTCACCAAATCCTAACTTTATCCATGTGCAGGTAATCAAGTATTTTTTCTTAGGTTGCTTCTTTCCTCTTATCTTTATTACTAGATCAATGGGCTGATAGAAATGTGAGCCTAGGCTGTCTTCCTCAACATTCTAATTAACGACTTAGAGAAGATACACAAGTCATTATCAAATAGGCAGATACCAGAAGTCTGAAAAGAGTAGTGAATGATTTGCTTATCCAGAAGACACAGACTCATCATTTCCTTGCTTTGTAACCTCTTGATGGTTCTCCATTGTCTTTAGCCTGGAGTCCATGTTTCTCAGACGGGAAGATCTGTCTTCTTATTGTGTTCCAGGCACCTTATGGCTTACCTGTCCAACAATTTCTTCAGCTGTTCTGGTTTTCATACCTTAGTAACTTTCCTCAAGAGGTTTTATTATCTGGAAATAACCTTCAACTTCTTATTCCTAAAACACTCCTATATATTTTTCAAGGCCTATCTTGAGTATTGTATTCTATGTTTTTCTCAATGACTTTGATCATTCCAATAGAATATTTTCTCATTTTGTTCCAAGGGCACTTTCTACAAGCATTCCATCATAGTGTATATTATTCTGTAGTTTCTTTTATTCACTCCTCAGTGTCCTTGCAGTTTGTCAGCTCTTTGATGGAAGAGACCTTTGCTTCTAAATTCTTAGCACCCAAAGGAAAGAGGCAGGAAATGGGTATTCAAATGTTTGTTATATTTAGTTAATTAGAATAAGTGGCTGCCCCTAAATAGGCAAAACTGATCATGAGAATTATCCTGTGTTATAGTATTAAAGTGTAGGATGGGCTATGTGATCTACAACATAAATAAAGGCAGTCACGCCAGCCTGTGGCTTGGTGGTTAAGACTGGGATTCTACATGGCCAATTACGTGGTTTGAGTCCTGGAACTGGTGGCTAGAGAAACATATGGGGCACTTGTAGCATACTGGACTGCAGTGCTGGAAGACACCTGAAAGCACACTGGGGGTTGTGCCTCAGTGCCCAAGGTCCTGAGGAGCTGGAGGGCAAGGGAAGTGTATCAGGGCATAATGAGACACTGTCAAGTATAATATTCTCTTTCTCTCTCTCACATACACACACCCATTCTCTATCATTTAAAAAAAAAGAAAAAGTAAAAAAAAAGGTTATATGGAGGTTTTAATCTAAAATAACCTTATTTTGAAGTAATATAATTTTAGTTTGCATAAATAGGAGTAAAAAAATATGTAGAACAAGGGAGGTTATCATTCCATGTTCTCCTACACTGGCATGAAAATACTTGTAGTGTGAAACCTTGTAAAATGATGGTGACATATTGTAAAAGGAATCCAGACAGAATGGAACATTGCATTTTTCAAAAGTAAACTATAAGGATAGTGAAGGGAATAGAAAACCTGTCCAAAGAAAACACTCAGGAGACAAGAACACTCATTTCTGATTGTTTCCTTTGGTGTCCTCTTAGGACATCATTTTTATTTCCTCACCATCTGTGTAATTCACAATTGATAAAATGTCACATTTTAAATGTGGTCCCCAACATTTTATAGGATACAGTATTCTAGTTTTTTCCACAGGGGCTATGGAGAATATGGAACCATCATATTCCTTGTTCTACATACTTTATTTACTCCTTCATATCAATGTCACCTAAAACTGTATTGCTTCAAAATTTCTAAAATCTGAATGGAATTGTCCTAGTTCTCCATGGCCTCATGGATTAAATAAGCAAGGAGGTGTCTGACCTTCAGGGGAGCAGATTTTGCTCCTATAGAAGAATAGTTTCTGATTGCCAGAGAAGTACCTACCTGACTGGTTTATGTCAGGAGGGAATATTACTGAGGTTCTCAAATTTGAATATGTACTTGTCAGAAATGGTCCAGATAGATATTCTCATTGACAGATGTTTTATCTGATTGATTCACTGATTTTTACCAAGAGTTAAAGAAAGGGCTTATTTACATTTAGATGGAATATAAACTCCTTAATTGCCATAGGCCCCACCACATTTTATTGTTCTGTAATTTCTTGCTGCTCACATTTAGGTTTTTACTTCCCTGATTCTTGAAGATCTCTGCATTTGCAACCTCTGATTTGGAATGTGTCTTCCAATTGTGAGATTTTTTTTCTATAGGGTGTGTGTACTTCTTGGGGGAACATGAGAAAGTTCCCTTCAGTGGAGACTGCCACACCACAGTTCCTTCTCTTCTGAGGATTTTGAGAACACACTCATACTTGCCTGGCATGTTTTTTAAGCTACTTGTCCAGCACTTGAGCATCCAGCTGCCTTAACCGCTGTGCCACCTAGCTGGTTCAACTGTGAGATTATTGTCTTTCTTCCTTGACGTAAATTCTTTTCTTTATCTGCATAGTCCAGTGTCTTCATTAGTCTTTTGCAGTTTTTCTCATCTGTGATGTCTTCTCTTCTTTCTGTGCTTTTAATATGATAAGACCCACATTCTACAAGAACTCACCCTTATTTTGAGACCCAAACTACTGGAGATTATTGTACAAGGGAACCGCCAATAAACAGCACTTTTTTTTACCCATCCAGAACTAACACATTTGAGGAATTAGGCAAAAAAGAGACTACATTGGAGGGCTTATCTTAATATTAAAATAAATTGAGACTTCCACTGACACTCACACTGGCAGTAAGATTTAGGGCATGTTATGAGGGGAAGAAGAGAGCAAAACTATGTAGCCCCAGTTATTCTCTACTTTCAACTCTATATCCCCAAGGGCATGATGAAGCCTGGAGTTATTCTCTCTGAGTTTCTTTCCATGGAAGAAAAAAAAAAATCAAGAGTGGAAAAAATCGTATGTATGTCAGGAACTTCAGTTTTTTCCTATTATTTTTTATGTGTATATCTAATCCCCCCCACAACACCCCATGAAAAGATGTTTAGGAACAGACATTTATTATATTTTTCCTTCAAATAACCCAAACTGCCCAAAATTGAGTAAACATTAATAAATACTAAATAATATTGTACAACATAAATAGCAACACTTAAGAAGTCTAGAGACTTGAGTTATAGTTCTAGTTCTGCCACTGTGAGATCTTTATGCCTCCAGACCTCAGTTTCTCATCGGTGAAGAAGGGGGATTAGAAGAGACTCCCAAGAGGTCATAGATCTAAGATCCATAAACATGATTGAAGTAGATTACCTGAATAGAATACAGAAATATATTCAGATGTTCAAATAGAATATGTAAAATTTGACAGTGATCTTGCAGTACTGCATTGCCGTAATTGAATTTAATAAAAGTGAAAGCAATTGAATATCTCATAAATATCTGATAATGACAGAAATGTCTTCTCTACACAGCTCCTATGTGCCGGTGACCAGGGTTGCTTCCCTGGCTTCCTTTTCCTGCACTGGGTCGTCTACTTCATAATTATATTTTTAATTTTATTTTATCTTTAAAATATTAATGACTTGGGAACCAGCAGTTAGCGTAATGGCTATGTCGCTGGACTCCCACGTAGTCGACCACGGTTCGCATCTCGGACCCGGTGGCTTACAACTCACGCCGGGCACGTGTGCGTGCGTGCCCAAGATCCCGAGACGAGAATGGAGGAGAAGGGATTGCGGCGTGACCATCCCCCCTGGGGGGTGATTTCTCGCTTTCTGTCTCTCTGTCTCTCTCTGTCTGTCCGGCGAGCGCACGCGCCCTATAGTGAAAAACCTCTCAAAAAAAAAATATTAATGACTTGATCTTGGCAATTTACATGGGAGGAGAGGATTTGGTAATGTAATTCACACAAAGGCAAGAGGTTCATAGTAAGTATTCATTCATAACAAAATTTTAGGAAAGTGTTAGAACTAGGTGGTGAGATACTTTGCACGTGAAATCTTTTTATAACATCTCCCCTCCCATATTACACAGGCATCTGTTCAGCCTACACACACCCATGAATCCAATTCAGCTTGTGTTGGAGAGAGATGGTGATTGTGCACGTGCGTGGCATTGTATGTCATGCACCATAAAGGCAGGCTGACAGGGAGGTCTGCAGCTAGCTGTTTCACATACAACTGGATTATCCTGCAAAATATCTTGAAGTATATAAATCTACTTGGATTCCCCAGAGGTGGACTAGATAACTTAGTAGGTATTTTTGTCTGTCTCTATTTCCTGAGATCTTTTCTAAAAAAAAAAAAAAAAAAAAAAAAAAAAAAAAAAAAAAAAATTGGTCTCACATGTTGGAACAATTATCCAAGAATATTTCATCCTTGAGAAAAATATAACCCTTGAGTGGCTGCCAAAGTCAGTGATATCTATGGCAGCTTGCCTTCTGCACACAGACCTTGTACATTAACACTTTAGGGACTCTAGCAGAGATCCTGGCTCACTGTCTCCTGCCGCTCACTTGTGAATGAGAGAGATTGACGAGGACCTCAAGAAGGTGCCCTAGGGCACCTGAGGAAATTTTTATCACAAAGAGTGTGCTAAATGGACTCATTCTATTTTTAGAGTTGCCAGTCACACACTGTGAACATCATTTCTTTTCACATAACTGACAACTTGAATAAAATATTTAAAAAGCATTTTTCAAAGATGAAGAGTATTATGATACTGATTACTAGCTGATCACCCACCCATTTCCTTTATTTTCTGAACACAAAGCTAAACATTTCCTCAGCCTCCTTTGCAATTAGATGGGGCCATAAAATGCAGTCCTACTCAGTAGAAAGTGATCAGAAGTGACATACCCCACTCAGGACCTCATCATGAAAGCTTTGCCACCCATGATCCTTTTCCTCTGCCAGTTAGATGGGATGGATTTAGTCCCCAGGGTGACATTGGGAGCCACATGTTGAAGATGGTAGAGCCTTTGATTCATCTCTTCAGCAAAATCTACCCATCTAGAAACTCCCACAGTGGACTAATTTGAGACCGAGAAATGAGCCTTTATTAGGGAATTTCAAAGTAAAAAAATAGAATTGAAGTATGAGTTTATTTTATTAATATTTTTTCTTTTGGGTTTTTGCCATAAGGTGTGTGCACTCTGTAGAGAGACAGAGAGAAGAAAAGTGAGAAATCACTCCAGGGGGATGGCCATGCCACAATCCTTCTCCTCCATGCTCTTCTTGAGATCTGGGGCATGCATGCACCACATGTCCAGCATGATTTGCAAGCTACTGGGTTCAGGACTTGATCTGTGGATGGCCATATAGGAGTCCTTTGCCTTAACCACCATGCACCTGCAGGCCCCTGTTTTATTATGTTTTTAAGTTTGTTTTATTTATAATAGAGAGTGTATACTCATGAGAGAGCGAGAAAGAGAAAGACAGAGAACCAATCTCAGTAGGATTTATTCAGCTTGGCATGTTTCAGGTCAACTGAGCTGGGGATTTGAACTCAGTGGGCCATGTGGCTTTCAGCACTATAGTTCAGTATGCTACCAACTTTACCATAAAGGCTAGGTGACCACTTCACTTTGGTATAAAAAGTTTTGAAGTTCATGCATAATTTTATCATAATCTACATTTTCCCCAAAACTTGAAGACCCTATTTAAAGCCACCAAAATTGAGAGATTTGCCTGTTACAACAGTTAGTATTGCCTTAACCTATATAATTATGATCATATTAACTTTTTTGAAGGCTATTACTTACAGTGAATGCTGTTTAGTTGGGGTAATATTCTTTTTTTGGTATGTTTAAGTTATATCAGACAGGAAATTGCACAGTTTGATTTTTTTTTCTCTCTTTCTCACCTGACACCTAATGTCCTAACATTTTCTGATTCTGTCTAATGTATTCTAAGCTTGTACTGATGTCCATTTGCCCTATTCTTCTATTTTTTCCTCCTTTGTTTCTTCTCTCTCTCTCTTGCTTTTTTTTTTTTTTTTTTTTTTTTTTTTTTTTTTACACTTTCTGCTCTCTTTTCTCACTTGATGCATTCACTCATTCAACAAGCCTGTTGTGTTTCACATATTTGCCAGGTACTGTGCTGACAGTGGTTCATGAAACAAACTTGACTCTGTTCTCTTCTCATAAAGCTATTGATAGGAAGTGGGAGATAGATACTAGACGATAAACAGATTAGTAGTAATAACTTATGATGAGTACTATGGAGGGAGTGAGTAGAGTCCAGGGATGGACAACAAATGCAGAGGATTGCAAAGGACCCTGCTTAGGGCAGAATATCACAGAAGGTTGTAAGGGGGTGACATTTTAGTTATAAGCCAAGAAAAGAGGAAAATCAAACCATGTAAGGAGTAGGGAAGGAGCTTGTGCAGTGGCACTGAGACAGGAAATTATTTTGAAAGTTTGAAGAATTGGAAGGAGACCATTGTGACTGCAGCTCTGTGTTTGGAGAGAACTGTACAGAAAAGGTAAAATTAAAGGGTTGGGGTAATTGTCCAGGGATTCAAATGTCATGGAAAGGAATTTAGCTTTTAATAGAAGAAGAATGAGATGTCATTGTAACATTTTAAGTAGGAAAGTGAAGTCAGTAAATTAATGTTTACAAAATACTCTGGTTTGGGTCAGCCAGTGGTGTGATTAGGGCAGCTGGATCACACATAGCCACTGTGTGGTTTGAGTCTCAGAACCAGCAGCCTGAAAAACACACCAGGCACATGTGTGGGTATGCCCAAAGTTCTGAGAGGAGAATGAAGGAGAATGGATTGCAGTATGGCTGGCCCCTGTGTGGGATGATTTCTCACTCCCCTCCCTTAGCTCTCCTTCTCTCTGTATTTCTCTCTGGTGACCACACATGCCCTATAGCAAAGCTATAAAAACAAAACAAAACAACCAAAAACCTCTAGTTTTTATCTGGAAAATACATGGCAAAAAAATCAGATTTGACAGGATAATGATCAGAAAAGAGAGATTCACAGCTTTCTGGGTAGTTTGGATTAGAGAGAGGAAGTGAGGATTAATTGATATGAATATACTCATGGCAGAATTTTACATGTTAGTGTAACATCTAAGTTTAAATATTAAATAGGCAGTTGTATATATGAGTCAAAAGTTCAGAAAAGAAGGCTAAATGTAAATTTGGGACTTGTGTCAGTGTATAGTACTTTAGCTATGAAGCTGAGTACAATATTTAGGCACGCTCATGGTGTACATTTTGGGTTTAAAAATTCTTATGGAGAGAAACAGGACGCTAGAGTGCCAATCAAACACAGCTGTAAGGTGGACAATTTACTAAACAACCCATAGAAATGGGAAATATTTCAAGGTCATTATCAGAAAAAGTGATTGATCAAGTCATTTGCTTTCCACTTTTGATCACCATTATAACTAAAGACACAAAACAAAATTAGAAAAATAAGTTGACTTTGAGGTTTAAAAATTTACATACTAGTAAATTGTCTGGTTTGCCTTCCTGCACCTCAGGAATTTGAATTTTTAATCTCCAAGTTATTTAAATAATTCTGATGTTAATTTTTTCAGACTTTAGTTTTTGGACAAATCTGTAAGGATTAAGGATTACTCTGACAATCATTTTACTGTGTCTCAATACCTCAACTTCTCAGTGACCAACTTTTACAAGTTTATTATTTTTATTTTTAAGCTTTATTGAAAGTACAAAAATCTATATTGAAAAATACTCAAATCACAAGTATGCAACACTTTCACCTAAATGAACATAGCTATGCAACTAATTTGCAGACTACATGACTGAATTTTCACATTGCATCCAAATTTTATTATCCATATCTTGGTTCTCATGTTTTGTTTTTTCTTTGTATTTTTTTAAAAAATAGACTTTTACTGAGTCCTGCAATTTCCAGAGCTTATTCTAAGCACTAGAATATATCAGTGTACAAGAACAAAATGATTGCTATCTTTATGCTATTCCATACTAGTTATAATCAGATTCCTGCCTTTTATTCCTAATTTTTCAGAGGCTAAACTATTCAAGTAACCTCCTTGGTTCCCAGTAGCAGGATTTACTGCCTCCTAAATCTCAGTCCTAACTGAGTGTTTGAAAACCACCTCCAGTCCTCCAAGATCTTACTTGCACAGTCCTTGGCATTTAACAGGTCTTAAAATGCCTATTGAATGAATGAATGTGGGGGTTCTCCATCATTCCTTGGCACTTTACACTTTAATCACATCCTTTCCCTCACTTATTAGAGATAGACGGATCTGGGACTCAAAGTCATCTGCCAGTAATGCCTGCAGCCCCTTTTTCTGTCCTCCTTGGACTAGTATGATCTGAGCATGTTAGACTCATTACCATGCCCTTGTGATTTAGAGCAGTGGCCTTGGTCCTACACTGAGTAACCTGTCCAGAACTTCTGCAGTCTGGTCCATCCTACCATCTGATTTTGATACTTGCAGACCTTCCCTCTGTGAGAAGGGCTCAGGCCCACTTAGTCACGTCTTTAGCCAGATCAACGTCCTGCTTCTGCTGACCTAAGTAAACCAGCTCAGTATCCAGTAATGCTATTTATCAAATGTTATTTAAAACAGTATAGTTATGAAGGCAAAATTTAGGTTGATGGGATCAACCTTGCATTTAACTTCACCTCTGCCCTTTTCTCTAAGGGCAGCTATACTGAGAAAGGAAATGGGATTGGATTTGTAAGCACTTGGTAGAGGCAGGAAGCTGCCAAGTGGACTGTGATAGCCATCAGCCTGAGCTGAGCTTTGGAAGCTTACTCTGTGCTGCAGTTGAGTCACCTCCACCCCATGACAGTCAAGAATGGATGGCTGGGTGAGACTACTTGCCAGGTGATATTCTTCTTTGGTACAAAATCATAGGTGTGTGGATCCACAGATGGTGGCCACCTCACACTCACCAGGGGAAGTGCTCTGAGTTGAAGACACCCGGTGGAAAGAGTGCGGTTGGCTAAAATGTGAATCAAACAATTTTCCCTTTCTCAGGCAATTAAAGAGCTTCATTGCACGCTTGGAGACAGTGTTCACACAGGCGATTCTCCCGCTATTAGAGAAGCAGATTGACTCCATTTTGATCATCCTGCCCTCGTCTGCTTGGCAAGCTCCGTGTGATGTCCATATGCTCTATTGTTCCATCAGCAGGGCGCTAACGTTTCTTTTGCTGCTGCTCTCACTTTTGTGGGGGATGTTTTTTTAGCCCCCTTTTCAATGTTGCCAACACATACATATATATTTTTAAAACATAGCACTTATTCTGGAGCTGCAGAAGGTGTGAGAGCTGTGTCCTCCAGCCATGGTACTGCATTTTCATTCAAACTCTGCTTCCTGCCTTTAAATGCAGTGTAGATTAGTTTTCCAAAGAGGTACAGATCACCAGTAAGTGGCAGTAGCCTGGCTTAAAGACAGGCTGCACTTACACTTCAGAGGCGACTGCCTGGAACTGGGAAAGAGTTGCAGCCAAACGGAATTTATTAGCGGGATCTATAGAATGTGTTTGAAGAGCTACAGTGGTGTGAGCCGACAGGCACACAGGTTGGCCCACCATCACACAAAGTCAAACAGGCCAACTGCTCAGGGGATTCAGGCTGGCATGCCTTGTCAGCATTTCTTTATTTCTTCCTGCAGTGAAACACAAATGGAACAAATTTGCAGTCCTAGGGACTTCTGCTTCTTGTGCATTTTCCCCTGTTCTTTCAGAGCTTCCTTCCATGTTCTCAGCCTCCATCCTCTAGCTTTTCTCCCCTAGATGGTGTTAAGGAAGCAATTGCTTCTTTAGTGGTTCCAGCTGATTCCCTCCCCGCCAGTACCTGGATTTCCTGTGGTGGTGGACTTTTAGTGGGGGAGAATTTTCCTGGTTACTCAAGTAAAGATTTTAAACTCCATGTTCAACGAAAGAGCTGTGGAATTTGGCTTCCTTACAAGAACTAATCAATGTAAAGTATGGGCTATACTGCACCTGATCCTGAGAAAACCCACAGGAGGGGGAAAGATCTTTTATTCTTCCTGGGGGTGGGAACATTCAAAAGCCATTTCAGAATGTTGATTTAGTTCTTACAGACCATCTCTTTGTAGAGCACTTGGCCTAATAGGGATTACCTGAATGTCCTGGAGACAGCCCAGTATGATGGAGAGGACGGCCTTTATAGCCAGGCATATATGGACCCAGATGCCAGCTCTGTACTTTTTTTAAAAAAATAATTGTTTTATTTCATTTGTTTAATTTGACCAGAGAGAGAGAAAGGGAAAGTAGGAAAGCAAGCCTCCAGGTCTGGGTCTCAAACCACCATCAGCCATGTGGGAGTCCAGTGGCTTAACCCTTATGCAACCTTCTGGCCCCCAACTAGCCCCCAACTCTGTGCTTTCTTACTGTGCAATATCAGAATATCCAGCCTCAGTTCTCCTCTCAGACAATGGAGATAAAGATCCAAAGATGTGACAAAGGTTTTGGGGTCTGACGCCACCATTGTCTAGTTGTTTGAAAAACACACTGGGCGCATGTGTGTGTGTAGCTCTAAAACCTGGACAAGGTAGAGAAATGGAGAAGGAGAAGATAGAATTTAATTGTGACCAGCAACACCAGGGTGTGTTTTGTTGCTTTGTCTCTGTCTCTGGCAAACACATGTACCCTCTGGCAAAAAAGAAAAAAAAAAATTGGGAGAGTCTGACATTGTAGCGATGGGGCTTCCTGTGGAATGACATTCGTAGTTTTTCATCATTTTAAATTTCTATCATGAAGGTAATCTTATAGTTTTATAGTTGTGGCAATTTCAGAGCTAATTATAACTTATTTTCACTCAATAGCTAACTTAATGCTAATGTCTTTCAGGATTGATTATATTGTTTGGCAGATAAAAAGTCTGAGTTCTTGGTTTCAGGACTTTGGATTGGGATGCTGAGTGGGACGTGTTCTAATCTGTGTGAAGTTAGTGGAAGTAGGAGGATTTCCTCTCTAAGACTCCTCTTCTGTGACTTTAGATTTAGGATTAAATGAGGTAATATTTGTAAAACACGTGGGGGGGGCAGCAGGTGGCATAGTGGTTATGGTGTTGGACTCCCACGTGGCTGATCATGATTCAAGTCCCAGACCTGGAGGCTTGGAAATCATGCCGGGTGCATGTCTGTACATACTCAAAATCCCAGGAGAAGAATGGAGGAGAAGAGATTGCAGTGTGGCCATTCTCCTGGGGATGGGGGTGTGATTTCTCACTTTCGCCTCATTGTTTCTCTTCAGCGAGCACACAGCCCTATGGCAAAAACCTTAAAAACCAAACACAAAAACATAAAAGCCCATCTCAGAATCAGTTTGAATTATTTAATGTATAAATGCAGAACTGACTTCTTATTATCTCAATTTCTACCCACATTAAATTTTATTTTTCAATACTCAAATCACAAAAGCAACCTAAACTTCTCATTTTACAATAGGGAGATTGTAGTTATTTATAGTTATCTTGAAACTGATTTCGCTATAACTGTTGACAAAACATCCACTTAATTATGAGATGTTTTTTCCCTCTCCTCTTTCATAATTTTGGTGAATTTTATTTGTGTGAAGAAGCTTAGTCAGTAGTTTAAAAGACAATCATAATGATGCCTGGTCGGTTCCCTCCACACTGATCTCTGCCACATGAATATTCAAGGGAGCCCCAAAGAGTTCATTAAAAACAAAGTTGAACTCTACCTGTTTATAGATTACTTCTCTTTGTAATTACACTATGTTTCAGAAACTAATGGGAATGAAACTTCTTAACAAAAACAACTGACTTTCCATAACATGAATTAAAGGAGAAATTAAGGTCAATTCTATTTCAAATAACTGTCTCAAAACGAAAAAAAAAAATCTCTTCATTAATCAAAAACATCCAGATCTACTTCCCCCTATTAATCCAGGTATATAGAAGCTCCTAACACTTGTAACCAATCTCTGTCTGCTCTAATGGATATTTGGAACCTTTATTGATTTGGGTAAATTTGCTTCTTCTAAGGTCAATAATGATAAATGAGTCATGTTCTGCATGAAGTGACTTGGTACTTTGAATTAAATGATTGTAATTATCTGTAGTTATTCTGTAACTGTGACTGTTACCGCTGTTGACAGAACATCCATGTAATTGTGATGGGAATTTTTTTCTCTGCTCTTTAATAATTTGGTGAATCTTATGTGTGTGTTGAAAAGCTATCGGCAACAGTTTAAAAGGCAGACACGGCAACGCCAGGTACCTTCCACTGTACGTGTCTCCATGTGTCTCACTCTCACTGTTTTTGCTCCGGGCTGGCACTGATCGCATCCAGCCACACAAACCTGATACCTGGGCACTCGGAGGAAGGGCAGAGCCTTGTGCTGGTACCTAGTGCTTTATAGGAGGAACAAAATCAGGCTCACGATACAGAGATCAAATGTTAATCACCCACTGTGTTTCTTAGGCCACTCTAATATGGTATCGGTTGGGAAGTGATCATTCACCCTGCGGTGTTAAACAGTCACTGGCGAGAAAATTCTGCCTGCCCACAAGCCCTTGCTGTGCTTCCATCTGCAGCCACGTTTTGCAGGGAGCTCTTCGTATACAATGCCCTGCACTCTGTCTCTGGGATACAGGATGCTGAAATTATGGCAAGTGCAATGGGCAATGCCTCAGTTGTTCTCTTGCTTTCAAAGGCTTTCCCACTAGTGCTTTAGTCTCCAGATAAGGATAGTCTAAAGGCAAATTAGCATGCTTTTACCACGAACCATGGTACTTGCATTTGAACATGCATAAGGTGAATTTTATGTTTGTAAAATGTTTCAAGAAAAAAGCAGTAAGTTGGGTAAAATATTTCATTTTTCTGGATTTCAGAGTTCTATACCAGAAAAGAAAAAGACTTTAAAAAACTGTATTTCATCCATGAAAAAGGGAGAGAGAGAAAAAGACTCCCCAAAGCATCTTTACACTATGATCAGCCCCTCATCCTGGCCAGCCCTGACCATGGGTACATATGCCCAATATGTACAGGGAGGTCTTGAACTGAGGACCTTCCCATGTCCCATGTGGGTCCAGTTGCATTGCCACTGTACCATTGTCTGTCCTCAAAATGATTTTTTAAAACTTATGGTTGCTCTAACATCAGATTTGGAGATGATGGGACTTTTAGAGGGAGAAAAAGAACAGAGATACTTCTTTGAATTCAAATATCTATATTATAGATCCTCCCACCAGCATCAAGTGGTTTAGTGAGAGAGTAAGAAGTACATTCCCTTTCTGATCTCTCCTTCTTAAAAATAAGATTCCCAGATGAAATCTATGCCTTTGTTTGTTTGTGAAGTGAATCTTACAGGATTTGTGTCTGTTTCTTATTTTCCATGTTAGTCTTCCCCATACTAGGGACTATATTCTCCATGAGATTAGCAAAATGGGACATCTCTCTCACAGCCCTATGAAAGAAAAAGGAAATTCTGTAAATAATTTGAAGTCACCCCATGATGGACCTGTGGCTTTCTCAGATGAGTAAGGCATTGTGCCACCTGCACTGACCCCACCCTCTACAGGCATTGGTGATACAGTAGAGCAAAGAGCAGCTGTGCTTGGTTACTCTGGGGAAGCAGTGGAGCTGTGAAGGCAGCAAAGTAAGAAAAGCTATTGTGAAAAAAATGGCACACCATGACAGGGCCACTGCTTCCTTCTCCATCTTTTCTTGAATAAACTGCTGAAACACCCAGTCTTCTGTAAGGCCAGCAAAAACAGATGAACTCATAGCTGGTGTTAGCACTTGTAGCCATCTAAATTCAGCTTAAACTCCCTAGTCCCTGAAGAACCTAGTTATGGAGACAGGGAGAGAGTGTGAGTATTCATGTTTATGGTCTGGAATCAAAGGTTTCAGCTAAAGGCCAAAACCTTTAACCTGATTAACTCCTCTCTGTAACAGGAGAACATCTAAGAGGCAGAATCTACTAAGTTTTATAGATAAACCAAGTGGAGGGTCTGGGTCAAATAGTGAACCTGTTAAGAAAGAAGAGAATTAGTGCTAATAGACTGTTCTTTTTCTTTCAGCACATGAACTGTATCAACTGCAGCCCCAATTCAACATCTGTTGGCCAGAAAATGTGCACAGCTGTATGTGGGTCATTATTTGTCTATGAACAGAATATCTCATGCTAGATGCTGTGCACTTTCGATGAATTGAAAGAAAATCTCTTTGAGGAGGCAGGAAACATAGTTAACCTTACATTCCAGTTTGGCCTTTATTATTACTTTTCTTGAGTAACAATTCCTCACTATAGAACAAAAAAGTTACTTTAGAAAACAGCACAGTGGAGTGGGCATTACTGAAACCAGCTCACTCACTTGTCAGGGCTCTTCATTGGCACTGTTGCAACAGAATACTGCAGCCATTTTATCATCTGTGTGCTGGCTTTCCTGGAAGTATTCCAGCCTCAAGAGAACAGGTGAAACTAGGGCTATGTGGGGCTGGGGGCTCATGCTGCGATTTCATATCCTACCTGTGCCAAGATGAGACAGGGCTGGGGCTAACAGTTGGCATGGTGGTTAAGGAGCTGGACTCCCATATGACTGACCATGGTTCGAGAGTCAGACATGATGTCTTGCTTTCTCACTTATCCTCTCTTTCTCTCTCCCTGGTGAGTGCACATGCCCTATAGCAAATTAAAATAACAATAAATAAATAAATAAAATAATTATTTTAAAAAAGTTGAGACAAGACTTGGGAGGACAGAGGAAAGACAATTTATAGCCAGTTTATTATAGGAACTATGAGAAGCTAGTTACCTTTTCATGTGCAGATAAATAAGAGAGAATAAACAATCTCAGCAAAATGGAGAAGTCATTGTAAATACAAGGCTCTTGAAACATCTTTTAGAAATACTTTTATACCTTTGTGTGGTGTCTTGTTCATTAAAAAAAAAAAATCCATGGGGTGAGTGCACATCTATTTATAAGCTGTGATAAAACAACCTTTAATATTATCCAGAGAAAGCACTAGACTACTCTGTGGAGCAGACATCTTTTTGATAAGTCATCTGAAAACTCCAGTTCTGCCAACCAAGCCAAAGGAAATGTAAACTTTAATGGATGCTCCCTCAAGCAAATATTCAAGGGAACTAAATTCGAAAACTATGGGTTCCTATATTTCTTAGCTTCTATAAACTAAGAGAATTACCTTTAAAGAATTAGAACACAATTACTATTATCATTGATAAAAATTGCTGATGTGGGGCCAGGAGGTAGCACAGTGGTAGCATGACTGAACCCAAATGAGAAAGGTTCTGGGTTCACATCCTGGGACGTGAACTTGCACATTCTGATGTTCTAGTATGTCTAGGATTGGGGTACATTGAGGCATGGGGACCTGTTTGAGATGCCTATTTCTCTTGCTGTCTTTATCTATCTCTCATCCTCATGGGAGAGATAAATGGGTGAACTTTTTGAAAATGCTCAATAAGGAGTTGGCCCATGACTTGGTGGTTGAAGAAGCCAGATCCTACATGGCTGACCATACTGTATAAGTCCCAGTCCCAGTGACTTGAAAATCATGCCAGGCACATGTATGTGTGTCCCTAATCCTGACAGGATAGAGAAATAGAGAAGAGGTTGTAGTGTGACCATCCCCCAATGGGGAAGTGCTTTCTCCTTCTTTCTGTGTCTTTCTCCCTTTCTCTCTCTGGTGAGTGTATTTGTGCTCTGGAAGTAAAAAAAACAACGGCCAATAAGAATGAAAAAAACTCACACTCCTGAAAAAAACAAAAACAAAACAAAACAGCAACAACAAAAACACACCTTTTTTATAAAAAAAAAAAATGTACTAGAAACTATAGACTGACTGTGTCTCTCTTTTTTCTGAGTTTCTCCTCTTCCTCCAGGAAGAGAACTATTAAGAAAAGTTATCCTCAGCAGATTATTGGCTGCTGAATTATAAAATTAGAGAAATTGGATGTGGCTTTGGCTTTAGGTCTATTTCCCCTTTCCTATTCCAAAATGGAATCTTAAGTGAAAAATTGCAGCATCTCCACCCCGTAATGAAATGTGCAGAAGAAGTGAAAAATGCATCACTTTACCCCATGTGTATGCACTACATCATTACACCACTGAGAATGTTTCACTAATGATACAGAACATATGGGGGTCTTACATAATGAACTACAATGAGGTACATTAAAAATATAGATGAGTTTAATTTTATATATATTATCCAATTGATTAAAAAAACTTTTATAAGGCAGTTTCATGAGACTTCTGTGATGGCAATTATTCCCACTGGTGGGGTCCAGACTTTGTTATTACAAACTTTACACCAGCTTCAGTATGAAGTGGTCAAGTTAGCCAAGATGAAAGATATCCTAAGGTCCAAATTCTTCTTTCTCTTAATAATCGGATTGGAAGCTCATTCCATTCACATTTTCTGTATACTTGCTGTAACTCTGAGAAAGGATCGCTGGTTCAGTTTAACATTTGCACTCATGCTAGCCACTTTGGTTTCTCACACAGATGGTTGCTCTCTCCTTCCTCCTCTCCAGAAAGAAATAAAAAGAAGCATGAGGCATTTTTCAAAAGTTGCCACTCTTCTGCCAAAGAGCTGTGAAATGCAACTTAATAGAGAATATGAACATTTCCTTATACAACGTATAATCAGACTTTATACCCTTAAAGAAGTAAGGAACAATTTGACTTATAGTTCGTACTGAATTTGTATGATGTATCTTTTCATCACATTCATATTAAAATTACCTGTTTAATTCATTTGTGCACTAAAATCTCCATCTATAGTATTTTTGGAGAGTGAAACTTTAAGCCTTTAAAGAAGAGAATAACTATTTAATCGTATTTTAAACAGTTCTGATTTTTGTATAATGGCCTCTACATCCAGCAACAGGCTTGAACAATTCAGAAATTCCCATCTTAGCTTAAAACTCAGAATAAAACCCAATTTTCTGTTAGGATAATTTTATATAACCCCTGTTACATCTCAATTCTGAAAATAATTAGAGTAAATTAGATCACAGGAAAGTTTAATTAGCCAGGCATAGTTTTGAATTAAAGTTCATTTTCTGTGAAAATGAGGAAAGCCCGAATGCTCGGCTGTTCATTCCGTGATGGTTTAGCAACATACATCAATGGCATCTGAGGCAAGCTTGGGCGAGCAGTGGCCTGGGCGGTGATGTGTTTGCTGACCCCACACTGGAGACAACGCCTTAAAAGCTGAATGATCACGAGGGAAGGTTAGAGCACATCAAGACCCAACTATTTCCAGTGCATTTAAACTCCAGGTTCAAACTTCCTGCTTTTGATCATGTGTTCGTGATTTTCACATTTCTTGAGAAGTTCATTACTTGAGCAGCTATTGTTTGATTAAAAAACTTTTTTTTTTCCTCATTTCCATATTGTATCTGCTTGGAAGCCATAGGATGATTTTGTATCTGAACATTTAAGCATGAGAATGATGCATATGTAAGATGGTGACTTTTATGATTTCACTGTTTTCACTACTGTGCTTTAATTTTGCTCACATTCATGTTATAGGAGTTTCCACAAATATGGTCTATACAGCCTGTGGCTGAATATTTACTTTGTATACCATAGAGGATTTGGCAAATCTTGTACTGATAATTAATGCCTTTAATTAAAATTTATTTAGTCACAGTGACTTAATTTAGATTAAGGTAGGTAATTAAGCTCTACCTTTAATGCCTGACTCAAATCTTCACTCTTTCAATAAGTTTCCCTGAACCCCTCACTAGTGAGTTTTCCCTGCTCTTTTATAATAGCCTTGTAGTCAGTCATAGATTATTTATGCGTTCTTTTGACCTTCACATAAGTCAGAGACTTTCTATCATCCATATTTGTATTTTCCACAGCACTTAGCATGGGATTTTGCCTAAAATAGGTACTCCATATTTACTTCCTGATCATCAGTGTGAAGAGGTATGTGTAATTCATACCGCGTGGTTTTGTGATACATCTATGTGCAGTGAAAACATATGAATTTCTTCTTTAGGTGTAATAGCTCAGGGTCTAAGTGGTTACCACCACCATTTCCTCTGACCTTTTTATTTATTTCAGTTCAGATCAGTGATTCCACTGTGGGAAGCAGGAATCACACCAGCCAAAAATCATATTAAATCAATATTTTGTATCCTAAGTGGAAAGCCTTCAAACATGGAATTTAGCAGATCATACAGATCAACCATGAAATTAAATTTAACTTCTCCTGAATATAGTGGGTCATAACAGAACATTCTTTCACAGAAGGATGCAAAGAAAATCAATAAAGAATTACTGACCACAGAAATAATTGGAAGTATTTGTTCATAAATTATTCTCAAATTAAAGAATATCACTCTTTTACTTTGATTATAATTTGTCCAACAAACTTTTTTCTGTACCTTTCATTCACAGTAGTTTAAATTTTCAAGGATAGCCACTGGTTCTCATTAAAATAAATATTGGGTTGTTGGAAAAGTCATGACATATTTTTCCATGCAAAAATGCATCATGACTTTTCTGATGACCCAATACATTTTGTGCTGAGGATTAATATTTAATTTTGTATGATTGTTAATGCTTATTTTATATCGATAATTTAATTAACTAAAAGGTGTATTATCTTCACAATGATCGTAGTTACATTATAACTGATTAAAATTTATCAAACATTAGAAACAAAAGGCAAAGAAAATTTGCTGAGGATTATGCAGCAGAGCAGGGGCAGTGTCGGGTTAGATACACATCATTTTCTCCTGTTGGTAGGATGTAGAGCCGTGAGTCTTGTCTTGTGAGTCTATTATCTGAAACTGGTTTATCTATTGTAATGTTTTAACCAGGATTCTGTATATCCCCCTCATAATTTCCATTTTTCTCTCACATGTTTCCAGACTTACACTTGAGTGTTATGTCTGATATTGGAAATTTGAAATGCTTCAAATAAAATGGTGAAGGCACATTTTGAAAATATGAGGAAAATGACCTTATTTTAGTAACAGGTTTACTGAAATCAACTTGTCCATTTAATAAGGAGAGTTATGGAAATAAGGGGATTTACTTAGGAAAACAATCCTTCCAACCTTATCTGAGTCGAATAAGTATTTAAGAATTTTGACTAAAATATCATTGAATTGTGTACTTTGAATGAATGGATTTTATGGTCTATAAGTTATATATTAACAAAAGTGTTAAAAATACATTTCCTTTATAGTTGCTGGCTATCTATAAGTGAGTAAACATAGAGTCACTCAGAGTTAGCTATTTAGAATGGGTGTCATTTTTGCCCAAAGATTTGAAAGGTAAATGACTATAACTTTTTCAGTTTAAAAAACTAGAGGCCTAGAATGATTTGAAAACTATCTCACAGTGAGATAAAGGCAAAGGCAATTTTCAGTTTATTCATCTAATTACATAGGTGCAAAACTTGCCACTTGACGCTCCCACAATTCATTGCATTGTACCCTATCTTTCAAGATGAATGCTTTTTATAAAATTTCAGGCATCATATAGTTTTAAAATAGTCAGAACAATCATTACAGGCCCCAGAATCTAATGTATCTTGATTAAATAAGGCTGGGTATAAATACATATTTCTGTGGGTAAGGAAAAATGTATTTCCTTGGTTCCTATTTAATCAATCTTATTATACATGTACTTTGTTTTAAGATAATTCAAATTACTTTTGGAAAGGTTTGTAAGAAACTATGAAATGTAAAAATCAAAAATGGACTGGTGGCTTTGTTGTTACATTGTCTATCCTGACAATTTTCTCTAAATCAAATGTTCTGTATTTTTACATTATTGTCTGCCTATATGTTTGAAGCCATTTATTTATTTCTTGAAAGAGAGGGAGGGAGGGAGGGAGAGCGAGCGAGCGAGCAAGCGAGCCACTCTCAACACAGTCTCATGAAGCAATCTGTTCTACCCTTCCCAGCTATAAGGGAAGGGTATGTACTCACTGGCGGGTACATATACATGCCTGGTGTTTACAGGTATAGGAAACAAACTCTCTATCTTGCATATGGATCCAGCATTGCTGAGCAATGTGGCACTGCAGCTAGCCCATAAAAGTTATTTTTAATGAAAACTTTTTAGCTTTCATCTGTTAACTAAAATAGAGCACTATACTCAGAGGAAGTATCTATTTCATTGCACCATATTGAGATTGAATTCACTATAAAAAGAAATAACTTTTTTAAACTTTTATTTATTTTTAGCTCTAATTTTAATTTCATTTTAAGAAATACGTGCCTCATGTTTACAGCCAAAAGAATGGTATATTTGCAAAGATAAGGAAGCTATGCTTGGGCCTGTTGGTGGCATGGTGGGTAAGTTGACTGGATTCCACATGGCGGACAGCCCAGTCCTAAACCTAGTGGTTTGGAAAACATTATGGGAGTATTTGCCCAAAATCTGAAAGGAGAAATGAAAAAGAAGGGATTGTGGTGTGACAATCCTCCTCACTTTCTCACCCCCAACCCCGTAAGAGCATGTGGCCCTTAGCAAAGGAAAAAAAAAAAAAAGAAAGAAAGATGTGTTTTATTATTTCAAACAATAACCTATGTTTAACTAGGAAATTAGAAGAAGACTAAAATTAATGGGAAGACATTTCACATTCCATAGCAGGAAAGAATTCTTCAGAGCCAATTCTTCCTAATTTTATGTTTAATTCAGTTTTATTCCAAATCCCAGCCAGATGCTTTTTCCTAAAATATACATTTTTGTTTGTTTGTTTTGTTTGTTTTGTTTTTGAGAGAGAGATATTTGCTATAGGGCATGTGCACTTGCCAGAAAGACAAAGAGAGACAGAAAGAAAGTGAGAAATTCCTTTTCCTTCATTTTCCTCTGGGGATTTTGGGCACACACATACATGTACCTGGTTTTGTTTTTGTTTTTTTTTAGAGGTTTTTGCAATAGGCGCGTGTGCTCACCCAAAAGATAGAGAGAGATAGAGAGATAGAAAGTGAGAAATCACCCCCCAGGGGGGATGGCCACGCCGCAATCCCTTCTCCTCCATTCTCCTCTTGGGATCTTGGGCACGCACGCACACGCTCCCAGCATGAGTTTAAGCCAACGGGTCCGGGACTTGAACCGTGGTCGACTACATGGGAGTTCAGCAACATAGCCATTATGCTAACTGCTGGTCCCAACACTCGGTATTAGTTTTAAACTGTCAGGCCTGGGACTTGAACCATGGTCAACTACGTGGGAGTCCAGTGACATAACCATTACGCTATCTTCTGGCCCCGATTTTACTATTATTTTAAAATTGATTTAAAAAATTAAAGGGTGAGACAAGATAAGAAAATTTTAAAAAAAGAGAGCAGTAATTGAAAGTAAATTTATATAGAATTTTTAAAAACATAACAAAAATACAGTGATAAAATCTGTGGTACTGGCATATGGATAAGTGACAATAAAAATGGAAAGCAAATACACACACACACACACACACACACACACACACATGCACACCTTCTATAAATGTACTAGAATTTAAATGAAATGGCAAGAATAAAAGAAGCTGCATCCTTTGGAGTTTGCTTTGGATAGCAGAAGAATATATATATTATCTCTTTCAGACTCTGCCCAACATAATCTCCCCTTCTGCTTATAGAGGCTGTTGTTCGTGGGGAGCTAGCTAATTTAACCAAGGGATTTATCTGCATATTTTGAAGCCATTATAAAGAGAAACTCTGATTTCTTTGAAGCCATTATATAAAAAAAAATTCTGATTCCAAAGCATGGCTTGTTCTTTGTAAAGCTAAAGCCAGAAGGTTGGGTTAGGACACCTTTTTGACTGTGAGTGCTATCTTAGGAAATGGACTCTGAGATAAATATTTTTTCTGCAAACAGTTTATTTTGGAGGTGTTCCCAGGAAATATAGGGAGGGGTGAAGACAGGAAGGGAAGGGAGCGGCCCAGATAGTTTTTGTTATCAAGCACCTTACCTTCTAGGCAAGTACGTATGTGTATATCTATATATCTCTATCTGTCTATCTATCTATCTATCTATCTATCTATCTATCTATCTATCTATCTATAGCATCTTGACCACTCTAAGGAGAAATAATTGTGGCTGTAATCTAGGAGTACCATGGAGAAATTTTACACATAGTGATGCTTCATAATGTATTTTGGGCATGCAGGCACATGCCTGGCATGTTTTTCAAGCCATTGAGTTCAGGACTAAAACTATACATTCAGCTGTGTGGGATCAAGCCACCTTGCCACTATGCCACTAGATGGACCACAATAAATATTTTAAAAGAACTGAACTGTTAATATATTGACACCACTTTTGAAAAATAATTTTGAAATTTAAAAGATTCTTAAGACTGCCTGCACGCCTTAATATAGGAATCATACTGCTAAGAATCTATTCCTATGAAATAGAGATATGGCCAAAGGTTTACATATAAATGTAGTATTATATAAGGCTATCATAATGACAAAAAGTCTTGAAAGAATCTAAATGTGAAATAATGCAAAGATAAAGAAGTTATGATATGGCCTTAGGATGAAACATTATAGAGACATATGCTTTTGTGGGCTGGCCCCATGGCATAGTGATTCAAGGAGTCAGATCCCACATGGCCAACCACAGCTTAGATCCTAGCCCCAGCAGCCTGAAAAATATGGCAGATGCATGTATGTGCTTGTCCCAAATCTGAATAGACTGGAGATATAGAGAAGGGATTATGTGATGAACACCGCCCATCGGGTATTGGTGAGGGGTTGCTTTCTTCCTTTCTTTATCTCTCTTTTTGTCTCTGATGAGCACATGTGCCCTCTGACAATTAAAACATTGTGATTTTAATGAATCATTAACCTGGCCTTGAATTACAGTAGTGGGTGTACATGGCTGAGGGTGGCATAGTGGAGGAGACGACAGGAGCATACCTTGAAGTTGACCATAATCACTCTAATGGAGACTACAGTTGGGTGAAGGACAATTTAGAAGGTCCTAGTTCCAAACTTTTCTGTATCGTTTAAGTGTTAGGGTTCTGTGTAAGTTCCTAAAGGAAGGAAAATTAAAAAAAAAAAAATTTAAACTGGATTTCCTAGGGTTGGGGTACTTGCTAAGTATGGTTAGATTTGAATAATAAATATATCACACAGGATGTAGAATCTCTTAGTGATGAGATTATAGGTGATTTTCATTTTCCTGTTTATACTTTTCAGCATTTTATTTAAGCATATGTTCATGACACTAAGGATTCCCAGCTTATCACTCTAGCATATCTTCTAGATGTTTAAGAGAGACTGCTTTCAAATCCACATTATAATTTTAAGCTGTAGAGAAATGGAGACTTTGAAAATGAAATTATTTTCCCAATAATTTTCATATTTTAATAATATAAAACCAGATTTAGGAAGGATATATGTAAAGGAAATGAGATAACAGCAAGAATGTAGGCTGTACTCAGGAAACAAACATCAAGAAGATGTTACTTGGAATGAGCTTTCAAGACAATTCTTTTAAGAAGTCCTGACACATTGGTACCAGCATAGTTACGTTGCTGGACTCCCACAGAGTTGACTGTGGTTTCAAGTTCCAGACCCAGCGGCCTAGAACACGCCTGGCACTTGTGCATGTGTGCCCAAGATCCGGAGGGGATAACAGAGGAGAAGGGATTGTGGTGTGGCCATCCCCTTCTAGGGGGTGACTTCTCTCTATCTGTGTCTTTGTTGCTCTTTGTCTCTCTGGCAAGCACACTCACCCTATAGCAAATATCTCTCTTAAGAAGGAAAAAGTCCTGACTGATTAAAGACCATTTCATTCATTTCTAAGAGGTTAAGTATTCAGGCATTTTGGATAAAATTGTGAGTAGTAACTTTAGAAGCACTGAGCTGAATGTGGGGTCCAGGACCTCTTCTATGACTTTTTATGTGGGAAAGTGGGCCTCCTCCATTCAGCACCCAGCCTATCCTTCCTGGTTGTAAAAGGGAGTTTCTATAAATCCTTATTGAGCTTTGGTTGCATCTCTGAAATATTTGCAAATATGAATGAATATTAATTTAATAGAATCTGAGGTACAATTCATCTTTTGAACTGCCCATTTAAGTTTACAAACTACATGCCAACTAGTGATTGCATTTTATTCAATCCCTTTTAGCTTTAAAACTGGGAACGTAAATGTTCACAAAAGGCCCAACCTCAGAATCTCAAAAAAAAAAGAACCAAATCAAAATCAACCCTTTTTAGGTTGGATAAATAAGAAGGAATCTCACATCTCACATAAGGAGATGTGTGTGTATGCATATATCAAATATATTATATAATTATCTATTTATATATAATTTGTATGATTATATAAAATGTATAAGTATATTTATATATAACACATATTTATCTATAGCTATACATACAGAGATGAATGTGCAAAGGAGATTCTAAAGTTTTATGGAGAAGCAGTATTAGCAAAAAACTATGCATAGACTTCAAGGATTTTTTTTTGCACCAAAATAAACTCCTACCTTAATTCCATTTGTCCACCAATTTTTCAAATCTCCTTATGTGTGTCTGTGTGTCACATGTATAATTATATATATCATATATTGATATATAATTCCATGTATTTATATATATATTATATACAGCTATATACATGCACACACACACATACATATTGCATCTTAGACTAAAGTTGCTCATGTAGAGATTATTGTTGGCATTTTTAATTAACTTTTTTGCTTCCTTCTTTTTAATATTTATTTTATTTTAATTTTATTTATTCATTCATTTATTTTAATTTGACCAGAGAGAGCCAGACACATAGAAAGAGAGGGAAAGTGAGAAAGCAAGCTACCAGGTCTAAGACTTGAACCGTTGTCAGCATTGTGGGAGTGTCCAGCACCTTAACCACCACACCTCCTGCTGGTCCCCCTGCTTCCGTTTTTTTAAATTCATAATTGAGAACACATGTGCACATGAGCGAGCTAGCGAGAGAAGCACCGTTGATAGGGTCTTGTCATATTATTTTTATTTATTTATTTTTTTGCAGAGGTTTTTGCCATAGGGTGCGTGTGCTCGCCAGACAGAGAGACAGAGAGACAGAAAGCGAGAAATCACCCCCCAGGGGGGATGGCCACGCCACAATCCCTTCTCCTCCATTCTCCTTTCAGGATCTTGGGCATGCACACACACACGCCTGACGTGAGTTTAAGCCACCGGGTCTGGGACGCGAACTGCAGTTGACTACATGGGAGTCCAGCGACTAGTCATTACACTAACTGCTGGTCCCGGTCTTGTCATGTTATGATCTCCTTCCTCCACTCCTCCAGCTTGTCAGCATCTCCAGGCAGCAGTGCTGAATGTGCTTCCTATCAACTAGGCCAGGGATCTGAACAACTTCCACTCCTCAGTCATGTGACTTCCAGTTCACTACACTACTGAGTATGCCACTAAGACTGGGCAGATGGATGGTATTTTAATTTATATTTTCATTTTAAGCTTCTTGAGACATCTAAAACTGACTTCAGTTCTACTTTATGAATAACAAGAAGTCTAGTTAGTACAGTACCACTATGTCATTTGCTCAATGGGACTATGCAATTCTGTACCACAAGTGTTAAATCATTCTTCCTTATAAAGCTGATAGAATCCAGTAAACTCAAATCAAATGTTAAATAAATGATTCTTTATTTTTTTTAATTGCAAAAGAAGCATCCACCTCTTTCTTTCTCTACCATGGTTTGCTTTTAGTTTTGGGTCTTTGACTTATCAACCTAGTAAATGTTTTGGTACAGTTTGCTATATTACTCAAAAGATATATTGACTGGCAGACCCATTTATTTTTCTATTTACAAAAAAGAATAAGAAAACACATACACACAAACAACACGAAGGAGAAGGGAAAGAAATAAATTGTTTAAAAATTCACTGAAAATCATCATCTCATTTGAGCACGAAGAGGAACTCAGAGACAAACTATGAGCTAGAGAAAAGGAGCGTGCCTAGGATGGCATACTTTGGTGTGATACCGTCTTTCAGATGGCTTTCATTTTCATGCCCAGGAGTTGAGCATCTTAAAAACAGAAAAAAGCTGGATATTGCATATAAAATTTAGAGAATTGGGTATTGTCTACTAAAGCAACAAGATTTACGAGAAACGTCTGGCTCAATTGCATTAGGGAAAAAAATGATTTCAAAGAAATCGCTTCCCTGCCTTTTAAAATGAAAACCATCTGCAATGAAAAATTTAAAATGATAAATCTTCTCCTTTCACAATGGTACTGATAAATGGTGAGTTATCTTTCTCTTTTTTGAAGGAGCAGAATAAAGATATAGAAATATATGATATTTGTGAATACAGACTTTAGATTAAATATCTATATACTCTTTTTCTGGAATTTTTAATAAGAATATTCTGTTATTATTGTGTGATACTATGGGAACTATTGCAAGGAAACTTCAGGCTGTAATTTAATAGAATTGAAGTTTAATAACATTTGACCTTTCTTAACTATAAAATAAAAAAACGCTTATCGAAACACAACAAATAAGGTGATTTCAAATCCATGGGGCATATTTAAGACAAGAGCTGTTTAATGTAGTAACATTTTCAATTAGTTTATACAATCTTATATTTATGTTGTATGTTCAATAATAGCTATTTTTTACAGTAAAATCTTTTCACTTTGATAAAAGCTGCAGATTCCAGCATTTATTCAGAATATAAAAGATGTAATATATACATAATTATTGTCGGTTTTTTTTTCCTTTTTTAATTAGCTTGCTTACACACACACTTGTCTGTGTGACTGAAGTGATCGAAGTACTAAAGCTACATGTTAACTTTTTTTTGGTTCTATACTATGAAAGCATCTAGGTAACTGTGTCCATTGTTTCAGTTTACCCAGATCCTAACAAATGATGAGAACCTAATAGATGGCAATGACTGAATTCACAGAAAATTCTCCATTATTCATCTAGAAGGCACTGATTCACACGTGGCTTACTCTGAAGCAGGAGTGAGTGGAACTGTCCTTAATGGTGGTGTCTATTGCTTTCCTCAAAAATAAGGGCAACCAGGCGCCTTTGGAAACATGTGAGTTTAATTGGCAATTCTGGTGCCTACTTTACTAGTCATAAACTAGGTAATTGTTTCCTAATACAACCTGGCAGTGCCATTGAGGGCAGATTATACAGACCTGCCATCCTGAGGTGTTCTAAACAAGTGACAAATCATTAACAGCAAGTCTCTGGATCTCCATGAAGTGAGCTCTGTGGCTGCTATTGGAAGGAAACAAGACCAGAGAGGAGAAAGGGAGATCTGAGTAGGCAGAGGCTGCAGCATTAATGACTGGCGTTGTCAGCACTCTGTGCTGGGATGACTGCCGCTTTCACCTTCTTCTCAGGGGTGTTGCTATGGGTACCATCTCGGAGGTGTCATAGAAAAAAAGAGCAGGAGGTAGACTGATGAACAACATAAGGAAGTAAAGGATATGCAACGGCATAACAATATAAAGACATCCTTCCAATACAAAGGAGTGTGTTGCATACTTCGATAGGGACCCATTAAATATGGAGGATGGCAGGCAGGAGAATTGGTTGAATTGTCAACAAATGACAAATAAAAGGTGCTTTGGAATTATTTTACAGCCCCAATTATCTATAAAGATAATCGTAGTACTGGACCTTTATCACTTAGATACAATCTTTTGTCACTAAATTAATTTATGAGCCCTTGGGAGTTGTATGCATGTGTGGTGTCTGGGTGTTTTTGCAGTATGGCAAGACTTGGGAAACTGATCATTATTTTAAAGGCTGTGTTTTTTTTGTTTGTTTGTTTATTTCCCTCCACTCTTTTCAAACTCCTCCCTCTCATGATCAGAGATTCTGTGAATCCCTAGCACTTCGACTTTGGAATTAAACATCATGGTAAACTTCCCTCTGTAAATGTTAATCATCATTAGCCTAATTCTTTGTGTATCATACTTTTGCCTCTGAATAAAAGTCAGAAAAAAACATTAGGAGAATTATAACAAATCGCAGCATTTCGATGATTATGTAGCAGTTGTCAGATTTCTTCCTAGCAGAGTTGGAAAAGTGACATTTTCTTAGTCACCGAAGTTTATTCAACTTATTAAAGTAGCACAAACAATGCTGAGGTGGAAAACAGGTTTTGCTACCAACTTTTATTATTATGTTATAATCAGAGTCCAACTATATATATGTATATGAGATTATTAAAAAATAGTCTGGTGAGAACACAGAGCAACTTCCCCTCATGGTTTGACTGGAAACTTAGAGGGCCTGTGTTATGGGTCATGTGGCATTCAACCTTTCCAAACTGGCTTGAATAGTTTCTGAAATAAATATAGCTAGAAGTTTTTATTATTTTGTTTTTGTTTTCTTCTCCTTCCTCTTATTTATTTATTTTTGCTTTTGTTTTCTCATTTTAAAATCATGGTGGTTGCTGGGAATGTCAACCAAAATAACATTCATACTCTGAAACCACTGCCATTATTTTCACACATATATCATATAACTGTCATTGGAAACCAAATTCTGGGGTGATTTGACCAAACTCTTGGGAGACTGTTGCAGATACTTTTCTGTCAAAAATATGTTTTTACTAAACTCATACTAAAGGACCCTTGGCCCTGACCCTACTGAATATTTATTTTTTGTAGGCATCAATTTACTTAGGCAAAGAAACAGGAGAAGTTCTTAGGATGAGGTCCTGACTTTTCCAGACACTTCTCTTTTTCTGGCTCTAACTTAAGGTATAGGCCATTGTTAGAGCTAGGAGTAGCTATTTATGGGAAAATAAAATTGAATTTGATGAAGTAGTGAGGGCAAGGTCAACTTGAAAATGTAGAGAATACCTTATCTTTATTTATTAATTTGTTCATAGATTCAACATTTATGAAACAGCTCTCATGCACCAGGTACTGTACTTGTCATTGGGGGGGAATGAAGTTGATTAAGATAAAGGCCTTTTCCAAGGAGCTTGCAGCCTAGAAGACACAGTATTTAAACCGTTTATTGTATAATGCTGTGTGTAGGATGCATGTATAATAGTGTGATCTGAGACATCTAGAAGTGAGGAAGTAGTGAGCAGAGTAATTCACCAGGGGCTTCCAGTGTATCAAGTAAAAGGAATGCTTTTATTTTGAAAAAGACTCCTAGATATGAAAAACAACTTGAAGTTTAAGAATAAGAAAAAAAAAAAGGTACATTGGAGATAGTATTACAAACTCCTTCTTAGGGTTAAGATGGATGCCAATGTAATGAATATGGTTAGAAGAATCTCAGAATGGAATTAAAAATTTAGGCCTTCACTACCTACATGTTATTATTTACACTTTGAAAGAAAATGTTTTTTGTTGACTTAATGTCATTCATTATTCTTACGAATTGTGCCTTTATGGCAAAGTAAGAGTTAAAGGCTCTTATTAGTTGTTTCTGGATTTGACCTGTATAATTCTGGGAGTTTTTATAATGGAGTTTCTTGAAACCAATTATTGCCTTTTATTATAGGGTTCAAAATAATTTTTCTTCCAACGATGATGTCAATTAACATTTAGTTCAGCAAGAATAGTAGTGAAAAGAAATTGTTTCTATTGAAAAACTCAATCAGCCTTCAATTAATTTTAATTCTATCACTAAATTTGGCTAGTTTTGTTGTTCTGAATTTCCCTTACTTCTCCATATTTGAATATTGTTTGCAGATACTAGAAATATTTGGAGTAATATGTGCAGTTTATAAAGTTACTAGCTCAGCGTTGGTACTTACTGAACAATTAATAATGCCGCTTGTTATTAGTCAACGATAAAAGTAACACAAATTAAATCTTGCAAGATAGCCAGAGGCCATCAAATCATTCTCCTCAGTATTACAAATTTTAGTAAATTTTATAAAATTATCCAGCCTATTTAAAAGTTGAATTTAACATATTTACAACCTCCAAATAAATTACAGCATGATTATAAATTGCTTTGGAATTTTTTTTATACTCAAAAAAGGTCAAGTTTTACGACAATGTAAAATTTAGAGCCTTTATTGAAATATGTCTTTGAGAAAGCTGCTAGGAATTTTTTATGTAACCATCAAATATATAAACACTTGTAAAGGACAGTGTATCTATATATACATACATATGTGTATATGTGTATATGTATGTGTGTGTGTATTTATACATATTTATATAAAGCATGTGTGAATATACATTCTCATATTTATCTGTACATATGTCTGCCCCTGCATCTGGAAGAATATATTTATGTTTGTAGAGAGCTGGTCCAGTGTTCATATCCAAATGCAAATTTTGACTCTTAGAAGCACATTTTCAGATTTGTATCTCTTCCTTTCTTAGTAGTGTTGTCAGTTGCTGTATTTCTTTGCTGGTTTCCACTTTTTCTTCCTCTGTAGCATCCCCCATGAAGTGGCGCTGAAAGATCACGTTAGCACAGTTCCATGATGTGAAATACCACAAGTCTGCAATTTTTTGGTCTTGAGAGCATTGCTGGGCTGAAAGGATGGAAATCTTTCAGTAATTATACCAGTTTGTATTCGTCTCACATTTGGGACCAAATACAAATCCGATCCACTCTTTCTCCCTGTGAATATTCATAAAAAACAAAGTGCCAATTCTGGGCTAATCATGTATGGAACCAAATATGTTGATGAGTCCTAAGTATATACTGTATGTATGTATACATAGGAATATATATATTTATACACACTAATTTTGCTGGTGTCCTCCTCTTGCAATTTGTTTGTTTAGTATAGGGGTTGCTGTTATAATGTGTTAATAAGCTGCTGAAAGCTTGGCACCTATTACTTGAAATGACAGCTATGTTAGAAGCCTATTAACACTCCATAGCAGCAGCTCTGCAGCTACTAGAAATGAATTTCAAAGAAGGTAAATGAACAAAAGCGATTCATATCTCTAAGGAAAGCAAATACCATGCCCAGAACCATATACACTTTGAAAATGTACAGTATATAAAATGAAAAACCTCTTTCGGCTAAAGAAACAGCGGAAGAGAATATTTGGAGTAAGGAAAACAGACTAAGAGATTTCCAAACAACCTTGAAGACATAAATGTAAAGGATACTGAGCATAACTTCCTCTCTTTGTTTCTATTGTATTTAAACGAGTATCATGTCAAACTTAGTTATAGGAATAGAACAGTACAGATAGAGGAAATTCACTTTTCTCTCCATGAGAAAATTTTAAATCATCTGGATTTAGCTCAAACTTTTCTTAGTCTTTGAGTTTAGAAGGACACTCTTTACCATTGTTCTAAGTTCAGGCTCCTTCTAGTCAGTCCACTTCACCTTTGAACCAATACTTTCCTTTTGTCACTGAAATTTTACAAGAAGGCTAAAAGTCCTGGGTAAACTTTAACTTTGATAATAAAAATGTGCCAAGGTAGGATGAGAGTAGATGTCTTTTTTATTTCTCTTATGTGGTATAGAATGTGTGTGTGTGTGTGTGGGATGCATGTGTGCACACGCGTGTATGGGAGAATGGAGGAAGATAATATACTGATACTCAAGAGAATACAATTTCATAATTTAGATTAAATTAAGTTTCAATTGTACTAAGTTTTAAGGGCCAGGCTTTTGAAATCAGTTATAAAGGAAAACACAAAAAGACATTTAAATTTCAACTTATATGCAGAAAATAGAAATCTTAGCTTTCAGAGTTATTATAAAACTAGCAACCAAAGGCTGTAATAGGCAGTTTCGTATATGGAATAATTTATGTTACTTCTCTCTCTTTAATAGGGACTCTAGTGCCTAGGACACAGTACTTCGAGCACTATCTTTAAATTCATGACACCGTATTATCTATTACATTTAACATGTATGCACCATGCAATTAATTATCTTTCTGCATATGGTTCCTGTGCCCTCTGAAAAGAAAGCTTGAAATGTCTTTAAGAAATAGAAGAAGAATAGACTCTAAAAATCTGATTAAATAGGAACCAAACCTATTCTTTCTGTGCACATGTATGTATGCATACACTAATTAGTCTTCACAAATCAATTTGGGACATATTATTGTCATGTGAGAGGAAAGAGGTGGGGGAAAGGCAATTCTTTTATTACTAAGACTCAGTACAAAATGTGTTTTGAATATGGTCTAAATAAAAGTCCAATTTTCCAGGTCCACCACACTATACTTGCTCTTTGAGTCACTAACTAGAAATTTTCTTACCTGAAATTCTATCAATCAAACCTTAATGTTTAACTAGTCCCTCTGTACATCAACTGTACGACAACGATCACTAATACTCATTAAGATGAACTTAAAGGCAGTCAAACAAGGTAATTTTTGGCTTTTAAAATCACTGACAGTTTACTTATGCTCAATGTTGTGTTGTTTGTAAGAATAAGTTTTTAGAGACCAGCAGATAGCGTATTGGTTGCATCGCTGAACTCCCACATAGTCCACAGTGGTTCAAGTATCGGACCTCGCAGTTTAAAACTCATGCTGGGCGTGTGTGCGTGCGTTCCCAAAATCCCAAGAAGAGAATGGAGGAAAAGAGATTGCAGCATGGCCATTCTCCCCAGGGAGGTGGTTTCTCACTTTTTGTTTCTCTGCCTCTTCAGCAAGCACATGCGCCTTATAGCAAAATTCTCTCTTAAAAAAAAAAAGGAATAATTTTTTAGAAATGGATTTTAACATCTTAAAAATATGTAATCCACATATGCTACAGACAGTAACTCTATATTCAGAGCATTTGATTAACTCTAACACTCTACTCCATGTCTAGCAGAGAACAGGCTAAACAAACTAAGAGACATTTATTAGAATTTTCAAAAGATTGCATTTAGAAATGCCAACTACCAATTATTTGTGATTTGCCAAATATTATAATGTTCTGAATTTATCTATGAAGTAGAATCTGGTCATTCAAACAATAAAATAAACAAACAAACAAAAAAAGTATGTAACATTGATAATCCCAAGTTAGTCAAAAATTAATGTAATTCCTTTTTTTTCTACTTTTGAAGACAATTTTGTATTGGTGACATAACTTTTTTTTTTTTCTTTTTTTGGAGAGGTTTTTGCTATAGGGCGCGTGCGCTCGCCAGACAGACAGAGAGAGACAGAGAGATAGAAAGCAGGAAATCACCCCCCAGGGGGGATGGCCACGCCGCAATCCCTTCTCCTCCATTCTCCTCTCGGGATCTTGGGCACGCACGCACACGCGCCCGGCGTGAGTTTAAGCCGCCGGGTCCGGGACTCGAACCGCAGTTGACTAGGTGGGAGTCCAGCGACATAGCCATTACGCTAACTGCTGGTCCCGGTGACATAACTTTTAACCTTTTATTAAAAATATAATATATACGGACCAGCAGGTGGCGTGGTGGTTAGGGCGCTGGACATTCCCACATGGCAGACCACGGTTCCAGTCCTGGACCTGGTGGCTTGCTTTCTCACTCCCCCTACCCCGTGTCTTTCTCTGATCAAATTAAAAAAATAATAATAAATGAATAAATAAATAAAATTAAAAAATAGTTTTTAAAATATATATATAACATATGTATGGAAACACTAATGGAGCATAGATAGATGTTCAGTCTAACAATTTACCTTGAAGGAAACAAAGGTGGCCACCACTCAGGTCAAGAAGTATCAAATGCCAAGATCATACATTTCTTTACAATTGATGCCCTCTCTTTCCCTCCCAGCCAAAGTAACCACCATCTTTACTCTTTTGCTTTTCTTTGTAGTGTCCTAGCCTAAATGTGAAGTTCAGTGTATCCACTTTTTCAACCTACATCGCTAGAAATACGCAAGATGCATTCTTTGGGTCCGGTGATAATTAGTCTCTAGTTTTTATCTTTACTTTTTTTAAACCATAGTTATATTAAATATTTTAAAGTAGTAGTCACTCTGTGGATTTAAAAACAAAGACAAAAATAAAACACAAAGCAGACCATTATTTAGAGCAGTTTCAATTTCACAGCAAAATTGGAAAGAGGAATAAAGATTTCCCAAATACTCCTGCCTCCATACATACTTACCTCTCCCATTACTAACATTCTCCACCAGAGTAGTACATTTGTTTCAAGTGGTGAACCCAATTAACGCATCATTATCACCCAGAGTCCGTAGTTTACATTAGGATTCACCGATGGTGTTATACATGATGTTGGTGTGAACAGGTGCATAATAACATGTGTCCACCATTATAGCATTATAGAGTGTACTTTCACTGCCTTAAAAATTATCTGGGCTCTGTATGTATAATGTGCCATCCTTTTTACCATAACCCCTGGCAACTACTGATCTTTTTACTGTCTCCATAATTTTTTTTTTTTAACAGAATGTTCTGCACTTGGAATCATATAGATTGGCTTCTTTTGCATGGTAATATGCATTTAATGTACTTCATGTCTTTTTGCAGCTTCATAGCTCATTTCTTTTCAGCCCTGAATAATATTCCATTGTCTTGATGTATAATTTATTTCCATCTATCTACTGATGGACATCTTGGTTTCTTGTGCATTTTGACAATTATGAATAAAACTACTATAAAATCCATGTGCAGGTTTTTGTGTGGACAGAAGTTTTCAACTCCTTTGGGTAAATAAATACCAAAGAACACAATTGCTGAATCATGTGGTAAGAATGTGTATGGTTTTGTAAGGAACTGCCAGTCTGCTTTCCAAACCAGTTATACTGTTTTTCATTCTGATCAGCAAGGGTATTACTCTATTCATTACCAGCTTTTGGTGTTGTCAGCTCCAGATTATAGATGTGCAGTGGTATCTTGTTTTAATTTGCATTTCCCTTATGACATATATATGCAATACCTTTTTATATGCTTACTTCCCATCTGTATATGTGCATTGCTGAGTTGTTTGTTAAGTTTTCTGGCCCATTTTTAAAAAAGAATTATTTATTTAATTTAATTTATTATTATTATTAATTTTTTATTTAAATTTGTTATAGGGTACATGTGCTTACCAGAAAGTTAGAAAGAAAGAGAGAGAGGGAAAGTGAGAAAGCAGGCACCATGTTTGGAACTCGAACCATGGTCGGCTATGTGGGAGTCCAGCAACCCAGCCACCATACCACCTGCTGGCCCCTATTGACCCATTAAAATTTTTTTATTTAATTTTACTAATTATTATTATTATTTTACTTTGTTTGTTTTTGTTTTTGAGAGATTTTTGCTACAGGGTGCATGCGCTTGCCAGAGAGACAGAGAGAGACAGAGAGACAGAGAGTGAGATATCACCCCCCAGGGGGGATGGCCACGCCACAATCCCCTCTTCTCCATTCTCCTCTTGGGATCTTGGGCATGCACGCACACACCCAGAGTGAGTTTAAGCCACCGGGTCCTGGACTTGAACCACGTTCGACTACATGGGAGTCCAGCAACATAGCCATTACACTAACCGCTGGTTCCGATTATTATTTTTATATATATATATATTATGCTATAGGGCCTGTGCACTCACCAGAGAGCGACGCATAGAGAGAGCGAGAGAAAGAAAGTGAGAAAGCAAGCCACCAGGTCTGGGACTCTAACTGCAATTGGCCAGGCGAGAGTCCAGCCCCTTAACCGCCACACCACCTGCTGGCCCCTTTGGCCCATTTTTTAAATCAGATTATTTTCTTATTATTGAGTTTTTATAGTACTTCATATATTTTGAATAGTAGTCCTTTATAAATATGTCTTTTGCAAATATTTTCCTCTAGACTGTCACTTGTCTTTTAATTCTCCGGACAGTGCCTTTCGCATAGGAGAAATTTTTAATTTTTATAAAGTCCAGCTTATCAATTCTATCTTTATAGATTTTACCTTTGGTGTTATATCTAAAAAATCGTAGCCAAAACCATGTTTATCTATCAATAGATTTTCTCCTATGTTATCGTCTAGGAGTTTTGGGTTTTATATTTAGGTCTTTGATCTATTTTGAGTTAATTTTTGTGAAGGTTGTAAGATCTATGTTTAGATCCTTTTTCCCCTTGTTGTATAAACTTCCAGTTGTTCTAACATCATTTGCAGAAAGTCTGTCTTTATTATATTGCCTTGACCCTTTGTCAAAGGTCAGTTGAATTGTCAGCATCATTTCAGTTTCCTTTTTCCTTATTACTAATGGTTTTAAATACTCTTTTATATGTTTATTGGCTTATCTTTTATTCCTTTTTTTCCTTATTGGTCTTTCAATGTATTAATTTTTTAAAAATCATATGAAGGCACCTTTTATGAGTTATATATGTTCCAGTTATTTTACTGTGCAGCTTGTCTCTTTGCTCTCTTACTAATGTACTGTGATTAACAGCTAATCTCTTAAAATTTTTGTTGTTCAAATTTTTTTAAAGCTCCTCTCTTCTTTCCACTCTCCCTCTATCTTTCCCTCCCTCCCTTTTCCCCTCTCTTCTTTCCTTCCTTCTGATAGAGAGAGAGAGAGACAAATAAGCACTCTTAACAAGGTCTCATGCTGCAAACCTCTCCCCCACCCACAGCACACATGTACCTTCCTAGCCAGGCAGGCATGCGTACAGTGTGTATACATCAATCTGGGAACGAACCTCAATTTTCCATGACTTCCACAATTATAGAGTATGTGCTACCACTGCACCCTGAAGCTGTACCATTGGCCAGTTAGCTGTTCGTTTTTCTAAATTTGCCTGAGGATGTGTGTGCTCAGAGAGGGGGAGAGGAAGAACATACCCTCTAATGAGGTATGGTCATGCCACAATCCCTTCTCCTCCAACTCGCCCTCCTTTCAGGATTTTGGGTACACATACACATATGCCTGGCATGTTTTGCAAGACACTGGGACTAGGATTCGAACCTCATAGTTGATCACATGGAATTTGGCTTCTTTAACCACTAGGTTAGGGGGTCAGCCTGGTTAGTTCTTTAAAGTTGAATTTTTCTAGAAATTCTTCTATTTAACTTGGACTTTTAAATTTATTGGTATATTAATATCTGCAAAGTCTATTGTGGTATCTTTTTCTCATATTGATATTTGTTATTTATACCTACTCTTCTTTTAATTTTATCAGGTTTACTAGAGTTTATAAATGTTATTTGTCACTAGAAACAAATCTGATTGTGTTGATGTTATCTATCATATTTATTTATTTTACAATTTCTCTTCTTTCTGTATTTTCATCTATGCTCTTTGTATTAAATTTGTAGTTTTTGGGAGGGAGCAGCTCTGTAACCTGGTGTTAAGAGAGCTGGATTCCATAAGTCACACTACATTTTAAGTTCTAGCTCCAGTGGCTTGAAATCATGCCATGCATATGTGGGGGCATGCCCTAAATCCCAACACGATGGAGAAATTAAGAAGGCATTGTGGCATGACCACATCCTGTTGGTGGGAATGCTTTCTTCCTCTCTGATCATTAAGTCTTCCTCTTTATCTCTAGCAAAACTTTCATCTTAAAATCTACTGTACATAATATTAACATAGACACAATAGCTTTTGTTGTTTATGTTTTTATTTTATTTTTGCTATAGAGCTCATGTGCTCACCAGAAAGAGACAGAGAGAGGGAAAGTGAGAGAGCACCCTTAGGGAAAATGGCTGTGTCATAATCCCTTCTTCTTCATTCTCCTGTCAGGATTTTGGGCATGCATGCATACACGCCTGGAATGTTTTCTAAGCTACAGGGTCCAAGACTCAAAACTGTGCTCATAGTCCTATGAGATCCAGCTGCTTTAATCATCAGGTCAACAACTGGCCCTAATATTTTATTTTTAACATTTCTGAATTCTTATATTTTAGTTATCTGTCCTAAAAACAATATTTATTTAGTTTTCATTATTTTTATTTGTCTGACAATCTTTTTTCTTTAATTGATACCTATTCACTTTATTTAGTCTATTTATATTTAATGTATTTATTGATATATTTGACTTAAGTCCTATCTTTTCAAGTGGTTTCTATTTCTCCCATTAGCTTTGTGTCTTTCTTTTACTGTGCTTATTTTCTTTTTATTTTATTATTTCTTATTTACATTTAATGATTGCATGTCTTCATAGTGTACAATATGATTTTGCAAAGCATGCATATAGTGTAGACAGTCAAATTAAAGCTATTACTATATATATCATTTTCAACAGAGAACTTTATATTCTTGCATCTGCTCAATGTTTTTTCCTTAAGTCCATTGTTTTCTATTAGAGTAATTATTTTTCATAATTTTGTTCTTTTAGTTTGGAAGTTGCATATTTATTTACCATCCTTTAGATGATTATTCTAGAGATTACAGCATGCATCCTTACAAATGTCTAATAATTATTAGTGCTCTTATACTCCTCTTAATGTCAAAATCTTAGAATAATTTTTAAAAATTTATCACCACCTTCTTTTTAGAACATACACAAGCATGCATACATACATGTGTGCACACACATACAACAAAATGGTTATATAGTCAATTTTTAATTATTAATGTATGCAATCAATATTGTTTAATATTTACTCTAATATTTACCTATTTTTGTTGCCTTTCAATCTTTAGTTTTTAGTCTTCTATCTGAAACATTCTTAGGAAGAGAGTTAGACTGTACTACCTAGTCCTTTACTGAAAATGGAAGTACTACTCTTTCTTAAAGATAATTATTTATTTTATTTGTTATTATTTTAATTTGACAGAGAGAGGGAGAGAAAGTGAGAATGCAAGCCACCAGGTCTGGGACTTGATCTACAGTCAACCATGTGGGAGTCTGTTGTTTTAACCATCACTCCACTTTCCGGGAACCAGCAGTTAGCGTAATGGCTATGTCGCTGGACTCCCACGTAGTCAACCGCGGTTCGCGTCCCGGACCCAGTGGCTTAAAACTCACGCTGGGCGCGTGTGCGTGCATGCCCAAGATCCCGAGAGGAGAATGGAGGAGAAGGGATTGAGGCGTGACCATCCCCCCTGGGGGGTGAGGGGTGATTTCTCGCTTTCTGTCTCTATGTCTCTGTCTGTCTGTCTGGTGAGCGCACGCACCCTATAGCAAAATCCTCTCCAAAAAAAAAAAAAAAAAAAAAAAAAAAAATCACTCCACTTCCCATCCCTGGAAGTATACTATTCTTACATTTGTCCTAAATAGTTCTCAGTCTAGTATGAACTTGAATGAACTTGAGTGTTTTGTTGTTTAGCGCATAGATGGATTTTACTCAAAAAAATGTTTATTATTTATATAAAGTAATCTAGAGTATGTAAGTCAATATTTTTATGTCTTCTTTTTTTTTTTTTTTTTTTTTTTTTTTTTTTCTTTTTTTGGAGAGGTTTTTGCTATAGGGCGCGTGCGCTCGCCAGACAGACAGAGAGAGACAGAGAGACAGAAAGCAGGAAATCACCCCCCAGGGGGGATGGCCACGCCGCAATCCCTTCTCCTCCATTCTCCTCTCGGGATCCTGGGCACGCACGCACACGCGCCCGGCGTGAGTTTAAGCCGCCGGGTCCGGGACTCGAACCGTGGTCGACTACGTGGGAGTCCAGCGACATAGCCATTACGCTAACTGCTGGTCCCTGTATTTTTATGTCTTCTTGACCTACTATGACCTCTACTTAGATTGGTTCATCTGAAGCAGATGAATTCATGGGAAAATGATTTATTAGCAAGTATTCCTCAGAAAAACCAGTAGAGACTTAGAAAGATGCAAAATCCAAGAATGGTAACTTGGGCTCAGTCATGAAAAGATGCTCTGAAGACCATGCTGGTCACAGCTAATATAAATTCCAGTCAAGGGCAAAAAAGAAGCCAGAATTTAGACAGCCCCTCATACCTGTCGATCATTGTTTAAGGGATGCTCCGAAGGTGACATATACCCGTACTTTCTGCTCTCCATTAGCAGATGCAAATACTAGCTATTTTCAGTGAAAGCACATTAAGAGCTGCTATGCCTATCATGGAATCTGAGAGGATATGGACAGAGAAATGAATGACTGCTACAACACTTCCAGCCCTGTCTTGACTGAGGTTCATGGCTGAAATTCAGGGAGTCCATACACTTTAATGGAAAGAAAATACATATGTATTTTCACTAATTTCTAGTGAAATTTAACATTAAAAAAATTATGAGGAAGAGTCAACAGGTGGCATAGAGGTTAAGGTTCTGGATCCCACATGGCCTGCTTTGTGGTCCAAGTCCCTATCTGATGACTGGAGTATCATGCTGAGCACATGTGCCTGCATGTCCAAAATCTGGAGAGGAGAGCGGAAGATAGGGGATTGTAATGTGTCCATCCCTCCTGGGGGTGATTTCTCACTTTCTCTCTCTTTCTAACTCTATCTCTCTGTTTTTTTCTGGCAAGCACACGCATCCTATAGAAAATACTAAAAAAAAAAATAATAAAAGGTAAAAATTAAAAAAATTTTGAGTCTAACATGAGTAGTACTTGTAAAGTATGTGTTCTTAGGTAGCACAGAGCTTAGCATGCAGTAAGTAAATTACTCAATTTATTTCATCCTTGAAGAATAACTGAAAGAAAGAATACTGAAGTTAGGGAGAAATTAATGTTTGAATTCACTGTTTTTTCAAGAGAGACATTTTTTGGCTATGTGGCATGTGTACTTGCTGGCGAGAAAGAAAGCAAATCACCCCCACCTCCCCAGGGGGGATGGCCATGCTGAAATCCCTTCTCCTCCATTCTCCTCTTAAGATCTTGGACTCACATATACACGTGCCCTGCATGAGTTTTAGGCCTCCAGGTCTGGGACTCAACCACAACTGACTGTGTGGGAGTCCAGCGACGTAAACATTATGCCATCCACTGGTCCCATGACACACAGTTTCAAAGTGAACCTCTTAGAATTTGACTAGAAAGTAAACATGTTGCTGTAATTGCTGATCATCTAATATAGAGCAATAATGACCTATTTCACTAATCAAAGATGTGATGAGGATTAATTCTAGTAGATATCATCTGTCCAGAGTTTTGAATAATATTTAAAACCTGATCAATAAGAACCAACAACTCAACTAATTAACAATGAGCATTTTTCTAAAATTTATATCTAAAAAGGAAAGGGATATCACTCACAGTACTGTCACCAGACAAGCATGCTGTCCACAACCAGCAACTTTAATAAAGAATCAAATTATTTCATCTCAGATAGGCCAAATCTCAACCCAAAATTCAGAAAGGGTGAATTCTTTCGCATTTTACTCCAGTATTACTTATGATATATAGTTTTGTATCAGAAAAGCTATCTTGGATTCACCAAAGGAAATTTCAATACTGAAGAATCTAATCATTACTTTATAAGCCAGTCAGGTAGTTGTGATGGTTTAGCCCCATGAGAAAGCTGTATACATAGGCTATAATGTATTTTCAGTTTATTCAATTTACTTCATGGGATTAAACATTCCCATTCATCGTAAGAAAAGCAAATTTTTTCTTTAAAGCTATTACCTCTAGCTTAATGGTCTTTTGAACACTGTGGTAATTCACAAGGAGTTCTCTGAAGACCTATCCCAATTCAAGTTACTTGAGAATAATATGTACTTTTTTCTTAGAGAGACTGTTCAACTCCAATCATTTCTTGAATTTAGTAACTAAATCTCAATTACATTCCTAGCAGACTTTCATTTCTTCCTGGGCTTTGTGCATTCTTCTTTGGGCCAAGAGCTCCCTTGTATATCAAAGGCGGCTCCTTGTAGAGAAGGGAGTCATGAAGGGGCAGAGGAGCTTGGAACCCGACCGCATGTTACTGCCTCTGCTTGAGATAGCAGGGAAGTTAAAAACACTTACTAAATAATTCCCTTTAAATCAGAAGAAAAATGATTTTTTACAGTTAACAGTTAGATGCATGATGATTAATGTTTTCAACCTTGAGGGCAAACTCTGCCTGTTTAGTATGAATTTTTTATTTCAGTGTTTCAAGTGAAAAATATCCCGGGGTCTTTTTGAATTTCAAACAATTAGTCCAGATTCAAAATGTATTAGGTTAATTGTATATTTTTAATCTAATTTTAATATTCTTTGACTCTGAAATTGATAAGCTAGCATTTATTTGCTCTTAAAATCTTTCAAAGTTTATAATAATCCTTTATTCCTTTTAAGTGGTATTAATGCCTAGTGATAAAAGCCTGGCCTAAGGAGGAGATAACATTTAAGAGCTATATGAACCCATGGGGCCAGGGTGTAAACCATCTATCTGGTCTATTCCTCTCCCATGAGTATGCATTATATTTTATGGAATTTAGTGTGAAGCTTCCTCCTCTGGGGGACAGTTGACTTAGATATAAGTGATAGACCAGGCAGATATGAAAATCATCATTAGCTATAACAGTGAATTTCATAGAAAGACAAAGGGACCAGTTTATATGGTCTTTGTATGAGGGAATCAGAAGTAACTGCTTATTATCTTGTGATAGGAACACAAGAGTCAGACCACGGTTATGATCTTGCTCATTTGTGCTACCCTGGGCCAGTACAAATTTCTTCCAACGTTAAATGTAGAAAATAAAACCTACATTAATGTGTGTACATGAAAAACATCTGCAAGGGCATAAAACAAAAGGTTAATAGTAATTTTCACAGGGAGGTAGACATAGTAATAAGTAATTTTGTCTTTTACCTTAGATTTTTGGATTTTTTTTGGAATTTTTGTTTCTTAATTAATTAATTAATTAATTTAATGAAGTAGAAAGACAGAGACAGAAACCCTCACAGAGTCTTGACACTGTGCTCTACTCTCAATCTTAACTTCTTTGAATTCCAGGAACCTATGGGATACTCACTACTCAGAGAGGTCCTGGATTTGAATTCAGGATTTTTTTTGTCTGTTTCTGATTTTTTAATAACACAAAGAAAATATAACTATTATATAACTAACTTAAGGTTTTTTGTTTTAAAAAAATTTACAAAAACTTACAGAGTTCTTTTTTTTGGGGAGAGGATTTTTGCTATAGGGTGCATGCACTTGCTAGAAAGACAGAGAGACAGAAAGTGAGAAATCACTCCCCAGGGGGATGGCCACCCCGCAATCCCTTCTCCTCCATTCTCCTCTTGGGATCTTGGGCATGCACGCACATGCACCTGGTGTGAGTTTAAGTCACCGGATCTGGGACTCGAATCACGGTCGGCTACATGGGAGTCCAGTGACATAGCCATTACACCAACAGCTGGTCCCCAGAGCTCATTTTTGAAAAGACAATTTTATGAAACTTCAGTACATAAAGTCTGGTGCTCTGCTGAAGTGAAGATGAGAGTGTAAAGCCCTGGTTGTGTGGCCTCGTCTTCCTTAGTGGCACAGCAGGCATCTCCATGGAGCCCTGGCTTCTAGGAAATGGTGTTTGAAACCTGCTTCAATAGGGTTAATGAAGTCTACAGAAGTAGTCTTGAACTATGCCAGTCATGCAACATTTACTCAAGTAATGCTAATTATTGTTATTATTGCCCCCTGATCATTTTTAGACTTCACTCTGGAGGACATCATGTTACTTTATGAAAGGAAAAGTGAAATAACATGTCCTTTCCTTAACATATTATTTACTGATTCAGTTCCTCTCATGGAAGTGGTTAATTGCTGGTCCTTGATGGTGGTCTAGACTTTCTGAGTTGAGACTGAACTGGCTAGTCAGTGCTAATAGCTGAGGATCATGTAGTTACATTTTTTCAGATTCCAGCTATGAAGAGAAAATAGTATTAGGTAGTTGTAGTGTGGTCAGCACAGATTTTCTCAATCTTGCTCATTTCTCTTCTGCTCAATGGGGCTACATGATTGCCTTCCTTAAAACCTCAACCTTGCCTAATCTGTCAAGATCAAACTTTTGACCTTTGGTAGAAGAAATGAAGATCTAACTCACCACATGGGGATTTAGCAGTGAAATTTTGATTCCATGTCTATCTTTAACCTCTTGCTTTAATTCTAAAAACCATGCTCCCATGTATGCTTGAGTTAACTTATACTGGTTATAGAGAGCCAATTGTTAATGTTTTAGGAACTTTGTAAGCTTGTTGATGGCACATAGGTAGTTTAAAATTAATAATGTTGGGGGTATTTACACTATGGAAATTGACAAACTCTAAAAATCAGGTCTTTCTTCTGGAAGATATCACTGGTTTAGGAATAAGCCACCAATTCATGACTAGATTTCCTTCCTTCCTTACACCTGAGCTCCCATCTTCCTATCATAAAAATATCTGGGCCCTTCTTTCTTGTCAGACTTTCCTTCCAATGAGGAAAGTCTGATAGTGTATCCCAGCTCTAGTCCAGGCTTCTGTTCCTCCTTACCTGCTCACTGATTTCTTCCAATGCCTGTCTGATTAGAATGATGAATGTACCACAAGTACTTGTATGTTTTTTTTTTTTTATTTCATTGATCATGGGCCAAGAACTACCACCCTGAATTCCTTATTATGTGATGTAAGATTCCTTACTACCTATCTTCTGCCCATTTATTGATTTTTTTTCCCTTTAACTAATCATGTATTTTACCTCAAAGTCTGGACTTCTTTCTACGTTTTGGTTCTGGGTCTGTTTTATCTTCTTCTCAATTACTTCTATTATGTCCCAATTTGTTGAAATAACTCAATATTCTCTCTGTAGAATTAAAAAAAAATTGAATATACTCCTCCTAGAAAGCTTTCCCCATATTATTAGACTTTAAATTATTTAAAAGTAATTTGTTAGTGGTTTTAATTTTAAAACCTAATTTACCATTTTAATAAATAATAACATTTAATATCCAAATGAGGGCTCACCATATATAAAGGGTTTAATTTCTTAATACAGCATCTATATTTTCTCATAAAATAACTAACATTAATTGTTGCTGTCCATGCCCTAGACATGTGTGCTTTGCATGTATTAATTCACTTAATCCTAGATAATTCCTGTGAGGCATGCTCTATTATTATCACCTTCATTTCATAAATGAGAAAGTTGGGATAAAGAAAGGTCTTATAACTAAATAATGACAAAGTCGATGTTTGACATGGAATAGTCTAGTTCCAGAGCTATGCCCCTCATCTTTCTCCTTTACTGGCTCTTCCTAAAATCAAGCACAGAGTTATTATTTATGAGAAACTTCACATTTTCTTTTTGCTAATATTGGCAGCTCATACCATGCAGATGATAATTGAGAAAGGTATGACATAATGAGAGACCTTCCAGCTGAAAAGTTCCTTCTCACACCCAAGAGAGTTGGGGGCAATGGATTAATAGAGAAACTATTCATTTTCATAGAATCATAAGCTAAGAGATAAAATACACTATATTCTTTATTGCCACATTTTAGCTTTTTTTCCTCCAATTATAACAATATCCAACAGGGATAGCTATAGCAGATGCGGAAAACTAGAGAGGGAAAGGTACACTAATAGAAGCCAAAGATCAAACAAAAATCAAAACATCTACCCAGCAGCAGTTGCACAATGGATGATCAGGGTTCAGTTCCCAGATGGACCTGTACATCTAGGTGAATGCATATATCCATAATCCTTGCTGCCTAGGGAAGGCTGGAGATGGAGGACAGGGGAAAGAATATAAGTGATAGATGATGTAGATGATGTGAATGTACAACTTAAAAAAATGACGGACTTGAACTACAGACCAGAAAGATAGTTCTTAATGTTAAATAGCCCTTTCGGGGCATGTTTGTCACATTGTTAATGTGTAGAAATGATATGTGTATGATACTTACATTTAATTAATTTTTGTTGAGTTGAATAAGAATGGGGAGAAGACCCTGGCAAATATTTGTGGCAGAGGCAAATCTTTTGTGCTTTTCCTTTGTTGTCTTCGGTTGGCACTTCCTCTCTCTTTCTTGCTCTATGGCTGGTGCTCATGTTTACCTGTCTCCTAGATAAACAAGATCTTCTGTTTTGGTATTCCATCTTTTCCATTCAGCATCCACCATGCTTTTCTCCCATTTTTGTTTTGATTTCCTCTCCCCTTGTATGAGAATGTCTTCCTCTTCTGTCTTGGATCTTTAAGACTCAAAATGTTGCTGCATAATGGACAAATAAAACAACCTCTGCTGCTCTCCATCTAATAAAGAATAAAGCAGTAACTTTAAATTAAGTTAAATTAAGCACTTCCTTAAGTAAGTAGTTCTAGGGCAAGAGAAGAATTGACTGGAATTCCATTTCTAGTGAAGAGTGCTTTGGTATGTTTAAATCGAATAGGCAGAGGTTTTATCCACTTGTATGTAAGGCCAGCCTTGAACATTGGCATTTATTTAAATACCCTCCAGGGGCACTCTAGTCTTCAACGCTGCTCACACGAAGTTTCAAATCAAATACACACAATGACATTTCCTCACTCCTTCCCTAGATACTCATAATATTTAAGGCCAAGCTGATGTCGGGAGAAGCCCCCCTCCCCAAGAATGGAGCTGCTCCTATGGGAGTTTGCCTAATGGAGTCACTGGCATTTTCTAGTCTGCTGGAGGAGTATTGAAAGTGATGACTTTGCAAAGTCTCCTGGGATGTTAGTCATCATGGGACTCGGTATAGTAGTCTGTTCAAACCAGATTCAAACCACCTAAGAAATCAAGTATATGTGAGATTGTACTCTCTTCTCTCTCTCCCATTTCCCAGCTACAAATTGTTTTGTGCTTTGCAAAGGGCATTAAATAGAGAGTAATTGGTACCACTACTATTTTAGTGTCCACAACATATTTTGCTGTTCCTGCCCTTCTTTGACCCTTACAAGAATTATTTTCTGATTTTTAAAAAATCTGGGATTGTAGTCAAGCTAAAAGGAACTGGAACTTTTTAAAGACCAGCTAGCTGCAGGTGTGACAGAATAATTTATTAATATTTTCATTTGTGTTTTGTTCTCATTTTCCTAGTCCCATTTTGTGACTTTAACTGGCCTTTTTATTCTCAAAACCTTTGTGATAGAGTCCAAATAAAAATAACTCAAGAAAAAGTTCCTTTTCTGCTTTGTTTTCTAACCTCATTCCTTGAAGAAATTGTATTAGGCAATTGAGAGAAGTGAGATCCTTTGGAGGGGAGAAGAAGGAAGATTTTCCCATGAGGAGAATCTGTCATGGTTTGGGATACCATGGGGTGGATGCTTCCTCTTCTTTATAAAGCCCTGAGGAGAAGATAGGACCCCAGGGGAAAATGAGCTTGTAATTCACTGAAGAAGGCTGGGCCACAGGTACCAAGGTCCCGGACTTTACAAAGACATCGTACTCCACAAAAGTAGGCCTAAAAGACTTGCCTCTCAGGGACCACCTGGGCTTGGCCAAAGACAGTCAGTAGTGGTGATCAGAAACCAGAGAGGCCACTCACCATATGTGTCTGCTTTGCATAAAATTCCAGAACACTGGCGTCATCCTGGAGACATTCTGGCCTGGAGAGAACCCTGTAGTGATTATGATTAGCTTGATGGGTAAGGACTACTGACGGATTTAATTTTATTTAAAGACCAATATTTGTTAAGTAAAATATAAACCTATTGAGTTGAGGAATCTGGCACTACAAATTTGGTTTTAGTTCAACACTTACTGCTCACAAAGTTTACATTTAGATAGATCTCAGTGGGAAAGATCAAACAGTCATTGTTTAGGATGTGTGTAGCAAAAAAAAAAAAAAAAAAAAAAAAGAAGAAGGAGATGAGGGATTAGGGACCATGATTCCTATAATGTTTCTAGATGGCTAGATTAGTCAGCTAGCATCAAAGGTCTGGGATAGGCAGGATTGAAGACAAATGGGTCTCATGAAACATGAAGTTGATAGCTTTCTGTGGTGGGAAAAAATGGCTTATAAAACACACAGAAAAAGAGTCTGTAAGAATTGTTTAAAAGTCAAATTACTTACTATGTTTTCCAACTCTTTGAACAACTTCTCATATTTTTTAGACAGAGCTATCTATGTGTGCCCTCTGCCTTTTGATAGTGAAACATTCTATTATTATGTTGCTTCACAGCAAAAAAATTTCGTTGCTATGTATTTCAGTAAAAATCTTTTATCTCCCCCCAACTCAAATTGAGCTGATGCTAAGCAATAGACAACACATTTCCATGTGGTATTTCTTCATTACAGTAAAAAAAAAATACAAAAAACAAACACACACATATACACACCAAAAAATAAAAAAAAAGAGAAAGAAAGAAAAGAGGAGGTTCTCCCTAATCCCTCATCTCCTTCTTCTCTTCCTCTTTGTCTTCTCAGACACAGGCCTCAGAGAAGCACAGCAGAACCACAAATTACTATGGGGTGAAACTCCTACTTAATAATGACATCCCTTAAGTTAGCAAAAATCTGCCAACATCTGCAAGCTCCTCTACAGAGTTGTGAGCCAAAGTTAAAAATCATGTGTGACAGTGCTGTGGAAAATACAATTGATTCCAGTCTGATTGTGTCAGTTCCAAACAGAGACAATATTGATGATGCTGAACAGTAATCTTATTGGGCTTGGACCCAACTGAACATTGGTCTTTGTCAACTCATTATTCCTCTATCAGAGGGATCTCTGTAGATTGATCTTGCCAGCACCTCTTGATATGTCTCACAAATCACTGTTCTTCATTGGCAGGCAGATTTGAGTACTGCACAGTAATTGCTGGGTCTTTTTCCCCCTCTCTCTCTGCCTAGCTCTCTGCCAGAAGACAGTGAGTACATATTGTAAGTCATTGTCATATGAAAGACCAAAAAGGTCCTAACAAGATAGAGTAGGTAGGTGATAGATACCATGGCCATACCACTGATGCTTCGGGTTGGCAAAATAAAGTATTAAGTCTTCTCTTTTCTCTTCAGACACTTAATTAAAGGGATCCCTGAACTTTTCAGAAGTCTGTAGCATTGCCTGTGGGAGAGTTCTGCTTTTCAGTTGAAGGGTCTAGTTTGGATTGTTATCATTGTCTCTGCATTTTTAGCAAGAATGAAAAGTTTATTGTCTCATTAGTCATGGTGGGTGGGAGGGACAAGGCATTGGACACACATTTTGGACTAACAATATTGTGTTCTGTGATTTGATTGCCCTTCCTCAAGGCTAACTTAACATTCCTCATAGACATAAAAGCCTTCTGAAATCAAAATTATTAATTCAGTATGTCAGTAAGAAACCGAAATGTAAATAGGTTTCAGGTGGGTTGGTCAGGATAAAGTCAGGTCTCTATAATGGTGCCACCAAGTTAGTTTTCTTACTCTATGAAAGCCTCCATTAGGCAATGTGCATCCATGTATTTGCTGAATTACCTACCTAATTAGCAGGGAGCCGTACCAAAGATGGACCATGATCGTATGGTTTCAGAATTTGCATTTGGCATCATATATATCCTCAACCATAAGGATTTATCTGATGTTCTGGGAATTTATAACACTTTGAATCAGTAATAGCAAACTAAGCTCCACATTTCTAAGAAATAATTGCAGAAAAGACCTATAGCCATTATTATCTATGGTTTAAACAGAGGGGGCTAATGATGCAGTATTTATACAGAAAGGAAATGGGCATTGAAGTTGCTGGCAGAGACTGCTTTTTTTTCCCTTTGTTTCCTTTCGGCTTTGACTTTTCCCACTTGGACAGGTATCTTACAATGAGTTAAAACAGGCTGAAATCCTTAGTAGGAAGAGGTCAGCTACAAACTTAAAGCACATGAAACCTTGTGCAATAAATAGATTTCAGACATGGGACCAGCAGTTAGCGTAATGGCTATGTCATTGGACTCCCATGTAATTGACCGCTATTCGTGTCCCGGACCCGGTGGCTTAAAACTCACACTGGGCGTGTGTGTGTGCATGCCCAAGATCCCGAGAGGAGAATAGAGAAGGGACTGTGGCGTGGCCATCCCCCCGGGGGGTGATTTCTTGCTTTCTGTCTCTCTGTCTCTCTCTGTCTGTCTGGCGAGAGCACGCACCCTATCACAAAATCCTCTCAAAAAAATAAATAAATAAAATAAATAAATAAATAAATAAATAAATAGATAGATAGGTAGATTTTAGACAGTATTTGGAGGTTCCTGATTTCAACTCTCATGGAATTAGCAGAATCTAAGATACTGTTTTACTGTCTATAACTTCTCAAGTCAGCAGTATGTTTTGACAGGAGTCAAACTTGTCCTAGAAACTCCATCATTAAGCCATTTGGTGACACACTGACATCATTGAAGAAGATGAAAGTTGTGTACCCCCTTCACTCTACTCCATATGCAGAGTAATTCCCTGCTCCTGACTATGGAAAAGATAACAGTGACCAAGAGTTCATATAAAGAATAAGCTTAAATAAAACTTGATTTTGCTGCATTGATTTGACTCTGTTTACTTTTCACATCTTTCCTGGGTTGGAGAAGGTAGTGAGGTTTGGAAGGCCTCTGGCAGGGCACAGGCTTCATGGGAGGCAAAAATAAACAAAACATAGTTAATTGTGTCTGTATCTGAAGCCTAATTATGCTAGCAGAACTTCAAAGAAAGATTTGCAGCAGAAGAGTGACAGTGCAGCTAACAAACAGGAAACTGACAGAAACACTTGAAACCACAACCAGAGGGTCTACAGGAGTAACGACCAGGGCAAAAATCTCACTGTCTCCTCCCACTCCTTCTGGAACTTTTTTATATGAGTGAAAACAACACAATTTGGTCAGATGAAAGATGCAATCACACCATCAAGTAGGAAGATGAGGTGAGTATTTCAAGGAATTTTTAATTTTTTTTTGTGTGTGAGAATATTGGTTTTCTTGAGTTGATTGGATATGTGTAGGACTTCTGATAGAGGAATGGTGTTTTATTTTTTAATGCTGACTCATTACAAAAGAACAAAAGATATTTTTTCTCTCTCTTACAAAATTGGTAGACCTTGTCACATCAAGAAAGCTTGATCACTGTAATAAATGATCATTATAATTAATAATTGATCATTATAATATTAATTTATATATATTCCATTAATTATAGGATCTATACATGCACCAGAGAGCAAGAGAGAGAGAGAGAGAGAGAGAAGAGAAAGAGAGAGAGAGAGAGAGAAGGAAAGTGAAAAATCACCCCCCGGGGAGATGACCGTGCCACAATTCTTTTTCCTTCTCCTCCTCTTGGGATTTTTGGCATGCACACACTAAAACAAAATTAGAAAGCAAATGAAGATTCAACCAAATAACAACAACATACCTAAAAATACTAGTTTCTTTATGTTTATTCTGTCATCTAATTTGCTGGTTTGAAGCATTGTATATTTTATTGTTTCTGATAATTTCTCATACTGTCTTTGAGACATCTACATAAATGGATAATAGATATTTATATAGAATTATTGAAGTTGATGGCCCAACTTTAGTGGTACAGGTGATAGTGCACTAATCTGTATGCTGGAAGCCACATGGCTTACCGTGCATTTGGATCCTGAATTCACTTCAAACAAATGTGTGATGCCCAAGATCCCAATAAGCTAGAAAAATGGGGGAAAGGATCCTGACCTGAGAAAACTCTATTAAGAATTCATCTCTCCTCCTCTAGCTCAGTGCTGTCTCTCTCATGCACTCCCTTTTTTCATGCTCTCTGTTACACTCTCTTAAAAGTAATTATGTAAGTAAACTTAAAAACCAAAAGAATTACTGGCGATGAAAAAACTTGTGATCAGGTCAAAGCAGAAAAAGGTGTTTGGGTGGGTATGCTCTCAGGCCTTGCTGTTGTAACCACAGGTGCAGTTGAGGCTGTTGTAGGACTTGGTGCTTGTGGCCATCAAAATTCTTTTTTTTTTTTTTTTTTTTTTGAGAGATTTTCACTATAGGGCGCGTGCGCTCGCCAGACAGACAGAGAGAGACATAGAGACAGAAAGCGAGAAATCACCCCCCAGGGGGGATGGTCACGCCGCAATCCCTTCTCCTCCATTCTCCTCTCGGGATCTTGGGCACGCACGCACACGCGCCCAGCGTGAGTTTAAGCCACCGGGTCCGGACCGCAAACCGCGGTCGACTATGTGGGAGTCCAGCGACATAGCCATTACGCTAACTGCTGGTTCCCTGGCCATCAAAATTCTAAGAAGTAAGATAAAGAAGACTTCTAACACTTAGAAAATTGACAGCTTGCTTTAGTTCTGCTCCAAGGTGGGTATTTTAAAATGTATAATAAAGGAAATCCCAACAATTCTGTACTTTTTCTCGCCAGAAAGACAGCGAGAGATAGAAAGACAGAAAGTGAGAAATCACCCCCCAGGGGGGGGATGGCCATGCCGCAATCCCTTCCATTCTTCTCTCGGGACCTTGGGCACGCACGCACACACGCCCAGCGTGAGTTTAAGCCACTGGGTCTGGGACTCGAACCGCGGTTGACTAAATAGGAGTCCAGCAACATAGCCATTACGCTAACTGCTGGTCCCACAATTCTGTACTTTTAAAAACACTCAATTCAGAAAGCCCTGTTATATACATTTCCTGAACCAACTTAAATGAGTAAGTCTCTCAGTTCCCTTCTACCAGATAGGAGATGTCCTGTTAGCATTTTGGCCTGAATTAAAAAATGGTACCATAAAATTTTTATTTTGAAGCCTATACTTCTTATATCAAGAATCAGGACCAGCTTTACTGATATGCCATCTGTGCAGTCAGTTAGGGCTCTGTGCTTATCTTATCTCTGCTGCTGCCATCTTGAAATTCTAATAATTTTTGGGTGGAGAGACACCTATGTCCCTTTTGCAGAGGGCTCTAAATATATAGTCTGTCCTGTTCAGAAACCTCTGATTTTCTTTTTAAAATATATATCTCTTTTCTTTTCTTTTTTTGGAGAGGTTTTTTGCTACAGGGCGTGTGAGCTCTCCAGAAAGACAGAGAGAGACAGAAAGTGTGACATCACCCCCCAAGGGGGATGGCCATGCCATGATCCCTTCTGCTCTTAGGACCTTGGGCATGCATGTGCACCTGCCTGGCATGAGTATAAGCCACTTGGTCCAGGACTCGAAAGATGGGAGTCCAGCGACATAGTCATTGCACCAGTTGCTGGTTCCATTATTTATTTATTTTTCAACAGATAATTTTCTTGTCCATTGCCTTTTTCCCCTTGATTTCCTCCCTCCTCTTTCCTCTCTCCAAACCCCATTTCCGGCCCTCCTCCCATACTGTCTCTGATATCTGTGGTTGCTTTCCATGCTTTTACACCTTCCAACTTTCCATTTCTGCCATAGAGTGCAGACATTTGTTATCTATTAAGTGGGGACTTACAATGCCTTTCATTTATAACCTGATTTGTTTCACTTAGCATTAAATATTTCATATTCATCTGCTTTCTATCAAATGCCTAGATCTCATTGTTTTTTATGGCTGAGTAGTATTCCACAGTGTACACATGCTGCACTTTCTCAATCTATTCATCTGTTTTTGGACATTTGGGTTGATTCCACATCTTAGCAATTGTGAATAATGTGCAATAAAAACAGATGTGCAAGTGTATTTCTGACTGAGTGTATTCCTATCCTTTGAGTAGATACCCAGAAGTGGAATTATTGGATCCTATAGTAGTTCTATTACATTAAACTTCTTTCCTCCTCTTCTGTCCTTTATGAGCAGAAGGGTGGTAAAGATCTAAAGGCAGAGGTATAGACAATGAGTTGATTGCTTTTAAATGTGTCTAACATCCAGCTCTCACGTTTGGCATCCAGAGAGATCCAGCTTTGTGTTCTAGTCATACATAGAGTCTTTCCACCCAACTCATCCCAATGCTATTGGTAAGAATTTCCCCATGGGACCAGTCAACTTTGTTATCCTTCAATGCAACAACAATCACATTTCTTTTAAACTATACTTAAAATTTTCCATTAATATTAACAATGTTTTACAAAAATTAAGACAGAGGCTCATTTCCCTTGAAAACTATAAAACAGGCTAGCTGGTGGTAGGATGGTTAACTGGATCCCACTTGGCTGACTGTGCAGTTTGAGTCCTGGACCCTGCAACTGGAAAAACACACTGGACACGTGTGTGTGTGTGTGTGTGTTTGGCCAAAATCCCAAGGGGAGAATGGAGGAGAAGGGATTGTGGTGTGACCATCTTCCGTGGAGAAGATGCTTTCTCACTTCCTCTCTCTCTGTCTGTCTCTCTGCAGTGACCACATGTAGTGTCCTTTAAATTTAAAAAAGAATAAAACTATAAAACAAATTAAATTAGGAGCCTCATAATAATAGTCTTTGAATAAAAGTGGAAAGAATATCCCTAAACAGCCATATTCCACAATAAATGTCAGTTCTAATTTTCAAATCTTGTCTACAACAGTACCATTTGCAGATGTTCAATAAAAGTATCTCAATTCTGAGATTTGGCAATGTGACAATCAAAACTTCTTTTCTTGGGAAGCATACCCAGGAAGTTTCTGATAGCCATGCCAGTGCCTCAGATGGGGCTTCAGTCTTGGCTATGTCCAAATGAGTTGTATTTGGAGTTCCTTACCAGCATTTCTATCTGCATGGTGAGCAGCAGCTCACTGCTGAGGCTCCCAACAATTACTCTTCCCGCTTTGCAAATATTTGCATGATTAATTTTTCCTGATGTGTGTATTTCCAACCATGAGTACAAACAGCTTTTCATTTCAAACAAGTGAGGAGGCACCCTGAGGGGCAAGATCATACATTTTTATGAAGTTGTTGCTGTGGAAACTTATAATTTTTACAGAAAATTTCACTTTTTCTAGGGCAAAATGAAAATTTAATACCTGTGAAAATGACTTTTCATTTTCATAAAATAAAGTGACAGCAAGAATAAATATGTTTAGACTCTTTATCATTTTGGGGAGGGGGTAGTGGTACTCTGTTCTCAGTGCATTTACATAGAACTTTTCCCTACAGTAGGATGTGCTTATAATTTTGAGACTTGTGTATGCCTCTGTTCTTACAAGGGAGAATGCTGGGGCAACTTCACAAGTTAGAAACATAATAAACCAAGGAAATAAAACCTAGGGCACTAAACACCTAAGAAAAATTCCCCAACATGAGGAATTAATGCCAGAAATTCTTGTGAAAATGGGGAAATCATCAAGACATTAAAAAGTGGGGACCAGCAGTTGTCATAATAGCTATGTTGCTGGACTCCCGTTTAGTCGACTGCAGTTCGAGTCTGGACTTGGTGGCGTAAACCCATGCTGGGTGCGTGTGCATACATGACCTAGATTCCGAGAGGAGAATGGAGGAGAAGAGATTGAGGTGTGGCCATCCCCCCCTAGGGGGTGATTTTTCATGTTCTGTCTCTCTCTCTCTATCTTTCTGGTGAGTCTCTATCTTTCCTATGGTAGGAAAAAAATCTCTCCAAAAAAAAAAAGTGTTTGACTTTTTATTAATAGAAGAAAAAAGAGAACTTTTCTTTTGCAAGGTTCTGATAAAATAAATTTGTCACTTATTTTGAGTTTATATTTTGAATTACCAATAACATTTAGCAGCCTGTGACTTTTTAATTTAAATATCTTTGACCATTAATTCTTTTTAGCAGTTTTGCTCTGGGTAACCAGTCTAAATGTCTGGAGAAAAGTGTTTTCCAAGGTGTGTTCTTCACATGCTCTTTTCTAGAAATACACGAGATTATTTTAGGTGCTACAAGGCTGAATGTTTTTGTAACTATATGAATATATATACATGTGTGTGCGTGTATGCATGTGTGTGTGTGTTTATTCATTTATTTCTTCTGAGAAAGAAACACACACATATATGTGTGCGCACCTGCACACACATGGAGACAGGTATCCCCAAGAGGATATTCATGCTACTATCTACCCCCCAGTCTTTGCCAGCCCAGATCATAGGCACACATACATGCCTGGCATGCATAGATAGGTCCCAAGATGTGAACCTAGGACCTTTCTTAGGTGGATCCAGTTGCATTACTGTGGTGTAATTACCTGGCCTCTAATTGTGCATATTTTAATGAATAATGGAAAATATATGTGTGTGTGTATATACACACACACACACACACACACACCCATATGTAATATCAATTATCACATCAATCTCAACCTCTTAACACTACATCACAGCTATCAAAAATATTATCCCATCTCACCATATTCACACTATATAGATGACCTCCATGATAATGATGTTGATAAATTAGGGTCATTGTCTTTTGATTGTTTTCTCTGCTTCTATTTCTGCTTTTCTGAAATTGATCTTCATCATGGGAACCAGAGAGAAACTAAACAGCTAAATTAGTTTGACCCTTTCTCTGCTCAAAATCCTCCAGTGGTTTTCCATCTGACATTTAGTTAAAGTCAGTATCTTGCCATGGTCTACACACCTTGCCTGGTTGTCCCTTTAGTTTCTCCTCTAACCTGCCATTCTCTTCCTCATAAACTACCGTGCTCTTCCTCCCTGTCTGCCCCAGCTTCCTTGCTGATTTCAATCATATCAAATACAGGTTGACTTTAGAGACTTGGGATTTACTTTTCTTCCCCCACCTAGAATTCTCTTTCTCCAGCTATCCACATGGCTCTCTACTTTGCTTAATTCAAATATCCAATCAAACTTAGTCCTTTACCTGATGCCTTCACTTTTATATATTTACTTCATTTTGTGTTACTTTATAGCAGTTATGCATAGTGGTAGACTGAAGAAATCACTTCCTTTGGTCATCCTATCTTGTATCCATACTCTTTGCCATGTGACTTCTAATCACCCACTCTCTGGTACTGGGCTTGGCCATCTGAATTGCTTTGGCCTATGAGATGTTGGCGAATGTGATGCAGCAAGGTCTTGATAAACCTGTGCTCATTGTGGTTGGACTACTGCTCTTCTAAAATTTCCATGAATATGTGCAGGAAGATGAGGTTTTAGAGAATGACTAAATCAGCCCAGTTATCCCAGCCACAGACTCCTAGACCAGCGATAACCAGCTGACATTTGGCAGTATAGCAAATTCAACTGATATAAGAAAAGCTGAACCACCAAGCCCTAAGTACAACAAATCACTCACAGACTCATGGATGCAATAAATGTTTATTATTTTTAAGACATTCAGTACCAGAGTGCTCTATGCTGCATTATTTTGGAAAAATGTAGCTTGTATTATACTTTTTAAATTTATCTGTTCTAGAATATAAGCTCTCAAGGAGAAAGGTTCTGTCTATTATAGTAATTAGCTGATGAGGTTGGGCATATAGGAAATATTTATTTGGGCCAGCCTGTGGCATAGTAGCTAAGGTGGCTTGAGTGGTTCAAGTCCTGGACCTGGTATGAAAACACACTGCACACATGTATGAATGCTCAAAATCCCAAAAGGAGAAATGGAGGAGAACAGATTACAATGTGACCATTCCCTATGGAAGTGCTTTCTCATTTTCCCACTCTGTCTCTCTCTCCAGTGAGCACGTGGGTCCTCTGGAAAAGTATAAACAAATGTTTATTCATTTAATAAAATTGGTCAAACTCAACGCATTTTACGGATAGTAGTGCTCAGAATAAATATAAACAGTGACAATGCATTGAAGCTATAACGATTCCAAGATCAATAGTAAGATGCTATAGGGTTTTGGAGGAGTCAGCAATTATGACATTGTTCCACTAATGATTAAGGTGGCAAATAGCTGCCCTAAGGTACTGGGGTATTATGTCATATCAATCTCTGAGCTAGCTGAATAGTTAAGCAGAGGTAAAGATTTACAGATGATTTTCATGGAACTTCCACAAGCATTTAGTATAATTTTAAAATAAAGCAAATAACTAACTTAGACATAGGGTCTTTTGAGATCAGAGGCCAGCAGTTAGCATAATGGCTATGTCGCTGGACTCCCACGTAGTCGACTGCTGTTTGAGTCCTGGACCCAGTGGCTTAAACTCATGCCAGGAGTGTGTGCGTGCGTGCCCAAGATCCCAAGAGAAGAATAGAGGAAAAGGGCCTGTGGTGTGGTCATCTCCCCATGGGGGTGATTTTTCGCTTTCTGTCTCTGTCTCTCTCTGTCTTTCAGGCGAGCACACACGTACCCTATAGCAAAAACTTCTCAAAAAAAAAAAAAAAAAAAAAAAAAAGAAAGAAGGAAAAGAAAAAAGAAAAGAAAAAGAAAAAAAAAAAAAAAAGAAGAAATTATCCCAGGAAGATGCCAGATGCTATGATGGTATTTTGAGAAATACATAAATACATAATCATAAAGAACATTTACCAATACACGTTATTATTAATGGATTGATAGTCTTAATTTTTCTTTGATTAATTGACACTATTGTTGAATACAATTATTTATTTACTTATTTGTTTTCTTTTTTTCTTTTCTTGGAAAGGTTTTTGCTATAGGGTGTGTTTGCTCACCAGAAAGAGACAGAAAGAGAGAAAGTGAGAAATCACCCCCCAGGGGGAATGGTCATGATGCAATCCCTTCTCCTCCATTCTCCTCTCGGGATCTTGGGCATGCACGCACACACGCCTGGCGTGAGTTTAAGCCACCGGGTCTGGGACTCGAACCGCGGTTGACTACATGGGAGTCCAGCGACATAGCCATTACACCAACTGCTTTTCCCCTTATTTGTTTTCTTGTCAGAGGGTATATATGCTCACCACAAAGAGAGAGAAAGAGAGAGCGCACCTGTTATTCCCAATGGAGGTAATACCATAATCCCTTTCCTCTGTTTATCCATCCCATCAGGATCTGGGGCATGCACACATGTGCACTTTGCATATGTTTTATGCCATTGGGGCAGAGATTTGAACAGTCATGTGTAATATATCTTCCTATACCCAGGGTTAATCTCTGCGCTATGGGCCTGACCCAAATATGGCTATTTATTGATCATCTAGTGTATCCCTTGCCTTGATCTATGTACTGAGAATACAAAACTAAAACAATCATTGTTTGTTTATTAAAACAATATAAAGACTCACATTTAAACAAACACACACACACACACACTTAAAAACAATTAATGATAAAGACTAGGCTAAGAAACAGGGGCTATGAAAATGAAAATATCTCTGACTAGCTAGTCAGAAAGCTGGAAGAATCTGCTTTCTGATCTCATTTGCTCAGGTATCATGATCCATGACCCTCAATCACTTACCATGGAATTTTTATCTTCTAATCTGTAATTTGTTGAAATGCTTTTGTGTAGTTATCAATCACAATGAACTCAGTTTCCAGAAATCAATAATAAGAATAATAACAATAATAATAACAACTGAAGGTATCTAAATATCAAACTTGGCCAACTGGTGGCATGGTGGTTAGGGTGGCTAGATCCCATATGGCTGACTATGTGGTTCAAGTCCTGGACCTGGGGGCTTATGAGACATACTGGGTACACGTGTGTATGTGCCCAAAATACCAAAAGTAGGAAGAAATGGAGAGAAAGGATTGTAGCATGACCAGCCCCCATGAGAGGGGGGTGACTTCACACTTCACTCCCTTCCCCATAAGCACCTGCACCCTCTGGCAAAATTAAAACAAGAATAAATAGCACACCAAATCACAACAGAAGAGTTGAAATGCGAGACTTCCCTCACGAAATTTGTGAGGCAAGAGAAGGAATAACTTCCTTGCTGTTTTACTGCTACCATCACCATGAGCAGGACTATTCTGTACCTTCCTTACAGAAATAGTTATTTAAGTCTATGTAATGTTGAGTATGTCTCCACATACACTTATACTAGATGATAAATTTCATGTTCTATTGTTACGTCCAGTTAAGCCAGATGTGCAAAGATGAGTTGGCCTGCTGTTACATGCCCACTCTCACCCATATATACATACAGTATATATGCATATGTAGTACTTAGAACTCCCCTGACATTTCCTTTACAGGTTTCATTACTGTTTTAAAGTTTTTTATTATCTCAGATATTTATTTTAGGCATTAAATAGAATTTTTTAAAGCCAAAGATGACTGTCCTGAACTGAGAAACTCCATGATTTAGGTGTTGCTTGAATACCATAGAGTGACCAGATTGTCAAGAAAATAAGCACCAATCAGATAATTATGTGTAAACCTAATTTATGCTTTATAAAATTTCTCCCTTCTCTATATTATTTATAACAAAGGTAGTAAATATTTTTTAATTTCAATTGCATGACGGCTTTTTTCTTTGGAACTAGGAAAGCTATAATTCAAACCTTTAGCATGAAAATGTATAGTGACTATCTGGAAGGAAGATAGCATATATATTTTCCAAATATATTTCAACTCCGTGTGGTCATATTTGGCATTTTGCCAAGTTGGCTCTGAGCACATTGAGGGCAAGCTTGGTATTTATCACTTCCTTGCAACCTTCAGGGCACCTTACCTTGTACAAACCAGTTGTCTAGTAGTGATTTGATAATTTAATTTAACAGAGTTGTCACTTCAGTCTACCAGTAGTGCTCACGACAGTGAGCATTCCTAATCCCATTGGTAGCCCTCAGGGAGAGGGAGGTAAATGTAGCTGCACTAACACAGACAGGAGAGAGTGGGATTCATTTCCCTTTGGGAAGGATTTTTTTAAGTGAATTTCCAAATTGGCAACCTAGCTGGAGAGAAGGTATTCTTTGCGCTTTTGCTGAGATGACATATTTGAACATATCTACTCCTTTCTATTTCTCAAACATCTGTATCAGAATTTGCTATGATTTAAATCTGATTCAGGTGGTGAAACATCTGGAAATCATGATGGCATTTACAGAACATCATAAAATGTTGACGTATAAAGCTTAAAATTATGTAATGTACCATTTTGTACTAAATCAGATGCCATCTTATGCTGGATTCTTCTATCGATGAAGACTGGCAGGTGCCAAGTGTATAAGAAAAACCTTTGAGAGGAATGATAAAGAAATCTATTTTTAAAAAAATTAATGTATTGGGAAAAGTCTGCATTGCTCTATACTGGTCATAAAATCTTTAAATACATCTATCAGAATCATTGCTTAAGTAGCCTAAAGGTGTCCCCAGCTGAAATGAGACTTTTTAGTTAGGAGCTACTTTATAAATTATATGTCATGGACTGAAAGATGCAAGACTAGTCTGGATAGAATTATTCCCTCCCCCCCTTTTTAACCAACAAAACAAAACAAAACAAAAAGAAAATTGTTTACAGCCCTATACTGCAGTTAGAGAATTAGAAGAATTTGGGTTAGTTTGACTCTTTTGTTTTGCACATTTCTAATCCATCTTGGTATTTTTTGGGGAAAGAAAGAGTTATAAGAGGAACATCTGTTGCTACTCATGTCATTATTCATCTACATCAGGGTCCATAATAGTTTAAGAGGACCCCTCTCTCTCTTTTTAAAAAGTGTAGTCCTTAACAAAAGTTCTAAGGATTTTCCATTGCCTTTTTGATTAAAGTTGTCAAAACGAAATAAAGTCTCCCTTACCTCTCCCTGTCTCCATCATTAAACTCTGTTCTTTTCCTACTATTTGTTTCAGGAAAGGGCTGGCTCCCCCCTTTTTCATCTCTCCAAGTCCCCGCATACATGCTTTTGTACTTTCTCCTTTTCAGTTTACTTAGGTTTATATTTTCTTACTGCCACCCTGTACCCCACTAGTCATTCCTCAACCCAACTTTGCCTTTTTTCCATCTTCATGGTTTTTTTCCATCTTTCCATGCTTTCAAACATGGTAATTTTGGAATTAAATAGATACATACATAGTAAATGTTTTCCCTTTCTTTTATAAACATCTACTGAGCACCTACCAGTGCCAGGCTCTATTTAATATATTGAAAACATAGTAGGGGGACAAAACAGATGAGGTTCCTGGGTTGATAAAGTATACATTCTAGCATGGGGATTTGGACAGGAGTACATTACATAAAGTTTATGCAGGTTTTTTTTATGTGTGTGTGAGAGAGAGAGATAGATACCCCCAGGAGGGTCTCACATTGAGATCCTTGCCCTCCAGTCTTCCAGGTAGTTAAGATCTTGGGTACATGTGCCTGGCATGTTTTGGGTCAACTGGGTATTCAAATGTGAGGTAAACCAGGTGACTTCCAGCACTGAAGATCAATATATCACCATCTTTGTTACTGAGGCTACACCCATTTAAAAAATAAGGTTAATGGGGGCTGGGGGTGGTGTGGGGGCTAAGGTGCTGGACTCCCACATGGCTGACTACAGTCCAGTCCCAGACCTGGCTGCTTAAAAACTGCACCAGGTACCTGTGCATGTGTGTCTGAGTACCAGAAGGAGAATAAAGGAGAAGGGACAGTGGCATGACCAGCTCCCTGGGGGGTAATTTCTCACTTTTTCTCTCATTGTGTCTCTCTGTCTCTCTCCTCTCCAGTGAGTGCTTGCACCCTAAGGCAAACACCTTTAAAAATAAGACTTTTTTTAAAATAAAAAGGTTAATGTAATTATTTTGAGTGGTTGCCAGATTTGCGATATGAAAATACCAGATGCCAAGGTAAATTTGAATTTCAGATAAACAACATTTTAAAAAAAAAATGTATTTATTTTTAGAAAGATTTTTGCTCCAGGGTGCGTGCACTCACTGGAGAGACAGAGAAAGACAGAAAGCAAGAAATCACCCCCCACCCCCCACCCCAAAGATGGCTATGCCACAGTCCCTTCTCCTCCTTTCTCCTCTTGGGATCTTGAGCATGCATGCACGCACATGCACCTGACATGTGTTTTAAGCTTCTGGGTCTGAGACTCGAACTGCAGTCGACTATGTGGGAGTCCAGTGATGTAATCATTGTGCCATCTGCTGGTCCCAACAATGAATTTTTTTACATAAGTAGTCCAGTGCAATATTTAGGATTAAAATAAAACATAAGAGATTGACTGGTGTGCTCTTTGAGTTAGTTTTGCATCTATCCCTTCACCAAAGATATGTATGTCTAACTTGCACTACTGTGCCATATTCAGAATGGTCCCTTGTGTCCAATCTCATACTTCTATGCTCCAATTTGAGATGATATAGATACAGAGTTCACTCATTTTCAAATTCAACTTTCTTTGAATGTTTTCTTACAATGATGCCAATTCATCTCTCTTTTATAAGTCACCTATACAGCTACTACCCACATCATGCAATTAATATAAAAACACAGAGTTTAGGATAATGGTTACATTTTAAAACTTTATATCTTTATGAGCTATATAGTGTTCCATTATGTTTATAAATTTGTCTTTATGTGTATTTCTTATATCTCCAACCTAAAACAGTTTACTTGCTGTGCTTTAGTTTCCTCAGTAAAAAGGGAAATACAACAATATGCATTTCATAGCATTCTTACAAATACTATATGTAAGGGAAGACTTACACAAAACACATGTATTCTCCTCTTTCTTATTATTGTTACCACTTGCATACAGTTTCTAGTAGAGTATAGAATTAATTGGAAATACTATTAATCAATACAAAATTTCAGTATAAAGTGATTATTGAAATGAACAATGGCTTCCATAGTTTTTCTACTTTTTTATATGTATCTGGCCCTCTTTTTTTCACTATGTGCAAGTAGGAACAATTTCCTTGTATTTTTTTAAAATATTTTTTTAAATTTAATTTTATCTATTTATTCATACATTTGAATTTGACCAAAGAGGGACAGAGCAAGAGAGAAAGTGAGAAAGCAAACCGCCAGGTCTGGGACTTGAACCACAGTCGGCCATGCAGGAGAATTGTGCCCTTAACCACCATGCCACCTGCTGACCCCCTTGTATTAAGAGAAAACGAATTTATAGATTATATTGACTGTGACATCAAAAAGGAACATATTTTAAAGGGTCATGATCCAGAAACAGATACTAGTATGTGAATTAAAATGCTATTTATGCCTATTTCTCATCCTTCTGGAGAAGTAAATTTATAGAAGATAGGTTGAGTTTTTTTTCTGTAAGGGGACGCTCTCATAAATGCAAAAAGTTTTGGTCACTGGTATAAATATTTAGTGATAATTATGAAGATGGCCCCTGACTATCTGTCCAAAAGAACTGGATTATATGGCAGGCTTCCAAACACCTGCCATTCAGTAGGAAATTACTCAGTTTATATTAAGCTTTTGTTACCAATGTTTTAAGTATTATATTATTTGTTATAGTTATGTCTGTAGCCAACTTCATAAATTGAATTCCATAATATACCTTATAATATTGTGAGAAATACAATATTTCTTGGTGGAAATAGTGTATATTTTTTCTTGCAAAAAGAATAAAGGGGAAACTGAGTGTAAAATAATATGTCCCATCTGCATGAGAGACCAGTGAAACTGCAAAAATCATTATTGCTATAAACCTGCAGAGTACTTACATTGTTATAAGTCTATAGTGTACTTTTTGGATACAAGATTCATGAAAGAAATACCTCTGAAATTACTTCTAATGTATAGCATAGCTGAAGCTGAAAACTCCATTAAAATGTAAACTGAAAAATTTTCTATATATGGTATTCTTTCTTTGGCAAAAAATAAATCTTTGGAATAAATAAGAGCAGGTTAGAAGAAAGATGGTTGTAAGACCATGATTAGAAAAGGAGATCGTAAGTGCTTCTCCCTCCACCAAAAAAAAAAAAAAAAAAAAAAAAAAAAATTACTTTAAAAAGTTCCCGTCTTGCCTCAGATTATGTGGACACTCTAAATTACATCCAGAAGCAACATGTCTTCTAGAGAGGCCTGTGAGGCACAACGAAACAAAAACAAAAACTCCAAAACACAGAAAAGGAATTTGAAGGCCATTAAAAAGGCAATCAGTTTTACAACAAAAATACAATAGAATTTGTAGTTCATCATTCCCATTTTTACGATATGGATTTAATTACTACTGGTGACCAAATCCAATCTTTTAACCTCTATAAACTAAATTACATTTTCCTATTGCCTTCCGTATATAAGATGTCGTATTGCGTATTTTCAATTGACGCTAATGTTTTATTTTTAATTATTTTATTTATGTTTTTTTTTAATTTATGGAGAGATTTTTTGCTATAGGGCGTGTGTGTTCACCAGAAAGACAGAGAGACAGAAAGTGAGAAATCACCCCCCAGGGCAGATGGCCATGCCGCAATCCCTTCTCCATTCTCCTCTTGGGATCCTGGGCATGCACGCACATGAGCCCAGCATGAGTTTACACCACCAGGTCTGGGTCTTAAACTGCGGTCGACTACATGGGAGTCCAGAGACATAGCCATTATGCCAACTGCTGGTCCCGAAACTAATGCTTTTTTTTTTTTTTTTTTTTTTTTTTTTTTTTTTTGCTGTAGGGCATGTGCGCTCACCAGACAGAGAGAGAGAGACAGAAAGCGAGAAATCATCCCCTAGGGGGGATGGCCATGCCGCAATCCCTTCTCCATTCTCCTCTCAGGATTTTGGGCACGCATGCACACGCGCCTGGCATGAGTTTAAGCCAACTGGGACGCGAACTGCAGTCGGCTACGTGGGAGTCCAGTGACATAGCCATTATTCTAACTGCTGGTCCCCCGACACTAATGCTTTATAATTTATTTTCATTCTTTTTATTTTAAAGTCCAAATCATAAGGAGATTTAGAGGTTGCTTGTCAGCATTATTTTATGTATGTGTGCTGTCTGAGCTCATTTCGTTTTATTTTAGACAATTTCCTCAATTCAATTCTGAGTGATAGGGGTGTATGCTAAGTGATAAGAAGAAGAAGTCTTTACCTTTCCCAAATATCTCTTAAATGCTTGAATGTGATAAAATTTGTTGTTCCTTTCCTAGGTGTAATTCTTTTTTTGGAGAGGTTTTTGCTATAGGGCGTGTGCGCTCGCCAGAGAGAGACAGAGAGATAGAAAGCGAGAAATCACTCCCCGGGGGGATGGTCACACCGCAATCCCTTCTCCTCCGTTCTCCTCTCGGGATCTTGGGCACGCACGCACACGCGCCCGGCGTGAGTTTTAAGCCACCGGGTCTGGGACGCGAACCGTAGTCGACTACATGGGAGTCCAGCGACATAGCCATTACGCTAACTGCTGGGCCCCCTAGGTGTAATTCTGACTATTAGAATAATTTAAGGGATACACAAAAGCCTCAGGAAAAAGACATTCCCTCCAAAACACAGGTATGCATGACTCCAGAACAGAATGTGTGTGTGTGTGTGTGTGTTTGGGGGATGGTGCCAGATCATGGAAGACATTTCCTGAAAATTACCCTGACCTATATAAGAACCTGCAGTTTTATTTCAGACCCACTAACGGTTGGACAGTAACACAGACCTGGCCTAATGGATTTAGGATTTTGTAAACTCTCAAGTGAGGGGAACACAGAAAATAGCAGAAGCACTGAATAAGAAAAATATAGCAGGCACAAGTGAGGTGGAAAAATATTTGAAAAGTTCTAATTTTGTACTTCCTGTGTGTGAAAAGAGAGGAAGCTCAGAGAGGTTAAGGTGCTACAAATTAGCTCAAACAACACCAGACAGGTTTTTAATGTAGTTCCTGATCAGACTTAAAATTATTTCTATGATATTTGCTACTAGAAAAAAATTATACTTAAGAGTTCATTTAGAATTTACTTTAAATTCTTCATCCCAAATTGCCACGGGGTGGAAAAACTTCGCCTGCCTAGTGTGAGGCAGCTGCAGGCAGCAGCCCCTGAGGTCCTCAGTAAGCACCCCTGGTCTTTTCACTAGGTCTTGAGCAGCGGCAGTGACCTGCCCTTGAAGCGGTGGTTTAACAACCTTTGCCCAAGCACTCTCTGGCTCTTTGTACATCTTTAATAGTTTCCTTGACGGACTATGAAGAACTGCCAGATGACAGTTCTATTTCATTTTTGTCACTGCCTGGTGCTCCTTTTTTTCTCTCTGGCTTTTTCTCAAGGGCATGATTCTATAAGTCAATGTGGCAATGTTCACGATGGGTATTGCTCTTTCAACCACTGTATATTGATGCAGTGTGAGCAAGTCACAGACATGTCAAGATTTCAGGCCTTCAAAAAAGTAATCAAGGAGTATTTTATAAACTCTAATGTCCTTTCCATTGGAAGCAAATTGAAACTGGGGCTTGGGATCTGATATTAAGGGTTTACTTTAAGACATTGCTGCCAGAAACATAAAAAAGCCTCCTTGATTAATACACCATAGGATTTTGTTTACTTGGAGAAAAAAGTGCAAGAGATGTGCTTTTGTTCCTCAAGTGTTAAATAAAACGTTTGTCATTTTTGCATATTGTTTACTATTAATTGCACAATTATTTTATTATATGGCACCACAAAAATATGATTTAAGGTTCCTCCTGCATATTCTATGTTTTAAGTAAATAATCACTTTAGTCAAAAATTATTTATTAAATTATATGATTCTTTGCTAAACATAATTGAGATGTCAAGACTTTTTTATTAGTGCTGCACAATGAAATAATTGAGGTACTGGTAATAAATTTTTCCACGTGTAATTTAGAATAAATAAAAACAAAAACAATGACTATGGTTTTCTTTAGAATATAGAATTCTGAAAATTATCTCTCATGAAGTTATCCTGATGAATGTTGTTTCCTTGCCCCCCTCCAAAAAGAGAGAGAAAAATGGCTTTTTCCTTTTCATTTCTTGCAGAATAGCTATTACATACTCTGTGAGTATGCAGATTTCTTTATATTTGGTTTCTTTTGATTATCTCAGTATGAAGATGGTAGCTTAATTTTAGATATGAATACTCTGAAATAATGAAAAACATTTTATAATGGTGATTGAGTTTCATATGCTTCCAAATCTCACCTTTTATACTATGAGTAGGAAGTTAAAAACTAAGGTGGCGAGACCAGCAGATGGCATAATGGTTATATCGCTGGACTCCCACGTAGTCAACCATGGTTCAAGTCCTGGACCTGGTGGCTTAAAACTCACGTTGAGTGCATGTGCATGCATGCCCAAGATCCCGAGAATGGAGAAGGGATTGCAGTAGGCCATCCCCCCGGGAGGTGATTTCTCGCTCTTTGTCTCTTTGTTTCTCTGTCTGTCTGGAGAGTGCATGTGCCCTATAGCAAAAATCTCTCTCTCTCAAAAAAAAAGGCAAAACAAAACAAAGAAAAGCACAACTCATGTTGGGCACATGTGCTTGTGTGTCCAAGATCCCAAGAGAAGAATGGAGAAGCGATTGTGGTATAACCCCTCCCCCCCCAGGGGGGTGTGATTACTCCCTTTCTGTCTCTCTGTCTCTGTGGTGGGAACTCATGTCCTTTAGCAAAAATCTCTCTTAAAAAGAAAAAAATAAAAAATCTAGGATGGAGCAGGCAGTGGTTCAGTGGTAATGCAACTGGATCCACATGGGAAGGGTCCTGAACTCACCTCCTGGGACTTCCCTGAGCATTCTGGGTGCATGTGCGCACGCTCATGATCTGAGACTGGGAGTGGGTTGTAGCATATAGACCCTGTTGGGGGTGCCTGTCTGTCTCTCTCTCATGGGAGAAGAAATGAATAAACCTAAAAAAAATCCCTAAGTACTGGGACCAGCAATTAGTGTAATGGCTATGTCACTGGACTCCCATGTAGTTGAACATGGTTCACGCAGAGCACGTGTGCATGTGTGCCCAAGATCCCAAGAGGAGAACGGAGGAGAAGAGATTGCAGCGTGGCCATCCCCCCCGGGTGGTGATTTCTCGCTTTCTGTCTCTCTGTCTCTGTCTTTCTGGCAAGTGCACATGCCCTATAGCAGAAAACCTCTCAAAACAAAACAAAAACAAAAACAAAACAAAAAAAAAACTAAGTAGTATCTTTCTGTGGTACTACTTACAGCAACATCTACTGTAAGGCATTATTTCAGGCACTCTGAGAGTATGCAGGAAGAGTAGATATAGACCTTGTTCTCAAGGAGCTCACCACTTAGCAAGGGAGATCATTAGAGCATCAATTAAAAAGCAGACATTGGGCAAGCACTATGGACTTTTCAAAGAATTAAAGAATCTTTATATTTTAGGACAGAGAGGTGGGGGCATGAAAGAAAAATTACCAAGGGATTGGCAGTTGAGCTGAAAACATGCTTATTAATAGCAATAACTAACATTTTTGAGCTGGTATGTAGTCAGACACTCTCTAACTATAAAGTAAATTTTCTTATTCTTTTTTTTTTTTTGGAGAGGTTTTTGCTATAGGGTGCATGTGCTCACCAGAAAGAGAGAGAAGAGAGATAGAAAGCGAGAAATCACCCCCCCCAGAGGGGATGGCCACGCCGCAATCCCTTCTCCTCCATTCTCTTCTTGGGATCTTGGGCACGCACACACATGTGCCCAGCGTGAGTTTAAGCCACCGGGTCTCGGACTCGAACCGCAGTTGACTACATAGAAGTTCAGCGACACAGCCATTAAGCTAACTGCTGGTCCCTATTCTTTCTTTTTCTTTTTTAGGAGAGATTTTTGTTATAGGGTGTGTGTACTTTCCAAGAGACAGAGAGACAGAAAGTGAGAAATCACCCCCCCCCCCCCAGGGAGGGAATTGTCACCCTGCAATCCCCCCTCCTCCATTCTCTTCTTGGGATTTGGGGCATGCATGCACATGTGCCCAGTGTGTTTCAAGCCTGCATTTCCAGGACTTGAACCAAGTCGGCCATGTGAGAGTTCAATGATGTAACCATTACACCATCTGCTGCTCCCTAAAGTCAATTTTCTTCACTACTAAACCATAGGATGTGGGTGTGTAGGGACTTGAGTAGATTTCCTGGGCAAAGGAAACAGTATGACCAAAGACATGAAGTGGACTGGGCTCTTCTAAATAATTAGTGCACATAAACATAGGTTCTGGTGCATACAGAAGACACATCCACACTTTTGGATCCATACAGTAAAGCCTAGGTCGTCCACTTGCAACTTACAATTAATGCAATATGTGCCCTAAAAATAATTAGACACAGCCATACTTCATTATATAATGCTTTGACCATGAAATCACGTATTTATTAACAAAATGCTGCTCTCTATTTTTCCAACTGTGAAATCCTGGAATTAAGCATCCGATATAAAATGGAAAGAATCATAAAGAGGACAGTCAGGATCCTTCTTATTCTGACCTCAGTTTTCCTCTTCAATCTAATTTTCTTTTCCATACATCCTGTGCTCCAGCCAACAAAGTTACTGTCTCCCGCATGTCTTATCCCGCAACTCAATGCTCTTGTGTGTTACCTCTGGAGATGTGGGACTGACTCAGCTCAGAAAGACTTCTCTGTGGCAACCAGCACTCTGAGAACCACGTTAGGTTTTACAGATGTTGAACAGCATGCATCCTGATCTTCGGGAAGGTAACATCTCCTGTATGTTGTAGGTGTTTGAATTTCTTTTGCATTTCTGAGATTACTTATTGATCCAGGTCTGATTTGCAAAAACTGGGCATTTACAAATTACCTGAGTGTCAGCTTCTTCCCTTAGCTGGCTGTTTTTGAGGGCCAAATCCTCAAGTTGACGTTAGAGAATAGGACCTTTCATTTCACCTGCTCTTGGAACTATTCCCATTTTAGCATTCCACACCACTTCCCTCACCATTCTGGTTCACTTTGCTGTTTTGCATTGTTTGGCTTTCCTATTTTCCAATTCTGGAAAAGTATTTCTCAATATTGCTGCCATGTGGCCCATCTCCCACTATTTAAGAACATCCTTTGGGCCATTCCACACCTATGAGTTTACCCAAGAGAAATAAAAATGCATGACTATACAAATAATTGTAGCAAATGTTCATAGCAGCGTTACTAAAGAAATATTTATTTATTTATTTATTTATTTATTTATTTATTTATAGAGGTTTTCACTATAGGGCATGTGCTCTCACCAGACAGACAGAGAGAGACAGAGAGATAGAAAGCGAGAAATCACCCCCCACAGGGGATGGTCACGCTGCAATCCCTTCTCCTTCGTTCTCCTCTCGGGATCTTGGGCACACACGCACACGCACCTGGCGTGTTTTAAGCCACCGGGTCCGGGACGCGAACTGCAGTCGACTACGTGGGAGTCCAGTGACAGCCATTACGCTAACTGCTGGTTCCCCTAAAGAAATATTTTTCAAAGTAGCTTCATCATTTTGCATTCCTACCAGCCATGTACGTGAGTTTGTTGCCAACATTTAGCAGTAGTAGCAGTATTTGCAATTTCGGCTCTTTGACCTGGGTGTGTAGTGGTATTCATTTTGGCTTTAATTTGCATTTCCCTAATAACTAATGGTATTGATTTTTTTTTCATGTGCTTATTTCAAATCCATATTTATTATTTAATAAAGTTTGACTCCTTTTTGCCTATTTATATTGGATTGTTTGTCTTATTATTGAGTTGGTTAGTTCCACCTTTTGGCACTTATAAATTAAGCTTCTGCAGGTTTTTGTGGGAATATAATTTTTTCAGTTCACTTGGGTATATACTTAGGAATGCAATTTCTGGGACATATGGTAAGTTGTCCTCCAAAGTAGCTGTACCATTTCATACTACTGCCAGCAATATATGAGAGTTCCCACTAGAATTTTGACTTACTTTGAATCGAATCTATAAATCAGTTTAAAGATGATCGACATGCTATACTATTTATTCTTACAGTCCATGAGAATGATCTATCTCTACTTTTACTAATCGCTTTCAATTTTTCTTGGTAATATTTTATAGATTTCAGTATACAAATTTTATATCTATCTATCTATCTAAGTATATATATATATATATATATATATACACATATTTTCTGTCAAATTTATTGATAAATATTTCACATTTTTATAACATTGTAAAAAGTAGTTTGTTTGTTTGTTTGTTTGCTTTTGAGAGATTTTCACTATAGGGCGCATGCGCTCGCCAGACAGAGAGAGACATTAGAGACAGAAAGCGAGTCACCCCCCAGGAGGGATGGTCACGCCGCAATCCCTTCTCCTCCATTCTCCTCTCGGGATCTTGGGCATGTACGCACATGCGCCCGGCATGAGTTTTAAGCCACTGGGTCCGAGACGCGAACCGCGGTCGGCTACGTGGGAGTCCAGCAACATAGCCATTATGCTAACTGCTGGTTCCCATAAAAAGTAGTTTTAAATTGAAAATTTTAATTGTTTATTGTTAGTATATATATATATATGTATGTATATATATGTATATATATATGTATGCATATATATATATAATTATATATATACATACATATATATAATTAAATTTTTATATTGACCTTTTAACATGTGATCTTACTGAACTGACTTATTCTAGAATCATTTTTGTAATTTTATTGGAATGTTCTATATAGATGAGCATGACAATTACAAATAAAGATTTTTTTTTCTTTTTATTTCTAATCTGTCTCGCCCTTTATTTCTTTTTTGTCTCTTATGGGCAAGGACCTTCAGTATGATTTTTGAATCGAAATGGTGAGAGGGAATTCCTTCCTTTATCTTGAATATACGGGTCTTTAACCACTAAGCATGATGCTAACTATAGGTTTTTCAATATTGCTGCTTAATAAGTTGAGGAAGTCCTCTTTTACTTATTAATTCTTATATCTATTTTTGTTTGTTTGTTTGTTTGTTTGTTTTCCATGAGTAAGAGAGACAGAGAGAGAGAGAGAGCAACCACAGGGTCTTGGTGCCACAGTTCACCCTAGCTTCAATCATCCCTGGTTCATGGACATAAGTGTTCTCCTGCATTGTACCCAAGATGTTTCTAGATACAAAACCAGAACTTTTCCATGTTGATCAGTCTCAAGGAGCTTCATGTTTTACTGTTGTGCCACCCTCCAGACTCCTACTATTCTGTTTGTTTGTTTGAGTGTGCATGTACTCAGAAACAGAAAAAAAGAGAGAAATAGAGAAAAAGAGAGAGATAAAAAGAGAGAAATAGCCTCCCCCCCCACCCCCTTGGGGCATGGTAACATCACAATCCATTGTCCTCCATTTTTCCATACTGTCAAGATTTGGGGCATACTTACATAAGCTCTCTGTGTGTTTTTCAAGTCATGGAAGTAGATTTGAACAATGGTCAGCCATATGGAATCTGGCTCCCTTAACCACTGGCTAGCTGGCCCTCTATTCTTAATTTTATTTGCTGATCATTTTTTTTTTAAGAATGGGTATTAATTTTTGTCCAATGCTGTTCTTGCATATATTGACATGTCATATTATTTTTATTCTTAGAACTACTTGCTTTGAACATCATGCTAATGAATCTTCTTCTAAGTGTAAATTTATACTAAAATATCTTAGTAGAATGGGACTCCTACTGTACCTTAAATGTCTTTAGTTTTTTTGGAGTCCACTGTTGAAATGTAAATTAATTAAGAAGACTATAATAATCCTTCATAACTGTATTGAATGACATCATCTTAAACTATATTGTTCATTTTTTCCTTGGTAAGGTAAAAGTGAAAATTGCTTAGTGTGTGTGTGTGTGTGTGTGTGTGTTTCTCCTCATAGTCTAACTCTAATTTTATTTTATAGTTAACTTTTGCAGGAAAATGACAGACTGGGAATCTGACTAATCTATGATTTAGTCATTCTTTTCAAGTCCTGAATTATTAAGGATAATTACAGGTCAATATTATTTTAAAATCTGCAATAGTTAACTGATTTTTTTTGACAGAGATCCTGGATAACTTATTCTTTGTCATGAAGGTGGTTAAGAACCATTGTCATTTATTGAGAACATCCTATGAGGTAGGGACCATGCCACCTTCATCCACATATTTTTAAAAATAAACTTTTAATTTTAGAATAATTTTAGATATAGAAAAATTAAGATAGCATGAAGAATTCCTCTGTATCTAAAGTGTAGTTTCAAATATTATTAATTAATAATAGACTGAGATTTCCTTAGATTTTACTTGATGTCCTTTTCGTGGTCCAGGATCCTATTCTGAATACCATAATACATTCAGTCATTGTATCTCTTTAGGCTCTTGACTATAACAGTTTCTCAGCCTTTCCTTTTTTTTTTTTTTTTTTTAGTGATCTTGAAATTTTAAGGTGTACTGTATATTTTGTAAAATATTCCTCTAGTGATATTTTTCTGATGTTTTTCTCATGATTAGACTATGGTTATGGGTTTTGGGGGGAAAGAAAATAGAGGTAAAATGTCAGTCTTGTCATATTATATAAAGGGTACATACTATCAGAATGATATCACTATTGATGTCTTCTTGATCACCTGACTGAGGAAGCCTGTGTCAGTTTCTGTTACAAAGTCACTGTTCTCCCTCTCTCCTACACTGTATTCATTTGGAAGGAAGTCACTATGCACAGCCCATTCTGAGAATTAGTATGTTATGTTCTACTTTCTTGAAGGTGGAGTATCTAAAATACTTAGAATATTTCTATATTGAGGATTTGTCTATTCACCCAATTTATTTATTAATTAAATATTTATATCAGTATGGAATCTTGATTATTTGTTTTGTACTTTGTGTTATAGTCTAATACTACTTTATTTTTCCAGCTTTCACTATTGAGAGCTATTTTAGTCAATTCCTTTGTCCCTTAACCTGTCTTGTTAGAGGTTTTTTTTCCTTTTTTTTTCTTTTTGGTATTTTCTTACCTTTTGGCACTGTAAGATATTCCATTCTCATCTTTTATATTTTCTATTCCAGCATGACACTCAGCCATTTCTCTAGAATACCTAATTCATTTTACTGGAGAATTAGAAACCAAGATCTTGGTGCCAGGTATACTCATTGTTGGTGGCTGTTACTGTTTTAGATGATTTGGGTTAACAAAGCAAGGGAACATATGTGTGTACTAACCTGTATTTATACACAGATTTGTTAGTATTTTTGTATATAAGCATCAGTATCTTTATTTAGCTAAACATTGATTCATAGCACTGCTTCCTATTCTAATCCACTATATCATGGATCATTCTAGTTTTGCTTGTCTGTTACTTCTGTGATGAGAACTCTGCCTCCCAGCATCTGCCATTTATTTTAAAATTCTAGTATATATTTATAGTGAAGCAGATTGTTAACCATAACCCATGAGGAACAACTTAATTAACTATAGTACAGTGCTTATGTGCAGTTTTGGTTCTCTTTAGTTTCACAAACTCTACTGATTTCCAAAAATGGATAGATAAGCAATTTCCTGTACACCCCTCATCTCCTCCTGTAAGACTATTTCATATATTCATAATATAGTTAGATTATCTTGTCACATTCTACATTTCATCCTAGAAAACTCAACCTCCTAAATAATTTTTAAAAATTTTACATATTAAAGATTACTTTTGTGCTACAAAATTCTATGGGTTTTGACAAATACATCATGTCATATATCCAGTATTAAAATACCACACAGAATAGTCTGACTAATCTAAAAAACACTCTGTGCCTCACCTACTTAAATATCTGTCCTGAATCTTGAATCACTCCTTTGACCTATTTACTATCTTTATAGATTTGCATTTTAAGACATATCATATTATTGGGATCATAAAGTATTTAGCCTTTCAGACTGACTTCTTTTAGTAGTAATATACGTTAAAGTAATCCATTTCTTTTTTGTAGCTTAATAAGCCATTCTTTCCTTTTTTTTTTTTAAGAATAGTATTCCATTATATGGATTTGCCACAGCTTTTTTTGTTTTGGTTTGTTTTTTTGTATTTACCTCTGAAGGATGCCTTGTTTTGCTTCTAGTTCTTGGTGATTATGAATAAAGCTTCTAAAACCTTCATGTGCAGGATTATGGGCATAGTTTTCAAGCCATCCAAGTAAATATCTGGTTGTTGGAAAAGTCATGACATATTTTTCTGTTTTCCTATGCAAAAGTACATCATGACTTTCCTGATGACCTAATATATTGGAGGATAATTACTGAATTATATGGTAAACTTATGCTTAGCTTTGTAAGAACGTGCTACACCATCTTCTAAAGTCTCTTCAGCTTTTACATTCCTACTAGCTTTGTAATTTTTTTTTTTTTTGGGGGGGAGAGGTTTTTGCTATAGGGCGCGTGCGCTCGCCAGACAGACAGAGAGAGACAGAGAGATAGAAAGTGAAAAATCACCCCCCAGGGGGGATGGCCACGCCGCAATCCCTTCTCCTCCATTCTCCTCTCGGGATCTTGGGCACGCACGCACATGCGCCCGGCGTGAGTTTAAGCTACCGGGTCTGGGATTCGAACCGCGGTTGACTATGTGGGAGTCCAGCGACATAGCCATTACGCCAACTGCTGGTCCCACTAGCTTTGTAATTTTGTTGAAAGCCAAGCGTATTGTACTGATGATAGAAATTGAGAATTTATGTTAATTTATCTAGCAGGTGAATAATGTTTAATGTTTCCTGTAGATGTAGGTGCCAGATACTTCAGGTTTCTTTAGTTCTTAGTTTTCATCTCTACTCTTGACTTCGGGCTTCTCTTCATACTTCCCCACAGAGACAGCCTCCATCTTGCAGTTTTATGTTTTTGTTGTTAGAGAAATGTATGCCCAAGTGCATGCATGTGAGAAAGAGGAAGGGAGATAAAGAAACACAGAGAAAGACACCCCCCGACAATGTCTCATCACACTGTAATCCCCTTTCCCCAGCCCTCCAGCTCCTCATGATCGTGGTCCTTGTGCACATATTTTGCACATGTTTGGGCCAACTCAGGGATCCATACCCACAGTTGGCTATGTAGCTACCAGCCCTGCAGTCTAGTATGCTACAAATTGCGTTACCTGGCTGGGTCACTATGTACAACAAGAGGAGTTCTGTTGGTATGGTGGTCAGATGTGGGAGAGAGAAAGTGTTCTATAACTTTATGATTGAATCTCAGTTTTCACGAGCCTGTGACCCTGGACTGTGACCTTCTCTGTGGTATAACTTATCTCCTCTATTCTCACCCCCTATCCACCCCTATTCCCTTTCCCAGTTGCAGCATTTCCAATCTACTTTTTAAAAGTCCTTACCATAAAGAATCTTTTCTTTTCTTTTCTTTTCTTTTCTTTTCTTTTCTTTTCTTTTCTTTTCTTTTCTTTTTTTTTTTTTTAACTTTAGATAAGACAAGGGATTGATGTGGAGGGAATATGGTGTGGATGGAGCTAGCTAGGATAAGAACTAGCAAAGATTTTTCTCCTGGAGGATAGGCCTTTGTAACAGAAAAAGAAGCTCAAGGCTTATTTCACAATGATTGCTCTTCCCAACTCCTGCCAGAACCAGAACCAGAACCAGAACCAGAACCAGAACCAGAGCCAGAGCCATACATTAGGGGATTTTTCTCTGATCATCACCATGAGAATTTTGTGAGATTCCTAGAGGTAATACCTTAAAAAAGTGGAGTCCCAAGATTGCAGCCCCCAGAATTTACTCTCATGCTAGTTCGAGCTCAGCTCTCAACAATTTATTGAAATTATCATGTAAGTGTTCTTACCAGTTTATTGTCCCAGCTGTGTCTGCTCCAGGCAAGTAGATGTCAGCTGAGTTTTTTTAGATGTGCTTGTCATTCCAGACACGGGTGCTCATTTGTGTTGTGACCTCAGTTTTTTAATGGATCCAAAAATATTGTTTATTTTTAGTATGCTTCACGTTTTCTTGTTGGAAGGATGGAAGTAACAGTTTACATGCTTTTTATGTGGTAGCTAAACCAGAATTGTTCCATGCCAGGATCTTTTTATACATTATTTGATTTAATTATACAACAAATCAATTAAGTAGGTACTATTATTGCCTTTTTTTTTTTTTTTTTGTAATCTCCTATAGGACGCATTCCCTCACTGAGGAGAGACCTAGAGAGTGAAAGAGGGAAAAAGTGAAAGCACTTCCCACAAAGAATAGTGATGTGTCATGGTCCCTTTTCCTCCATTTTCCCCTGCTTTTGGGATTTGGAGCAGTCCTGCACACACACCTGTTTCTCAAGCTGCTGAATATGGGACTTGAACCATGCAGTCAGTCATGTGGGATCCAGCTGCCTTAACCACCATACCATGGGCTGGCCCAAACTTCATTTTATATATAAGAAAAAATTGACCAGCCTATTGAATATTAATGATATAAAAAACCTCATGGAGGGTTGGGAGGAAGAAAATTAAGGGGAAAAAGAAAGAAGCAAAACATTTAAGGAACACAAAATGGAAAATTATCTGTTGATGATAACATGTATGATAATATCTTTAACTGAACTAATCAATATGCAGTGTACTCATGCTGGGAAAATGTATTTTGCATGCTGTAATGATATACAGTGATTGAATGTGTGTGTGTGTATATATATATATACATATATCTATATATATATATATGTATATATATATATACACACACATATATTTATGAATGTATGTGTGTATATATATATATATATATATATGTATGTATACACACATACACATAAAGAACTTAGATCAAAAGACTTTCAGATGGTACAGAAAAAACAAATATAGTTGCCCAGGAAAATGAAACTTCTCAGTGTTACCTGTACTGATATTGACAAAACATGTGTGATAATTACCTTACAGTAGAATTTAGGTTGGGCCAGCTTTTAAGAATTCAGGTTGGTCTAGATCCCGGCCTAGGAGTTAAGGAAATCAAATCCCACATGGCTGACTGCACTATTTGAATCATGGACCCCATGGCTTGAAAATATGCTGACTGCACGTGCACACATGCCCTAAATCCTAACCCGATGGATAAATGGAGAAGAGCTTGTAGCATAATCGTGCCCCATTCATGTGTGCTTTCTTCCTCTCCCTATTTCTCTGTCTCTCTCTGGCAAGTGCACAATGGATTTTTTTTTTTAATTTAGTGTCAAATGTATTAAGAAACAATGAAAAAAAAGAAAATAGTTATGATACTAGATTATTTTCATTAATATTTGCCTAGGATAAACTCATATATTATCAGTAGACATGTTAACTTCGTTTTCACGCTATTCTCTCCTTATTTTCTTTTTACATTTGTTAGAGGGCACATGGGCTCACGAGACACACACACACACACACACACACACACACAGAGGGAAAGGGAGACTGAGAAAGCATCCCCTAGGAGGGATAGTCACACTGCAATCTCTTTTTCTCCATTTCTCCTTTGGGATTGTGGGCTTGCATGGACATGTGCCGAATGTGTTTTTCAAGTAATCAGGTCCAAGACTCAAACCTCATGCAGTCAGTCATATGGGACGTAGCTGTATTAATCACCATATCACTGGCTGCCCATGCTATTCTCTCTCAACATGCCTTAATCTTTAACTATTAGAAAAACTTAATTGTGTTGAGGTCCTACTAGTAATCTCAAATAATGAAATACTTTGGAGTGGGTTCAACATAGACGCAAAATGCCAAATTTCATAGTTGGTTTTATTGTAGAAAGCTTCAGAATCATTTCTAATGTACGGCACTGGCAATTTTCATATACTTGATTGTATATTTTTCACTTTATCAGAGACAATATAAAAGCACATATTCATAGAATAAAATCAAAACTGTTACCATTTCTGTTCATTCATATCTGTAAGTATACAGCAGTTGAAAGATGGATTGAAGAGGTTAAGTGATGTTCTCACAGATTCACTATGATGTGTAAGATAAAAGAGAACCATTAAATTGTATATCTTATTTATGGAGAAACAGAAGTGGGCCCAATGGATTGTCAAATACTGTGTGAAATATAACTGAGCCTAGTAATGTATTTTTGCTAATCATTCTATTGTTTATCTGAGCCTCAGCAGTAAGGTAGTTTGCTCAGTAGTGGCTCGGTGGTTTATTTGTTTTCATAGCATTTGGGGGACTGTTTTTATAATTAATGCATAAATTATGCTAATGTGTGGCTCACATATTCTCCTTATAGAAGGCCTCTGGTCACATGTCTTAGAGCTCTGGCAGCATGCCAAACCTAGGAAAGTTCATGTAATGTCAAGCACATTGAAGAGCCCAGAGGGAGGTAGAAAAATACAGGTGTGCTCAGGTGATCAAAGTGAGGTTGGTTTATGGCCACCCTCTGAAATGACCTGTCAGAGCAGATAGTCAACTCCTGGATGGGTGGGAATGTAGCTTCTGGGTTAGAGATCATATTTCCACAGTGACTTTGGACAGAGCCCTTAACATTAGTTTTTGAGGTACCTATACAGGGAACATATCTTGTAAACATAGTCACTGCATGCAGTTACCAAGAAAGGATTTCTGCTGCTAGTCTCTACAAACCCACTACCTATGTCCAGGGACATTTTATAATGAAGAAATAGGAAGTACCACTAGAGAGAAGGTAAATAACTGCTCCACCTTAAAGAAAAGTAACATAGTCTGAAGTGCAAACAAAAGAACCAGAGCAAACAGTGTAGATTACAGTCCTAAAGTAGAGAAGTGGTTAACATTCCTTGTGACAATGATACTTGCCTTCATTTGTCTGTGTGTGTGTGTATGCGTGTATGTGTATGCATGCACGTGGTATCTTCTCAGGGTCGTGCTATGTCATGATTCCCCCGCCTCAGCCTAAATAGCCTCACTTCAGGCGTATGCCAACATGCCCAGCTTTTAGAGTGGGTCCCAAATTGAATGAGGCTTCTCAGGTGGTCTCAGCCTGCCAAGCAGCAGTGTCTAGTGCACATGACCACATCTGAGCATGTTGCAGGGATTCTTAGTTTAAAATTCATGCTGGACATTGAGAGGAAAGGGGAAGTTTTCACAACCTCTAGAAGTTATTCATGAAATTGGGCATGTATGCCCATTCTTTTTTTTTTTTTTTTTTTTTTTTTTGGAGAGGTTTTTTGCTATAGGGTGTGTGCACTCACCAGAAATCACCCCCCAGGGGGGATGACCATGCTGCAATCCTTTCTCCTCCATTCTCTTCTTGGGATCTTGGGCACGCACGCACACGTGCCTGGCATGAGTTTAAGCCACCAGGTCTGGGACTCGAACTGTGGTCCACTACATGGGAGTCCAGCGACATAGCCATTACACCAACTGCTGGTCTCCATGTATGCCCATTCTGATTGGAATAGAGGCAAGTGCTTTTATCAGCTTCTTCAAGTTATCTGTTAACCAAATATAGAGACTATTAAAAACAATGACTTATATCTTTGAATGAACACTAGAAAAAAAAATGTATTGTTATGGAGGTTGATAGACCAGATTTAAATTCTAGTTCTATTGCTTCAGATAACCTCAAGAAAACTAGAATTCTTTTTGTAACACAGGGACACATAATGATACCTACTTCTTTGAACTATTATAATTTTCTAGATAAAGAAATGTAAATGTAATTATGAAACACTCATCACACTGCCTGGCATATAGTGTGTGTTCAGTAAATGTTATTTCCAAGGCAGAATGCCAGGGTTCTTATGATGTCTGTAATTTTCTTTAAGATAGTTTCGTGGTCAAAGACATTGCTGCCCAACAAGCTGAGACCACATGGAAGGCCCAGATTCTATTCTTGGCCCACCCGAAAGAGTCTAGTATGGCACTCATTTGTAGTCCTAACTACTGGGAGGCCAAGGAAAGAGTATCATGGCATGGTTAGATTCTGAATAAAAATACATGTGAGAATCACCAGATGGTATAATGGTTACATTGTTAGACTCCCACATGGCCAACTACAGTTCGAGTCCCAGACCTTCAACTTGAAACCCATGCTAGGTACATGTGCATGCATGCCCAAAATCTTCAGAGAATGGAGGAGAAGGGATTGCAGTGTGGCCATCCGCCCCCCCCCCGGGGGGGGATTTCTTGCTTTTTATCTCTCTGTGTCTCTCTCTGGCAAGCACATGCACCCTTTAGCAAAAATCTCTCTAAAAAAGATATACCACGTGTTTACACACATACACACACACACAGACTAATTTTGCTAAAAAATATATATATATATCAAGCAGCACGTGTGATGTGTGTAGGTACTGTTTGCACTGTCCTAGTTGGAAATTGAATTTTTCAGATGTGGCCAGATGAGATATTTTCAGGAGGCCCACATTCCAAATGTGTCTACTATAAGTGCTTTTAATTATACTATTTTTGAATAACACCAGATGTTAGTGTGAAAATTAAAAATGAGTTTTCATTGGTGAAATGTGTGGTTCATTAATTAGCTAAGGGACTTCAGAAGTAGGCTTTCATTGGTAAAATTAATAATATTCTTGGTGTATGGAGTAGAGGAAATATTTTGGAGAATGTCCCCTCCCTTCTATAAGCAGAAATTAAAAGTAGAGCAGGGCTTCTCTATATTGTACCCTCAAGAATGGTGCCTGTAGTTCTGTCTAGCTACTAGTGCCAATGTAGATTATCAGGATCATGAAATCCTGCTTCTAGAATATTGATCCATCTCCCTCCAGTGAATATACTGTACAATATATGATAGACATCTTTAAAAAGACTAAACTGAGAATGAGGGCTTTATTGAATTTATTGAATAGGCTGTACAAAGTCTTTTCTACCTACTTGTTAGTAAAACTTTGCTTTATAAATGTCAGCCTGTTTGAGAGAGTTTGATTAGAAACTTGCTCTTATTGTAGAAATAAGTAGTGGCTATAAATCTACCAAAAAGACTATAATAGGTGTTACTAATTTAGGCCAATTTGCAATAATAAATGAAACCTTTAGTCAGAACAAAGTGGGTCATTCAGATACCATATACTAATGAAAAAAAGAAAGGTAAAAACAGGTCTACTATGAAGATGACAAGGAAGCAGTGAATGTCCTTAAGAATAGGCAAACTGGAGGGACCAGTAGTTAGTGTAATGGCTATGTCGCTGGACTCACACGTAGACGACCGCGGTTCGCGCCCCGGACCTGATGGCTTAAAACTCACGCTGGGCGCGTGTGTGTGCATGCCCCAGATCCCGAGAGGAAAATGGAGGAGAAGGGATTGCGGTGTGGCCACCCCCCGGGGGGTGATTTCTCGCTTTCTGTCTCTCTGTCTCTCTCTATCTGGCTGGCGAACGCACACACCCTATAGCAAAAAACTTCTCCAAAAAAAAAAAAAAAAAAAGAACAGGCAAACTGGAGTCAAGAGAACTGATAAATCTGAAAAAGCAAGCTGGCCCCACAAAACTCTGATAATCTAAGGCAGGCACTTGCTTTAACCAAGGAGATGGAACAATTTCTAATAGGGTAATGGCACCTCTGAACACATATAGATAGAGCTGGGTGATATAGACAAGAGAGGGGCAGTTATTGTGAGGCATCTTACAACACAAGGAATCCTGTAAAGGTGTGTATATTGTACAAATATTTCTGTCTCTTCTTGTTGCTCTTTCCTATCTTCCTTTAAAAATTACTTGTCTTGAAGATATGGACCAATTAAAACTAGCATCCATTACTTCTGGGAATGTATAATGGTAAGACCATGTTGGAAAACCATTTGGCCATTGTCTGTGAAGTTAAAGATACATTTACATGTGACCCAGTAATCTCACATCTAGGCATTTATTCCAGAGAAATGAAAGCATGTGTCTACATAAAACTTTGTTTAAAATGTTCATGGAAGTTCTACTTATTTTAGTCCAAAGTAGATACTCCCAAATAACTACCCATTGGTAAACGGATATATAAATTTTGTAAGATGGGTCCAGTAATAACAGAACAGTGAAAAGTACAAAATATTGATGAGAATATCTTATCTGACAAACTACTATAATAGTTGTTTTATTACCAACTTTGCTGCTTTCTGAGCAGCAAAGATAGTAGAATTATTGCAAGGTATGCAGAGACACAGAGATAGAATATAAGTAATAGAAATTTCAGGCAGAGGCAAATTGGTGAGGAAAATGGTTTTTGTTTGGAGGTTACTTGAAAAATTCTCCAACCAAGTTACAGAGGATATCCACTCCATTTATGAAAGGTGTCAACTTTGAATATTTAAATGACATACAAATTAAACATCTTGTTTTTCTCTGGATACCATTCCCTCAAAAGTTGGAAACTAAACAGGATTTATAATTTTGTTTTTCACTAACTTCTTTTTACTTAAAAAATAACATTATCTCCCCCCCACCACCACTGTCCTTGGCCGTGGAAAAGAACTGTTTCTAAGACCATCTAAAATAAAAGCTGCCATTTAAAATTTTAGCATTGGAATAGAATTTCCTTGCTGCATGAACTATAGCTTGCAGTAACAAGATCAAGAGAATAAAAAAAAAAAAAAAAAGAAGAGAAAGAGACCATCCTTTGAGATTTGTAATAGAACACTTAAACGTATGCAAATCTTTTTGTTCATGTAGAATCATTGGGAGAAATACTATACCAAAGAATGTAGCCCCTTTGGCATTTGAAAGCTGAAATTTATAGTCAGCTTACTATCAGTAGAAAGGGTTTCTATTTAGAATTTAGTCAGAAGGTGATCAATTTCCATAACTTAGGAGAAAAGCAGTTTATTTATCTATGTATAGCTCTTTATGTCAATAAATGATGTATGAATCTCAGTAATTCCCAATAGAAAAGAGCAAAAGAGTTTTCTTAAACAATAATTTTAGCTGAAGTTTCTCCATGAACTAGTTCTAACTTTAGTTTGTATTTTTCTAGTAAAAATTATCTAAAAATGTATTGTTTCCCCAAATTTCTAACCTGTCTTATGGTTCAAAAGGGTGACACGAATTGTTAAAGGGAAAAATGCAATCAGAAGCTTTTAATATAGTGTAAAAGATTAAAAAATGAATAAACTGTACATTATTCATTGGTAAAGAACTTTTTCATGTCTTCTAGAATGGAGGCATGTACAGAGACTTTAATTAACTGCTAGCCAGTTTTAAGTGAATGACTTTCATATGTTGTATTCATGGAAGCTGGTATAATACTGTATTAGATTAGTTATGGTGTTTCATTAGTTAGATTAGTTTAGGGTGAAACAACCAATAGAAAACTGTCTATCATCTATCCATCTGTCTATCTAGATATATATCCTCTCTCAGATATACCTATAAGTAATGTTTAACCAGATATCAGACATTTTGTGACCCAAAGTGACACATAAACTTTGCTGTCATAATATCAAATATTTTCTTCTCTTACCCACCTTCTAGTGTCAGTGTTATAAGAAAAAAATGCAGGTAGGAAAGTAGGATTTAGACATTGGAAGCAATCAAGAATCAGGCATGCTGGGACTCTCAGAAGACATTAGAAACACCATAGGTAAAATTATTGTCTTTGTAAAGTCTAGTGCTTTTTTCAGAGAATAAAAAGACAAGTCATATACTATGAGAAAATATTTGCAAAAGACATAACTCCTAATAAAACTTGTTCCCAGGGCCAGCAGGTAGCGTGGTAGTGAAGGTGCTAGACTCCCACATGGCTGACTAGATTCAAGCCCTGGACCCAGCAGCTTGAGAATCATGCCTGGTGTGTGTGCTTGCATGCCCAAAATCCCAAGAAGAGAATGGAGGAAAAAGAATTGCAGCATGGCCATTCCCCTTGGGGAAGGTGAGTTCCTACTTTCTCTCTTTCTGTCTCTCTCTCCAGCAAGTGCATGCACCCTATGGTAAAATCAAAACAAACAAACAAATAAACAAAACTTGTTTTCAAAATAAACAAAGAAGTTTTAAAACTCAACAATAACAACAAAAACCTCAATTAAAAAAAATGGGCAAGGGCCAGCAGGTCACATGGAGGTTAAGGTACTGGATTCCACATGGCCAGCTGTGAGGTTCCAGTTCTGCATCTAGTAACTTGAGAATCACATCAAAACAATGGAGACATTAAAAAGATATCTGGCCATTAGGCACAATAGGGGAGGTAGAAAGGTATGAATGGGTGACATGCAGAGGATTTTTAGGACAGCAAAATTGTCCTGTCTGATATTATGATGGATACATGACACTACATTTATCAAAACCCATAGAATTATACAACACAGAGAGTAAACTCTGATGCTACAGCAAGTAATCTAGAAAATCTATCTGAGGTAATTGATGGAGGTGGGTATACTAAACAACAGATTTTTAATGTAGGTGTAATGGCCTTTATTGGAAGAAAATGTCTTTTAGGACTTTCACAGCTAGAAAGAAGGCAATGTTTGACCTTAAAGCTTTAAAGGACAAGCTGACTCCTATTTTAGGGGCAAATACATCTGGCGACTTTAAGCTGGAACCAAGGCTTATTTACCATTTAAAATTGCTCTTAGTAATCAAGTTAGATGTATGCTATCTGTGTTATATAGAAGGAAAAATAGCCTTGATGATGACACATTTATTCACATCATGGTTTATAAATATTTTGAGCCCATTCTTGAGACCTACTTCTTTTTAGGGAAAAGTAAAAAAAAGATTTCTTGCAAAATATTGCTCCTCACTGACAATGCACATGGTTATCCAAAAGCTCAGATGGAGATGTACAAGGAGACTAATGTTGTTTTCATGCTTGCTAACACAGCATCCATTCTGCAGCCTGTCAATAAGGAGTGATTTTGACTTTCAAGTCTTATTATTTAAGAACTACATTTTAGGACCAGCAATTGGTGTAATGGCTATGTCACTGGACTCCCATGTGGTCAATCATGGTTCAAGTCCTGGACCCAGTGGCTTAAACTCACACCGGGCGCATGTGCGTGTGTGCCCAAGATCCCAAGAGGAGAATGGAGGAGAAGGGATTGTGGTGCTGCCATCCCCCCGAGGGGTGATTTCTTACATTCTGTTTCTCGTCTCTCTTTCTCTCTCCGTCTTTCTGGTGAACACATGCACCCTATAGCAAAAACCTCTAAAAAAAAAAAAAAGAACTACATTTTGTAAGGCTATAGTTGTCATAGAAAGTGACTCCTCTAATGGATTTGGACGAAGTAAATTGAAAATCTTCTGGAAAGGAATTACCATTCTAGATGCCATTAAGAACATTCATGATCCATAGGAGGAGGCCAAGAATCAACATTAGCAGGAGATTGGAAGAAGTTTATGCCAACCCTTGTAGATGACTTGGAGGGGTTCAAGCCCTCAGTGGAACAATTAACTGTAGATACAGTGAAAATACAAGAGAACTAAAATTAGAAGCAGACCCTGAAGATGTGACTGGATTACTACAATCTCATGATAAAACATGAATAGCTAAGGACATGCTTCTTTTGAGTGAACAAAGAATGTAGTTTCTTGAAATGAGATCTACTTCTGATAAAGATGCTATGAATATTGATGAAGTGACAACAAAGGATTTAGAGCATTACATAAACCTAGTTGATAAATCAGCAGAAGAGGTAGCAAGGATTGACTCAATTTTGAAAGAAGGTCTGCTGTGGGGAAAAATGTTACCAAATAGCATGACATGCTACAGAGAAATATTTCATAAAAGGAAAATTTATTATTGTTTTATAGGAAATTGCCACAACCGGGACCAGCAGTAGGCATAATGACTATGTTGCTGGCCTCCCATGTAGTCTACCGCATTCGAGTACTGGACCTGGAAGCTTAAATTCACTTCGGGCACGTGTGTGTGTGCATGCACTGGATCCCTAGAGGACAGTGGAGGAGAAGGGATTGGTGGCATGGCCATCCCCCTTGGGGGGTGATTTCTTGCTTTCTGTACCTCTGTCTCTCTCTGTCTTTCTGGTGAGCACACATGCCCTATAGCAAAAACCTCTCCAAAAAAAGAGAAAGAAATTGCCACAACCAGCCCAAACTTCAGCAACCACCACTTTTATCAACCAGCAGTCATTAATATAGAGGTGAGATTTTTTCCACCAACCAAAAGATTATAATTCACTAAAAGCTCAAGTGATCATCAGTGTTTTAAGCAATGAAGTACTTTTAAATTAAGACATGCACAATGGCTTTTTTTTTTTCTTTTTTCTTTTTGGAGAGATTTTCGCTATAGGGTGCGTGCGCTCGCCAGACACACAGAGAGAGACATAGAGACAGAAAGCGAGAAATCACCCCCCAGGGGGGATGGTCACGCCACAATCCCTTCTCCTCCATTCTCCTCTCGGGATCTTGGGCACGCACGCACATGCGCCTGCGTGAGTTTTAAGCCACCGGGTCCGGGACACGAACCGCGGTCGACTACGTGGGAGTCCAGCGACATAGCCATTACGCTAACTGCTGGTTCCCTATTTTTTTCATAACACTATTGCCCACTTAAGGGCTACAGTATGGTAACGTAACTTTTTTTTCTTTTTTAAATAATTTTTTATTTATTTTTATTTGATGTTATTCTTTAAATTTGATTAGAGAGGGATAGTGAGAGAGAGAAAGAGAAAGTGAGAAAAGAAGCCGCCTAGTCCAGGACTTGAACTGCGGTCAGCCATGTGGGAGTTCAACACCTTAACCACCAAACCACCTGCCAGGCCCTAAATGTAACTAATTATACACTGGCCAACCAAAAATTTCATGTGGTTCACTTCATTGCAATATTTGCTTTCCTGTGGTGGTCTGCCACCAAACCCACCATATCTTTGAAGTGTGCCTGTGTATATAGTCCACTCTTCTGGGTAAATCTTCACATTTTGTTCTGTGTATTCAGAGGGCAACTACTTCAAGGCTCCATATTTATAGAAGTTAACCATTTTTCATTTTGCTTTAGATCTTTTCTTGTCATATGTTTTGCTTAGATTTTCAGTAAGATTTTATAGAATACAGCAGTAAAACCTACTCTCTACTTCTTTCCTTTCATTTCCTCCCCTTCATCTTCTGTAGTTGGCATATAGCATTCCCAGACATAAACATTTTCTATATATACAATCATATTAATAAACAATACATAACATTGTTCCACGTATTTTTTAATTTGCATAGTGTCATACTTCACATAAATTTTTCTAATTTGCTATTTTTAACTCAAAGCTGTCTGAGATATATTTAGGCTAACTTCTATAAATCGAATTGTTTAGCTTATATATGTTGATGTGTGATGTTCCATAGTTAAGAATAAGACAGTTTATTTATTCATTTCCCCCCTTACAGATAGTTTCATTCTTTGAAATAGTGCCAAAATGGAAACTCCTGTACTTTTTTTTTTCTGTCTAGCTCTAGCTCTGTAGAAGAGTTTCTCTAAAGCATGTAATGGGTTGTTAGGAAAGTCATGACACATTTTTGCATTGAAGAACATAGAAAAATATGTCATGACTTTCCCAACAACCTAATACATATGGACTTTCTGGGTCATAAAGTGTGTGCACATTCAATTTTATTAGGTAGAGAAGAAATGGCTAGTTGCCAATGCTAAAACTTATTCTCCTTTGATTTTTTTTTTTAGTTGGATGCATGGTAGAAACTTTTTTTTTTTTTTTTTAACCTTCCCTTACCACTAAGTGAAATGATTTAACTAACTTTCAGACAGTAATATGTAAGTAAGAAATGTTGTACGGCAGTTTTCAGGATATTACATTAAAGGCACATATCCCTTCTTTCCTTTGTTACTTTCCTCTTTACTGGTATCAGAAACACAGATGTGATCATTAGAAGTCTAGCGGCTATCTTGACTTTATTTCCTGATCCTTTATTTAAGAAATAAGAATTTATCTCATGTATAAGCGTATATTGTTTTGTATTTTCTGTCACAGTCAGCAGACTTAATTCTAAATGATTTTAATTCTCCAAATTAGTTTTCAGATGCTTGTATCTCTTAATACCCCGACAATGAACTTATAGTTATTGTATATTATTTTATCATTTAAAAATGTTCATATAACTATGTCTCACTCTTACCCTCACATACCATATGAGAAACAAAAACAAGTATATTATAATCTTTACTCTATAGCTCAAAAGGGCAGAACTAGGGGAGGTTCCATGACTTGACCAAAGTTCTAGTAATTCAGAACCTGGTAATGGGTGAATGTTATCAAGGATAAGTACAGTGTTTCATATACAAATGCTATGCACCTGTGGGCTCTAACTGATGAGATATTCTCCCCATCCCTCTTTTAACTTGTTGCCAGGGGTGTGTACATTCTCTAGAGAGACAGAGAGGTGTGTGTGGGGAGTGAAAACTTACCCTCCATGGGGAATGGTCACACAATTCTTTCCTCTCCAATTCTCCCTTTTTCAGGACTTTGGGCATGTGCTCTGGGTCCTGACTTGAACCACACAGTTGGCCATGCCACACTAACATGCCACATCCAGTCACAATAACCACTGAGCCATAGGCTGGCCTGAGATATTCTCTTAAATGTGATCTAGTTACTCAGACAAATCTTACCCATAACATCGTGACTTTTATCCTAATGCTAAGCAGGAGCATATTTAGTTGTCTGCTAGAATGCTGACTTTAGGCACTGACTTGGACTGGGGAAAGTCATGCCAACTCAAGAAGTTAATTGGTTTAGAGAACGTTGGGAGAAGTATACATTCATCAGAGGGCAATGGCCAATTGCCTGGTCTCTTGGTACTGCTTGCCAGCCAATGTGCAGACTGATGTTGGCATCAGATCTGAAGTCACTGATCTCCATGCACAGCTAGAGGGTACTAGGCTACAGAAACAGATTTTGAAAGGAAGAAGCTGAGACCTAATCCTATTCTTAATTTTCTTTCTTTCTTTTTTATTTTATTGATTTATTGATTTATTTTTTGCTAATATGGGGGTGAGGTGACATTGAGAAAATGAAATGATGTCAGAACTACTGAGGTTGGTAGGTGGGAAGGTATAGGCTATGCTGGGAGAGCTCCTGGGGATAGAAGGATGTTTCCTAGAAAATGTTCACAAGTGCTTGCTGAGTGGCATTTGAAGTGTCCTAAAAACATGCTTTTGGCTCTTGTGCCTCTTAAAGGCTCTGTAAACACATCTGAATGTGTGCATGCAGCAGAGGGCACTTTACAGTTTGGCTGATGTGAAGGCTGAGGATCACATATACTGTGAAGAAGATATTTTGTCACCATCACCTTTTTTGTCACCATCACCTTTTCTGTCACCTCTGATGTCAGTGCGCAAAGGGCTTTTGGCTAGAGAAGTGTGTTTGGTATAGAGGCTATACCAAAGGGATATGTTTTCACATAGGGACTATGAAAAGAGAAGAGAATTTTGTATATTTTGCCTCATATGAACTAAACCCCAAGTCAGGTATTTTAAGAATATTTCACTGAAAACTTCTCTTCTACCAATTGTGTTTATAAAAAATTAACTGCTAAATTTTAAATCTATTTATTTTCAACATCACTAAAAATTATTAATAGAGAAAAAAACCATATAAATCAAACTTACTGTGCTACAGGATACAATTCAGTTCATATATGCCCAACAAATCCCAGCAAATTTCCCAAACCAGAATTTAACTATCTATGCTTGATGTGGGAGGGCAACATACATACTTAATAAAAATTTAAAATCCAAGCCTCAGGGCTCAACAAAATTTAGTTCCTGCCTACTGAATTTCCTATTGCAAATAATATACTGCATTGGAAATAGAAAGCTTGAGGAACTGGAATTTCTACTGAAATTATATAAAAGGCTCTTACTCCATTTAATCAACTAATATAAAATACTTTGCTTTGGTTAACCCATAAAGGCTCTGTTTTTAGCTAATTCTGCTGCGTCCTCCTGATGGGTAGGTGATATAGAATGACTGGGGACAGTTGTGAGAAGCATCATTATGTCCACTATTATCCTCACTAGTTAGGGGTTTCTGAACACTTAATTTATAGTTCCAACTAGCTCTAAATTATTGGATGACTTTATTTATTTATTTTTGTAGTTGCCATCGGACTCATGCACTGGCCTGGAAAAGGCAGAGAGACAGAAAGCACTTTCCAATAAGGTAGTCATGCTGCAAGTTGTTCTCCTCCATTTATCTATACTGTCAACATTTGGGGCATGCACGCACACTCTCCCAGCATATTTTTCAACCCACCAGGTCCAGGATTTGAAGCATGGAATCCAGCTCCCTTAACCACTAGTCTACAGGACCAGTCCTTGGGTGACCTTTTAGTTCCAGTCTTCTCTGTTGTAAAATAGGATAATAGGAGTTGCTCTCTGATATTTAATTGAGCTTTAGTGGGCTATAATTATCTCATACTATACTCCACTGATATTGCTCCTGACCAAAGCATAACAGTGTGGTAAAGACTTTTAATGCTTAGTCATATCAGTTCTTTGCTTCTTTTTGGATCCACTGTAGTTACATGGGGTCATGGGACTCTTTGATCAATGTACTATAAGTGCAATGTCACGGGTCAAAGTATGGAAGAGCAGTGTGAGTTTTCTACTGTTTTTGTTCTCTTGCATGGAAACTCTGCAAACTCAATGTTGAGATAACAAAGCCACTAGATGAAAATAATGGAAATCCCTGACCCTCGGAAGAGTGTTGCCCTGGAGAGCAATTGGATTTGCAAAGAGCTTGGGAGGATAAGAAGGAAACTTGAATAGCTGAGATGCTGAGGATTTTTAACACAATATTGCTTTTCCCGTACACAACAAGAACGTACTATTGCTGTAGATCCAGAAAACTCACCAAGAAAGACCCATTTTATGTGCTTGCAGCAAATGAATAATTATTTCTAGGCAAAGTCACACGGTACATAACAAAGAGAGCAAGTGTCCCTTTGTATACCATTAAAAGAAGGCATAAGGAAGACACATATAGCTAGAGGTGTTTAACAGAGTATATAGCAGCCAGCCAAAAGTGCTTGTTTAATGAAAGAATACTATGAAGTTTTCCCACCTGTGTGTTTGGATGGGCGAAGGGATGTGGGGGCGTGTGAACTGGTTGAGAGCATCTCCGTATCCTGAGCACTATAGCACATGGTAGTGCTCAAGAAGTGTTTGTTGAATTCAGAACGAATTGAGTGAACACTTAGTATGGTGAAGCATATGGTTGAATTTAAAACTGACAATATAAAAATGGATATTGGTCCCATTCCTTACTCAGAGCCTCTACTTAAAAATAGAAAATATCTAAGATCTATACATGTATACGATTGCCATTCACACATTCATTCATTCAGTAAATATTGAGTGTCTGCTTTGCTCAAAGCATTGTGTTAAACAGTAGGGATACAGGACTGGATAAATTCTCACTTACATTCTAGGGCATGAAGGTTGGGTAACACCAGAACAGAAGGGTAGTAGACACCAAGTAATTACTTAAATAAAATCCTTGTGAAAAGGATCACCAAGGAGAATTATAGAATGCTCTAAGGATGTATGACTGGTGGTTCAGGAAGGTTTTCCGTTTCAATCCAATTCATGGTTCCTTCTATAACTGGGTAACTAAAGGCTTAGGTGTGTTTTTCAGCACATGTGGAATTTGGTGACTGTGGCACAACTTGCAGTCATAGTGGTTGCCCAAGTGAAGAGAAGGCAGATGTTTTTTCCAGTACTGTTTAAACTGTGATACATTAGTGAAATACTAAATATTGCAGGACTCTAGCTTTGGGAAATAGGGGAGGACAGAAGGAAATTCCATCCTTCTTTATCGCTATCAAAATTTGCTTGTGCTTTTGACTCCATGATGTGGAGTTTCTCCTTAGAAAAAAGAGACTGTTATTTTTAATGTCAGGAAGCTAAGACAAAGAGGGGTAAACCACTCGTCCAAAGTCACAGAGATAATAAATGTCAGAGCCAGAATTTGGACTCGATCAACCTGACTCCACAGTGAAGGTTTTTAACTCCTGCCTTACCCAATTCTGCATCTCTGAATGCTCTATACTATCAGAGCAGAGTCATTGTACTAGGGCACCAAGTTCTGAAGTCAGCACTACCTTCAAAGATTTTTAAAAAGGTCTCTTAATAAATCAAATGTGTATTTTTTTCTGACAGCTCAGAATAGGTTTGTTGGCTGTATGAAAGAACTTGTTTGGTTGAATATGTAATAGAGTGATTGATTCATGCTTTGAAGATTTATTGGAAATGTGTACATCTACAGACACTAAAGTCACTTGCAGAGAGTGAACGGTCACTGTCAGAGGCTGACCCAGGATACACGCCCCTTCTATAAAAGGCAGGTAGGATTGCTTTTACCGTGGATGGTTTCATTTTCTTTTTCTAAAGCCTACATAGTAAATCCTGGCAGACTAACTATATTTTTGATATAACACTGTATTTTGATTTGTTACATTTGTTATGGGTATGCTGCTTTGTTTTATTTCCCAAGTAATAGAGTCCTTTTATAGACAATATGGGTTTCCTTCTTTGAAACACAAAACTCAAGTCATACGACTTAAAGTAGTATTTCTGAAAGGATAGCTAGAATGCTGTTATCTGTACGCAAGCTTCCAAAGTGATTATTATCCATTCCGAAGTTTAAAGTTCATCTATGTAACTTTCCTGTCCTGCAGATGAGGGCTGCAGTGGGTCATTCTCTCGTTGGGTTAACAGTGGAAGTTACCTTTTATACCTCATAGTGCTCCACCCTTGCTATATCTGAGAACCCTAGTGCTTATTTTCTGATTGTCGGATCTAATGGATATCCCTGGAGTAAATAAGTCACTTATACAGTGCTAGGGAGAATTCTCCCAAGATAAGCTCACACCACATTTAGAATAAGGAATTTGAGTAGTCAAATAGTGCTATAGATAAGGTTCATATCTGTTGACTCTACTAGAATCTGTCAGGAGTCATGGCTGCAAGTGTTAGAAACTGAATTTGTCTGTCTTAGCTTCGAGTGGAATTGGGCTCAAGTTCCTTCCTAGAGAGCTGCTGGGGCTACCAAATCAGTGGGAAGGAATCTGGAGAATAAGGTCAGAAAGGCAAGGAAGGAAAGAGGAGCTCTCAAGGGCTGGAAACCAGAAATAGGCAAGGCTTCTACAGCAGGAAAGGGCTGGCCCTTCTCATTGTGCACCTCAGGTCACTTTCAAAGTGACTTATTTACTGAATCAGGTGCTCATCCTTGACTGCTGAGACAGAGAGGGTGATTGGGACCTCTTTGCTCCTGTAGAAGGTACTGGACACCAGCTCCCATCACAGCTGCACACAGGGGAAAAAGTGCTCTGCCAAGCAGAGGTTCAAGCAGAAGTGGAAGTTAGGCAGCCAAAACCAGAAACAGATACTTTGCTTCTGCCTAGAAAGCTGTATCCCCACCCGTAACCAGTCATCACCTAGAATTATGATGCATCATGCTCTTCTCCATTTAAGAAATGGTATCTGCGGGAGAGTTCTGTAGGTGGCCTTGGACTAATGCAGTCTCCCCCACCACACACACACCTTTTTGCTTGTGGTTCTCAGAGTAACTATAGAATATGCTTCGAATGCAGTGCCCTGAGATAAGGGAGGGACTGATGATAACAACCCTGTCACTGTTCCAGTTCTTTCCTCAGAAAGAGAGTATTCTTTTACAACACTTTATCACAGTGAGTAGTGAGGGCCTGGAGTATAAAACCCTAGACAGAGTTGCTGAGTCCTGGTAAACTAGTTAGTTCAAAATCCTGGGCTTCTGTTTTCCCTTGCCGCCTAGTTATAACCTCTTCAGGTAATTCATGTTTATGGGTATTCAGTCTCATTGGACTCAGACAAGTTAATAACCAGTGCACAGTGAACCTGCTTCACAGAAGCTTATAGGGAAATATTGTTATGTTGGATATATGTCCCTTTTACAGCAAAAGAAAATACATTTACAAAGCTTCTTTCTCTCTTTTCTGCATATCATCTAGGTAAATTTACTTTGAAAATGATAAAGAAACCAATGAACATTTTTGAACCTATCAAGAGAGTGACATGACTTAAAGAAAGTACTTTTTCTCTCCTTTACTGATCATCTACTAGGGACCTGAGGTCACCATCTGTCTGTCTTTTTATCTATCCACCTATCTATTGATCAATCTCCTTACCTATCTATATTTTGATGTGTCTTAGGATAAAGCCGTTCATTAGTAGCAATTCTTATGTACTCTCTTATTTACCTCTTTCTGACCTGTTGGCTGTGCCTGGATTTAACTGGGGCTTGGCTACCCTATAGCTAATAACCATCTACTTAATTGTTAATTTATAAACTAGGAAATAAAGTATAAATTATCTTTCTGTAATGTACTCAATGAAATGATGTCCTTTGTTGGAGAAATTTGCTTACATCACTGATGTTACTTTCCTCCATTTTTAGGAACCAAAATGACATGATCAAAGGGCCAGACAACAGGAGATAGGAAGGAAGTATCCTCAGGTAGTTAAAGATACTGGCAAGGGAAGCAATCAGAGTTCCAATCGGAATATTTGTACATACAAATATTTGCTAAGATTTGCACTGATATGTTACCATAATTCGGACACAGATCTATTATGGAAATATTCATGGTAAAAATTATAGATAAAATACGAACTATTATTTGGAGATAAAAACTGACAATGGCTGGGACCAGCAGTTAGCCTAATGGCTATGTCGCTGGACTCCCATGCAGTCGACCGCAGTTCACGTCCCGGACCCCGGTGGCTTAAAACTCACGCCGGGCATATGTGCGTGTGTGCCCAAGATCCCAAGAGGAGAACGGAGGAGAAGGGATTGTGGCATGGCCATTCCCCCCTGGGGGGTGATTTCTCGCTTTCTGTCTCTCTGTCTCTCTCTGTCTGTCTGGTGAGTACATGCACCCTATCGCAAAAACCTCTCAGAAAAAAAAAAAAAAAAAAAAAAAAAAAAAAAAAAAAAAAAAAAACAACAACAAAAAAAACCCCTGACAATGGCTCACAGTATTTAAAAGTAACAAAAGACATCATTATGGCAAAGCAAACCAAGAAGGAGGATAATTTATTATGTGCAGTAAATGGCATAGAGGTGGAAACTCTATGAGACCAGAGAAAGCAAGTAGAAGATACCCATCTAGGATTCTTTTTTTTTTTTTTGGAGAGGTTTTTTGCTATAGGGCACGTGCGCTTGCCAGACAGACAGAGAGAGACATAGAGACAGAAAGCGAGAAATCACCCCCCAGGGGGTTGGTCATGCCACAATCCCTTCTCCTCCATTCTCCTCTCGGGATCTTAGGCACGCACGCACACGCGCCCGGCGTGAGTTCTAAGCCACCAGGTCCAGGACGCGAACCGCGGTCGACTACGTGGGAGTCCAGCGACATAGCCATTACGCTAACTGCTGGTTCCCAATCCATCTAGGATTCTAATGGCAGACAGAGAACTGTACAATTGCAGCCATCTCTGAATAGAAGGAACAACATGCCACCTTGTGAACTTCATCATCACTTACTTACTCCCCCAAATTGAAGGGACATGTGAAATGCTAAGTAATTTACCCTATATATCAAGGATTACTGTCTTGCTCAAACTATATATGCCAAAAATATTGACACATGACCTAGTCAATGCAAACAACCTATTACTTACTTTCTGACTGACATGTAATGCTTTTGCTTAGTTAAAAATTTCTCTCCCAATCATTCTAACGATTATCTTCCTGACTCTTCACTTGTGAGAGGAAGAGTATTCACAATCCTGATTTTACTATTCCAAGTTGAATTCTTAGCAAATTTATTCCAGATTCAAAAAATAATTGCTATTTTCTTTCTGTCTTTTCTCAGGGGGAAAAAAACACCTTCAAGGGCTGCTGTGCCTTCCTCTCATGGTGTAGCTAGGAAATGTACAACTCAGGGCTGCTAATGCACAGAATAAATGGGCAGTCTTGCTAACTCCTATTATCGTCATTGTGTCTAGAGTCTATGTCAGTTCAAAACTAAATGTCCTCCTTTGCAGTCATAGTACTTTAAATATCCCAACAGTATCTGCATTTATATAATGTCCATCTGCACAATATCTAATCATCTTGACATATGTTCTATATTTCTATCTTTCTGTGTGTGTGTGCACAATTGAGGAAAACTGAGAGGTTATACAAGAACAACTTTTTTTGGGTTATATACATGTCCCAAACTTGAAGTCCTCACTGGTGGTTAAAGTCATGTAACTTGGAGAAAACATGGGCAAAAATGGAATAAGTAGATCAGAAATGATTAGTCAGCTCTATTTTCTCTTCTACCACACTATTTTACATCATTAATTTTAAATGCAAGGGCCTGGAAAGAATTGACTACTATTTAATGAGGTTTGATTTATTCAACCTTGTATTATTAGTGAAAATAGGATTCGTTATTATTTGGAAAATATATTTAAAATAATGTACTGTTTTGAATAAATTCTCAGGTTGATAAATATATAGCTATAACATTGATATCACTTTGCATTTGCACAAAATCTGGTATTTTACAAAGCACATTCATACATATCACTTTCCTCAATCTGCATAATTTTGAGTATTATTGTCCATATTTTAGAAATAGGACCCTAAAGCTCACAGAGGTTAACTAATAGCTAATAGGAGGAAAGCAAAGTTTCAGCCTCTGGTTTTCTTCTTTCAAACCCTTTCCAGTAGTGTCTTTTACTAAAAATAACCAAACAAAAAGTGACCCTCATTCTCTCTTGTTTATAATTTTTTGGTAGCCTCTTACCTATTTTTGCTAGTTTCCCTACTACTCAGTCTTCTCAGGAGCAATTCAGATGAACACTCTTTCCTAACAGATCCTTCTTGGAGTTCTTTTGCCAAGAAGTTAAATTTTAACTTTATTTTGCTATTCAGTGTCCTTCACAATCAAAAATCTTGTCTGTACCTGGTTCTTCAGGCCTTTGGCACATACGGCCTACGTTACAATCGCACCAACCCTGCGATTTCCCCAACATGCCGTTGCACTGCCTGTGTCTTTGTACCTGTGGTTTCTTTTTCCTAGGATACCTTTCCTTTATCCTCTCCCTGGTAAATTTCTATTTATGACCTGAGAATCAGCTCCAAGTTTGTTTCCTATGTGAAGCCTTTCCTGTTCTCTTAAGATTCACAAGCACTTTATTGTTCTTTCTACAAATAAAGTTGAAAGCAGATGAGTGAACTTACTAAAGGTAGGGACCACAGCCTATAAATATTTAAATCCACAGTGCCTAGCACAATGTTTGACACTTAATAACTAATTATGGAATTAATAGTGTATCAATCATTTCTTTATCAGCACTGAAAGTATCTGCACTTATTAGGCATCAAAATTTTTCTGCAGCAGTTCTACTTCTGAGTAAGCATATATCCAAAAATCCAAAAGCCGGGCTTCAAAAATATGTTTTTAGGCAGCATTATTCACAATAGCCAAAAGATGGAAGCAAAAGTGTCCATCAATGAATGAATAAACACAATGCGGTATACATCTACAATGGAATATTACTCGGCTTAAAAAAAGAGTAGAGTGGGACCAGCAAATGGCATAATGGTTATGTTGCTGGACTCCCACATAATTGACTGCGGTTCGAGTCCTGGACCTGGCAGCTTAAAACGCACGTAGATGTGCGCTTGTGTGTGTGTGTGTGTGTGTGTCCTCCAGATCTTGAGAGGAAAATGGAGGAGAAGGGATTGTGGCATGGCCATCCCCCCTGGGGGGGTTGATATCTCACTTTCTGTCTCTCTGATGAACACACACACATTATAATAAAAATCTCTCAGAAAAAGAATTTTCTGACAAATGTTACAATGCGGATAAACCTTGAGGGCATTATGCTAAGTGAAATAAATACATCACAAAGAGATAAATACTATTTGAGGTTTTACAGAGTAGTCAAACTCACACAGAAAAAAGTAAATTGGTGATTGCCAGGGATTGCAGTAAGGAAGAAACAGAATTCTTTAATGAGTATTTTTCAGATATGAAAGATAAAAAAGATCTGGAGTTTGGTTATACAATAAGGTAAATATATTTAGCACTACCAAGCTGTACACTTGAAATGGGGGCTGGACACAGTGCTGTGGTAAAACACAACGTTCCGCAGGGCAGATCCACATAGGAAGGTTGCCTTTTTGTGTTCAGAATGCTCTGAATGTGACGAGCATGTGCATGCCCCGATCTGGGCTGGCTGATTGGGAGTAGATGATAGTAACAAGACCCTATATACGGTGCTATCTATCTGTTTCTCTCTTTTTTCTATCTCAGACATAGAATCGATAAGTGATTTTTTAAAAAATAAATTTTAAAAAGTTAAAATGGTAAATATTATTTTATGTGAATTTTACCACATCTTTAAAAAGTAAATAAACAAAATACTTTTTTTAGCAATATTTACATCTTGGTTAAAAAAATGAATGAACTGGGACCAGCAGATGGTGAAATGGTTATGTTGCTGGACTCTCACATAGTCAACTGCACTCTGAGTCCTGGACTTGGCAACTTAAAACTCATACCAGGTGTGTGTACATGTATGCCCAGAATCCTGAGAGGAGATTGCGGTGTGGCCTTCCCCACAGGGGGTGATTTCTTGCTTTCTGTCTCTGTCTCTCCTGCAAGTGCACGTGCCCTATAGCAAAAATCTCTCTCAAAAGAAAGAAAGAAAGAAAGGAATGAATGAATGAGCTAAGGAAATTTTAGTATTTTGAAAATTGCAGTATGTTTTTGAAAATTGCAGTATGCATAGGTGTATGTGGTAAAGATAAAGAGATAGAGTAGAGAAAAAAATATAAAATATTTCTGCTCTCATAAACTGGCTTTCTATTTGCAGAGAGAAAATTCAGATATGTAGGCCCAGCTATAGTGGTGCATGCTGCTAAGACACTGTGTTCTGTACTCTGAGACCACTTGCAAGGACTGAGTTTGATTCCAGGTCCCACCTAAAAGCCAGATATGGTGGTGCATACCTGCAGTCCCAGTAATTCAGGAGACTGGAGTAGGAGGATCATGAACTCCAAGTGGGCCTGGGCAATATCATGAAGCCCTGTCTGAAAGAGAGCAAAATGAGCCAGCTGGTGGCATGGTGGTTAAGGTGGCTTGATCTCACACAGCCAACTGGGTGGTTCGAATCCCAGGCATGGTGTCTTGAAAAACACACCTGGCGCACTTACATGGGTGTCCAAAATTTCAAAAGGAAAATGGAGAAGAAGGGATTGCAGTATGGCCATCCCTTTACGGGATGCTTTCTCACTCTCCCTCCACTGTCCCCTTATCTCTCTATGGTGAGTGCACACATCTTACAACAAATCAAAAAAAAAAAAAAAAAAAAATGAGCTGGGCATAGTGCTGTGCACCTGGTCCCGGGGGAAACTAAGGGAGGAGATTCATAACACAGTGAGGCCCTGCCTTAACAAAACAAAACAAGCCAACAAAAACAGACATGAAAAGTAATAATATCATTTTAAAACAATAAATCCCCATAAAAATTAGTTTAATCACTACTTGAGTCCTAAGGTAAGCTTGAGTACAAGAGATTGAAGTAAAATTGGATTAATCTTGGAATTCTTTGAGGAGGAAGTAGATGTGTAGCCTGGTTTTGGAAGTTTTTGTTGAGTAAGTATTGATCAAGAAGTAGGCAATGAGCTCTAGAAAGATAAAGATTCTTAAAATGACTGAGCTATTATGAGGGGTGAAGTGTATTTGCTTTACAGGTATTAATTTATTTAATTCAGCAAAAGCTATGTAAAGTAATAACTATTGTAACCTCTTTTGAATAAACTGAGGCACAGGGAGTTAGGAAATGTGCCCAAAGAGAACATGTAGTGAATATGGGTTGGCCGTGGCAATATAGCAGTAACAGCGCCCACCACAATGCTGTGGCTCCATGTAGCCAGGTTCCCAGTTCATGTTCCCAGGTCCCATGATCTTAGGCTTGGGTGAAATGTAGTGTTAAGACCTGTTGGGGGTGCTTTACCTCTCTTTTATATTTCTTTCTGTCTTATGGAAGAAATAAAACCTTAAAAAAGGCTTTATAGTAAATATTAGAGTGGATTTTTTAAAACCATTATCCATACCCAATACGCAATGCTCTATTCTCTGGTCAATTCCATTCTGAAGAAGTTTTCAATCTTATTTCTGTATAACTGATACTTTTTTTTAAATTTTTCTTTTTTTTTGAAGAAGTTTTTTTTTTTTTTTTTTGCTATAGGGCACATGCGCTTGCCAGAAAGATAGAGAGAGACAGAGAGACATAAAGTGAGAAATAACCCCCCAGGGGTATGGCCACACCGCAATCCCTTCTCCTCCATTTTCCTCTTGAAATCTTGGGCTCACACGCACACACTCCCGGCGTGAGTTTTAAGCCACCGGGTCCAGGACACGAACCACGGTTGACTACATGGGAGTCCAGCAACATAGCCATTACACTAACTGCTGGTCCCTATAACTGATACTTTTTAAAAACACAATATGTTGGGACCAGCAAATGATGTATTGGTTACATCACTGGATTCCCACATAGTTTATTGCAATTTGAGTCCCAGATCGGTGACTTAAAACTCACATAAGGCACATGTTCATGTGTGCCCAAGATCCCTAGAGGAGAATGGAGAAGCATGGCCATCCCCCCAGAGGATGATTTCTTGCTTTCTATCTCTTTCTGGTGAGCACACATGCCCTGTAGCAAAAATCTGTCTAAAAAAAAAAAAAAAAAAAGAAGAAGAGGAACAAATCATAATAACATAATATATTGCCATAGAAGAGCTGGGAATGAATCTGACTGAATGTTTATAACTGATGAAATAGATTTAACAACAATATGAGAAGTTCAATTGGGAGAAAAAACAAGTTCAGTCCATTTGACAAGAGGATTGAAGTTAGGGAATCTGCTTCTCTGGAAAAGTCTCTCTTATCCTGCTTTAACACTTCGACAACACTCTAGGGCTGTTCTTCATGTAGCATACTCTTTTATGGGTTATGATTTCATGAAATTTCCTTTGCATGTTGCGTAGTATTTTCAAATATATCAGGCTGCAGACTGTCATCAACATGTCTGACTTTCATCAGAATTTACATCTTTTTTTTGTTCCCAGAATTGTAACAGATGTGTTAAATTATTTTCAAAAGAAAATCATAAATGAGAAATAGGGACTGAGTGTATATGAGGTAGGAGAGGTGGTCAGTAAGAACCAGCTCTTCCATATTAAATCATATATATTACTGTTTAATGTGGGAAAGAACATATTATGGTTTGGATACTGCTGACAGAAAAAGAGACTGTGTTCATTGCTACTAAATTATCTAAAGTAGAGGCAAATAGTGAAACAAACAAAGTGGTAATTATTTACTCTTTATTCTGACACAAACTGGTAAGTGCTTTTCCATACTGCATTTTTTCTTTTTAAAAATTTTTCTTTCAGTTTTTGCTATAGAGCATATGCATGCACTCACTGGGAAGAAACAGACAGAAAAAGAGGGAAAGTGAGAAAGCACCAGACAGGGTGGGGAGATGATCACACCACAATTTTTCCTTCTCCATTATCCTTTCTGAATTTCGGTCATGCACGCACAGGTGCCTGACATGATTTTCAAGCTTCTAGGTCTGGGACTGGAACTGCGAAGTAGGTTACGTGGGATCTTGTCACCTTAACCACCATGCAACCAACTGGCGCATTTTTCTGTTTTAACATTAAAAGGAAACCCTATAATTCAGTAAGATTTTGTTAAGTATTTGAAAAAAAAATTTTTTTTTTTGAGAGATTTTCGCTATAGGGCATGTGCACTCGCCAAACAGACAGAGAGAGACATAGAGACAGAAAGTGAGAAATCACCCCCCAGGGGGCATGGTCACGCTGCAATCCCTTCTTCTCCATTCTCCTCTTGGGATCTTGGGCACGCACACACATGCGCCCGGCGTGAGTTTTAAGCCACCAGGTCTGGGACGCAAACCATGGTCGACTACGTGGGAGTCCAGCAACATAGCTATTACGCTAACTGCTGGTTCCCTAGTATTTGAAAATTATTCAAATGCTCAGGACACAGATACTTTGATAAGTAACAAGAGTGTGTATTTCACTAGGTTTAAAACTGAAAGGGGACATTTACTATGTACACTTCACTAGTTAGGAAATAAGTTTTTTGAATGCAGATCAGTGAAGACATGGAAGAAGAGGGAAAAAAAAAAACTTAACTCAAGACTCTTTTTTTTTTTTTCTTCTTTTTTTGGAGAGGTTTTTGCTATAGGGCGCGTGCGCTCGCCAGACAGACAGAGAGAGACAGAGAGATAGAAAGCAGGAAATCACCCCCCAGGGGGGATGGCCACGCCACAATCCCTTCTCCTCCATTCTCCTCTCGGGATCTTGGGCACGCACGCACACGCGCCCGGCGTGAGTTTAAGCCGCCGGGTCCAGGACTCGGACCGCGGTCGACTACGTGGGAGTCCAGCGACATAGCCATTACGCTAACTGCTGGTCCCTCAAGACTCTTAAAAGCACTTTGGACAACAAACTATTGACAAATATTTCACCTCATTAAGTACAAATGAAATAGATATATGTGGATTACAATATTCCTAGAGTAAGCAGGGGCTTAAAGTATAAGAGAAAATAATTTTTGGTGAATCTTGTTTGCTATTTTTCTGAACCTAGACCATTTTTGCCAAAAATTTGCTTTTGTGGCTGAGTTTAGAATGGAATACAGAAATGCAAAATAGAATACGTTTTCTTACATGAAAGTCTGGAATTTTAAGCTGAAAATGCTTTAAGATAGATTTAAGAGTTCTCTAGGAATAGACTGATTTATGCCAAAAGTAATGAGTAGCTGTGTTGTCTTGGGATCTCATATTTGAGTATGCCCAATTTTGCCTTATAATCTGTAAAGACTTGATGTAAGCCTGAGAGATAAATATGCTTCAGGAAATAATCCTGCTTAGCAAAATCTGATTTAAGAGCTCTGCCTCAACTCTGATTTGCCCACCAGTTGTGGCACCAATGTCTCCTACACAGGGTCAACACACAGCAGGTAGGCAAGGAAGCCCTGTGTGTATTATGGTTATATTAAGGTTATTGCAGCTACCTTGACTCAGATTCCCCTGTATTATAGGTTTATGTTAAGGCAATATTGCTATTTAGCCATATCTTTTAATTTGATTGTTTTTTAAAACAGAGGAGTTATTCCTTTTTTTGAAAAAAAAAATCTTCCCTTGGGCTATTAAATGGGATCTGGAAAGACTTGAATTCTGACACGTCTCGGTTGTACACCAGTGAGAAATCTATGATTATCTTGAGCTAAGTCTACCAATGCCATGGCAACTGTTTGAATTGGAGTATGGCAAGTAAATAGGAAGACCTGATAACACTAGTCATTTAGTATCAGGTATAGCTTTCTAATCAGCCATATTTCACCTGCCCACTTCTCCCAGTAAAATACATCTGCATAGACACATACATGTATTATTATTAAAAAACAAACAAAAATATTTATGTGTTAATAATATTGTCTCAAGAAGATACTGCTTTAGAATGAGCTATCTTAAGGATAAACAAGTTTTCTTATCATTTATAATGTTTTGTCATTACATGATTCTATTTATGGTGGATACATTAATGTTATTAGTATCCTTCAAGAATCATAAAGCAATTATTAATATTTCCTTGAATTCTAAGATTAAAAGCTCTAGACAGGTGTTTTAATTTTACCTTTGAAACATAAGACAGCAAAAACAAGAACAAAACCAAAGGGCAATAGGCAAAGTTGAAAGCCTCAATGGAAACTCATAATTTTAAAAAATTAAATTTTATTTATTACTATAATTTTTTAATTTGACCAGAGAGAGAAAGAGAGAGAGGGAAACTGAGAAAGCAAGCTGCCAGGTTAGGGATTCAAACCATGGTTGGCCATATAGGAGTCCAGTGCCTTAACCACCACACCACCTGCCAGCCTCACATAATTTTCATTTAAATACCTTGGGAGACAGTTACAACTCATGCAAGAGAATGTATAATCTACTACAAATGAGAGGGCTAGGCTATTTATATTAATGTTCACAGAAAAATATAGAAAGATCCTAGAAGTCCCTTCCTTTTCATGTTTCTGCTCATTTCATTTTCAAAATGGTTGGTAGCTTTCAAAGTTTATTTTTATTTCTTCCATAAGAGAGACAGACAGACAGAGAGAAAGATTCACCCACAGGTCCTCAAACTGTGATCCACTCCCAGTCTCGGCCAGGCTGCATTACAGGTGAAGGCACATATGCACTGTGCTCGAAGAGGTCCTGGGATGTGAACCAAGGACCTTTCTAAGCTGAGTCTAGTTGTATTACCACTACATCACAATCCTGCCCCTTGCTGTTCATTATTTTTACTTACTTTAGAAGTAATAAAGAAACATCTACCACTTTGATTGTGTAAATAAATAACTATTGGGTTTAAAATCTTGTGAATCTAAAATCCATTGTACCCCATCTCCCATGTATACATGCAACCTGAATCCCAGTGCCCCAAGATACAATAGGGTATAGCCATCTACACATATGCAGTTAGCCGTGTTCATCATTTAGTCATTTAGTTTCAGTATTTCAGAGCTAGATCAGGCAGGGTTAGCCCTAAAGACAAATTCATTGTATAGATATATAGAGGCCCACAGCCAGTCTTATGCATAGATGGATAATCAGCTACCTATACATGACACTTGAGCATATTCTAAGGTACAATGTCTGGGAAACAAAGGGATAGGGGTTCTGGTCTTTTGCTGCTTCCCTGGTCGAACATTAAAATTAGCACTGTTCTTTGGAACACATTTATTAATGGAAGTTTTATTTGCCAGAATAGAAATTGTAGTTATGAACATGTGGGACACTGGAGAAGCTTTGTATAACGTACTAAGTGATGGTTTGACAGAAAAAAGATTTACCAAGTTCCAAACCTCTAGGCCAGTGGTAGCCTTGATTTTGCTTTTTGCAACTGCATGTTTCAGGGAATATGGTTTAAACTATAGCCATAGCTTTTCTTATGTGGGACAGTTTATATATATATTTTTTTTTTTTGGAGAGGTTTTTTTTTTTTTTTTTTTTTTTTTTTTTTTTTTTTTTTTTTTTTTTTCTTATAGGGCACGTGCACTCGCCAGACAGACACAGAGAGACACAGAGACAGAAAGCGAGAAATCACCCCCCCAGAGGGGATGGTCACGACGCTATCCCTTCTCCTCCATTCTCCTCTCGGGATCCTGGGCACGCACGCACATGCGCCCGGCGTGAGTTTTAAGCCACCGGGTCCGGGACGCGAACCGCGGTTGACCACGTGGGAGTCCAGCGACATAGCCATTACGCCAACTGCTGGTTCTGGGACAGTTTATATTAAAAGTTAACTTGGGGCCAGCAGGTGACACACTATTTAAGGCACTGGACTCTCACATGGCCAACCATGGTTCAAGTCACAGACCCAGTGGCTTGAAAATTAGGCACATTAGGCACATGCATGTGCATTCCCAAAATCTCAAAAGGAGAATGGAGGAGAAGGGACTGCAGTGTGGCTATTTTTTCCTTGGAGGGTGATTTCTCACTTTTCTTTTCTCTGTCTCTGTCTCTCTCTGGCAAGCACACACCCCCTATGACAAAAACTTTTAAAAAGTTTTTATTTATTAATGATATGTGAAAGTTTCATGAAAATGCTATCATATACAGGTAAGTAAACTACCATAGCAGTCCATTATAATATGGCTTTGCATAAATTCTGATACCTTCTAGGTATGTCATAGTTATTCATAGGTCAAATGAAAAAGCTAATTAATAGCACAGTAATGTAACAGAATGAGAACATGTTTGACTTTATTTGGGGAATACACAGAATAGGACCATGTAGGTCACTTCTGGAATACAAGTGAGAATGGACTGGCTGTCAATGATTGGGAAAGGTATGATCACTGGGGTAAGTCAAGATTGAGTCTGAGATGTTGCAAATAATGCCTTCAATTTCTATAGTTTAGAATAAGAACCAAGGCTAGTGTATCTATCAGGAAAACAATAATCACTTCAGGTAGGAGGAGTTTCAATACAGTCAACTGTGGAGAAACCATACAGTTGATGATGAGGCAACCCAGATGTTAGAACAGCAAAAAGGCACCATCATCCCTAGGCTGGAGAGTTAAAGAGAGAAAATTATTACAGGAGGCTTCCTTGGCTGTGGGATCACATGCAGAAACTGAATCCACTTCAGGTCTGCCTGACAGTAGCTTGAATCAATAAGAAGACATCTGTTCTGATTTGGAACTACAAGAGACATGTTTCTAGTACAGATGTCAGCTAAGGCAAAGAGAGAGGGAGCAGAAGAAATGCACTGGTTTCCCTTTTGCTCCCCCTCCGTTTTCCTTCCAGTGTTTTCTTAACTGGAAATAGTTGGTAAGAGAGATTGGGAAAAGTAATTTCCTGGAGTATAGCCAGAGTGAGAGAGGGCAGGGAATGGATCTGAGGGCAAACAGGCAGATGACCAGCTCAGATAGATAAGTTGTGAAATAAGAAAGAACCTGAGAAGAAGAACCCAGTACTAGCTCAGTGTGTGATCTGATTATTGAAATGGATAGTACCATTAGATATGGAACAATTTAAATGGTTATGTTTTTATGAGCGTAGTATATCTTGGCCTTTTAAGGGTACTGCCTAGATAGTGCGAAAATGACTTTGTCATCAATGTGTGTTTTATTTCTGCAAGAATGATAATTCCTTTTGTGTAATTTTGCTTCTGAGAATTTTGGTGGTTTCTTAAGTAATATGTTTACTCTAACTCAGATATGTGATGTTTATTTTGATATGTATAAGCATTATAATAGATAGAAGTAAACAATGATGCAAGGTTAATTCCATTGACTTTATTTTATTTATTTATTTTTTTAAGAGAGATTTTTGCTGTAGGGCCTGTGTGCTTGTCAGGAAACAGAGAGAGACAGAGACAGAAAGTGAGAAATCACCCCCCCCCCCCCCCCCAGTGGGATGGCCATGCCACAATCCCTTCTCCTCCATTCTCCTCTTGGGATTTTGCACACGCACCCAATGTGAGTTTTAAGCTGCAGGGTCTGGGATTTGAACCACAGTCTACTACATGGGAGTCCAGCTATGTAAGCATTAAACCATCTGCTGGTCCGCCATTGCTTTAGAATATAGAGCTCCCATCAGTAAAATGCAGTGACACTGACTTAGAGATGACAGAAATCTATTCCATTAATGTCATTTTTCCCTTGTTAACCAAAATCAATTTTTAATGTATTCACATGCTATTGGTTAATTTAGAATATGTATTAACAGGATCTCACTAAAGAATTAGAATATTAATTTTGAGATATGTCTGTTTTCCTCTATTAACAAATGAAACTTGTCTAAACTGAAGCTATTAACCTATTTTTACATGTTTTTGACTTTACATTCTTCAGACATTTTTTAGTTATTAAATTGATGTTTCTTCCACCATATCTCACAGATTTTCATTTGATTCCGTTGAGTCAGATTCTTTGAAAAAGGATATCAGAAAGGTTGTCTAATTTTTGTGAAACTTAAGAACCTCTGGTTCATATTAAGCTTTCTTGCTACTGGTACCTACTAACAGATTAATTACACTTGATCGACTCTCACATCTCATAGAGAAAGAATCATCATGATGTTTCCCTTCTGTTTTATACCTCTGTACAGAATGATAGTAGCCAAGAGGTCTGCTATGCTTATGTGGAAAGACCAATATAGTCAAACTCACATCAATTTATACTTAGATCTATTGTCATTATTGTACATATTAAAATAAATATACATTTAAGCTAGGGTAAATGACATGCATATTCCTTGCTCTGCCAGTGATCTTCCATTTTTTTTTACTAGAAGATCTTAGATAAATTCGTCATATTTATTTAAATAAATAAGGAATTTCAATGACCTCATGAATGCTCATTATCAGGAACACGTGATCTATCAGTTCACTTAATGCTTTCAGTAGCAAGCAACAAAAGATAAATGAAGATAGCTGTTAAACTCTTAGCAACAAGTGTTTAGGTGCAGTTGTTTGAAGGTTGATTGAATCTTCGACTCAATCAATTTCTTAAAAATTTATTTACTTGTTTAAAAAAAAGTAGCATGTATTTTTCTTCATGATAGAGAGATGGAGGAAGATATAGAGATAGACACCCCCAACAGGAACATCTCACAACCCAACTCTATCCTCAGCTAGCTCAGATCACTGCCATATTTATGGTTGGAGACCCTGGGATAAAAACTGGGGACCTTCCTATTTGGGCCCAGTGGTGCTCTTGCTGTGCCACTATCTGGCTCTCACTTCCAATTGTTTACTGTCATCCTCAGAATGTTGATGTTTGTCCTTAAATGGCCCCATAAAACTCCCGAATCACTCCAAACTTATATCCTCAAAAACAATTTCCAGAAGTGAGAATATAGACCACCTATTCCTTATGTTTTCTTCCTAAAATCCATGAAAACCTCTTAAGAAATAAGTCCAGACTTATCTCACATTTTACTGTACAAAATAGCATTATATGCCTATTTCTAAAACCACTAGAGCTAAGGGGAAAGGAATTTACGTGAGTCATTTCAATCAAAGATGAATTGGAAAGAGGCTTAGTCTTCTTGGAAAGATGCGGTCAATCAATACTTGAGCAAAATCTTCTAGTAGTGTTTTTATTAATCACAGTAAAGGTGCAGTAGTAATCATAGTTGTAGGTAGTAGCGGAATTAGTAATGCTAATGGGGGTTACCCATAGAACTTGGGATGTGCTAGGCGCCATTCTAAGGGTTATAGAACACATATAGGGAGTTATCAGAATAAGAATTAACTCATTTAATCATCACCATAAGGTAGTTATCATTATTATCTATTATTTACAGAGGTGATAAATGGCTTAAATGATGCCACATACTCTGAAGGGACACCAGAATTGTAACCCAGGTGGTTGACCCCAGAGTTGGTACCCTTATGATTGCCAGTAGGCTACCTCTGTGGAAAGCTGTAGGGTTATCATCATTAGGTAGGCAACTAAGGACCACTTTCCTGACAGCCTGGAACAGAGCAGATGGTCAGAAATATCTGTTATTTAGAGAAACAAACAAACAAACAAAAAACAATAAGCATCCATGAACGTACCCTTCGAAAACTTTCAAGTACACTGCTTTTGTATCTAATGGTCACTCAGTGACTGCTTAGTTAATAGTGCCCAGTTGTGTGTGTATTTCAGCACAATTTAAATGAGGAGTTTGGAATATGTTACAAATTGTTCTGACATTTTCCTTAAGAGAAATCAGCGGGAGCAGCCAGAAAGGGGGTAATTCTGCATGGCTGTAGTGAAATGGGCTGACGCTCATGAGTTTTATTTGAGAAACCCCAGAAGTCCAAGAAATGGTTGCTGTTGATAAAGTTGAACGTTGGTGCTATTTAGACTTGCAAAAAAAAAAAAAAAAAACAAAACTAGCCAGGTTCATATATTATGCTAAGGTCTCTGCAATGTCCATCCCAAAGTAGTCTGACCATTTTAGAAATCCCTTCCAACGGATTCTCCACTGGAGAGAACACATCTCATTCACCACAGGTCTGAGGGCCCACGGCACGTACCTATATACTACTCACATTGAGTGCAGAAAGATATAAATGGGCTTGGCCCTTTTTACATTTTTTGCTTCTTTATTCGTGATAGAACACATACATGCACTCATGAGAATGAGAGAGAGAGACAGACATGAGCAGCCTCCACATGGTCTGGTCATGCCACACCCCATTCCTCTAGTCCTCCAGCCCATCATATTTTGGACTCTTGTACACATACATGACATTTCCAGATGGACAGGGCCCCAGGATTCAAACCTTAGTTTCTATGCAGGGGTCTGACTTCTCTTAAATAGCACATTACTGCTGTACCTCAGAACTAACCTGCTTAGTCCTCTTACATGCAATTAGATTCATCTGTTATATGTTAACTTGTGACTGATGTGCATTATCTCATTTAACATTAAGTAGGGATTCACATGTAGCCATCCACAGTCATGGACGGGTATATTTTGTTCCTCCTTAAAGAAACTCAATGAATGGCAATTTGGATTTTCAAATCAGTATTAAGAGGTGACTATTCTGATTTAAAAAAATGCATCAACTTCTACATCTGTTAGTATGCAAGACATTATTTGCCAGGGTTCATATTATAGTTAAATATGTAGAAAAAAATGTAAAAGTTTGTATGCTGTGGAAGATCAGTAGAAATGCCTGCCTAGAACTCTAGAACCAAAGGACTGGTTTAACAATCAATGTAATCAGTAATTTTCTCTACGATATTTATTTATTTATTATTATTTTTGATAATTCATTTATTTAACTTTATTTTATTTACTTATTTTAATTTGACCAGAGAGGGGGGATGAAGAAAGGGAGAGAGAGAGAATGACAGAGAGAAAGTGAGAAAGCAAGCCACCAGGTCTGGGACTCAAATTGTAGTCAACCATGTGGGAGTCCAGTGCCCTTAACACCACACCACCTGCCAGCCCCAATCTCTACGATACTTAATGTCAACTATTGATTACCAGAGAAAAAACTTTGATCAAAATGTTATTTTTTAAATTTGTGTGCAATTTACTCATTATGTCATTCTCCCTGATTCACAGTAAGCAAATTGGCATTAAGCTTGTATTATTAAGAATGGGATACTCTTACAAACTATTTAATTCTGACTTCTTTTTTTTTTTTTTTTTTTTTTTTTTTTTTGTAGCTGCAGACATAGAAGGCATAGTTACTATCTCAAAACTAAATAGCTTATAAAATAGAACCAAAAGAAGAATTTTAGTATAGGCCTCTTTCTTGTCACCACAATCACATAATGAATTTCTTTACATGTCAAAGCCACCACAACCTAGAATTCAGTACTTAAATGACTTTACTCATATATAAAATATCACCAATGGGCTAGCAGGTGCTGGAGTGGATAAGGTGCTGGACTCCCACATGATCAACCACAGTTGGAGTCTCAGACCTAGCAGCTTGAAAATCACTCCAGGCACGTGTGTATACAAAAATTCCTAGAGAGGAATGGAGAAGGGATTGTGATATGGCCGTCCCCCGCCAGGGTGTGTGGTGAACTCTCACATTCCCTCTCTCTGTCTCTCCAGTGAGTACACGTGCTCTATAGTAAAGACCTAAGCAAACAAACAAAAAACCCCATTGTACTCTTTTTATCTGCACTGATTCTAGAATACAGATCTTAGAAGATGTGGTACATTATATTTTTCAAAGATGATCACAATACCTTTTCTATTTCATAAACTCTTATTCCACATTGTGACCTTGTAAGAATTTCCCATCAGGAGTTTATTTTTCCTTTGAATCTGAGTGGGCCATGTAATTGCCCTCTTCAACAGAATACAGCAAAAGTGTTACTACATCTTCTATGAGCAACCCTATTAAAAGATGGGAGAAGGAGATGAAGAAAACACTCTCTAAAGATGACATACGAATGGCCAAAAGGCATATGAAAAAATGTTCAACCTCCCTCATTGTAAGGGAAATGCAGATAAAAACAACAATGAGGTACCACCTAACCCCAGTCAGATTGTCTAATATTAAAAAAACAAAAAATGATAAGTGTTGGCGGGGGTGTGGTGAAAGGGGAACTCTTTTACACTGCTGGTGGGAATGTAGATTGGTCCAACCACTGTGGAGAACAATTTGGAGATTCCTCAAAAATCTACAGATAGATCTGCCATATGATCCAGGGATCCCACTCCTCGGTATCTACCCAAAGGACAGAAGAATTCTTCATTGGAAAAGTGCTTGCACATCGATGTTTATTGCGGCACTATTCACAATTGCTAAGTCATGGAACCAACCCAGATGCCCCCGTATGGAGGAATGGATTGAAAAACTGTGGCACATATACTCTATGGAATACTACTCAGCCATAAAAACCAACAGAGCCCTGGCTTTTGACAGAAAGTGGAAGAATATGGAAGATGTACTGCTGAGTGAGGCAAGCCAGGCTATGAAGGAGAGACATTGTATGTCCCCACTTAACATATACCGTTTGTCTGCATTCTATGTCTGAAACTGATTGACCAACAGTTGAACAAACACAAGAGATGGGTGTGAATGTCAGATGAGGTGTATGTGGAGGAGTGGGGCCCAACGAAAGACTTTTGGAGAAGGGATACAGAGGTAGAGCATTGACGGGATGGGGAGGTGTGGTGTTATCTGTTGAAGATATTTCGATCAACGGGTCTGGGGAGAAATGTTCACATATCGAAATGGTCTCATTGTAAGCCAAACAATATGATTGAAAGTATATACAAAAATAAATAAAGTAATTAATAAAAAAAAAAAGTGTTACTACATCTTCTGAGCTGGTATCTTCAGCTTCTTATTTTTTGGAATATTTGCTCTTGGGACATTTCCTCTGAGAATCCAGTCTCCATACTGTAAGAAGTAAGAGCTACAGGACGAAGCCGTGTTTAGATGCTCCATGCTAGCTAAGCTTCTGTCTGGCAGACAGCATCAACTATAAGCCATAGGAAGATGCCATCTCGGGTATCCAGCCCAGCTGAGCTTTTAGACAACTCCAGCCCTAAACTGCTGCCTGTAAGTGGAGGCGAGACCTCAAGTGAAAACCCCTCAGGGTAAGCCAGTAGACTCACAGACCTAAGAAATAGAAATAAATTTTCATTTTAATTACCCAAAATTTTGGAGTGATTTGTTGTGCAGCAATAAACAATTGGAACAGTTGATGACATAGAAGTTAGCAGTATGGCTGTCCACAGATTCATGATTTCAAACCTCAGATGCACTCTCACCTCTGCCAGGCAAGCCCCCTCTTCAAGCCTCACCAACTCCACTCATACATCTCACCTTGACAGATCCAGCTCTCCCACTCTTCCTATTAGCAAAACCTGTCAGGTTTGAAACTGATAGCAGGTTATGTGGAATTTTCAATAGAAATTCTAGGAAACTTCAATATTTCTTAAAATAGAAAAAGAACACTATTTTCCATGTGGGTATCTCCCTTAGGTAACAAGGGCCAACAGAGGTCATAAAGCCCAAGAGCGAGTTAGATATAATGTTGACCTTTCCAGAAAGCACAGAGCTAAATTTAATTCTAAACATGGTAACTATTTTAGCCTGGAGGGACAGTATATTTGCTTCCTTCTGCAAGACTTTGATATTTATTTATTTCTTATTTTAACGATTTGTATGCATGTTTTAATTTTAAGTCACCTTTAAATCCTCTTCGAAGGGTTTAAGTTACAAGCAAATAATATTAGGTTCTTTCCTCAGTCCTTATAGTCTGGTCCTCTGAAAAATATGTAAGAGACATTTCTCTCTTCTCATTTAGCACAGCGTTCCCCAAATACAGGTCTTGCACCAATGGCAAGAACATGAGAAGATTTAAGGTAGACCAGATATTACCAAATTTTTTATTTTAATAGTTATGTATTTATTTTAATATATATTAGAAGAGATAAAACTTGGACATCGTATTTGTTATTATAGAGGGTAAGGTTTACTTAAATAAAAGTGTTAAATTACTATTACCTCATGTGTATGGCCAAACCATGAAGGTGGTAGATAAGTGATTGGGAAACACTGATTCAGAAGTTCTGAAAAGTGTTTAGAGTTCTTGGTACCCTTCTTATTCCAGTAGTTTTTGCTAGGTAGTTGCACTTTTCTGGCTTATTGATTTTCTGCCTTCTGTTTGAGTCAGTAAGCTATCACTTGCCATAATTGGAACTCATATAACCAATGTTTTCTTATATATTTCATTTCATCAGCCAGCTTGATTTACAAATTTTTCCATTATACTAGCTGCTCACCAGGGCTAGCTCAGTAATATCTCCATGAACTGACCTTTACCCCAGAGCTGGTCCTAGTTGTCTGAAGTTTCCCAGGATTGGATTTCCAGACCATGCTCAGTCCAAGAGATATCTATGCCAGAGACAAAGGCATTGCTTTCTTCCCCCATGCTTTTGCCTTCCCTGCAATAGCTTTATCCTCACATTCCGCAGATGACTCAGTGATCAATATGCATCAGCCTCCTGCTATTTAGTAAGGACCAGTGTTTTTTTTTTTGTCTCTACATCTTCATTTATCCCGACACCTTCACCTTATACATTTTATGTTAGATTTGGAAATAGTGTATTAACACTTTCTGCAAAGTTACAATTTGTGTAACTCGTGTAAATAAACTGCAATTTAAAATGATTCTGGAGACATCTTTAGAAAGATAGCTTATTATGTCCTTTTATCAATAGGGAAATGAACTGTTTCCATTTCTGAAGTTTAAGTACTGCTCAGGAATGTGTGCCTCTTCAATCTTAACATCAAATGAACTATCCCCTGTGTGCCAGATCAAGATCCACAGGCACATGCCCTGGACTGAGATGCCTCGCAGACTTTCTCATTTAAGACCTTTGAATTTACCGCCTGCTCTAGAGATATAGTTCTCATCAATTCCCATTTATTAGTAGGTGCTTAAAAGGAGGCACTTTCTGACATGCAATAAAAAGCAAACCTAATGAGCAAATGGCAGTGAACTTGAGGGGCACTTTAGGAGAAGGTCTATCAGTATTCATAACCCTGACACACTATAAAAGACACTTTAGTGCAACAAAAATGTGTCAGAAAAGATATTGAGTTAACTGAAGGGGGAATTTTCTGATAAAACACATAAGAGCACCCATTTCAACAGATCTGAACTATTAATATATTTTCTCCTTTGCCGACAACTCATTTACCAAGTGTCAGATGAACGGTATTGGAGACAGCACTGATATTAACTCCCAAATGAGGCTCTGTAACAATGAAAGGTATATAAGTATTCCACCCTAGCATCTTCTCTATAATTAATGTCCTTGGCCTTGCCTAGGCAGCTAATGCCACTCAAAAATTAGAAAAATTATCTTTGAAAATAATTCTCAGCATGCTATAAATGGCACATTACAGTTTATTTTTTCATGCAACTAATTTTTATATACTATAGACAAAAGTTAAAGGACATCTTCAGGTTCTCAAGGCAATTTAATCATAATATTTCAAAGCACTAGATATAATATCAAATTAAAATGGTTTACTCTAGGTATTTTCTCTTAAAATATTGTCTTTCCTACAAAACAAAACCCAAACCCAAATCCAAAGAACTAAAGGAAGGCAAAGCCTCTTCATCTCACACCACGGAGAAAAATATGTATGTAATTACACCTGTATTTAATTAATAATAAGCATGATCAATAAATGTAAGCTTTCCCTAAATCTTACTGGTATGTTATTTATATAAACTAATGGGAAAATTATCTCTTTTTCTATCCTGTTTTTTAATTATGGACTTTCAATTAACGTTCCTTTTTGCTCTTGACTTGCAGCACCTATATTTTATGTTATTCTTTAAAACCATATGTATATTGTACATTATGAAAGTTAATAATAATATTCATAGGAAATTGAATACAGTATTTGAAAGTGACATGAATAGCAAACCTAATAAGTACATACTATGAGTTTTACTGCCACAGCATTGAAATCAATTAATAGCTTCCTGTGAGACTTTCACAGGTGGCAATGTGGATTATGAATGAACTATGTATCTCTAAAACCATGATCTCCTTTCATCTTGGCATCATTTGAATGAAAATACAGTTAATATAGGTAATTTGATTAAACACTGGGCTTTCTCAATAAGAACATAAAAGGGGAAGAAAGCAAATGGTTCTGTAGTATCAGCCAGGATTCAAGATCACTTTAAACTCCCTTTAATGCTGAAACGCAAGAGACTACAACTTGGATTGTGTCTCTACATTCACTATCAATTTTCTGTGAAAGTCACAAGTTCGCTTTATCCAGAAAATTACAAAAACAGACATAAGAATTTCACTGGATGATTTCAGGTAAAAGCAATTTAGTCTATTCACTTTCTAGCCATTTTAGAAAGATGACCATTTTTGGTAGAGACATGTTTTATATAATCATGACCCTGACTTCTATCTGAAAACCATTGTTTTAAATGCCCCAGTAGAAACATAAAAAGCTCTGAGTATGTAAGAAAACATGAAATCATTGCTTTTAATATTTTCTGTGCTAGTACCTCATTCATTCCTTCCTTCATCCATTTATTCATTCATTCTTCACTTAATAAAAACTTCATGAACAACTAACATGGGCACTCTGCTAGTGCCCTGGGACTCCAAAGATGGTTATAATATAACTCCTGCCCTTGACCATTTTATATTCTAAAGGGAAAGTGGAATGGTAATATGTTCTTGATACATGTGATAAATATGTTAGTGCTTGCCCAGAGTGTGCATCTGGTGCATGCGGATACATCTTACTCGGTCTGGACTCCTATAACAGAACACCATAGGCTGAGTGACTTAGACAACAACCATTTATTTCTCACAGTTCTGGAGACTGAAGTTTGAGGTCATCGTGCCAGCAATGGTCAGGTTCTTGGTGGGGGTACTCCTCTTGATTCATATAGAGCTGCCTTCTTGCTGTGTCAGCATATGGCAGAGAGACAACACTGGCCTCTTCATCTCCTTATAAGAGTGATAGTCCTAACATTGGGACTCAGATCTTCATGATCTGATCTAAACTTAAGTATCTCCCAAAAGTTCACTTCCAAGCAATGTCATACTGAGGATTGGAGCTTAACATATAAATGTGTATGAGGGGGGACCCAAAATTCAATCCATAACAGGATGTGTATGGGTGGAGCAGTAGAGTGAGAGTGGAGTCAGCAGTAAAGGACTCACTGAGAAGTCTGAACAGAGTTTTAAGGGATAAACAAGAAATACTATCCTTTTTTTTTTAAGAATTATTTTCTTTTTTTTTAAGACTTATTTACTTTTATTTACTCATTAATTTATTTTAATTTGACTATAGAGAGATACAGAGAGATACAGAGAGATACAGAGAGAGAGAGAGATAGGAAAAGTGAGAGAGCAAGCCACCAGGTCCAGGACTTGAACTGTGGTCAGCCATGTGGGAGTGTCCAGTGCCTTAACCACCACACCACCTGCTGGTCCCCAAGAAATACCATCTTTTAGTGGCTGTTCACATGAGGAATACCATCCAGCAGAAGGAGATGGTGAATGAATACTTAAGAAGGTAGGGTAGAAAGCAGAGTAGAGCCAAAAGGCAAGGGAGAAATAAATGTTAAGTGTATTTCAATTTTTGCTTCATAGGAAAAGATACTGAGAGATCAGTGTAGTCCCTTAACTGGTAATTGGCAGAACTGAAATCTGAGCTCCTGGGTGAAGTGATGAGTCTAGTGGTAGATTTATGTCTGAGATAGTAATAGATAGCCATATATTGGGGTATCAAGATAATCTAGTGAATTAATATGCCTGAGAAATGTACATTTCATTCCTATATTTGCTTGTTCATTTATGTCAGGCATATAAATTGTTCTAGAGGTTATAACAGTAAAACAAAGCTCAAAATCCCTGCACCCGCAGAATGAGGAAGCATAGAGTGAGGAGTAATAGACAACAGAACAGACAATTATATTAAAATATATATAATATGAGTGATTGTCAGTGTTAATGAGAAAAGGCAGATTACTGGAATGGTGACATTGCAGTTTTAATTAAGTAGTCAGTAAATGCCTTAGTGAGATGACATTTGTATAAGTAAGGTAAGGGAGTGAGTTGTGGGTACTGAGGGTCTTTATGAGGAGGAAACAGTGAGCACAACGACTCTGAGTCTGGAATGTGCCTGGTAGGTTTAAGAAAATGGAAGAGCAGTGAGGTGACAGCAGTGTGAGGAAAAGGTTAATAGAGGAATAGCAGGCCACATTATCTAGGATCTTGTTGGACACTGGAAATGCTTTTGCTTTTATTCTAAGATGGGAAACCATCTTGACTTTCGAGCAGCTCTAAGTCACATTTTAGCAGGACCACTTTGCAGTGTTGAGAATAGACTGAATGGGACAAGGGCAGAAGCAGAATAATCATTTGGGAGGCCCTCGGGCTAATGCTAGAGAGAAAGAATGGAGGTTGGGCAGAGTAGTAGAAGCAGAAGAGAGATCAAGTGATTAGATTCTTAGATAAATTTGGAAGAATCAAGAGTATTTGCTAATGAATTAGATGTGTCATGTGAGAGCAGTAGAAGAGGTAACAATGACTCCAAGGTTGTTGACATGAACAAATGGAAAGGTAGAGCTGTCATTAAAGATTGGGAGAATGAAGAAAAGAAACTTCATTTGGAAAATGTTAGCTTGAGATTGGTGTTAGACATTCAAGTGGGTGTTTTAGAGTTAGATTAAGAATCTGAAATTCAGATAAGAGATCTGGGCTAGAGACATAAATTGGCTGTCACCATGTTTAAATGATACTTAAAGCATGGTTACAGGGTGAAATCACCTGGGGTAGTACAGCTGTTAAAGAGGTGATGCCTACTGAGTGAGTCCCGGGACACTCAGCAGTTGAGAAATCTGGGAGGTAAAAAGCAACCTGGCAAGGAGACTGAGAAGAAACAATTGAAGAAGCCAGAAGTAATCTTGGAGAGTACATCCCAAAATTAAAGTGAAGTAAGGTTTCCAGGAAAGAAGTGATGCCTTCATCAAATACTACTGATATGCTAAGTAAGATGAAGTATGATAATTGACCTCCATGTGAGGTTCTTAGAAAGTCTTTACTAGATAGCTGATGGTAGAAGCTCTTTGAAAATTAGGCAGTTTTTGAAGATTATAGGACCATAATTCAGATTATAGGGAGTAAAGGGTGAAAGTAGGTGAGAAATTAACAAATGTAGACTTTCTTCCCCCATATAGTTTGGTTGGAAAAACAATTTAAAAAAAAATACAATCAGCATAAACTCTTTAGATTAGTAGGACACATAAATGGCCAAAATAAATAAATAAACAAACAAACAAACAAACAAACATGATTTTTCCAAAGATAGGTAGGCTAATCTTGAGTATTGATCTGGGATGACACGAAGGAGGCTCTGACAGTGAAAGAAAGGTTGAAGCTTTAAACATGAACAAATGTTCTCATGTGATTTCAGATTGCCTTCAGTTCTTTGCCTCTACCTTCATATTCATCAGAAAACTATCACATTAACAAATCCTCCAGTAGTCTGATGCAGGAAGTCAACTGTCAACATGTCATTGTCCATATAATCAATAAATTTGATGAAAGTGTATGAGCATATATTCATAAACATGTAATGCATATGAATAAATAAATATGCCAACTGGTAGGTATGTCTGTATATCTATGTATATTCCTTCTATCTAAGGGGGATTGGTTCCAGCACCGCCAGGAATACCAAAGTCCTGGGATGCTCAAGTGCCTTACATAAAATGATTCAGTATTGGCACCCAACCTATGCACATCTTTAAATTAGCTCTGGATTACTTATGACACCTAATACAATGTGAACAATGTAAACATAATGTATATACTGGATTTCTGGAAAAGTCATGACATATTTTTTCTGTTTTTCTATGCAAAAATGCATCTTGACTTTTCCAATAACCAAATAGTTGTTATATAGTTTTGTTTTTTTTAATTACTTATTATGGTGTTACTACTTTTTAATTTTATTTTTTCAAATATTTTTGATTTGTGGTTGATTCAAATGTTTTGATTCATGGTTGATTGAATCTGGTTGGTGGAATTTGCAGAAGGCCAACTGTATACATGTACATTTATTCATAAAATAGTATGGGTTATAAAGAATAGGCATATATAATAAGAGAATAAAAATATGCATTTTTTCCTTTTCTTATGTTATTTCTTCTTTTCTTTTTGAAACTAAGACTCTTAAGTAAATAGCCTAAGAAAATTTGCGTTAATTGCTTTCACTAGGAAAGGGACCTACTAAACATATCCATGTAAACAGTATTTGGATGACTCTGACACTCTAAAATTCTGTGGTTAAATGAAAGCTAAATTGCATTTTTTCTAACTCAGTTTATATATCTAGTAAAATAAAGTTAAATACCAACATGGACAACACTAATACTACCATGATGGAAGTCTTCAGAGACAGCAAACATACCTCTGATGGCCTTGTGGAAAATTTAGAGTTTTATGATAAGAGATAGACTGTATTTCTTTATCACATAGAATAAACAATGGAATAAACTGAGCTTTCTGTATTTAGCTAAAATAATGGGAATAAAAATTCAATGTGTCTCATCTTTTTCCACATGTATAGAAAGAAAACCAGTCACAAGGGACTGGTGTGAGACATAATGGAGGTAATTTGAGTTCTGTTTTTGGATATTTTATCTGCTTCAAACACAATTTGTTTACCAAATCAAAAAAGAACGGCAAAAGCGCAAAAACAAAAACTTACACATCTTAGATGAAAGCTTATCTCTCTTTGGGCCATACTTTCCAGTGCCCCAAAGTGCTGGCATAAAGAGAAAATAAAACAAACAACAGCGTTGTTGAAATAATTACATGCCAGGCCAGTCCTCCCACATCTCTTCAACTCCTCCACAAAGAAGCCACAGTGCTTCACTGAACGGTTCTTAAATCTTTATTGTATTTTGCCTCTGGGGCTTGCTCATCACTGCAGGTCTAAAAGTGTCTGTTACGGTCAGAAATAACTTTAAAAAAATATTGCACCACTGAGCCAATGAGTAGTTCAAATGGCTCCGAAATTGTAAACTTGTAAAATGCAAGGTAGAGTAAACACTTCAACATTTGGAATAAACTGGCTACTTCAGTATGTCATTCTCAGCACTCTTGTTTTATGAAGACTAGAAATACAGAGCTGAAACAAGAGAACCTATAAAGCCCCTGAAGGTACTTGAGAATTTTCTTTCCTCTCTAGCCAAAAGATGAACAGCCAAGTCTGGACTCCATAACTGAAAGCTGTTCTTAAAACATGGGGCTGCCCCCTCCACAGAACACTCGCTCTTTCTGAGCAGAGAATGGTATGGTGAAAAATATTTTCAACTGAATTAGAAACCTGTATTTTTAGACCTACCCATGTAACAGGGGGGTTTCTGATATAATTAAGACAATTCATTGAGTTTGCTTCTTAGTTTCCTCCTGGCAATTGTGAAAATGTTATTCATAATTTTATACCTTCTTATTACTGATATTGTTATAATATTTGGAAGTTGTGATCAAGGCAAATAAAACATAAACAGAAAGCTTAGCATAATAAAGCAAAGGTGATTTTTAAAATTTTTTTATTAATTTTATTGAGTAAAAGAAATTTGATATATGTTAATAAAGGCATTCATATGCATATGACTTATCAGTGTCTGCCTAAGTTTAGACAAGATTTAAAAGAACTTTATTATATGTATATCCATGTATTTATAATTCATATATAATATGTTTTATATATACACATATATATATATATATATATATATATATACTGTACATCTAAAGAGTGCCATCTTGTACAGCACTACTTTGAATATTTGATCTTTTTAGCTTACAAATGTCAAGACTTACTACAGAGTCACCAAGGAAAATCTCTTGTAAATCTGGAAGCCCATCTCACTTCCAAATATACAAGATTAAAATTAAGCTGCCATATATTTGGGTTTGTGTGGGAAAAGATGATTGTACAACCTGGGTGATTGAATGTAGTCATTGGCAGACAAATGTATTATCCAATTCAGAAATAATCAAATCTATGTCTCCAGAGTTTAATGACAAGGTCATGACTCTGTTTACATTAGTAGATCGCAAGTTACAGCCTACGCTATGTTAGGCTGGTTCAATCTAGCCCTAGAACTTTTCATATGCTTTTTTTTTTTTTCTTTTTAGACCTAAGACTATCACCCTATACAATTAAAGTTTGGTAAAAGCTCTTAATTCTATCTTTTGGAAACTCATACTTTGGGTTCTTTGTAACAGTGTATGTCCAAGGACTTGGAGGAGTAATGTGAGGGCATTCTGAGCCTTCTAATCATCAAAAAACAAACAAACAAACAAAACTCAACAGGTTTCTTAGGTTTCCTTCAACATCAGCATCATAAAGCTTTATTAACTATAATTTATTCAATGTATACTGCACTGTGTTAAAATATTTAGAAATTATCTCATGTAATTGCTACCATCCTGCTAAATGAACACAATTATCACCTTCTTCTCATAGATGAGAAAAGAGTAATTAATTTAAATTAAATACAAAAGTAATTATAATCTTTTTTTTCCCAAAAATAAGTTTCATAAAACCTCCAGAGTCAAAGCCAAATTTGCCTACTTCTAAAGCATATCTTCTTTTTATAAAGTAGTTTTTATATTTTAACTTGATATTCTGAGATAATTTCAAGTATAAGTTGCAAAAAGGGTATAGAAAATTTCATATATCTTTTTCCTAGCTTCCTCATATGTTATCGCACCTCAACATAGAACAATGAATAAAACCAGAAAATTACATTCATATAATACTATTTATTCATCTCTATAGGCCTTATTTAATTTTTGCCCATTTTCACACTAAGGTGCCTTTTCTATATTATTATGTAATCCCCAGAATCCCCAAAGTCTACATGGCAAAAGTGATTTTGTGGCTATGATGAAGTAATGGATATTAAAGAAGGAAGAGTATCCTGGATTGTGCATGGGCCCATTATAATCACAAGAGTCTTTATGAGCGAGAAGCAAAAAGGTTAGAAAAAGAGATGTGATGATGGAAGCCAAGGTTGGAGTGATGTGGTCAGGAACAAAGGAATACCGGCGGCCTCTAGAAGCTAGACATGGCGAGAAACAGAGGCTCTCCTGGAGGCTACAGAGGACACAACTCTTCTGACAGTTTGACACTTTGATTTTAGTCCCCTAAGACCTATTTCAGAGTTTGATTTCCTAAACTGTAAGATAATAAATTTGTGCTGTTTTAAATTAGTAGTCTTTGGTAATTGGGGATAGCACTAATAAAAAACTAATACACACAACAGCCAGACCTTCATTGTGTTTGACTGTATTCCCTCATTTTGTGATTCACTTTAACCTCCACCCTCATCTTTTCACCTTCCTTACACAACAACTAAGATCAGTCAGAATAAAAAAGTATAATGTATTTATGGCCTTGGTGTTCAAAGTTCAACTGATGATGACTGTATATATCTAAAATAAATATATCATTTGCAAGCATAGTCAAATGTATATTCAAAATATTTGCAATTGTTATTTTAATGAGGAGGAAACCTTAGAAAAATTAAAGTGCTTTTACATAATAATAAAACTTTCTATGTCAGAAAGTATAAGTATTTAAAATTTTATGCTCTAAAAAATATATCTTATTACTTTGTAATTTACTTGTATTCATAGAGCCAGAAGGCAATGCCTTATAGAAGAAAAAAGAAAATAAAAACAGAATGTGCTTTGGTGAGCTGTTCTAATTGGAAACTCTTTAGCTGACACTTTCTCTATGAAATTGTAAAAAATTATAGAAAATATTACAACCCTAAAGTACTAAAAGATTTTAAACTGCCCATTGGATTAAAGTCTAAATTCTCTCTTATGCTATTGAATATATTTTTTCCAAGTTTGAATTCTTGGAAAATTGAAAACGAGGAAGTTAAATTAATCAGAATGCTTCTTTGTCTCTTCATACTAGATCAAATGGAGTATGATAGAATATATAGCACTTCTTTTCTGTTTAAAGGATTAAAGTTTAATTCTCACTTTAGGTAGTATATGTCTGATATATATTTATGTAAGCATGATAGACTAGAAACAACCACGACATAGGAATCAGACCTGGGTTCAAGTCCCAGATCAGTAGATGAGCTTGGAAAACCATTTAATACTTCCCTTTTTTATTCATTTCTAGCATTATTTGCCTTAGCTACCTTGCAGAAAATAAATGGGATATAAAATATTTAAAAATATGTTGCCTTTCTGGTAGAGCATTTTCCTATCCTTTGGATAAATACCAAAGAGAGTGGGATTACTAGATCATATGGTAATTCTATTTGTAGGATTTTTTTGTTTTGTTTTGTTTTGTTTTAGGTTTTCGCCATAAAGTGCATATGCTCACTAGAGAGAGATAAAGACGGTGAGAGGGAAAGTGAGAAATCACTCTCCAGAGGGGATGGTCATGCCATAATCCCTTCTCCTCCATTCTCCTCTTGGGATTTTAGGCATGCGTGCCCATGCACCCAGCGTGATTTTCAAGTCACCAGGTCTAGGACTTACACTGCAGTCAGGCATGTGGGAGTCCAGTGCCTTAGCCACCATGCCTCTTGCTGACCCCTATTTGTAGGTTTTTGAAGACCCTCCATATTGTTTTTTTTTTTTTACAGTGGCTGTACCAATTTCCATTCCAACCAAGAGTGTAAAGCGTACTCTTTTTTCCACAGCCTTGCCAGCACTTGTCATTACTTATTTTTCTGACCATAGCTGAACATAAGTATTCTGTCTGGGGCTAAAGTGATATTTCATTGTGGTTTTGACTTGCATTTACCTTATGATAAGAGATGTTGAGCATTTTTTCATATGCATTTTCATACGCATTAGTGTTTTTTTCTTAAGGAGTTGTCTGTTCAGCTCATTTACCCATTTTTCAATTGGATATTTTGTTTGTTTGTTTTGTGGGTGAGCAGCTTAAGTTCCTTGTGTATTTTGGTTATTAATTCCTTAATTGAAGTATATTTTGCAAATATTTTCTCTCACTCTGAGGATTATCTCTTCACTCTAGTTACTGTTTTCTTTCCTGTGCAGAAGCTTTTTAGTTTGATAAAATCTCACTTGTCTATTTTTGGGATAATTTCCTATACTTTAGGGATCTTGTTTAAGAAATCATTGCCTACTCTAATATCCTCAAGAGTTTCCCCTATGTTTTTCATCAATAATTTTACATTTTGAAGTTTAATATCTAATTTTTGGGCATATTCCCCACTCAAAATATACCAAATATCTGCACTCTACAGAAAAAAAAATGGAAGGATCTGAAGATATACTAATAGGGAAGACAAGTGTAGATACTAGAAATTGTAGCAGAGAGGAGTGGTTAATAGAGGGTGGTGGATTGGAGGGGCTTGGGGAAGAAACTCTTAACAGATACAAGATTGTAAAGTTCTCTGTTGAAAATGATGTATATGGTAATATTTTTATTTTATTGTCATGTACCACATGCATATCTTGAAAAACATATTATATACTTTAGAGATATACAATGACTGAATGTAAATAATAAATAATGAAAAAATGCATTGTAAGGCCAGCCTGTGATGTGGTGGTTAAGGTGGCTGGATCCCACATGGCCAACCATAAAGTTTCAGTCTTAGGCCTGGCAGCTTGAAAAAGCTCTGGATACATATGTGTATGTGCCTAAAAATAATGAACTGAGGGTGAAATGGAGGAGAAAGGACTGCAGCATGACCATTCCCCATAGAGGGGTGCTTTCTCACTGTCCATTTGTTCTATTTTACTCTCTATCTCTCTAGCCAGCACATGCAACCTCCACCACAATTGAAGAAAAAATACACATATTGTAGATTGTAGATTGCCATTCAAATGAAATATATAACTAAGAAAGGATTCTGAAATATTCCATAGAATTATAATACCTGAAAGCAAAGTGTTCCCAAAAAGAATTCTTTTATTTCTTTTGAAATTGCACAAGTTATGCGAGTGTGCATGCCTGTGTTTATCCCAGGCTGCTCATCACTGGCTAACAAATCTCAGAAGACAGACAGATTCCCACAATAGCTGTAGGTATTGAATTTTAGATAAATTATTTAAGTCTATTACTACAGTAATAGAGATTTACTTATTTTGTTGTTGACATCTAGAAATAAAAAAATAAGCAAAATTATTGTAAGCCTCTAAAGAGTTTGTTGTGCTTAGAGTTAAGGTTCAGGTTGATCTTTTTAATATTGCAACAAGCTCACACATCATTAATCACTTAGAAGTGGCCCCAGGCCATGGTAAATGGATGGCCTAATAAATCAGACATGATGTTTACTATTTCCAAATTATTGTCAATAAGTAGAGTGAGGAGGTGACAATTCAATCACTAATGCTTATAAACCAGACTTTAAAAAACTAATTTTAATCAAGAACATAAGTAGGAAGGTGAACCAGATTCATATATAATTATTGACACATCCACGAAGCAGTAGCAATTATGATAAAAGATGTGTTTATTAAAACATTTCACAATTATGCTTATGTTTGAGTTGATCCATAGTTGCAGATAATGTTTCTGGTTGTTTTAACTGAGTGTATATAATGAAAAAAAGGGACTCAAAGTCTTTTTTCATGCTTATGGGTGAAAACTTAGTGGAGGTGGAAGTGTATGAAGATTATAAAGAGGACAAATGAGGACTGAGCAAAGTGGACTATAGTAGGAACAACGCACATACAGAAAGAGAAAAGAAAACAAAAACTAAAAGTGTGGGGGAAAGAAAGAAAAAAGGCAAGATGTTGAGAGGAAGGAATACAAGGTTGTAGTTAATACAACCTACTTTGGCCGAGAGTTCAAAGCCCAAGCTCTTAGGAAATAAAATATCCAGGAGTAGTATGCTTTGTTACCAATCAGTAAACCAAGGCATGAATTAACTGGAGAAAATCACAGTTTCTCAGCATGAAGTGTGGTCTACATTCTCAGGAGCCTGGTTCTCTGGTACTATAGGTACTAAAAAAATAACTGGCCAAGATGGTAGACCACAGAAAAATCAAAAGCAGTCATGAACAGTATCTCTTCAAATCAACTGATACTCAAAGTAAAAAGATTTATTATGAAACATAGAGTCCCAGAGTCTAGGTTGGCTTGGGTAAGCATGTTTTGGGAAGAAAGGGACAGAAGGTAATTACAAGACAGGGTGGTAGAGATGACATTAACCACTTTGATATTAATAAATTTCTATTAGAATGGTGACATAAGAAAACATGAAATTTATGTACTTACTGAAAACAAAAAAATATGGATTCAAATTTCAGTTTTGGTTTTGGAATGATTGATATGACCAGTTGAGGAAAGCATTGATTTTGGAGTAAAATCCACATTTAAATCCAAACTCAGTCATGTACTAGCTAAGTAGGATGCTTTATAACAAAAATGGTTTAACGTCTAAGGTTTGACTGGCTTCTTCCTCTGTAAAAATGACTATATTAATAGTTCCCATCTCAGGATTAAGAGGAAAACCATGTAAAAGTCTTAGTATTTATGGTGATGGTAATATTATTACACCACTACTAATATTAATTACAGAACCTTAAGTGAATACCTGAATTGCTCTCCATTTTACTTGCCTGATATGTAAAATAGGAGTAATGATAGCACAGTTACACTTTGCAGGGAGTGCTCAATGACATCATTTACACAAAGTACCTGGCATATAGCAGGTTCACAGTAAGTAGTAGTTATTATTATTTTTAAAATCACTGTTTTCAAAATAATTCAAATTCCAATTTCTTCAGATAACAAACATATATTTAGAATGCCTGGTAACTATCTAATTTAGATATTCGGTACATTTTATAGTAACAAGAAGGATTCCATACTCATCGATTGATTTGTATTCTTACTTCTGCTCTTCTTAGGGAAAAAACATGAGGATAAATAGTTATTAGAAAAAGTCACTAGATCACCAAATTCTGATTATTTGCCAATTCACTTAAAACCTGCCTGTAATTTTCAAAATTTCTCTCACCCCTTCTTAGCCATTCTCATGTCTTCTGCTATAAGAAAGACATAAGTAGTAGGCCAAGATTTCTTCTCTAAATGAGAAAATGAAAGAGATAAGTAAATTCCTATTAAAGAAACACTACCTGGTTTCTGCTAGCTCTTGCTTCCCTTATATAATATCACCATCCTTCTTTCCTATGCTATAAGGCTTCTAGAAGCACCATACTGGGTGCATAGAAACCATCAAGGAAATAGTTATTCATTCGAGTATTTAGAAGTTTTCGTCACAGTATTTTCTATTTAACTATAATCTAAGACCCATATCAACCATGTTTCTGTAAACAGAGATTTATAGTGCATGCTTAACTGGAAGCTATATTACTATAATTTATTTCCAAATTTAAAACGCACACAAACACGGACAAATTTAAAATTGTTATTATTAGAGCACAATACAACCCCATCTTCTCTATTGGGAATCCATATTGCTGTCATTATAAATGTCACTTTTCAGCACCACGTCTCTTACCAAACAGATCTCATTTTAAAATGCCAGTTTTTGTGAAAATCTTTATCCATTTATTCAAATAGTATTTGGACAAGAGAGGAAGTTTTTCTCTTTGGGTTCATTTTCAGGTTGTTAGCCTAATCTAAAATAGAGTTTCTTTAAAATTCTGCCCGGATGTTTAGTTAAAACGGAGAAGGGACAGCTGAATGTTGAGTGGTAGTGTTACATTGAGTGAAGACACGACCGTAAATAACTCTGCAGTTTGGAAATGAATGATGCTTTTGACAGAGATGATTATGTCGTATTGACAACATTGATGTCAAACACAGAGTGAAAATATGAGATTGACTATCAGCAGTTTCCGCCAGTGATCACTTGAAATAGCTTTACTGAGATAAAGAAACAGTAACAAAAACATTCTTCTGACTCTTCTGCTCACAGTCCTTTTCCCTCAGATCTTGCTTAGTCCAGTTCCACTTTGGGGGAAAAGATCTAGTGTTCACACTTCATTAAGGAGGATCACACACTCTTAGCTGTTTCTTTTTAAGTTAATCTTTTCCAGGGCGTCATTAGTCACTTTCCTCCTACCAAATCAGGGAAGCCAAAATATCCAGTTAAAGAAGTTAAACCCTGAACTCCTATAGAAGTAACTATAATTTCCAAGTTAGACACGACGTATCTGAAATAAGGTCTTTATAATGACAACGTCACATCAGGCTGTTACTAGCCTTCAAATTTATTGTTATGTCACTGCTAAATACTGGGTTTTCATGTGATACATACTGATTTTCAAATGGTTACTTCTGGAGTAGAAAATATTCTGCCTGTTAAGTTTTCCAGTTTGGAAAATAGCCTATATTAGAAAGTTTTGATGATGGGACCAGTAGATGGCATAATGGTTATGTCACTGGACTCCCATGTGGTCAACCACGGTTCAAGTCCCAGAGCTGGTGGCTTAAAACTCACACCAGGCATGTGTGCATGCATGCCCAAAATCCCAAGGGGAGAATGGAGGAGAAGGGATTGCAGTGTGTCTATACCCCCTGGGGGTTGATTTCTCACTTTCTGTCCCTCTGGCTTTCTCTGTCTCTCCAGCGAGCTCATGTGCCCTATAGCAATATCTCCCTTAAAAGAAAAGTTTTGATGAGTATATAATTTCTTCTGTATCTCTCTCTCTCTCCGTTTGATCATTTGTTGTAGTACAGAGACTCTGACAAGTATTGTATTTTTATTGTATGGAAATTGTTTTCTTTTTAATATGCTCTAAAGGTATTGAAATTTGTAATATTCACATTTAAACATGTAAATTAATTTTAGTCTTTATTAATACCAGGATACAACATAAAAATTAGGAGACCATATTCACATTTTAGAGTTAGAATAATAATTTGTGTGAAAAGTCTGTGAGTTGCTAAATTTGGTATTGCCAAAGATTTGGGAAGGAATTTCTGAGGACATAGAATGTCTGCAAATATTCAGCCTTTCATTCTCAGGAATTGCAATGAAATATTTTTCTTGGAGGGGGGTTTTGTTACTTTTACCATTGTGTTAATCCTGCCATTGGGGCTTTTCATGCTTTAGTATAACAGTATAACAGCTGGGATCCTCTATGGAAGCTATGCTTTTTCCCATATGACTTTTCTATTTGATATGGGAAGATGGATAAATGACTTTTTGTTTTGAGAAATAAATGGTGAGTTTTCCTTAAAAGAATATATGATTTTCATACGTTAAAGCAAATATCTGGTAGACAGTGCTAGAACCAAAGTCTTCAAAAAAAAAAAAACCCTTCTATAAAATATGTCAGTTTTAGAAGGCTTAACACTTAGGAACAGACTTCTAAGTTCAATGTTGGAATCACTGACATAAAGAAACTTCATCGGTGAAAAACAAAATTAAAGAAATCTAAGAGCACATTTTTATTAAAAAAAATTAATTCATTAACAATATGACAAATAGTTGATACTTTATTTTATTAGAGAAGAATATCGAGATATAATTTCATAATTCACTGTTGCAACCAAGTCCTATAAATCTGAATGTGTATTTCTTTTGTCTTTATTTTTTTCTTTTTACTAAGACATCTTAATGTCTTTGTGATATAAGACAGATGGATTATAGAAGACAGTTTTTAGTGTAAAAGATTATCTAAATGCTAACTTCTTAAAGGTCAAAAGTGTTTATTTTCATTTCTAAAGTAGTACATCTGCACTAGATTTTATAATACTCACTAAAATAACAAATATTTTTGCCATAGACCTGTATGATTGTACAGAAACATGAAGATACTTTATTACCATGGACTCAGTAATTTTATCTCAGCTTCCTGGGCTTCATCCTCTTCTATGCAAATTTATAGACTTAACTAGCTCAATCCAGGGTAATTCTAGCTCTAAAATTTTATCAATCTATGATCTTAATCAGAACAATTCAATACATGTTGCTGGTTCGAATGTGGTTTGTTCCTGTTGAAACTCATTTTGAAATTATATTGCCACAGACAGTGATGGGAGGTACCCTTTAAGAAGTAATTAGATCATTAAAAGGAATTAATTCTTTTTTCTTAGGTAGTGAGTAAGGTCTTGCGCGAGTCAGTTATCACAAGTGCAGGCTGATATTATTGTTGGAATGGGCAAGGATGCCTGGACAGAAGTACCAGAAAGCAAGTCCATTCCAGTCATCAAAATCCAATCTTGAGAAATAAGAATAAAGAAAGGTATTTATTCAGTCAGGCCATCACCTGAGTCCAAGACTATCTCTGAAATACTTGATAGAGTAGAGTTTATATAGGGGAAGGGGTCAGTGTATGCATGTAGCTAGAAGCAAAGAGTAGGGTACACATTGTCTAAAGGCAATGACAAGGATATCTTGTCATTGTCTCTGGACAAAATCACAAAGAGGTCTGCTGGCCTCAGGGAAGCAATTATTTCTTGAGGGACAATTTCTGTTCCAGATATGGAGTGTTTCTTGTTCTGGCCAATTTCAGGTTTCTTGCAATGGGTTCAGACATAAATAATGATTAATGAGAAAGCAAAACGGAGTCAGCCAGGACAATTCTGAGATTCTGCTTTAGGAGCAGCAAGGGTATGTGTGTGACTTTGCAGTAGTGCTTAATCTGGTACATCTGGTTGACTGGTCATGCTGGAGGGGACAGGTGGCATCTTCTTTCTCCATGTCTTCATAGCCCAATGTCTGTAAAGACTGAGCAAAGTTATAACTAATATTAGTTGAGCATTAGGTTCTAGACCCATTGTGAGAGAGATAAAAGATTAGGCTCTATAAATTTTATTATGAGAGATCTGAAAATTAAAAGTTAAAAATGGATTTTCCTAAAGGTTAACATATCAAGATGGACTTCAAGACTAAGTACACTATGGAGTCACTTTGGTTCTCTTACGGCTTCATTATATTATCAAGCAAGTCAGGTACCTCTTCTCTCTCTCCCTGGCACATGTGCTTCCCCTTTCTCACATGCTCACTTTCCCTACTGCTTCTCCATCATGATATGATGCAGCATGAGGCTCTTACCAGACCCCAGTCAGATGTAGATGATCTGGGACTTTCCAGTCTAAAGAACTATGAGCCAAAATAAACCTCTTTTCTTTATAAATGACCCATTCTTAGATAATCTGTTAAAACAACAACAACAAAAAATGGACCAAGACACATACTCTCATATAAACACCTTTTTGTTCTAAACTAGACTTTTTATTGAGTATTTTATCCTTTTATTTAATTTATTGTTTTGAAAAAGCCAGTAAATCCCCTTTTCTTACCAAGGAATTTAGAAATATTGCCTTGGTGGAAAGTCTCTCTTTCCCCATTGAGTTTAGAAGACTTTATTCATTTTCACAAAAGAGAAATTTTTTGTGTGTCTCCTATGTTGACATTTTCTGTCAACATCTTTATTACACTCTTCTAGGTCAGAGTGATGAGAGATTTTTTGTATTTATTCAGAATTAGAAAATGAATGCATTAAAGGCCTTGACATGAGAAGTATTTTCTCTCCTCTATCTTCATTCTTTCAACAGTATTAGAGAAAATCCACAATGTGCCTGCACTGTGCTGGGAGTAATAGACATTACTCATGGATCTTACTCTGTACAAGGAAGATATGTATGGTAGTCCCTCCTTATTCATGTGAGGTATGTTCTAAACTCCTGCCCCCAGTGGATGCCTGAAACTGCAGAGAATACTGAATTCTGAATATACTATTTTTCTTCTATACATACATATGATAAAGTTTAATTTATAAATAAAATACAGTAAGAGATTAACAACAATAATAATAATAAAACAGAACAATTATAACATATAATAAATGTAGTTTCTCTCTCTTTTCTCTTTTAAATATCTTACTGTACCATACTCATCTATTTTCAGACCATGGTTGACTGCAGGTAACTGAAATTGAAGAAAACAAAAGCAAAATAAGATGGGACTATAATATGAACAAATTAATGTACAAATACATTTATAATTATGTTAAGGATGAAAGAGAGAGTGTATAAAAATGTGCCAGTGGAAATGACTTATAATATGGAGCTGAAAAACACCTCTCTTAGAAGGTGACTGCAAGTGGATTTTTTTTTTAAGGAGAGAGATTTTTGTGAGAAAAATAAATGGCGCCCATATATTGAAAGCAAGAAATAAGTCCCCAGAGGGGGTGGCTATGCTGCAGTACCCTGTCCTTTATTCTTCCCTCAGAATCTTGGGCATGCACACACACATGCCTGCTATGAGTTTTAAATGTTGGTGCCTTCAAGTGAGCTAATGTGTAATAACATGAGATGAGTTTGGAGTGGGTCTTACAGAAACTTTGTATTTTATTTTATTTTATTTATTTATTTATTTATTTTTGAGAGTTTTTGCTATAGGCCGCATGTGCTCACCAGAAAGACAGAGAGAGACGGACAGATAGAAAGCAAGAAATCACTCCCCAGGGGGGATGGTCATTCCGCAATCCCTTCTCCTCTATTCTCCTCTTGGGATCTTGGGCATGCATGCACATGCGCCCGGCATGAGTTTAAGCCACCAGGTCCGGGACTCAAACCGCAGTCAGCTACATGGGAGTTCAGTGATGTAGCCATTACGCTAACCGCTGGGCCCATGTATTTTATTTTTAAGAGGAGGATTACCATGTAATTTACTGTCCAGAATGGGACACTTTGGAGAATAAAACTGGATGCTTCTAATAACTAAGCTAGGGCATAAACAAGACTTGTCCTAAGGAAACCAGTACAACTTGTTACTTATTTAAAGATTATAGAAAGACAATTAAGTCCTATAAGCAGGAGTGTAATGAGAATTGATTTATGTTTCTGAAAGATTGTCCTGGCTACTGTGTGTGCAGAATAGATAGGAAAAGGACAAAAATAGATTAAAAAGGATAAACTAACTTGAAATAATAGCTGGACATAGACTTGATAGAACTTTGGAATAGACTGAATACAGGTAAAAGAAGAGGTGATTTTTCAAAATGGCTCCTACTTTTAAGTGCCACTTACTGAGATGTGGAGAATTTAAAAAGTAGATTTGGGGAGATGTTACGCAAAAGCCAAGAGATTAGATTAGGTATATTAAATACAAGATGCTTGATAAACCTTCAAATGGAGATGTCATGTAAAAAGTTATACCTTAAATAGTGATCTATGTAGTGGGCAAAAGTTTAGGGGTTGTCAACATATGGATGTCATTTAATGCATGAGACTATCAGATTGCTATCAATGTTTATTAAAGTGATTAGAGAAGATGGCCCAGGATTCAATCCTGAGGACCACAGAAATTTTCAGGTGCTGAAGGAAGATATGGCAGTTTTTGAGGTGATTATGGGAAAGTATTCCATATACATTTAAGGAGGCTGCAGAGGAATTAATCTCTCTATCCCTCCTGTCTACCACATTAACCTTCTCACATTAAAACACCTTCTCTTGTTTTACCCTCTTTGTCTACCTCACTTTCCCAAGTCCATAACACAAGTTCCTTTGAATCACCTCTCATAACAACTACTTGCAGACAAATCTTGATCTCAGGCCTTGATGTGTGCTAAAGCAGAAAGAATAAAAAGAATAAGAAATATGACCAAGAGAGTGTGATATTGCAGAAGCAGAGGCTATGTTAAGCAGAAACTAAATCTCCATCTCTCAAAACTTGAAAAAATTTCCCCAATTAGTTTAAAAACTTAAACATTAAGACTATAAAACTACTTAAGGAAAATGCAATTGAAACACTTCAAGATATGAGAGTAGGCAAAGATTTTAAATATAACACCCCTAAAACATAAGAAACAACACCAAAAATAAATAAGTGGGCTTATATCAAGATAAAGACCTCTGCACTGCAAAGGAAACAATAAATAAAGAGACAACTCAACCCACAGAATGGGACAAACAATACTTCAGATAAGGGATCGATAACTAGAATATATAAAGAACTCAAAGAACTGACCTGCCAAAACTCTAATAACCAATTTTAAAAATGGGTAATCAATCAGAACAGACAACTCACAAAGAAAGACATTCAAATGGCTAAGAGGCATATGGAAAAAAAATTCAACATCTCTTATTATAAGAAAAATAAAAACCTCCATGAGGTATCAAGTAACCCTAATCACAATGATTATGATCAAAACACCAAAGAATAACAAGTGCTTTGAGATATCAGAGAAAAGAAAAGCTTCATGCATTGCTGGTGGGAATATAAATTAATCCAGTGACTGTGGAAAACAGTATGGAGGTTTCTCAAAAATCTGAAAACAGGACTATGATATGAACCAATAATCATGCTTTTAGGTATTTACACAAAGGATAGGAAATCACTTTGTAGGTGCATTTGTACGTCAATGTTTATTGTAGTATTATTCACAATAGTTCAAACACAAAATCGACCTAAGTACCCAACAGAGAATAAATAAATGGATAAAGAAAATGTGACACTTATGCATAATAGAATACTACTTGGTTATAAAGAACAACAGTATTCTGTCATTTGGTACAAAGTACATGAACCTAGGAAATATAATGCTAAGTAAAATAAAACAGAGTATGAAAGAAAAATTCTGTATGTCTCTGCAACCCCACTTAACATAAACTGAATGTTTGCACTCTATAGAAGAAACTGCAGGATGCAATGACTTAGAGCTAGAGAGAACAGTGACCAATACCAGAAGCTACGTATGCAGGTGGGGAAGTGTTCAGGAGCACATGATCAACAGACGCAAGAGTGGCTGTAAACAAGTGGAACAGGCTATGGAATGGTGTATTACAGAAAAGTAAAATATGTTATTCACAATTTAATATCTAATTTTAAAAAGAACTAGTAGGACTATATATTATCAAAAATGCACACTATCAATGCTGAATAATTTAACTATGTCTATAGCCTTGATTCAATTACATCCTATATGCATGATTTGAAAAATCATAATGTAACCCAAAAAGATGAATAATTACATGTAAATCAGAAATCACAATAAAAACATACAAATAAATATTTTTTAAATGTTACACACTAAAAAAGGAAGAAAGAGAAGGAGGAGAAAAGAGTGGGAAAGAATTTTGAATGAGGGGAACCAGCAGTTAGCGTAATGGCTATGTCGCTGGACTCCCACGTAGTCGACCGCGGTTCGCGTCCCGGACCCGGTGGCTTAAAACTCACGCCGGGCACGTGTGCATGCGTGCCCAAGATCCCGAGAGGAGAATGGAGGAGAAGGGATTGCGGCGTGACCATCCCCCCCGGGGGGAAGATTTCTCGCTTTCTGTCTCTATGTCTCTCTCTGTCTGTCTGGTGAGCGCACGCACCCTATAGTAAAAACCTCTCCAAAAAAAAAAAAAAAAAAAAAAAAAAGAATTTTGAATGAAAAGTTAAGTAAGACAGGAATATCAGGGTGATATAGAAATCATCGGTGTCCAAGAAAGTTGGAATAGTGGAGGTGTGAGTTAAAAAGTGATAAAATAGAGTATGGGTTTGCAGGAAACTGATAAATTAAATAGTAGTTTCAGGGGAATGTGGAGTTAAAGGACAGTTTTGTTTTGATTTCTATCTTCTCTAAATGTGAGAGATATTAGAGCATATATCAAAGTTGATGGGAAATGATCCACTAGAGAGAAGTGGGAGAAATAGAAAAGGTGATTTAAAAGAAAAAGTTTACCTGAAGCACTAAATAAGAAAGAATTTTAAAAGGGGTTACTTCCTCTTCTGTAATAGGAAAGAAGAAGAAGATAACTGGTTGACTACAGATGTAGATTTAGTAATGAGAAGATAATGTATCTATCAGGTATTTTCTGTGTTCTTTGTAAACTATGAGGCCAGTTTACTGAAAATAAAAGGGGTAGACACTGTGCGGCATGTGGAGAAGGTAGTGAACAGTCACAATGGAGGGTCACTGTGTATAAGTCTAATCACTTCAAGCCACTCATTGTTAAATCATAACTTGAGTCTGGTAACTATTGATTAACCATGATCCCAATCTGTCATGTTATAAAATTTTTGTCCAGTAGTACTCATTTTCATGGATGCAGGCCCAGAAAAAATACATTATTACATTTATCACTGGTGTTTGCAAGATGGATGTGATGGAAAGAGAAAGGGTCCATGGCTTTGAGGGCATTTACAAAAGAGGCATTTTAAAGAGGGACTGTGAACCATGAGCTATTAAAGGAGGAAAGTGAATTCCTGAGAGACTTGACAGAAAAGAAGTGATAAGGATAACAGATTGCAGTTCTCGGAAGGTCAAAGGACTGTCACAGTGAAAGTACTCCAGAGGATACAAGGGGTGATAAGAAAGTGGGATTTTTAAAAGCATGATTTTGTTTGTGGTGTAGTTTTTGGTGATAAACTTTATTGGGCATTTTAGTTCTCTAAATTTCTACAAATTCTGTCCTATGGTGTGATAGGTCAATGCATAGTAAAATGCATTTTACTTGTTTTGGAACAATTGCCTTTACCCTTCCCCCATTTTATCATAGGCATTCCTTTAAAATGGGTTTGAATTGCCACATTACCTGCTTCTGGAAGGCATAATGAATTCAATGTTTTAAAATTCTGGGAGATATACTTGTTTTCTTCTGCCTTACCATGGGACTTCAAGGGCATAATACGTTAAGGAAATCCTGATATTGAAGCAATTGTCCTTGCTGCATCACAGGGATTTATAATGTGCAATTTCAGAGCTCCATCAACTGGCATTTTATGCTTTCTCTGTATCGAACTATTTTACCCTTTATTCATGATAGAGCATAAGTGAAAGTACAAGAAGGAGAGAGAGGGCAGGGTGGGAGGGTCATTCATGCATGCCAGGCATGTTTCCAGCTGACCAGGCTGGGGGTTTGAACTATAGTCACGATATAGGATCCAGCTTCTCTGGAGCAGTGCCATCACCGCTGTGCCACAGAGCCAGCCCACTATCTACTAAACTATTGACAGGCATGTAACAATTGGCATATTTTGTTTATTTGTTTTTCTTCTGGGTGGTTGTATGTGTCTTTGACTAAAATAACTTTCTTTTATTATCTCATTCTTCACTCAAGAACTGTTTAAAATTATCTTTTTTATTTTATCTAACTTGACTATTCCTAATTTGAAAGTGTTAATTCATCCATCCTCTGTGCCCGAATGATAATTTATATTTTAATTATTTTTGTCATATTCTATGACAATAATTTGTTTACATGACTGTCTTTACTTAACTGTGAGGTTTTGAAGACAGAGAACATATTTATTAGTCTTTGTGTTCTTAATGCTTAGCCCATTCCTGGCATATTGTAGGTGTTAAGCAAATATTTGTTTAAAAAATTAAGAAATGAATTGATGAATTCTATCTACCTTTTTATAAAGCATTCAGCCTTCACTAGCAACCATCACACTATTAAACAGTATAAAAAATTATAAGCTTGTTTATTGAATCTTACATTGTTGACTGTCAGAAGAAAAGTGTCGCCAAACACATTTTCATATGAAGTAGAACTGTAATTTGGCATTTATAATTCCTGAGTAGATGTGGACTGAGGTTGATTTAGTAGGTGGAGAAAAAGGGAAGGAATGCAGTTCTTCTCAATTTATGAGAGGACCTAGGAGCAGAGATTAAAATGCAGAATGGCAATCAGATTAAAAGGGCTGATGAGATTCTAAATACATCCCTCAGGCCACAGCAGAGCCCAGGGGAACAATCTTGGGAGGACAACAGGCCATCCAGGGGAGGAAAAAACTAGGCCTCCCACCACTAAAATAATAAGAGATAAAATGAAACCCACTTATCTGATTTCAGAATTTTATCTGGACATAGAAGCCTTCAAATTATTTATTTATACATAGTGATATCAAGCTCAATCTACTGCCACTCCAAAGGGAATCTTAAATAGTCAAATAAAATGTTAAGGTTTCCTACCCCAGTTATTCAGAAGAAGGAAAAAAAAAGAGGACAGAAAGTGTTTTAAGATACTTTTTTCTAATATCAAATTTTTAAGTGGAATATCAATTAAAGTTTTACTTTAATATAGAAAAGGCTTGTTTTTTTTTTTTTTTTTTTTTTTTTTTTGTTTTTGTTTTTGTTTTTTTTTTTTTTATTAATTTATCACCTAACCCCAGTCAGATTGTCTAATATTAAAAAAACAAAAAATGATAAGTGTTGGCGGGGGTGTGGTGAAAGGGGAACTCTTTTACACTGCTGGTGGGAATGTAGATTGGTCCAACCACTGTGGAGAATAATTTGGAGATTCCTCAAAAATCTACAGATAGATCTGCCATATGATCCAGAGATCCCACTCCTCGGTATCTACCCAAAGGACAGAAGAATCCTTCATTGGAAAAGTGCTTGCACATCGATGTTTATTGCGGCACTATTCACAATTGCTAAGTCATGGAACCAACCCAGATGCCCCCGTATGGAGGAATGGATTGAAAAGGCTTGTTTTTAACTGAGCACATTTATATACTGTAAAATACATCTACATATTTTTTGTTTTTTTTTTCCACATGCCTAAACACAAATATTTCTTTTTATCTTTATGTTGTTAAAAAAAAAAGACATTTGCTAAATAAATGAAAAGACCTTTTGTAAGTGAATTTGAAGGCATAGTTTAAATGTGTATATGTTCTTTTTAATTTATAATAATAAACTCATTTATAATTATTTTAACCACATATTTTTATCATATATTTTAGACATGTAAGATATTTTTAATAATGCCATTATTATAGTATCAGTTTTATTTTGATTTAAAAATATATATATTTTTTAATATAGTAGCTTAAACTATTAAATCTGTTAACAGACTCAGGAGGATATTGGGGTAAATAATGGCTATTTTCCACACACAACTACTGAGAGAGATGATTTGATTCATCAGAGACCATTATCAAAATTTGGGGAATAAATATCTAAATTTGGTTTTATAAAACACAAAGACAAATTAATGATAAAAATTCATGAAAGCAAATACAAAATTAATGATACATATTTGAGTTTCATTTTGAGTGAATGTAGATAAGTAGTTTTTTTTTTATGTGCCTTTGTTTTCTCAACTTTAAGAGATTCTAGTTTCAAATGTAATGGGGGTGTGGCATTTGTGTGGTTTCAGAATATCTAAGAATGACTGTAAGGCCACCCATGTAGCACAGCAGGTAAGCACTATGCGTACATAGCTGATCCTACATGGCCAACCATGGTATGAGTCTCAGACCTAGTGGCTTAGAAAATCTGTGGCACATGTGGCTTAAAAAATACGTGGACACATGTGTACATGAGCCCTAAATCCTGATGGGGTAGGAAATGGAGGAAGAAAATTGTGGCATTACCATGTCCCCTCTCTCTCTCTCTCTTTCTCTAGCAAATACACAGATTTTTCTTTGGCAAAAATGAATAAATAAATAAATAGAATAATCTTAGGTTTAAACAGGGAATAAGTGAGAAAATAATATAAGAGGACAGCAATAGGAAATGAGAAATAGGACAATAAAAGGAAGAAAAAGAGGAAAAATGGAAGGAAAAGCTACACATGGCTAGGATTTCTAGGGTTCTAACAATCTCGTCAGAAGCCTAGCATGGTTCCTGCTCTAAAATGGCCCCCTTTTAGATGGAAAGCAAATAGAAAGTTTCCAGATGACTTCAGATAAATAGGCTCATAATCTGTTTATCTTGAGTTCATAGAGTAATGACAATATCTACCTATACAGATAGAGCCTAGAAGTTAAAAGTTAAATGAGATGGAAACTGCCATGAACAAGAACCAGATATTCCCAGCTCCAGACTGAGATGCAGAAATTAAACCTCAGATCTGGATCAGTGCTTATAGGAGGAGGAAAAGTAAAAACAAACCCGAATATCTTTAAGAATTTCTTCTGACTCACAAATTCCTAAGCATAATATAGTCTACTCTCTGATTATACTATTTTCATTGCTTACTCTTTGCTGTTTTCTACACATCCCCAGGATCCTGACCTGCATTCACTGAAGAATTAGGCACATTCCTCGATACTTTTTCTACCAGTTCTTTTAATTATCCTAGGTAATTTGCACATTCAGGTAGATGACACTTCTAGCATCCTTCCTTAATTTCTTCTATCAACAGTCTTCAGCTTTCCTCCTCTTCAGTCACCTAGATCCTGGCAAGAAGTGGTATTACCCAGTACATATTGTCTGGTGAAATAGTAACACATGTGCGTGCTGGTCATTAAACACTTGCTGCACAGGTGCTCCCACCCTGTGCGTGAGCCTCCAGAATTCCTGTAGTCCAGCACCGTAGGGTAGGTTCCTGGCCGTGTATAGAGCACCAGGATATGCCTCCAGTTCTAAGGGCAGCAGTGCTTGAGCCATCCATACCAGTCATTAAATGCTTTCCCAATTTTATCAACACCTGAGACTACTTTGCCTCTAAAATTACATGCTCCCAATTTACACTCTAATCTCTCATTTGGACTTTTTATTTTTCTTATTCTTCCACTTCTCTTTATCTGCTTTTCTGCCATTTTGGACCTGCACTCCCTTGAGCACTCTATTTTCTGCCTTTACTTACTTCTCTGCCAAATTTTGGTCTGTTGTTATTATTATTATTATTATTATTATTTTATTTTGCTAGAGGGCACATGCACTCACTGGAGAGAGAAAGAGAGAAAAAGTGGGAAAGAGAGAGAAACCCCATGGGGATTGTTCATGTCATGGTCTCTTCCCCATTTCCCCTTTTGGGATTTTGGGCACGTACGCAAACATGCCCACTGTGCTCCTCAAGCTGAGGGTCAGGCACTTAAACCACACAGGTGGCCATGTTCGATTGAGCTGTTTTAACTACTACACCACTGAGTGGTCCTTAGTCAGTCATTTTAACCCCAATGGTTTCAACAACATCTTTTTTTATTTTTCCAGAATTATTAATTTGATTTAATTTATTGTGATATTTTAATTTGCGATAGGGCACATACATTCACCAGAGAGAGAGAGCAAAGTGAAAAAGCAAGCTGCCAGGTCTAGAACTCGAACCATACTTGGTCATGTTGGAGTTCAGCACCTTAACCACCATGCCACCTGCTGGCCCCTGTCTCTTCTTTTATTGTGTGTCCTTCCATCACATCTGCTCTGTAAAATTAAAATGAACTTAAACCTGCTTTCCATTTTCTTTGATCTTACAACCACTCAAGGCTTTGGAGCAAAAATCAAATAAGCATATATCAATGCATTGTCATGTGTCTGTGTTGGCTGGTTGCTTTTACAAGTCCTTAGTCAAGTTTTATCCTTTTCCATTTCCTCTCAGACTCTCCTACATCAATGATTTGTCTTTCTTCCTCTTCAGTGGGCCATTTCTTTAAGCTCGAATATGTGCTCAGGTTCCTCTCTTATTAAAAAAGAAAACCAGAGGCCAGCTAGTGGTGCAGTGATAGGACAACGCTCTGTGATGCAGGACTCACAGGGAAGGCTTCCCTGTCTATGTTGGGGGTGAAGTCCAAGAGAAATTGTGCATTTTTAGGCATAGTGAAAAATACAAAGTGCAACAAATGTGATATGGATAACATGTTTATGTGTCATTTGTTAGCTTGAAAATTTAAAATTCTTGGTTGACAATTAGGTCCCTGGGTCAGATAGTGGCACAGTAGTGATGTAGCTGGACCCATATAGGAAAGGTCCTGGGTTCACATCTGAGAACGCCATTAACTTACAGGCACATGAGCACACATCCATGGTCCAGGCTGGCTGAGGCTGTGGTTGGAGTGTGATGTGAAGACCTGTTGGAGTTGCTTGTTTCTCTTTCTGTCTCTGTCTCTTTCCCTTACAAAGGAAATAAATAATAAATACGCTTTAAAATAAAAAAAAAAAAAGATAGGGGCCAGCAGTTGGCGTAGTGGTTATGTTGCTGGACTCCTACAGTTCAAGACCTGAACCCGATGGGTTGAAACTCATGCTGGGCACGTGTATGTGCATGCCCAATATCCCAGGAGTGAGGGGCCAGCAGATGGCATAGTGGTTATGTCACTGGACTCCTGCATGGCTGACCGTGGTTTGAGTCCTGGACCTAGTGGCTTGAAAATCACACTGGGCATTTGTGCATGTGTGCCCAAGATTCCAGGAGGAGAATGGAGAAGGATTGTGGGATGGCCATCCCCCTCAGGGTGTAGTGAATTTTTTACTTTCCCTCTCACTGTCTCTGTCTCTCTCTCTCCCTAGTGAGCGCATCTGTCCTAAGGCAAAACCTCTTAAAAATAAAGAAAGAAAGAAAAATAAACAGAAAAATAAAACCCAATCTTTTCCTACCTATTTCTTCTTGCTATCCTACAGTTTCTCCTTTTACACACTCATTTTTTTTTTTTTTTTTTGGAGAGGTTTTTACTTTAGGGCATGTGCGCTCGCCAGAAAGACAGAGAGAGACAGAGAGACAGAAAGCAAGAATTCACCCAACAGGGAGAATGGCCACGCCGCCATCCATTCTCCTCCATTCTCCTCTCAGGATCTTGGGTGCGCATGCACGCACATGTGCCCGGTGTGAGTTTAAGCCACCAGGTCCAGGACTTGAACCATGGTCGACTACATGGGAGTCCAGTGACATAGCCATTACACCAACTGCTGGTCCCACATACCTAGCTTTCTTAAAAGTTGCTGAGAGTTCACATCTTTTGTCTTCTACCTGAATGTCCTTTGTTTGTATGTCGGTCAAGTTGCTGTGTGTGTGTGTGTGTGCGTTACATATTTTCCATCCTCAATAGACTGAAAATTGCTTTCAGGACAATGCTAGCTCCATAGTCATGAGAAACACCATGTAAAATAAACAGCATCCCAAGATCAGGATGTGCTCAAAACCCAATTTGGTCTCAGAAAAATGTAATTAGTATGATCATAGTATGTAGTTCATGTGTTAGCACTTGAATCCCTTCGACAATTTCTCTGTGGTTCACGATTGATTGTTTGATCATTCACATGAACTTTTTGGAGCGCAAATTCACATTTGCTGGTATCAATACCAATAAGCACATCAATGGAAGTGGAGTTCATATAAAGCTGTTTTGGCCACTCACTAGAAGAGCAATTGAATTGAAATCTCTATATGTCCTGTTTATATTGATTTTTTTAACCCGCCTATAACATTAATAATCCAGGAAAGGGAGGGATACAGGTAACCACATACGAGTAACCACGTTTATGTGTCAGAAGCTGAATTAAGCATTACTCTTCACAACAATTCTATGTGCAAATGTATAAGCCTCCTTTACAGTGCTCAGAGATACCCAAGAGACTTGTAAAAGTCACCCAGCTAGTAGGTGACATGTCTGAAAATTAAATGGTTGTTTTTTGGTGGTTGTTTGCTTGCTTTTGTCAGAGGAGGTGTGTGCTCACCAAAGAGAGACAGAGAGAGAGAGAAAAAAAAAAAAAAAAAAAAGGAAAAAGAGGGAGAAAGCTCTTACCAAATAGAGTAAGGCGGTCATGCCACAATCTCTTCTCCATTTCTCCATCCTGTCAGGATTCTGGGCACATATGTGCATGTTTATCAAGCTGCCAGGGCCAGGATTTGAACAATGGTCAGCCATGTGGGTTCTAGCTCCCTTAACCACTAGGCCACAGCCCAGCCCCCCCATGTAGGTCTCTGTTTTCTTCTTCTAGTATACACATGATTTTAGAGTACTTGTATATGGAAATTTTGCCTTAATAAATGAAAGTTACTTTAGATTTTTTATATAAAGAGTAAAAATATTTTATTGAGTTTTTCTAATAAAAGGAAGTTTTGTCCACCCCATAAAGTAGCTTGCTTCTCTGACTGTCCAAGTTTTAGAAAAATAACATTAAAAATAATATTTTTTAAATCTCCCTAGTGGACCTTTAGGCTTTCCACAGCACAGAGAAGAGTAATAGACTGCCTTCTACTCCATAAGCCATTTAGTGCTAGTATCTATTTTTCAGATTGGTCACTTGACCAATGGTGACACAGGAGGAAAACAAAATCTGGGGGCAAAAATCAGGGATTTCCCTATACCTTCCTTCCCCCTCCTGTCCAGAACCTATTCCCCTCAGTGCCCCATTTCCAGGAAATAGGGAAGCTGGTTATCCATCTCATTTCCCTAACACTTGTATGCTGACTCTGTCACCAAGCTGTGCATTTGCTAGAATAGTTGGTTTTCTTCATAAGACTGATGAGGAAGAGAAAGCAAAAGTATTGTGCATTGCTTTTTTAAGATTCATCATGCTGTGTGTGTGAATGTGTGTGTGTGTGTGTGTGTGTGTGTGTGTGTGTGTATGTTTCCCCAGTAAGTCAGGGAAAAGTATTAGGAGAAATCCAGATCTCTTTAATGAGCCTAGAGGTAATGCAAAATTCATGTATTTTCACCTGCAGCTGGGGGAAGCCGGTGCACAAACAGAAAGGGGGAAGGTGGAAAGGGGCTGTTATTTATGATTTTGTGAAGCAGGTACCCTGGCTGCTACTGGGTATCCTGACCCACTTGTTCATTTTTTAGGAAGAAGTGGATACTTTCAATGGGAGAAACTCAAGCGTCAGATTTGCTCCTTGGAGCATTAATAAAAGGGCTCAGTTAGCTTCATCTCATTATTTTACTATGAGTATTGACTTTGGCCTAGAGTCATGTATAGATAAAATGGTGCAAGGGCTTGTCCTAAGTGATTACTCAGAATTACAAATCATTTCACGTGTAACTGAATACTGCAGTCTAGCTGGCACCCTGCCCCTTCCTTCTCCCCCTCCCCTTTCTCTAATAGGAGCGCAAATCCAGCTTTGTCTGAAGAGGCAATTAATCTTATTCACTGAAAGCTGAATTTTAATTCACTAGCATGTGGAGGACATATTTGCCTATCACACAGAATTAGTTTAACAGAGAATTTAGAAAAAAAAAAATTGGAGGTCTTGGCATTCTTGGACAGGAAAAATGTCTCATAGATACATTCCTTTATTAACCTACTGTGTACTTACATATAAGCTTCTTTTTGTAATAATAACTCCATTAGGGCAAACTAGGTTTATTTTGTATTTGTAGGTGGCTGATTACAATTTACTTTATGTAAAGAAACTTATAAGATATGTGTGTTTTAGAGGAAAATGAACATAAGGTGAGAAAGATAAATTTTAGTTTTCTAGTGATTCTAAAAAGCTATAATTTTTAAGGGCACAGTTTAGAGATGATCAGAAAAATAAAGGGACACATAAAAATCCTAGACAGCCTACATACATCCAAATCAAATAATATAGAAGAGTAAATGTTAAGGAACAAAGTAGATACCTCTACAGGCTCTACACAGGAAGCTATCATATGAAATCTGTTAGGCAAATACTGTTTCCCTAGTGTTTCTGCTGTGCTATATTTTAACAATTTTCCCCTGAGCAAGACCCCAGCACTTTGTCTGAGGTTTGTTTCACATGTAGACAAAGTGTAAAAAAAACTTCCTGAAGCAGTTTCTTAGTTCAAGAGATTTGGACAAGAATATGATTTAATACATGTCCATGCTTAGTTAGATATCAAATTCCCGTAAGATCAGAAAATACATTTTCTCTTGTTTCATACTTGTATTTAACATTGTACTCCTCAAAGGCTACATTATGGTACAGGCAGATATCAAAACATGTAACTGTCTTCTCCCCAGTGAAAGAGAAAATTTAATAAGAAAACAAAACAAAACCCAAGAGGGCAGATGATCTTATATGCCAAATAACTAATAGTGCGACATAAATCAAGGCTTTACTCCAAGAGAGTATAAAGGATGTTGTTGGCTTTTTTTTTGTTTGTGGCTTCTTCTCTGTTACAATTATTTATTATTCCTGGAATTAATCTTTAAACGGGATTGCTTTCTTTGCTTCATTCAGGTATGCATAGCTGAATACTTAATAGTAAGACGTGGACTCGTGAGCCTTGGAGCACTTTTCAGAATTTGTCCCAATGTTCTGAGAGCCCTTTTACAGTCAGTGGATGTGGAATAAGAGTGGGTGTGTGCAGGGAGTCTATCAGATGAAGTGTGCCCAATGGTCACCAAATGTCACGGCATAACAATTTAAGCTAAGAACAGTGCTGTAAAATCACCAAGCTTTATTGCCTTGCCAAACCATTTGTAGTGCTAAACCTGGCAATTATTCTTAAGGAAAACAATTTAAAAATTCAAAGTTTTCACATTATTACCAGAAAATATTGCTTTATGTAATGTCAGGGCAATGAAGATAGGCTTTGGGAGTCCCATTGTAAACTTTGCACTAACTACATAAAGTGTAGAATTTAATTGGCAAAGAGTTGGAATTTGGATTTGTGAAAGCCCACAAACATGTCTTTGCAAATAAGCACTTGCAAATGTTCCAAACACGAATGAGACACTGAATGTACAGCAGTGTACATGAAATATTTATTTACCTAGTTTTTGGTAAATTATATGACAGTTTGAGTTGGTTACAAAAATTTAAAGTGGAGCTGGCAGGTGGTGTCGTGGTTAAGGGTGCTGGACTCCCACATGGTCGACCGTAGTTCAAGTCCTGGACCTGGAGGCTTACTTTCTCACTTTCTCTCTCTCTCTCTCTCTCTCTCTCTGTGTACATACATATACATATAGAGGTACATATATGTATGTGCATATATATATATACTATATACATATGTGTACATATATACATATTTGTACACGTGTGTATATATGATACATGCATATATACATGTATATGTATACATGCACATATATATACCTCTGTGTGTGTGTGTGTGTGTGTGTGTGTGTATATATATATTAAGAGAGTGAGAGAGAGAGAAAGAGACAGAGAGAAAGCAAGCTACCAGGTCCAGGACTTGAACTGCAGTTGGCCATGTGGGAATATAATGCCCTTAACCACCACACCACCTGCCATCCCCAGAGGGCTTATTTTTATAACATAAAACTCAGTTCTTCAAAAGATGTGAGATTCTTCTCAGCATTCTTAATGAGACTCCAAATAAGTAGATGTATTTCCAGGCAGAATTCATTCTCCAAGCCTCTGATCTTCTATCTGGCTTGTCCTGATTATTTCCAAAGTCTGTCTATTGGTGATATATTTTTCAAAGTAAAATTAATTGATGTTTTTATGACTACAAAATAAGTTCACCACAATTATGGCTAAGTATGTTCTAGACACAACCTTATGAGGCATTTACAGATGGGAAACAGAGACCCTATTAGTAACATATGTTATTTAATTGCTCAAGATATAGGAGATACAATTTGAACAAGGACCTTTAATTGCAATTTCCATGTTTTAAACTATTTTTCAATTTTTCTTCTTTATAAGCCATAGAAAATACATAATTTCAATGGTTGAAGAAATTATAGTGGAAAAAATAAAAAGCAAAAAGAGAACTTAAGTTAGGAGAGAAATTTCTTTCTATGCCTTGAAATCAAAACATCTAGGGCCCATCTCTGTTACAGTAGTGAATGAATATTTTCAGATGATGCCCTAAACCTCTTGCCAAACAGCCTAGAGTAAAGATAAGTGTCAGCCTCGTACAGTACATCAAACCAGATTCCTGGACTCACAAGTGCAGAGTAGAGAATATTCATTAAATTATTTTTAAGGAATGTTAAAATGTTTAGTAAGGAAATATTTCCTAAAAGTAAGTGTGTCAAATATTTCTCATCCTACATTATTCAACATCATCTATGACTTGCCACATGTCTACTCTGAGACAAGCTCATGGTAAGAGGAATAGAACATTTCTCTCCTATTAACTTCGACACATTAACGCTTTCTCAGAGCAGTATTGGTTGACTGGCCCAAGAATACAATCCAGTCTCTGTCATCATGGCACTCATAGGGCAGTGAGCTCCACTGGATACCTTGCATGCCAGACCCTGCTGCAGAAGCAGGTAGACACAAGGGAACACGTGGCAGTCAGGAGGAGGAACCCCTTCTTCTTCGTGTGCCTCCCACACTCTCTACTAACAAAGATTAACCTCATGCCAACTGGCAAGGGAAAAGGGTTCCGGTATCACAAGCAGGCAATGAAGGGTGGCTTTGGAGATGAAAGGCAATAAATTGATAACTAGCACAGTTGGCTTGGTTTTCAAATAATAGCTCTTTAATAAGAGCCTTCTGAGATGCTGACAACATGAGCTCTCCTAAGAAAGCTTTGTGAAAAGAAAACCGAACATAGAAAATTTTTAGCTGGAGAATTTGTGTTAGAGGTTCTACATCAGAAATTGAAAGCAATAGCTTTTTTTTCTTAACTCAAAGAAATAGATTCTAAAATACTATATGATTAAGATATATTTAGACCCATTTTAAAAAGAATATAAGGTGAGGAGGGAGTGAAGAAATTATTTTCCACAGAAAAATAGGTAGCTTTATGCTCAAGTTTAAATAATAGTGAGTTCTTAGAATCTTAGCAGTTGAATGGTAAGTTAGATAGAAAAACAAAACAAAAACAAAAACAAAGGGAATGTCAATATGTTCCAGATATTTCTTTTAAAGTCTAACGTGCTAATGTGTGTCCTCACTCCTAACCCCTTCAGACCTTCTGTGGAAAGAGGAAGAGTGAGTAATAAACTAAGGTTTACAATCTATTTCTTCATTCATTTACTTAGCACACGTTTATCAGATGCCTCCATGTGCTATGTGCCGGAATAGGAGCGAGGAAAGACTAGCATTAAGCAAGTCAGAGAAATAATTAGGATTCTAGGTAAACTTGGAATTTTGTCCTGGAGAAATCATTTACGTTCTATAAAAATTGGTGAACTGTAAAGCACTAATATTTATGACTTTATCAAAACTGGAAAGAGATGAAAGGGTTTATGCTGTCTATTAAAGTTCCACGGCCCATAACTGAGTGTTCTCAGAGAGGGACTGCCCAGTGGAAAAGGCTCCTTTCATCCTCATTTTCTACCCTTCATAGAAGATCTTCAAGCCATAAAAGGAATGCAGAGATAGCTTCTCCTTTAGGCAATTATGATTGTCATCAGTCTTCCAGTTCCTATAGTCACATGGGAGGGAACCCATCCTTCTACTGAAGGAACGTAAATCCTGCCAGACTATCTAAATATAACCATGTTTCCATTTGAAAAAAGACTTAATTTAAATTGTTTTCTATATATAATAGTATACTTATAACTTCTAGTGAGATCTAATAAAGCTACTGCTTAGCCACTCCATTTCTATCCAGTCCAATTTAGTATTCATAACATGTGTCATGAGTTCTGAAGACAACTTCAGAGAAGTTCCTTTTTTAAAAAAGCAACTTCTGTATTGTTGAAATAAGTAAATTGCCTTCTAGGATAACTATTTTGAGTACTTCTGTTCTTAATTACTCAAAATTAATTGACTTAATTTTATGAAGTAATACTTCTTATAGAACAGAGTCTCTTTTCCACTATATTGATACCTGATTAGTGATCCAACTCACAGTAGTTGGAATAAGACTTCTTCCATATCCAGGAATTTGAGGAAATTAAATATAAAGAAGTGGGTCATCGATCCTATTGCCATTTTGGTATTCAAAAATCAAAAGAAGAATGAGGAGAAAAGTGAAAGAGAAAAATATGAAAAAGTATAAATGGGAAATATGAAGAATACAGATTTTATTTTGGAAGTCCCAGTGGATCATTATAAGACCTACAAAGATAACTACAGAAGAAAAGTCCAGATTTGTCTATGAAGAGGTAATACACCAGACACCTTTGAGAATTAGAACTTCTGACAATAGGATTTAAAACAATGTACTTACTGGGAACCTGCATTGCTTCTACTTAGTTCATGAAATATATGCCTTTGGGGGGACTCTGGTTAACATAGTTTGGTTGATAATTATGTTGTTTTAGCATCCTGTGGTGAAAGCACTCTAGAAAACTAACCACACTACAGGATAGATCCTAGGGAAATTTACCAAAAGCAAGAAAGCTGTCTCCTCTTGACTCTACTTATACTTGGTGGCTGTCTTAAGTTATTTGAGCTATGATAACAAAATAACAAACAGAGTGGTTTATAAGCAACAGAAATTTATTTCTCACAGTTCTACAAGCTGAGAAGTCAAAGATCCAGGAGCCACAGAGTAAATATCTTGTGATGGTCCAGTTTCTGTTCATAAACAGCACCTTCTCACTGTATCCTCACCTGGTGAAAGTGACAAGAGATTTCTCTCAGGCTTTTTAAAAATAAAGACACTAATTCCATTCGTGAGGGCTCCCCTCCTTGTGACCTAAACACTTCTCAAAGTTCCTACCTCTTAATATCATAAATTTGGAGTTAGGATTTCACTACACAAGTTCTGGGGAGGGACATAAACATTTAGATTTTAGCAATGATCTCATTGGCAACATGATTGAAGAAACTTTAAGAGTTATAGTGTACTACTCTTTGTTGAAATACATCAAAAATTAAATTACATATTTTTTATTAGTAATTTCAAACACCATTTATGAAGCTGTGATCACCATGTTATGTGTTAGATGCATATATAAATAAATATAACTTCTGCTTTCAAGGAGCTTATAGTCTAGTTTGTCAATTTGTGATTATTAGACAGTCATTGGGTCTTGGAGTTTTTTGTTTGTTTTAGTTTTTTGCTGTAGGGCATGTGTGCTCACCAGAAAGAGACAGAGGAAGAGAGAGAGTGAGATATCACTCCTGCAGGGGGGACGGCCACACCACGATCATTCCTTCTACATTTTCTCTTGAGATTTGGACATGCATGCTCTTGCACCTGTTTATCAAGCCACCATGTCCAGGAATTGAACCACAAGGTTGGCCATGGTGGAGCCAGAATCATTTTTTTCATTTAAAAATTTATTATTATTATTATTATTATTATTATTATTATTATTTAAACATTCAATCACTGTACATCATTTAAATTGTAAAGAGACTTTACCCAGCATAATATACACCTCAGTCAAGCCCAGTTGAGAATTCTACACACATTCTCATCAACAGATAATATACCATATCTGTGTCCCACAAATGTCTTACCTCTATTTTTTTCCCAAAATTTCTTTTCCTACACTCTTCCCCTCCCACACTCTCCTTCCAATTTGTCCCTAATGTCTATAACAATTTTTAATGTTTTTATGTTCTCCAGTCTTTCAGTCTCTCCCATGGAGTGTGTACAGTCAGTATATGTTAAGTGGTGACAGTGTCTCTTTCATAGCCTGACTTGCTTCACTCAGCAACAAATCTTCCATATTCATCCACTTTCTATCAATTTCCAGGGCCTTGTTGTTTTTTATGGCTGAATAGTATTCCATGGAGTATGTGTGCCACACTTTTACAATCCACTCATCTTTTTTGGACATTTGGGTTGGTTCCCAGTCTTAGCAATCATGAATAATGCTGCAATAAATATAGTTGTGCAAGTGCTTTTCCAACTGAGCATTCTCTTGTCTTTGGGCAGATACCCAGGAATGGAATTGCTGGATCATATGGTAATTCTACATGAAAAATTCTCTACCATTTTGAGGGTTGTTGAGTCACACTAATTATGGCGTCCTTTGCTGTGCAGAAATTTCTTAATCTAATGTAATACCACCTGTCTATTTTGGGGATTATTGCCTGTGCTTGGGGATCTTTCTTAAGAAGTCTTTGCCTACCCCAATGTCTTCCAGAATTTTCCTAGTGTTTTCCACCAGTAGTTTTATAGTTTGTGGTCTTAGGTTTAGATCTTTGATCCACTTTGATTTGATTTTTGTTAATGGTGACAGATAGGGGTTCAGATCCATCTTTGTGCCAGTGGATAATCAGTTTTTCCAGCACCATTTGCTAGAGAGGTTTACCTTTTACTATGGGATAGACTGATACCCTTTGTCAAAGATGAGTTGGCTATATTTTTTGTGGTTTACTTCTGGGGTTTCTGTTCCATTGGTCCTCATGTCTGTTTTTATGCCAATACCATGCTGTTTTGATTATCACAGCCTTGTAATATATTTGGGGGTCAGGAAGTGAGATGCCACTGACTCCACTATTCTTGCACAGGATGGTTTTGGCAATATGGGGTCTTTTATTATTTCAGACAAATTCTATGATTGTCTTTTCTAGATCTGTGAAGAATGTCTCTTGTATAGGGATAGCATTAAATATGTAGATTAATTTAGGTAGGATTGCCATTTGATTATAAAATTTTGCCAATCCAGGGACATGGGATGTCCTTCCACTTTTTTGAGTCCTTTTTTTTTTTAAGGTTTTCATAGTTTTCCTTATAGAGGTCCTTGACCTCCTTGGTTAATTTTATCCCTAGGTATTTTATACTTCTTGTGGCTATGGTAAATGGGATTACTTTCTTCTGTTCTGTCGCTGTCTGCTTATTGTTTATATGTAGAAATGCTATAAATTTTTTAAATTAATGTTGTATCCTGCCACTTTACTGTATGCATTTATTACTTCGAGAAGTTTTTTCATGGATACTACTTGGTCTTCTATGTATACAATCATTTCATCTGCAAACAGAGATTATTGCAGTTCTTCTTTTCCTATTGGAATGTCTTTTATTTCATTCTCTTTTCTGATCACATCGGCTAGGACTTCCAGTACTATATTGTATAGGAGCAGAGAAAGTGGGCAGCCTTGTGTTGTACCAGGTTTTAGTGGAAAAGCTTTCAGCTTTTCTCCATTATGTTAGCTACAGTTTTTTTTTTGTTTATTTGTTCGTTTATATCACTCTTTTATTTATTTATTTATTTTTACATTTTTCCACATTTACCTATATATCAAAGTTTTTGCTCATACTCCATAGTTCTTGACAGTTAATAAACAACTTCAAAAATTTCAAAATGCTGAATTTTAAAGATAATGTTCAAAATATTTCTTATAATTTTGTATAATTTTGTTTGTCACGCTATAACAACAGAAACAGTATGGTTTTTAATATTTTTGAGAAAATTTTTACATGTCAGCTACTCAAATTGTTGAAAAGCAAATGCTCAGCATACTAGTCACACATACACCTTCTTAATTTAGCCCTACCTACCAAGTACTCTGTGATAATACCATCTGCTAGCAAAGATCAGTCTCTTTTTATTCCTTCAAAGTCTTTCTCAAGATAATACTCTGGTGTGGTTGCTCTTTTGCAATCTAGACCGATTACAATGCTAGGCTGGAAAAGTCCAGAGTATTTTATGTTTAAATTCTTTCACATACCTTCTCTAATCCTCTCTGTCAGGCAGAACTACTTATGGTGCCAGGCCATCTTTCTAAGAGCTTCTGTTGGCTTACTTGAGATTCACCTTAGTTCCATAGTTTCCTGATTAATCTTCAGATGACATTCCAGTCAAAGCTCTGTCCAATAATGATTATTTCCAATCTGATTCAATGCAACAAGCATTATTGAACTTATGCAAATAACTCTTCTGCCACAAATTAAGAATACTCCTAGATATTTCCAATTCCATAGGTGTCAGGAAGGAAGAAACGTTTATGTTACCATTTAAAGAAAGAAACAAGAAAAATATTTTAACAAATTGCTGAACCTATCAACAATTCAAAAAAAAGTAAAATGTTTAAATTGGGAAAACAAAGCATAGTAAAAAAAAAGAAATCAGTAATGTTTTATTCAAAAGTCAGATAATTGTGGGACCAGCAGTTAGCATAATGGCTATGTCGCTGGACTCCCATGTAGTCAACCGCGGTTCGAGTCCCGGACCCGGCGGCTTAAACTCACGCCGGGCGCGTGTGCATCCATACCCAAGATCCCGAGAGGAGAATGGAGGAGAAGGGATTGCGGCATGGCCATCCCCTCTGGGGGGTGATTTCTCGCTTTTTATCTCTCTGTCTCTCTGTCTGTCTGGCGAGAGCACTCGCCCTATAGCAAAAACCTCTCCAAAAAAAAAAAAAAAGTCATATAATTCTATTTTGCAATTTCAGTCTTAGGTTCAAACACTATTCTGTTGAATATGCAGTGTTACTGTTGTCCAGTCTTTCCGTTTAAACCCTGGAAATTAACATTCAATGTTATTATTGATATTTCTTGTCCCTAGCATTAAATTGATCATTTTCTTGGTTGCCTTTTGTTCTTTTATTTTGGTATGTGCCTTTATTTTTCCTGGTAGAGCACTCCTTTCAGAGCTTCTTGAAGAGTGGGTCTGCTAATGGCAGATTCTTTCAGATCTTGTTTATCTGAGAATATTTTTATCCTTTCTTTTCATATGAAAGATAACCTTGCTGGGTATAGTATTCTTGGCTGAAATGTTTTTACTTAACACTTTGAATATACTTTCCCATTCTTTCCTTTCTCATTGTTTCTGATGAGTGGTCTGAGGTTAGCATGATTGGATAAAAGTAACCTGACATTTCTTTCTTGCCAATTTTAGTATACTGTCTTTGTCTGTAGATTTGGCCAGTCTGGCTATGATGAGCCTTGGAGAAGATCTTCTTGCATTGATTCTATTAGGGGTCCTTTGTATTTCTTGGGTCTAGATATTTGTATGCCTCTCTAGATTTGGAAAGTTTTCTTCCAAGATTTCATGGACTAGATTATCAATACCCTTATTATTTCCCTCACCTTCTGGGATACTGATCATCCAGATATTTGGGTGCTTAATGGTGTCTAGTATTTCTTGTATAGAATTCTCATTTTTGGGGTTATTTTCTCAGGTTTTTTGGTCGTTTTTTCTTGATCGGAGGTTTTGCTTTCCACATCCGAGATTCGATCTTCTAGATGGACTAATCTTTTAATACTTTCGAGGGAGATTTTGATTTCTTGAATGGCATCCTTCATCTCTAATAGCTCCATTTGATTCTTTTCTATGGTGTGTATTTCCTCTTTCAGGTCATGGAAGAACTTCAACACCTCCTGTAACTCATTGTCTCTTCTGCATCTTCTGGAGTTCATTATCTCTCAGCTCTTGCATCTCATTTAGTTTTGTCACTATGAATATTCTGAATTCTCTATCAGACATTTCCATGAGTTCTACTGTACTGTCAGTGGATAATGAGGGATTGTTCTTTTCCCTTAGGGGAGAGATATTTTCTTGATTTCTCATGTTTCTTGTGCCTCTGTGGTTGTTTTTGGTCATTCTGTGACAAGATCTCTCCTTCACTGTGCTTGTCTGAATATTTCAGGAGTCTAGAAGATGGAGTTTAGAGCATAGCTCCCCTCAGCTATAGGTTTTCAGAGATGGCTTTTATTATGCTGAGAAATGAGCCTTCTATAGCAATTGTTCTGAAAGTCTTACTCATAAAGGAATGTTGTATTTTGTCAAATGCTTTTTCTGCATTGATTGAAATGATCATATGGTTTTTATCTTTCTTTCTGTTAATATGGTGTATTACATTTATGGTTTTGCATATGTTGAACCACCCTTGCATCACTGGAATAAGCCTACCTGGTTGTGATGAATAACATTTTTTATATGCTGTATATACAGTTATATACAGTTAACAAGTATTTGGTTGAGCATTTTTGCATCTATATTCCTCAGAATATAGGTCTGTAGTTTTCCATTTTTGTCGTAACCTTATCCATTTTGGGAATGGTGGATCCTGCATCTTAACTACTATGCCACCTGCCGGCTCAGAGTTTATGTTTTTTTCTTTAAATAACCTAAAAAATTGACTGTGGCATCTGATTTACCAATAAATGACTTACTAATATGACTTTCTTATTCAACCCCATAGAATTGCTTGATTTATTTGGCATTGGATCTGGAATAGTTGACCCAAGATTGAGGTGATACGAGGTTGAGGGTGAATATGGAGAAGAGTAATACAAAAAGAAATCTATCTTTAGCAACTTAAAATAACAAACATTTTCTGAGCATTTCCAATTTGTTATTAGTTGTAAATCATGTGTTAATTATCCTAGCCCAGTGCATCATATAGAAATTGGTGATTGGTGTCTTTGAAGGATTCTGGGGTGAAAGTGTGCCCATGAAATGAATTAGACTATTAGATCTAGGGATCCTCATTGTCCAAAAGGTTATGTCTTCTTTTCTGAAGGTTCAGTTTCTAAAGCTATAAAGGTTATGAATCCAAGAAGCAGAGAAAAAAAAAACTTTTAAAAAGAATTAAAATAATTATTAAAGATGATTTACTTATTAGCTCTTTGAGATGGAGCATACATGTTTACAAGTTGCTTATAAATACATTTTTAAGCACGTTTTAGAAAAAAGTCTGACATAAATAGCAGATCCCTATTAATGCATCTAGTTCATATTTTTGAATAATGGAATTTTCTTATTCCAATGTTAGTTTGGAATATTACATATAAATGATATGGCTATGGGGCACTAATTCTGTACCCTGAAAGTATATGCTTTTAGTAATGATATAAATTATTAATTATATGTATGGGGGAAACCTAAGTAAGCTAATTTCAAATAGTTGACAGGAAAAGACAAAAATGTCTGCAATAGAAGTTGCTGCTGTTGTTTTTTATTAAAATAATTCTGCCATAGGGTGCATGTGCTCACCTGAGAGACAGAGAGAGACAGTGAGAGGGAAAGCATGAAATAATCCTCCCAGAGGGTATGGCCAGGCTGAAATCCCTTCTCCTCCATTTCCCTTCTTGGATTTTGGGTTTGCAAACACACAATCCAGTGTAATTTTCAAACTGCGAGGTCCAGGACTCCAACCACCACTGTTCATGTGGGAGTCCAACACTTTAACCACTGTGCTACATTCTTTCCCTGTCTATGGAATTCACAGAGAGTATATCCTTGCTGATAGTACAAGTGCATATTCTGCAAGTGTATATTGAATTGTCTAAGTTATAATAAAAAACTTCAATTCAAAAAGAATCATCTATTTGAGAAAAGAAGAATAAGTTTTTATGTAAGTGACTGTCCCTCAGTTATGCAGATGAGTCTAATTTTTTTCCTGTGACAATGTTACTAGACAATTTAAAAACAGGTTTCTTTCCTTGTTTATTTGTTACTCTGAGTCAGTTTGCTCCACCTGGCTGAGTTACAGCTTAGTGAAAGAAAATTCTGAACATTTTCTCTTTTTCAGTTTTATGTTTGAATATTCTGAACTTTTTAAAAATGTTATGATTTTTTTCTTAAAACTCACTAATATCATAACCATACTAATAAAAGTATAGTGTGTATTATTAGGCCTGAACTCTTGGCCATGGGTATCTGTGCATTTAGAGATGGTCTCTGCTCAAGTGTCATAAATGACCATTTTATAGATAGATAATGTTCTTAATCCATAATTCTTTATTGCTGATGGTTATTGCATTAGATGATGACCCTTAGCTATTAAGAGTCAGTTTTTAATAACACAACCATTTAGAAAGGTTAATGGACTCGGTTTTGTGACTTAACCTTTGGATGCTACAGGTTGAAAGGTTATATTTGTGCACTAAACTGTCAGAAAATATCTACTTATTTTCATTTCTCTATGCATTTTTAGTAGTGCGGTTTTGTACAGTAATTGTTATTTGACCAAGCAAACTGGAAGAAACAGTGTGTGACATATAATAAGTTTTAAGAGCAAAGAGATTCTTTTAAAATATATACATTTCCTATTTGGTTTTTATTAAATCTTATTTAGACATAGAATTGAAATGTGAACAGATGTAACCTAAATCAGTTGGGGAATATTTATCATGGCTGTTCAAAAAAAAAAATAGACCCATATTATAATTCATAGTTTTCTTGGTGAGTTTGGAAAGTTCACATACATTGTAATGAGGAACTGGTCACTTAGGGAAGTCATGAATCCCTTGCTGATGATACCTGTCAACAGTTCAGAGTTGTCCAAGGAATAAAACAAGGTCTATCTGGATTCAGTTAATTCCATTTCAGAAATCTAATTAGGGTCCTATGGTGACCATTTGTCACTTATTTGTCCACCCATTATTCATTATTCTTCCTAATATCACCCCATTCCCTTTTGTTTCCATTCATTCACTGTGACTAGTCTTTGCTGGAGGAAAATTCCAGGCATTTCTCATTCACTTTGGAAGCCAAAAGCTGAGTGTGTAGTTACTGTGACTCCCAACACATCACTCCTTGTATACTGCTGCTTTTTGCCCTCCTGTACGACCCACGAGGCCTGCTTGACCACATGACTTGTTTCAACGAATGGGACACAAGCAAACATGTATTATCAGAGGCTTGAATAGTGCTTGTCCTTTTGGCTAGTTCTCTCTTGTATACTGCTTTTAGAACCCAACCACCTCCCTCATAAGGGAGATGCAGATCAAAACTACAAGATACCACCTAACCCCAGTCAGAATAGTGAAGATGAAAAAAAAAAAAAAAAAAAAAAGGCAAGTGCTGGAAGGGATGTGGTGAAAAGAGAACACTCCTACATTGTTGATGGGAATGTAAATTGGTCAATCCTCTGTGGAGAGCAATATGGAGGTTCCTCAAAGACTTTCAAATAGAACTACCATATGATTCAGTAATTCCACTCCTGGGTAGCCTCCCAAAGGACAGGAGAACACTCAGTCAGAAAAGTGCTTGCACAACTATATTTATTGTAGCATTATTCATGATTGCTAAGACTTGGAACCAACCCAAATGTCCACAAACAGATGAATGGATTGAAAAAGTGTGGCACATATACTCCATAGAATACTATTCGGCCATAAAAAAAACAACCTGGAATTTGATAGAAAGTGGATGAATATGGAAGATTTGCTGCTGAGTGAAGCAAGTTAGGCTATGAAAGAGAGATATTGTATGTCTCCAATTAACATATACTGACTGTCTGAACTCTATGGTAGAGACTGAAAGACTGGAGGACATAAAAGCTTTAAAAATTGTTATTGATGTTAGAGACAAAGTGGAAAAAGAGTGTGGGAGGGGAATAATATAAGAAAGGAAATTTGAGGAAAAAAATAGAGAGACAAGACATTTGTGGGACACAGATATGGTTTATTATCTGCTGATGAGGATATGTATAGTATTCTCAACTGGGCTGAATCAAGGTGTAAATCATGCTTGACAAAGTCTCTTTACAATCTAAATGATGTATAGTGATCGAATGTATTAATAATAATAATAGTAAAGAAAAAAGAAAATAATAATAAATACAATTAGATAATCTGTAATAGAAAAAATGAGAACAAATCAAATTAAATAAATACTTTTTAAATGTTAAAAAAAGAACCCAACCAGCATGCGAAAAGTTATAATTCATTATGAGAGACTCTCCCCAACCCCCAAGCAAATGTTTTCCCTGCAAAACTAACCATCAAACATGAGAGTGAGGCCATCCAGGAAAATAAGTCCTCAGCTGATCTGCCTGTCCCATTTTCCTGTTATCTAAGATTTTGTTGACTCCCTGAGCTTCTTAACAGTTTTCAAGAAATTGTCTTTTACTAATCCAACTGGATTTGTTCTGTAATGCAATCAAAAACCCTAAATAACATCATTTTCTAAACTGGGATGTTGAAAATGCGAAGTGATTATTTGAGATAACACAACCATGAACATACTTATACAGATATACTTAAATTATCTGTGAATTATATGTATACTAATTTAGTTTCATTATCACTGAGAGATTGATAGAACCTTTTAAGAGCCAGGCAGTGATATCAGCATAGCCACCTCTAGGTAGGAATCTAAGTTTCAGGAACCAGTAGATGGCATAATGGCTATGTCGCTGGACTCCCATGTAGTCGATCGCAGTTCAAGTCCTGGACCCGGTGGCTGAAACTCACACTGAGTGCGTGTGCATGTGTGCCCAAGATCCGGAGAGAAGAATGGAGAAGAAGGGATTGTGGTGTGGCCATCCCCTCTGGGGGATGATTTCTTGTTTTCTTTCTTTCTTTCTTTTTTTTTTTTTTTTTTTTTGGGGGGGGAGGTTTTTACTATAGGGCGCATGTGCTCGCCAGACAGAGAGAGACATAGAGACAGAAAGCGAAAAATCACCCCCCCAGGGGGGATGGCCACGCCGCAATCCCTTCTCCTCCATTCTCCTCTTGGGATCTTGGGCACGCATGCACACGCGCCCGGCGTGAGTTTTAAGCCACCGGGTCCAGGACGCGAATCGCGGTCGACTACGTGGGAGTCCAGCGACATAGCCATTACGCTAACTGCTGGTTCCCTCTTGTTTTCTTTCTCTCTGTCTCTCTCTGTCTTTCTGGCGAGCACATGCACCCTATAGCAAAAACCTCTCCTAATAAATAAAAAGATAACAATGAAGTTTGTTACATCAGTTGAGTCTTCCTTTCACAAGCGATTTCACTGTAGCAGGTGATGCTATTCGACAGCATTTTACTTTCAGTAGAACTTCTTTCAAAATTGAAGTCAATCTCAAATTTGACTGATCCTTTATCAACGAAGTTTATGTAAATCCTTTGACCTCATTTCATTAGCACGGAGAGATTGATAGAACCTACTGTTGATAGCATCTTCACTGAGAGTAGGTTCCATTTCAAGAAACCACTTTCTTTGCTCACCCATAAGAAGCAACTCCTGGGGAACCAGCAGTTAGCGTAATGGCTATGTCGCTGGACTCCCACGTAGTCAACCGCGGTTCGCGTCTCGGACCCGGTGGCTTACAACTCACGCCGGGCCCGTGTGCGTGCGTGCCCAAGATCCCAAGAGGAGAATGGAGGAGAAGGGATTGCGGCGTGACCATCCCCCCTGGGGGGTGATTTCTCGCTTTCTGTCTCTATGTCTCTCTCTGTCTGTCTGGCGAGCGCACGCGCCCTATAGCGGAAAACCTCTCCAAAAAAAAAAAAAAAAAAAAGAAGCCACTCCTCACCTGCTCAAGTTTTACCAGGAGATTGGGGCAATCCAGTCACAGCTTCAGGATACACTTCTAAATCGAATTCTCTTGCTATTTCTACCACATTTGCAGTTACTTTCTCCAGGGAAATCTTGAACCCTTAAAATCCATCCATGAAAGTTTGCATCAATGTCTTCCACTTGTCTATTAATGTTGATATTTGTTCTCCTCTCATGGGTCACAAATGCTCTTAATGGCATCCTGAATGGTGAATCCTTTCTGGAAGGTTTTCAATTTATTTTTACCAGATGCATCAGAAGAATTACAATGTTTTATAAGGAAACTATAGCCTTACAAAATGTATTTCTTAAATAATAGAATTTGAAAGTCAAAATTACTTTTTGATTCATGGGCTGAAGAGGACATGTTGTGTTAACAGGCATGAAAACAACATTAATCTCCTTGAACATCTCCATCAGAGCTTTTGGCTGACTAGGTGCATTGTCAATGAGCAGTGATATTTTGAAATAAATCAAGGGTTTTTATATTTTTTTTATTTTAACAGTAGGTCTCAATAGCAGACTTAAAATATTTAGTAAACCGTATTGTAAAAAAAGTGCTGTCATCTAGGTATTGTTTTTCTGTTTATAGAGCACAGGCTGAGTACATTTTACATAATTCTTAAAGGTCCTCAGATTTAAGAATGGTAAATGAGCACTGGCTCCAACTTACAGGCACCAGATGCATTAGCCTCTAACAAAAGAGTCAGGCTGTCCTTTAAAGCTTTGAAGGCAGGTATTGACTACGCTTTAGCTATGAAAGTTCTAGAAGACATCTTCTTCCCGTAAAGACTGTTTCATCTATATAGAAAATCTGTTGTTTAGGACAGTCATCTTCATCAATTATTGTAGCTAAGTCTGGGTAACATGGTAACTTGCTATAGCTTCTACATCAGTGTTCACTGCTTTACCTTGCACTTTTATGTGATAAAGGTGGCTTCTTTTATTAATGTTTATGAACCAACTTCTGTTACCTTCAGATAGTTCTTCTGTGGGTTTTGGCTTAAGCAAATGTTGTAGTGAGCTTAATCTTCAATCTAGATAACTAAAACTTTTTCCATACTAGAAATAAGGTGTTTCACCTTTTTTTTTTTTTATCATTTATGCATTCACTTGAGTAGCACTTTTAATTTATTTCAAGAACTTTTCCTTTGCATTCACAATTTAGGTAACTGATTAGTATGAGAAACATAGATTTCATTATATCTTGGCTTTTGAGATGCTTCTTCACTAAACTTGATCGTATTAAGCTTTTGAGAGATATGTGATTTTTTTTCCACTTAAACATGTGGAGACAATTATAGGCTATTGAACTAATTTCAATATTGTTGTGTCGCAGGGAATAGAAAGATCCAAGAAGAAGTAGAGAAAGAAAAGAACAATAGTCAGTGAAGTAGTTAGAACACACGAAAGAACTTTTGTCTCTCAAGTTCACCATCTTACATAAGTGCAGTTCTTGGCATCACAAAACAATTACTAAGAACAAAGAGCAGTGATCACAGAACACTATAACAGATATAAGAATAATAATAAAGTTTATACTATTGAGAGAATTATAAATATCACACAGATACACAAAGTGAGAAGATGCTCTTGGAAAAAATAGTGCCCATACACTTGCTCAACACAAGGTTGCCACAAACCTTTAATTTGTAAATACTACAGTATCTGTGAAGCACAACAAAGTGAAAATCAATAGAATGAGGTATGTCTGTGTGAATCATCCTAAAAGACAAAGCACTTTTTTTTCAGCTGTATCTTTTCTTATAGGCTGAACTACACAGTAATTATTGACGAATATTTTGGTTTTCACCACTTAAGGGACAAAGGCTATTTCTCATTGACATTGCTTTGTTTCAGTTCTTTGTTCTAAGCTGGTTGCTAAATTGTAGATGTGTGGGTGTATACATTTCATAGTGAGAAGGTTCTGGATCTCAAACATTTTGATCATCACAAAGAACATTATCATGATGCTGCTTTATACATAGATGATGATCAATAAATGTTCATTGAATTCAAGATTGAAGAATTTGCTCTTTAGTCTTAAGAAAAAAAAAATCTAGAGTTTCTACTTCAACAATAAAAGAAAAAGAAAGATACTCCCTTTTGAGAAATGGATAGCTATTCAGTCACAAAAGATGAGGGACCATGAGGCAGCATAGAAGAGGGATATTAAATCTAAAATCCAAGAGAAAAAGGGACCTTGGAGGTTAAGTAACATTTCCCGTTTTTTTCCCCAGCATCGCTCCACCAAAGCTATCACAATCTATTCCAAGACTGTAAATTTGGTATTTTGTACATTAGAGGGTACATTTAACTGACAATACAAGGAAATCCATTTTTACAACTTAACAATTTCTGTCAACATTTAAAAAATGTTTTCAGTATCCATTTCTTGGGAGACTCATAAAGCTGGCTTTCCCAAGTGTTCTTGGCTCCTGCTGTTTGTTCATTTTGTTCATTCTTTAACTATTTTTTTCCTTCCATTTCAAGGAAAGCTGTTGGCCATTTTCTCACCTTCTTTGGCTTTGGCTGTGATGCTAGGTGATTCAATGTAATTAGGTGAGATTTTTATAGGCCCTCAAAGGCTAGCAAAATAATAAATGTGGCAGTTCAAGTAATGGTGATCATAGCAGGTCAAGCAAAAAAAAAAAAATCCTTTGGAGTAGGATTGACAAACTCTAACATTACCAGAGTTTGGACATGTATCACATTTTCTTCTTTCCTTCTTACCTGTTTTTTTGCTTTCTTGCTTTGTTTTCTGTATTGCACAGGGTTAGTCTCATTTATGTTACCCATTATAAGTTACTAATTTTGTTTTCATTTTAATATCAATGCTTGGATTCTGTTTACTAAGAAAAGAAAGACTCATATATTACTACAAAATCAGTGTTTGTGCTTGAGATTATATTTTTCTGCAGTCTTTTAAAAGGATACCTATTTCTCTGATTACTCTCTTATATATCAAGTCACAAATTTCTTTGAAATGCCTTTTCCCTTTCTGATTTTAAAAGTAGTGTAGATAACTAGGAAACTACAGAAATATACAGACATCATTTCCTTAGTGATAACTTCTTTTGTTTTGTATTTTAGTTTTTTCTAAGACTAGATGTACACATGTATATGGCATGTATGTGATTGGAATCGGGTTTTTCTTTTGACTAAACAATATGAAATTTAAATGTCTTGATAATAAATATAATGGCTTGCAAAATTTTATATAATCTTTTACGATTAAAACATGACAGAAGTCTATTAAATTCAATAACGGGAGTAAAAACACTCTTTGGGTATTACTAGCTTATTGTATTGATGGAGGCTAGTAAAATAATTTAACTACAGTATGTGTAACATGAGAAAGATTTTAGGTTGCCCCCATGAATAATGTTCTTCAACTCATTTTGATACTTAATTATTTTCTAGGTAACTTTAGGGCTGATCTCCTAGTCCTCACCTAGCATTCTCTCCCTTCTGAAAGTCAGCTGTTACATATAACAGAGAAAAAAAGCAAAAAATAAAGCTAACAGCATTTCTCTTTCTTACTCTTTTCCTTTTTCAAAGCACAGCTTTATTCATTTTCCACACCAACACTTGGAAACGTGGCCTCTGAAAGATAACAAGGCATGGTTCCATAGCATGCCATAGCTTCTCTTTTTCTTCCCTGCTCTTGCTCTTTTGTTTGTACAATATTCTTTTATTCTGAGCAATATAACATTTTAGTTCTTGTAATAAATGCCTTCATGTGAAGCAGTTCAGCTAAGAGAATGTTATTAGACTGTGCTCCCAGGCAGTGCACCTCCACGCGATCAATACAAAGCTGGGCCTCAGCTCATTCCCTCTTTGCTTAAATTCCCTGCAAATGTGCAAGAGAAGCAGCAGAGGGTGTCATCAATCACAGGCCACTGTGACATATGCTGAAACCTGACCAGGGCCGAGATGTTTTAATAAGGCATCCATTAAAACCCTCAAATAAATTGCAATTTGAAAACAGAACATAATACCAGCCAAGTTTTCCTCATCCATCTTGTGGCATGTCATGTAATGTAATTGCGTTGTTAATTTATCCAAGAACTTTCTCAGTACAGTGTTTCGTTGGCACTGCTTAATTTCCCTGTAGACTGTGTGTGTGTGTGTGTGTGTGTGTGTGTGTGTGTGTATGTGTGTGTGTGTTCATGTGCATGCATGTACGTGAGAGAAAGAAAGCAAAAGAGTGAGGAAGGAACTGGAGGAGAAAAAAATAATCTGTGCATATTTTTGTGTGTTTATATGTCTGTTTGTGTGTCTGTTGGTTCCTTGAAGGAAATAGTCATCTTTCTACTTAGCATGGCATTAGCCAGAGAGCTAGTCAGAAATTTGAACTGTTAGACATTTTGTCAATGACCCCTGGCATCCTAATGCAGCCTCACCAGCTTTGGCCTATAGCAGGATGACCTCCCTCCCTGCTCAGTTTGCCATTGCCATTGGTTCATGCCCCTTCAGAGTGGGATCACTCTGAGTGACTGTGGATTCCATCAATAAATATTGACAAAAGTGTTTAGGGACCATTTAAGATCACCACACAATGACACAAAACAGGACAGTACTGATTTGGGTTTCCTAGCTCTTGGGTCATATGTGAAAAGTTTTGACGAGGATAAGAAAAGTAAGAAGTTATAAATCAATAGAAGAGAATGAAAAAGTAGTTTCCTGGGATAATGTGCAAGTGATTAAATATATATATATATATATCCATACAAACACACACACACACACAAACATATTTAAAAGCTTGGAGGAAAGACATAGGCAGACAAGGACTCATAGATTTTTTTGTCTTCTAAGCATAAATCTAAAAATAAGTAATACAATTCTTCATGTAGAGCTACATCAGCAGATTCTTTACCTTTATTTATTCTTCTCAGTTTCCTTAATCAATCTGTTCTCATTTTCTATAAAAGAAGTCATTGGAAAGCAAAAGGTAAATCCAAATCCCCTCCTCTATATCTAGGATGTCAGGGTAACCATGATGCCAATCAAATATTGGCTTAAGCCTGTCAAACGTCTTTTCTAGGCCTATTGTTTGGAAGTGATAAGTTGTTCAACTAATGACAGAGGAGAAAAGACAGCATGACAAAAGAGGAAAAATTCACTATAACTCTACTTGCGTAGCTGTTATTTTATTATTAATCAAGAACAAAATAGTTATTTGAGACTCAAGGTAAAAGACAATGAAATGTCAAGCATACCAGTCACTAAATCAACAACCACAGTCCCTGGTATGCACTTATATTTAAAATTCTGTTATCAGTTGGCTTGAGGAATGTAGTGGCATTCTCATGTGCCCCCTGCATGCAAACCATTCTTGTGCAAGGGCTCTCACTTATCACAATGCAAACTATTAGACAATCACTGAGTATGAAAGGTGCCAGGGAAAGCCAAATTAGTTTCTGCTTTCTGCTAATGGATGACCTTTGTGATTTGGATCAGGTGCTCAAATTCATTTAGTCAGAAAGCCAGGAGAGTGGGGAAAACTCCTAAAATAATTTTGTCTCCCTACAGAGATGATGCCTGGCTACCACCTGCCCAATAAATGTCAATTGGGTTATTTATTTATTTTAAATAAGGAGCCTGACTCAAAAGCATTGGAAGCTAGATTGAGAAGTGCAGGGAAGTAGAAATGAAATCACTTAGGAATCTTACACCAAAAAACACAAAACTAAATGAAACCTTTGAGCAGTAGATATGAAAATGGTTAGTTCTTTCCTAGGAGCTGTGTTAATACTTCAGTGTTCTAAGTAGCTTTTTGAAGCTTTATTGAAATTTGAGCTGATTTATTATGCTTAGTAGAAATCATGTTTGGTTTCTTACAGTTGAAAATATTTTGAGGCTCAGCTGAAATTTGTTTGGAATTGGGAGTGTAATACCCCAAGCAACATTCAAGGGATCAGAACCAACAGGAACTGGAATATACAAAAACACTGTCTCTCCATTTCCACGTGAGCCTGGGTTGCCAGTTTTCACATGCTTCTAATGTTAGCTCAAGCTTTCTGGCAGTCCCATTGTAAGCTCTGCTTCACAGGCATCCTCTGCTATTTTGGCATTTTAATGTTGGCCTTGCTTCTTTTTATTTCCTTGTCCAGAAATACAGTAATTTAAAACACAGCATAATTATTATTGGATGTGCTTTTTTTTTTTTTTTTTAAGTTCCAGCTTGAGATAAATTCTTTCTTGAATTGATATTTAGTTACTATTCTTGAAATACAAGAAAGGAATAGAACATTAAAGACAGAGGACGTGGACCTTTAATTCCTCCTGTGTATTACAAGGGCAAGAATGAAATGTCAGTTCCCAAGGTGATTATATAGTAAATGCTCGCAAGAATGGAATAATTGTGCCCTGCGTACAGTGTAAGAAATGTATACATGGGGAGATAAAATTGTAAGGGGACAGACAATATAGGGTAAGCACATGTACAGCACAAAAGAATTCAATTGGGTGGATGACACAGGTCTTTGGCCTTTGTGGAAATCAATGAACTGCTGTTTAGGTGTCTTTTTCAAAGCATAAGAATGTTGAAAGGATAAAGGCTTGAATCTCTGATCCATTGAGGTTTGCTCAAGTTAACCCTAGGATATTTTTAAGAAAGTTGATTTGTTTTCCTTTTGATTCCCTTTTTCTCTCAGCTTCCTTGAACTGATTTACAATTCCTGCATCTCTTGCTGCCTTTAGCTATGTGTGCCATTATTCAGCCACCCTTTTCGTAATTAAATTCTCCTTGAATTGCTTATAGGCCTAACCTCCCTCCTTAACTTCAATCTGTGACCTCCTGTTTCTAAGTTAGTTAGTGAAATTGTATTGGGCACACCATGAATAACCTTTCCTGGCTGCTAAAATACCTGGGTCTTAATTCAATTTGAGGTTTCATCTTTGCACAAAATTCTCTACCAAACTTACATGTAAATTCAATGTCTGATCCATAAAAACCTACTGTACTAGCAATATCATTCTAATTTCAGAAGTCTGGTGAGATGAAGCCATGTGTTATGTTATAAACACCCCAACAAAAGAACTGTGATCTTACCATGGTATTTTTTTTTCCTCCAACGTGATTTTATAAATGTTGTTGATTCTGCTTCACCATTTGGAAACTCATGCATGTGTTACTCTTCCAAATTCCCTGCTTTAAAATTCCCTAGAGCCCCATAAGTTCTGGGTTTCTTAAAGAAATAGGTTACCCTCAACCCTACCCCTCCCACACTCCCTACTCCTCCAAAAACAATCCCCATAGAAAAGTGCCAATAAACTAACTCAGCCGCATACAATGATATTGTCGAGAAAACCTCAGGAGAAAACCATTTAAATTTCATGGCATAAATCTGAGCTCTTGGGCAACCTTCCCTTAGTAAGTCGAGAGCACAAGTCTCATGCTAATTCTCCACCAAACCTCGAGTTTTATGAAAGCTACATTTTATCTGTTTGGTTATTTGCAGTCACTTGAGAGTTAGAAAAGGAATATTAGCACCACTCACATTTTATTGTGGGAGTTACAGTACTTGCTTGACCCCCTTTTCAGGTCCTATTGAATTTCCTATACAAAGGAAATGAAAATGTTTTATATTTAATACAGCAGCATGTAACGAGAGGCTTAGTTATTACACAGAGAGCTGCAATTTTCTGCTTTTGTTTCAGCTATTACTGTGGAGCTGAAATTTCCAAGCACATTCTTTATGATTTGTTTATTGCTGGCTTTCGATATGACAGTGAGGTGGATGCCACCTTGATACTACCTATCCTGCAGAAAGGTGTTTTCTCTTTGTACTTCTTTATGCTACAAAAGAGAGGTCCAGTGTTTTACTGATGTCCTAGTTTCTGGCAGACAAATACATTTTTAAAAGCCCAAAGAAAAAATAATCTGGCAGAAATCATAGATTGAGTATGTCTGTTCCCTGATTTCCTCTCAAGTCCTCTGATATTCCAATGGTCAGAGAGAACTCTTGGCACTTTGCATATACTGGGACCTGGTGATGAGAATGTTATTGTTATCTTAATCATTACCATAAGGACAGCTGGATGGCACATAAGTATTATTAACCTTTCTATACATAAAGAAACAGCCTTAGAGAGGGTCTCTAATTTATCTAATGTTGCCTAGCTAAAAATAGGTGATCCAGCCAGGACTGGACCCAGGACTGGATTCTGCTGCTACTCCTTTTTTGATAGGTCATATATTTGGCGTTATTTTTTTAAAATTTACTTTTCCTGATTCTTTTATTTTAAAATATTAACTTATTTTCTCTTAACAAGTAGTATAACAATCACACATACACCCCTCAGTTAGATTCACTAATTTTACTACTTCTGTTTCTTTTTCTTCTTTTATATGCACACATGTACTCACACATTCATGTTTGTATTCCTGTGTGTGTGTATTTATTTATTTCAAATGATTTCTTACTGCTTGGTGAGGTTCTTTCCTCCTCAGAAGGAGGGGTCGAGCAGAGACACAGGGTGTTGGAAAAAGACACGAGGCACTGATGTCATATTGTTTATTGGCTGAGTTTAGCGTGAGCTCAAAGAGCTCTTAGTAGGTTCACAAAACCCATGGCAGTGCTTGCAAGTGCTTCCTCCCTCTTGCAGCTTGTAATCCACAAGGAGAACGCTCACAGAGTGCTTTCCTCTCTCTTGGAGCTCACAGTGTGTGGAGCTGAGCTGAGCTGAGCCAAGTTGAGCCAAGCCAACTTTAAACCCCTTTCCATGGGGTTTTAGGAGCTAACAGCTAAGCTGGTAGAACCAAGGATGAGTAGAGGGGGGGGCTAGCTAGCAGGGCAGTGCTAGCTGACCAGATCTTCCTTTCTCTTAAAGGGGCTGTAGACAATAGTGGCTGCTTGCCAAAACAGAACTGTCACACATGCACATACACATCACATTCAATGGAATAAAATAGCAAAGTCATAACTATATAACAAGTGTGTGAGTGCAGTAGCACTAATAACATAAGTTGTCTACCCTGTGGCCTTCAAAAATGATAAGATAGGTGAGGGAGCCAGACTAGATCATCTTGATTTCATTTGCAATACACTGATAGATCATCTAAAAGTAAGTTATAATCATTTTGATAATTTACCCTTAGAAGAATACTTTCCCATTTAACCATAGAACCATTGCCACACCATAAAAACCAGCATTCATTCAATACTGTTATTTAATATACAACCTACACGCAAATTTCCCAGATTGCTACCTAAATGATGTTTATCACTTTATTTATGTATTTTTGGTGCTGGATCTAATTAAGAAAACCTACCTGCTTACTCCTCTACCTATAGTCTCTCTAAAATACTGAAGGGAGAGCAAGATGGTCACAGGCAAAAAGAGTAGGTAAACACCTTATGCCTCCATGAAGCTATTATATTGATTTACATCATATTGAGCAGGTCTATACATTATAAAGCCCCTTTCCATGTCAACACTCTTAGGACCTTTTAGTCTTTGAGTTGGCTATCTAAATAGTGAAGTAATAAAATTGTCCAGTGATTCTCTAAGCTATTCTATAGTTACTTAATCATCAGATTAGTTATAGTTGCCATATTCAACTTGATTCTACCTTGTCTAAGTGAGTCTAAACTGGCCTCAGCCAGTATGTTTTCAAACACGTAACTCCTGACTCTTCAAGATTCAGAAATTTATTACTGATGGAGAAGAAAAAGAGGAGAAAGAAGTAAGAAACCAGAAATAGGGGAGAATTACAGAGAGGATGTGAGAGAGAGGAAAGAAAGATCAGAAACAGTAACCAGCCTGTGTTATGGAGGTTAAGGTGGCTGGTCTCATGTGGTCGACTGCACTGTTCAAACCTAGACCCCATGGCTTGAAAAACATACCAGGCACATATGTATGAGTGCCCCAAGTCTCGAAGAGAATGGAGAAGGGATTGCATCCTTCCTTGGAGAGATGTGTTCTCTCTCTCTCTCTCTTTTTCCTTCTCTTCACTGAGGGCACACAACCTCTAGCAAATATACATATACATATATGTATATGTGTATATGTGTGTGTATATATATATATATATATATATATGAATTATCAGAAACTAGTCAATTAAATTTATAATCACAAAAACACAGTAATTGGGACCAGCAGTTAGCGTAATGGCTATGTCGCTGGACTCCCACGTAGTCGACCGCGGTTCAAGTCCCGAACCCAGCAGCTTAAACTCACGCTGGGCATGTGTGCGTGCATGCCCAAGTTCCCGAGAGGAAAATGGAGGAGAAGGGATTGTGGTATGACCATCTCCCCTGGGGGATGATTTCTCGCTTTCTGTCTTTCTGTCTCTCTCTGTCTGTCTGGCGAGTGCACAGGCCCTATAGCAAAAACCTCTCCAAAAAAAAGAAAAAAAAAAAAAACACAGTAATAACAGCCAAAACATATTTGGTACCTAGCATGTCTGGTGCAATAATCAGAATTTTAAACATGTTTTTTTCATTTAATCCTTACAATAATTTTTCAAAATAGGTCACTGTTACCCCTTCCTGGCTATTATGGAAGAATTGTTGAATTATTCACAGGTTAAATATTTTGTCCAAGTTTGCCTAGATGATAAATTGTATTTGTGTTCAAATCCAAGCTGAAGAAAGGAAAGAGGTAGAGCGAAGGATGGTGACACTGGCCGGGATCCTGCAGTCATCCTCTGCTTTTCTTGTGCCCTTTTCCCCCACAAGTTCTTAGTGATGTCTCATTAGTGGTAGAGAATGTCATTTCCATTAGCACTGCCATTGTTTACGCCAACTCCATCTCTGAATTAGATGTGTGCAGTTACTCTTCACAGTTCTTCCTACCACCACCCTTCCCCATGTCCCATATCTACTCCACACAGCGGTCAGGATGCGCGTTAGAGTCATCTTTCTAAACATGCCACTCCCTTGTTTTAAATATTATACTTTGGTGACCATTCCATTACTGCCTGCACATGAACACTATCTGGAGAGCATTAAGAAATACTAATTGTTGGGCCCCACTTCAAAGCTTCTGATTTATTTTTTTGAGGAGAAAAGGATGCCAGAAAAAAATTACAGGACATCCAGTTGCATTTGAATGTCAAACAAGACAAATATCATGGGACTTTAAGAAAGTTCTGGAAAAGTAGAATTAAAATATGAGTTTATTTGGTGTAAATTTTTTGAAATTCATGCGTATTTTTTTCATAATATGCATTTTCCATGAAGTTCTTAAGACCCTTAATACTTTTTATTGTAAAGTATGTCCTAAATATTACATAGGGCATAATTGACTGCAAAACTTATGTTTTTTTAAATTTGAATTTTATTAGCTATTCTATATTTTTATTTTCAAAATCTGGCTACATGTTGTGGGGAAGCTAATATGAGGATATTTAAAATCTCTCTAAGTAAGTCACATGTACATCCAAGACTGAAACCACTCCTTGTAGGAATAATTATACAGTACATAAGATAGAATCCAAGCTCCTTATCATGGCATGAAGGGACCTGCAGAATTTAGCCTCTGCCTCCTTTCCAATCTCACCTCCTCTCTCTTCACACCCCATAACAACCCACCTTCTCACACTTTCTACTTTCTTACCTCTAGGGCTTTGTACAAGCTGTCTCCCAAACCCTGCATTTCCCTTCTGGTCTATTGGATGAACTCCCAGGCATCCTTTAAGAACCAAATCTGGGGACCAGCAGTTGGCATAATGGCTATGTCTCTTGACTCCCTTGAAGTCGACCACAGTTCGAGTCCCGGACCCAATGGCTTAAACTCACACCGAGCGCGTGTGGGTGTGTGCCCATGATCCCCAGAGGAGAATGGAGGAGAAGGGATTGTGGCATGGCCATCCCCCCCGAGGGGTGATTTCTTGCTTTCTGTCTCTCTTTCTGGAGAGTGCACGCACCCTGTAGCAAAAACCTCAAAAACAAACAAGCAAACAAACAAACAAACAAAAAACCTGACTTCCCTGTGCTAAATGAGGCAGGAGCTCCCTACTTCTGCAGGGTTTTCCATGCACATCTACTGCTCTGACTCCAACTAAAAACTGTGTGCATTGGCTATCTGCTTTTTGATAAGCAATTTGTTAGATCCTTTACATTGAATATGTCAGATTCTCAAGATTAAGACAGAATTAACCAATTTGCTGATTGGTTAATTTAAGCTACTAATAACTAACTTTGTTAGTTGTATGAAAACCTTTCTAGCAAATGTCAAACAAATATGAGCAAATTAACATGCACTACATTTTTAATTTTAGGGTATAAATATATTAATATACTATTTCTACAATATAACATTTACTAAAATTATGCTTTTCTTTTTTATTGCCAAAATTCCTTTCTCTCCCTCCTACCCACTAGCTACCTGAACAAAACAAAGCAAAACAAAATAGCTAAGACAAACATTTGTCTCTCTGGCCTCACAATTAAAAAGATGTTCATACTTCTAATCTCCCCAGCTACAACTTCCTAGCAGCACTATAGTTTTCCTGAATAACTTTTGTCTATGTCGTATATTAATTTATGTGAAACTTTGTTTAACCTAATTAAAATGTTTCTATATTTGGTGTTATGTATTTTGATATAACATTATCATATTTCTCATTGTAAAGTTCCATTTAGATTCTATTCATGATAATAAGTTACGATTCAGATGGGGATTCTGTTGAGGTTACTTCTCATTCGCATTATTTGTCTTAGTCTGTTTGGGCTACTATAAACAAATACCATAGGCTAAATGGCATATAAATAACAGGAATTTATTGTCTAGAGTTGTTGAGGCTTCAGGCTAGGAAGTTTAAAGATTAAGACAGAGAGAGATAGGATTGGCCACAATCCATTCTACTCTTGGTATGATACATACATGCCTGGAATGATTTTCATGCTGCCGGATCTGGGACTCAAACCCCCAAACCATAGTCTGCCAAGTGAGAGTCCAATTCTTTAACCAACATGCTAGCCTAGGGCCTCTTTTATAAGGGCACTAATCCCACTTAAGAGTGTTGAGCCATCATGACCTAGTCACCTTCTAAAGCCCTACCCTTTAATGCCATTACAGTTGGGAAGAGGTTTTACTATATGAATTAGGGTAGAGGGTGCAAACATTCAAATGATCAAAGCATTGTCTATTTTACCATTGACCTCCTTCAGCATTAGAAACAGCAGGAGAAAGGGAGAAACATCTACTGTTTAGAATCCTTAGGTCAAAACCTAAAACAGAGTTCCAATGAGGAATGAGGAAAAACACCCACTAAAGGAAGATAGAAGTCAGGTGGTCACATTTGCACCAAATTTGTCCTTCATGTTTGCATTTTCCATTTCAAAGGCAGGTGGGATGCAATACTCAGAGCAAGATGACAACTTTTTCTAGTTGAGCTCTGGGCTTTATAGTAGCTGCAGACAAAATTACAGTTTTGATCAATGTTTTATGGACTACCCTATGACCTCATAACATTTGTTAGCACTGTATAAAGCACCCTGAAGTTCACAGTATGCTCCAAATGTTTGTCTGTATAGGTATAGTATATTCTACTTTGGAGCAGAAGGAATAACTTCCTGCTTCATTAAGCTTTTTGCCTGCCCTATGTCTCCCTTTATCATCTGGTAGAGGATGCATGGTCACTCCCCCTTATTACTCCTAGGTTGTGTCTCGTTCTTCTGCTTTATGTTAAGCGTTTACTTACTGCAACTAGTGGTTACTTGTCTGCCTCCTCACTAGATGGTGGCCTCTTTAAGGACAGAGACTCTGCCATTTATCCTGCTTCAGTGCCAAGGACCACGCTTTCCATTAACTGAGTTTTTAATGTGTTAACTTGTTCCAAATCATGTTTGACATTTGCTAGGAAGGTTCTGCTTTAATACAACCCATAAAATTAGTTATTATTAGTTTAAATTAACCAATCAGCAAACGATTATATCTTAATCATGAGAATTTGAGATATTTAATGTAAAGGCCTAATGAATTGCTTAGCAAAAAGCAGATAGCCAATACATACAAATTTTAGCAGGAGTATCAGAACAGTAGGGATGCATAAGCACCCTGCAGAGTAGGGAGGGCCATGGTACTCATTTGCTCAGAGAAGTCAGAGAAGTCAGGTTTGGCTCTTTTTTTTTTTTTTTTTTTTTTTTTTTTTTACTATTCACAGGACAGTTTATTGGCCTGCTTACCTGCTACTGGGCAGGCCACCCCTCTGCCTAGGGGAAATGTCCTTTTAGCTGCATGCACTCCATGGGGTCACAGTGTGGGCCCTGTGCAGGCACAGGAGCAGGAAGGAACACTGGCTAGGGCAGTCCTCAATGCAACAACCTGATCAGAGGTCCAGAGACTCCATTCTGCTTCAGGTTCTGGCCTGCTCAGTCATGGACAGCATGTCGGTGACAAGGGCAGTACCAATGGTCCGGTTGCCGTCTCACTGGGTGAAGCACAGGCCTTTCTCTAAGATCACTGGATGCGCAAGATTAGGTTGAGTGGACAGTCAGTATAATGGCTATGTCGCTGGATTCTCATGTAATTGACTGCAGTTTGAGTCCTGGACCTCGTGGCTTAAACTCACACTGGGTATGTGTGTGTGCATGCCCAAGATCCTGAGAGGAGAATGGAGGAGAAGGGATTGCAGCATGGCCATCCCCCTGGGGGGTGATTTCTCGCTTTCTGTCTCTTTGTCTTTCTGGCGAGTGCATGCGCCCTATAGCAAAAACCTCCCCAGGAAAAGAAAAAAAAAAAAAAAAGAAAAAAGATTAGGTTGAGCTTCAGGTCTTCCCCAGGCATGCAGACTCCTTTCCTTGAGGCAGGATAACATGACAGCCCATGTCCCAGGTGAGGGAGAACATGGCAGGCATGAAGTGGAATAGAAAAGGTTTGTGACAGCCACTTTTCTCCTTGCTGATAGGGCTGTGCTTACACCTGTACTTCCACCTTCTGATGGGGCTGGATGGGGCCTGATTTTACCATGACCAGGTCATGCCTCAGGTCTTCCTGCTTCAAGCCTCAGACCAAAGGCCCACGTTATCCCCTGCCCTCTCCAGGAGCTTGTGGAACATCTCAGTGCCTGTCACCACAGTGCAAATGTTCTTGCTGTGTCTCCAGAACTCACACTCATCTCCCTTCTTCAAAATTACTGGCTCCTGTCACTACAGTGCCCCAGCCAGCCTTCTGCAGCTAATTTCAGTGAGCAGTTCCCAAATCTTTAGGTCTACTAGCTCCATTTCAGCGTCCTCAACTGCATGGGCCTTGTTCACAAGGCATGCTCTATCGCAATCTGCTTAGCCAGTAATAAGTGCTCTGGGGTCTGAGGCCTTGGGCCTTCATTGACCCCACCACTAGGATGCAGCCATCAAGGGGTGCGGTGCCCGTGATCATGTCCTTAACATAGTTGGAATGACCGAGCACTCTGTGCCCTTAATACCGGCAGCCTTGCTGCGCTTCTCCACGAGGGCCGCAGTGGCAGTGATAGCCACAGCCGCTACTCAGGGGCACGATAGATCGGCTTAGTTCTTCCTGCACTTAGCCCTGCCTCCCTCAGTGAGAATCTTGATGATGGCCACTCAGTGGGGTCTTATGATGGTCCACATGGCTGACGGTGCCCACAATCACATGAGGCTTGTCAGGCACATAGATCTTCTTGGCCTACACAGCCAGGCTGCCGGAGCCTTCAGGGGTCACAGCAAAGCCTGCAGTAGTGGGGTCTGGCCTACAGTAGGGGTGCAGAGACTGCTGAACCACAAGGAGATCTCTGATCCGCCATTGTGGTTGCCCCCATGCCCCAGGTGCCAGGTGCAGGCAGCTCTTGCGTGCAGCGGAGAAGGAAGCCAGATTTGCTTCTTAAAGATACCTGGGAGTACACAGCCTGCACAAAGGCATGGACGTAGGAGGTTGGTTGGTACTGGGTGTGAAGAGAGAGGTGAGATTGGAAATGAGGCAGAGACTAAACTCTGAAGGTCCCTTTATGCCACAATAAGGAGTTTAGATTCTGTCTTACTTAAAATTGTTCCTAAAAGGCAGTGGTTTCTGTTAGGGTTCAGAGCAAGACTCAGGAGGCACCATCTCAAGAGAAAAAGGGAAGTTTATTGAGAAAAAGGAAAGATTATTGAGAAAAAGACGCCCTGGTGTCTGAAGCTGGAGGTGCTGCAGCCCACCCTACAGAGGAGGCAGGATGAATTTATACGAGGGGGACAGAGGGGCAGGCTCCCAAGAATGGAGAGTACTTTCATCAGCTTACTTGCCACTGTGGCCTTAATCAGGCCATCTACGGAATTTGGTCGCCAGTAAGGGAGGGCTTTGACAGGCCACTGCAAGCGTCTCCATTTAATGATGGGAAATTACCTAAAGGCCATTCAGGTGCTGACCCGAGTTTCAGCCCAGGATGCACAAGTGACTTACTTGTATCAGTTTGTTTAGTAAATGATTCAAGCCGATATTTTTCTAGACCCAGGGAGTTTTCATATGACTCCTCTGCCTAATATCCTGATTTATTTAAAGCTGAATCTGTTAGAATAATGGTGATAAATACCACTTATATTTGCATAGTGCTTTATACCTGTCAGACAAATAGTTTGCAAAGAAAAAAAATAAGTAATTTATTTTAATTCTCATAGCAGCTTTGTGAAATAGATAGGGAAGGTATTACAATTACAAAAGGAAAAGACAGAAGTTAAATTACCTTCTCAGTCTAGATAGCAGGCAATAGCACTAAAAACACAGTCTCCTTCCTTATTGTCCACTCTTATCATCTACTTAACAAAGAATTATAATGCAAGTGACATGAAGAAAATGTGATTCTCTTTGTAGTAGATTTGAGAATTTCTTTGTTAATTTTTGTTGTTGTTGTCTTTATTTCGTCCATAAATGAGAGGGACTGAGAGAGAGACATTCAGGTATCTCCAGCTGGGTCTTGAATCCATGATCCACTTCTAGCCTTAGCCATCTTTGAACAATGACACCCCCGAGCGCTTAGGGAGGTCTCTGGAACCTACAGCCTTTCCATGTGGGCCAACCTGGCAGGGCTTTGCATTTGACTTTGTGCCGTCTAACTCCCCGATCTGAGAATTTCTGATGGGGAAAGCCCACATTCGTTGGAATATGCCCATGAAAACCCCTTGAAATGAACAAGAGACCCTTAAAGAACATGCTAAAGATGCAAGAAATAGTTTCCACATTATTTTCTGAGGGTAGTAGGATCCATTTCTGTCAGAGCTGTGGTTTGAATCAACAAAAGGTATGCAGTTTTGAAATAGATTTTTGACCTTGGTAACAATTTCTTTCTATACCAGAGGAGAAAAGCATTCTAAATTGGAGATTAAGATGTCTTGGAGGGAAGAAATAAGAACTAATAAAACAATATCACATAGGAGGAAGAAACTTTCTCATCATGCCAAAAAGCTTATAAGAACAAAGAGCTATGTCAGGTTGGCAGCTTTAGACTGTGTTAATGGGAATACTCCCCTGCATCTCTCTAAGTCGTCTTGCCCTTTATACATTGCTTACTCATCATTTTGTCCAGAAACAAAAACTGAGAATGGAAAGATAGCGGAATTTGGATACCATGACATCTATAGTCTTAGAGATTAAGACAATTTATATATAGTAAAAAGACCATGAATTTTAAGGCCATGAATTTTGAAAACAGATAACTACTGTGTGACTTAGGAGACTCCTGTTTTCTTTTCTTTTCTTTCTTTCTTTCTTTCTTTCTTTCTTTCTTTCTTTCTTTCTTTCTTTTTTTTTTTTTTTTTTTGAGGTTTTTTTTCTAATTGGGTGCATGCACTCGCCAGAAGGACAGAGAGACAGATAGATAGAAAGTGAGAAATTACCCCCCCAGAGGGGATGGCCATGCCACAATCCCTTCTCCTCCATTCTCCTCTCAGGATCTTGGGCACGCACGCAAACGCGCCTGGCATGAGTTTAAGCCACTGGGTCCGGGACTCGAACCATGGTCGACTACATGGGAGTCAGCGACATAGCCATTACACTAACTACTGGTCCCAGGAGAATCCTGTTTTCTAATGTGGGATAATAATACCTAACGTGGTATTATTGAAATAATCATTTCAAGCCTTAAAGTAGTGATAACATGTGTATAAAATCTAAACTGAGATGGGGTCCTGTAATATATGATAAACTCTGGCTGTAATTATTGATACAGTTATGCTCATCTGCATTAATGGATCATAGAGATTCGCATACCAATGTAGAGACCCTCCAGTGTGAAAGGCACAGCACACCTAGCCTTAAATAAAATGAAGATGTCTGGGAGCAGAGAGCCCTTCTTTTATCATTATCTCCCTCTATTTTCTTTGATCTTCATACTCCCTCCACTGTCAAATTTTGACAAAGATCAAAATCTTATTTACTCTTAGGTTGTAAGGTTTGAGTATAAAGTATAAGGCTGCAAGATTACAAATTTCCAGAAAATATTCCAAATTGCTGGTATAGTATCTGTATGTATACACACATACCCGTAGAAAGAAAGAGAACACATATTTATTGTGTTGTTGCAAAAGTCATGATGCAATTGTGCATAGAAAAACATAGAAAAAAAAATCATGACTTCTCTCTCTCTCTCTTTTTTTTCTGCTTTGTTGTTAAGTTTATTGTCTTTATCTGGAATTAAATCATAGGAAATTATTTGGTTTAGCTCTCAGCAGTCTGCTTCTGAGCTCTGAGGAAGCTTACCTTCTGGGCTACTCGATCTTTTTTTCTGGGCAAGTGACATCCTGGGACGATTCCACCTCTTCTTTTTAACTTCTTTCTTGGGCTTCTTTTCATAGACTGGGTTCTCTCGTATAGCAGTGTGAGCTTTCTTCTACATCTCCTCCATCATGTCTGGAGTTCCATTGTTCTTTATGTACTGAGAGAACTGTTTCTTCTAAGTGTCTTCATCTTTTACGTTAGGTAACGCATCTAGTCTGCAACGTTCTGGCCCATGATGTGCTTCCGATGGACTTCTGCATTAGATTCCTTGCTTTCTGAATCATAACCTGGGAATCGTTTGGTCCTGTGAGGGATAGATTGGTCTCCATCCACCGCTTCCTTCAGGGCCCCAAAAACATTATTGCCAGTGGTGGTTCTGGCAAGGCCTGCATCCATATAGCAGGTGAAGGCACCAGGTTGACCATCGATGCTTTCTACATTGTACTCATCTCCGGTCACTTCCACTTGGCTTTCATAGATCTTGTCCATGCCAAACCTATTGAATAGCTTGCAGGCCAGCAGCGGGCCAGTACAATATGCTGCAGCATCATTTGTCAGGCCAGCCTTCACACTGTGTTTTGGTAGTTCATGTGCATAAGCTGCTCAGACTATCATATCCCCTTCCATACGGTCATGAGCAATCTGAAAAGCAATATCAATGTTAGTTACATGAACTATCATCCTGTATTTGTGTGTGTTGTACTTATTTTTATCCTGGATCACCAAGCATAGTTTCTAAGCATAGTGATCAGTGTTACCCTCTCGTAGTCTTCTAAATTTCACTTGGTATCTCTTAAAGTAGACCTTATTCTTGACAATTTTAACAAATCCCATCCTGCGGACGGAGACCTGTTGCCACGGCCAACCTACAGGCCCACGAGCACTACGGGGGTGGGGGGTGGGGGGAGCTGTCATTACTTTTCTGACAACCCAATAGTTCTGTTTAAATCATTTGGGGGATTTTTTTGCTGAATAAAGTTCACAATTAAAAAATAAGATGAAAAGTTTCAATGATATCTTACCCAAGGACTAAAGGAACACTTTTATGCTTGATGAAAGTAAAAATCCCTTCTCCTCCATTCTCCTCTCGGGATCTTGGGCACGCACGCACACGCGCCCGGCGTGAGTTTAAGCCGCCGGGTCCGGGACTCGAACCACGGTCGACTACAAAGTTTTTTGATGGTGGAGTTCAGGCTTCAAAAGTTGGGGCAGTGGGATTGAGAGAGAAGCTTCTCAAGCCCTTGAAATTAAATCAAGTAGGTACCATACTCTACCTGTGCATGAGGGGTACACTAGTTCCATTGCTAGTCTCACATTCAGAGAGACATACAGTTAAAAAATCTGGCAGCCTTCACGTGGGATATGGGTACTTTGGTTGTATCCCTTTCCAAGATCTAAATGGTAGCGATAGTTTTAAGGGAATCAGTTTCCTGGTCTTCAACATCAACACGAACTTTTGTCTAGTTATGGGTCTATGGCTGAGACACCATGCTGTTTCTTCATTCCTACCACCTCTTTAACAACTGTCCTTCTTTTGCTTTACAAAAGGAAGGTATGCCACTCACCAGGTATGACCCTATGGTATAAAACGTTCCAGGAAAAACTTTTTATATGTTGTCTGTGATGCCTCACGTAAAACGAATATCATAAACTTAAGGTCTTTGTTCTTTTTTGAACATGACTTTGTTGGGAATGAAAAGTGATATTAGAAAAGGAGCAGCTTGGCCAGTGGTGATATAGTCTAATTCAAGTATATTTGTCAAGTGGCTGGTAGAGGTTATATTTTCTTACCAGAATCTTGTCTTTTTCCTTTGCTAATATTGTTAGGGAATGAATGGTTTGCACTAAAGAACCTCCTGGGAGCAAAGTAAAAAAGAGCCTGTAAGAAATATAAAAGGTTGAGACCAGCAGATGGCATAATGGTTACATCACTAGACTCCCACGTAGTCAAGTGCAGTACGAGTCCCAGAACCGGCAGCTTAAAACTCACTCTGGGCAAAAATCCTGAGGAGAATGAAGGAGAAGGGATTATGAATGGCCAACTCCCTGGGGGGTGATTTCTTGCTTTCTGTCTCTCTGTCTCTGTCTCTCCAGCAAGCTCATGCACCCTATAGCAAAAAATCTCTCTATAAAAAAGAAGAAGGAGAAGAAGAAGAAGAAGGAGAAGGAGAAGGAGAAGAAGAAGAAGAAGAAGAAGAAGAAGAAGAAGAAGAAGAAGAAGAAGAAGAAGAAGAAGAAGAAGAAGAAGAAGAAGAAGAAGAAGAAGAAGAAGAAGAAGAAGAAGAAGAAGAAGAAGAAGAAGGGAAATATAAGGGTCAGGGAGCTTAATATTTTTTTAAGATAGCAAATTTATAGCTAATCTCCATACCTGATCTTTCTTTATAACTCTATCTACCCATCTACCTACTTATTTACCTACTTTATTTATCTTAGAGCTATCATTGCCAAGTAAGATGTTGTCACTGAGATGCATAATAACATATTTTCAAATTGAAAAATCATGTCAGACATTTTTGTTTCTGTCAAAAATTTAGTTTTATATGATTGATTGGTTAGACAATGCAAACTGGCTTTGGTAAAAATGGTGAACACTTTCCAAAAGCAGAATGAACTAAATCTTCAGCTCCAAATTTTGACAAAAATAAACACAAAGCATGTGATAAGATGAAATAATTTTATTAAAAATACATTGGCAAAGGTATATTGAAACTAACGATATTTTTATTTTCTCAACCTTCTCTTGAGAGAATTAGCGCTAAATAAAGTACTTCAAAGTGGATGACTAGCAAGAATAATTAATAGTTAAATGATATGTCTTGGTAAAGCCCTCTTGGTACACTTCCCAGAAACTGAGGCAATGAATGACTATAATGACTAGGTGGCAAAATCTTTCTCAAAGCAGGTTGTATATAATTCTTTGCTTCCAATAAAATTAAAGGAACACCTAGTCAAGTTGTTGGACAATAGAGTCCATAAAGTATTTTTTGATGATACATAAAACTATAGGATTTTGGCCTTTTACTAAGAGAAGTATCAAGAATTGAGTGGCAATGCTATAACCAAACTTCCATTTCCGTCTACCTATTTGTATGAACACCATTTGTCAGTACTTATTTCTAAATGATAAAAGAAACCAAATTGATGCTGAACTCTGTTTCATTTGTTGTCATCCATAAATACATGATCCAAACTATATACACATATATTTTACTGTAGAGCCTTAGACCAATGGAAAATAAATAAGATTTTAATTAACAAGCATTATTATTACAGAGAAGTAATGTACGATAGTCAATAAAAGACCTTCAAGGATAAGAATATATTTATTAGGAAAAAAATATAGTAGGGAAGTTGAAATAAACATACAGTTTGAGAAGAAAGAAAAAAAGAGCTATAACATCCCCAACCGGTAAAGGAATCTCTTTTATTTATTTTGAAGTAATATATGATAGATCAAAATTTCCATTTATTCAGGGATTTTAATCTAAATGTCAATATTCATAGCACATCTGAAATGATACATTTAGTGACTATTTAACATGTTATGAAAATTTTAGATAACAACTTAAAATAAATTTTCTTAAGTATTTCAGAAATTAGGAGAGCAAAAAAAATTCGAAACTAAAATTCATAAAAGGAATAGAGACTGTGGTAAATCTTTGAGTCATCTTTTTCTGTCTATTAAGAGAGGTTTTCTAGCTACAGTCAGGTCTGCACCTAACAGTGTTTGTAAAAGCATCTGCCACTCACCTCTTGCTATGAAAATGTGCAGTAAAAATACACCTGGATAGTTACATGCCAGCACATTTTTAGAGGTAATGAAGTTGGACTAAAAGCAAAATGCTTCCTGATGCAATTATTTACATTAAGATTCAAATATTGCTAGGGTAGAAGCTCAGTTCCCAAATGCTCACTGTTTGGAAAAAAAAGTACACATTGAATTCTTATGAAGATGCATTTCTCCCCCCTTCCCTTATCATTGTTTTCCAGTGGAATCCAGTGAACATGATTAATATAAACTTTAATGGAAATTTGGCCACAGGCCAAATATACACTAACCAAAGGGAACCAGGGACATGAAACTGCTGACTCCACAGAAAATCCATTTGCTCTGTTAAGAAGAGTTGAATGAGGAGTTAAGGATGTGCAGCTAAATTTTATCCAGATGTATTAAGAATTAGCACATTCATGAATAAAGATGCAACTGGAAGTGGCCTCCTGTAAAGCTTTAAGGAAAAAAAACTCAAGGTGCAGCCTTGCCTAGAGGCACATTAATGAATCAAATGATTATAATTGTTGGCGTTCTTAAATAGTAATAACCAACAGTTTGTTCTTATAAACTACTGTCCAAAGTGCTTACCAACCATTGTTCTGAATGCATTACCCAAATTAGCTGAGAATAATCCTCACAACAAGTTAGACTAACATCATGCTCATTTTGTAGATGGAGAATCCCTGGCTCAGAGAAGTTAAATAATCTTCCTAAGGTTACTCAGCATCGGAGTGGTAGACCTAGGGTTTGAAATAAGTCTTTCTGTTTCTAGAGCCCTGAACTGAACTCACGTATTATTATTATATGGAAACTCTGCTGCTATAGACAAAGAAATTTATACTTCCTGAAGGTGGGTTTTTAAAAATATGGCAAGGGCAGATGGAGGAGGGGGTTTGGGATAGTTTGGCCCTCTGCCTAGAATTAAACACTCGCTAATTTTCTTTTGCTCTCTCCTGTTTCTAAGTAAATTGCTCAACATACTTATTTTATTATCATTATTTCTATCTGACATGCTGTGCAAGAACATCATGATTTAAAATATCTTAATAACAACCCAAAGAAAGGGACTTGAAGTAATGTTCAGAGAGAAAACAGATGGCCACCAAGTGCAAATTCTGAATTCTTATATTTTTGTATGGGGAGTAGATGTGGTTGGGGAAGGGTTATGCTAATAAGCAAAATGTTCTTGTATTGTTAAGAGCTTATTATTTTAAAAGTCGTTTCTGAGAATTTTTTAGAGAGTTGTTTATTTAATTTATTATTATTTTTTTAAAGAATTATAATATTTAATTTAATTAATTAATTTATTTATTTTAATTTGACCAGAGAGGGACAGAGTGAGAGAGAAAGAGAGAAGGAAAGTGAGAAAGCAAGCTGCAAGGTCCAGGACTTGAATAGCAGAAGGCAAAATGGGAGTCCAGCTCCCTTAACCACCATGCCACTTGCTGGCCCCAATTTTTATTATTATTTTTTAAATTTGCTATAGGGCATGAATGACAGAGACAGAGAGACAGAGAGGGCAAATGAGAAAGCAAGACACCAAATCCTAGACTTGAGCTGCAGTAGGCCGTGTCCCAGCCCTAACCACCACACCACCTGCTGGCCTTCATTTCTGAGATCTTTAAAGTGTTACAAAAAAAAAAAAGTAACCAAAGTAGATGGTCTAACAACCTCCAAGTCTTTCTGAAGAAGATTGTCTGATTTAAGCAGATTCTTGAAACTCAGTTAAAAATGCAAATTAAAGATTAATTGTCACCAATAGGATGAACAGCCTGCATTCATTTAGGCAATATCAAGACATTTTGCAAACCTAGACCCCAAACTGAGCTATTTTTAAGTCCCTGTAAATTTTCTGGGGAGATATTCAGTAAGTAAAGCAATGAAACTTGAATTCAGGATGCAAACTCTTGTGGACTTTCTTGGGTGTCTTTTTGAGCCTTGTCTTGCAATACTCTGAGCCCTTGTGACTGTTGGCTGGAGTCTCAACTTCATGGAAGTTCATGCTCTAATTCAAGAGCCCCAATGTCCTTTTCTTCACCCTTTTCTGAATGACAACTGTTTCCTTCCGTTTTGGCTGCGTAAACAGTGGTTTGGGATTTGGGGGGGGGGGAAGAGTAAGCAATCTCCAAGGCCCCCTACAACTTCTCTTATAACGATTTATTTCTGTTTCTGGTCTGGCCTTGTTGGTGTTATCCTCCTAATCCAGCTATAATGCTGTATTGTACTGGCTGCCTGCCACACACCAAAGTCTACCTTGGGACATCCTCTGGAGGCAAAAAGCCAATCTGGCCTGTTTCTTAGCAGCTGGGTAGACAAACTGATACCCCAGGGACATAATAGTATGTGTGTATATATTTAGAAACACACACATACTCTGTGTGTGTTTATGTGCATGCACACACAGATACACACATACACAGTTATCTGTGCTATATACAGTGTGAGCTGTGTGTGTGTGTAACACATACCCATATACTCAGATTCCAGATGTCCTATGAACTTCCTCTTTCCAGTCTAATATGAAGTTCATATGCCTCCAACCTTACTTCTTTTTTCTCTCAGTCTAAAAGGAGGTTGCTTATTCTTCGATGTATTCTCAGAGCACTACTCTATCCTTCTTTATTGCATTGTCAAGTTTTCACTTTGAGAATCCTTTAAGTACTAACACACCTTCTGATGTGCAAGCGGTGAATGTAATGTTAAACATTATGTTTTGTGTTTCTGAGTTACCCATTCACACATCATTTTATTTTTATAAGTAAGTAGAGGAAATACCAATCCAAGTAGATATCAACATAAACCTTAAATTTTCAGACCTTGAGGTTTAGCATGGATTTGCTTCTACTCTATAAATCACTGTCCTAGATTCTGCTAAATCTAGCTGAGCAAGCTATATCAATATTTTGTCTGACAACACAGACACAGTTTGGAAACAAGTGAAGGAAAAAAAAGGTTACGAGTCCTGGAGATTCTTGGATGTTTCTCTAAATCTCCTATGCAATTAGAGAAAGCAAATTTGGATGGATTTTAACAGATTAAAAAGAGAATTGTAATGAAGCCAGGATTTTCTCTTGAAGAGTTCTTATTCAAAAAGTGTCTGGGATAGCTGTGTACTAAGATAGCAATGTATATTTTAAATGGAGACATAGTGGGAGCAAAGGTTGGGCCAGAAAAATTATTACTGTACTACACTCTTATGGTTTTGTTCTATACATGCTGTTTTAATGTACTTAACTATGAATACCGTAAGAGTAAAAACTATGACTCTAGAACCTCACACTGTGTCTTAGTCAAAATGAATATTCCATGAATTGACAAGTGGATGAATGACTGGTAGGTAATAATATTAAGCTGAATGCTTGACACCAAAAGTGAAAATACTGTGCTGAGACTTTTCATATTAGACTTTTCACTGTGGCTACCCTTAATTTTTCTGTCCCCTACAGATGGATTAAGAATAAGAATTCTGAATAAGCCTTCCTTAAAAAGGTTTTTTTTTTTTTTTAATTCTCACTTTAAGTAGAGTTAAGAGTAAGAAAAAATTCCAAAGACATTCCAAATATTACAACTTCCTTTTAAAAATATTATTAGATAAGGCATTATGAAATAATTTAAAAGATTTTATCCTACTCAGAATAAGATGAAGAACCACCAGAAAATGTTAATGACCAGAAGAAATATCTTCTTCATGATTTGCTAGGTAGATTTTAGACAAGTTATATAGGTGTTATGAAATATGAACTATATGAGCAATATTTAGACTATATTGTCTTTGTTTTCCCTAACCAAAACTAATAGTTTCTTTATTGCATACAACATAGAACAAAATTTCTAGCTTATTTCTAAGCAAAATTGGAAAAAAAAATTTTCAATAGTTTTGGGGGCATATTTTTGAAGAGGTACATATAGCTTTATTAAAGAACCTGATTTTTTAGTTTATTTATTTATTCCTTCTATAAACAAAAGAGACAGAGACAGGGAGAGTGATATAGTACCCCCTAACAGGGCCCTGACATTGTGCTCCACCTCTAGTTTTAGCTAGTCTTGGATCATGGGCAAACATATGCCCAACATAGTCAAAGAGGTCTCTGGACCTGAACTGGGAACCTTCCCATGTCAGAATGGCTCCCATGGCATCAAATTTTACCACTGTGCCACTGTCCAGCCTCTAAAAACTTGATTTTGACCTGATTCTGACATGATTCTTTTACCTTTGTGACAAATTTTTGAGAGTATATGGCAATATCCAAATAGGTAAAATTATACATTTTTTGATACCCTACTTATCAGGAATACATCACTTTCCAATTTCCTCAGATATTGCTGCAAATTGAGGGAAAATTAAAGATTGTGGGCACTTTAGCATTCCAGACTTTCTTTTTTTAAAAAAAATAGTTATTTATTTAATTTTATTTATTCATCCATTTATTTTAATTTGACCAAAGAGAGACAGAGAGAGAGAGAGAGAGAGGGGAGAGAGAGAGAGAGAGAGAGAGAGAGAGAGAGAGAGAGAGAGAGAGAGAGAGAGAGAAAGTGAGAAAGGAAGCCACCAGGTCCAGGACTTGAAACATGGTCGGCCATGTGGGAATGTCCAGCGCCTTAACCACCACACCTGCTGGTCCTGCATTCTAGCCTTTCATTACTTTTGCAGTTGCCACTGATCAAAACAAATATCTTACTCCCATTTATCAAAAAGCTGTGTTTCACTCTAAGTTGCACAGCAGTTAGCTGCAAAATTAATTAGAACAAAAGTCTTCTTTCCAATGAAAACATCCGCCGGGCGCGTGTGCGTGCGTGCCCAAATATAGGTCACCATAGCTTTCTGTCTCTACATTAGCGAAAAACCTCTCCAAAAAAAAAAAAAAAAAGAACTTCAGCTATTGATTGATTTGTGACCTTAAAGCTATAAGAAAATCAGTGTTAGAATATTTGGGGATTGTTTCCAAATAGAAACAACAGAAATATGGGAATTAGAACTTCCTAAGATTCTCAACACTGCCTTTCAGGACAGTATGATTTCTTATACATCAATTTCAAGTTTCCATCACTTTTAGGACCAGTACTCCAAAAATATGCAAAGAATATACTCTGCTTCTTCTGCCAAGCTTACAGGCAACTTATTGTCTTTACCTTACTTATTGTGATGTAAGAGTCTTCCTCTTACTCAGGCAGATCCTACCCTGCAGATCTCAAGCCTACCCTACTCCCTAACTCTCTCAAAGAATTCTGTCTGTCACAGTCCAAAGTGGATTTATTTTCAGCCTCAACATATCACCAGCGTATTGATGTTTTCTTTCCTATCTTTCTAACTTACCTTCACAGCTATGGTACGTAAACAAAGTGTCTACCATTGCACCTCCTTTGCCACCTACTTATTCTTGAAACAAATATAATTGCAATAGGCACTATGATTTCTGATACTGGTAGTCCAGAAAAACTGCCATACCACCTTGGTAAATAGAGTGAATATTTTCCATTTCTTGTCCTATCTGACTGTGATTGAATTGGACAAAAGTCATCACTCAGTTCTTGAAGATTATGCTCACTAGGGCTCCATGAGGAGTATTTCTCCTCTTTCCCAGTTTTCGTCCTACCTCTCTGTCTACTTCTCATATGTGTATGGACTGTTCCCTTGCTGCTCATCTTTATGTATTCCTTACTCTGTTTATTTCTTCTCTTCTCACTCTATAAGACACCTTACAGTGAACCCATCTATTTCCGTGGCTTAATGAACTAACTGATTCTGCAAATGTATCTGTTGAATACTCTCTATGTGTTAATAACCTCCCAGTCCTGACCTACATCCCCAGTCCTGACCTCTCTTGTGACCTCAAACCCCGTAATTATATCATTGTCATCCTATTTTATAACACAGTAAGAAGGGCCCATAGGTACCTCAAATTAATGAGTCTTTGATAAATGTAATAATACCGTCTACGTATCAATATAGGCACCAAATAAAGAATCAATGCCTAGCTACTGAAAGATGCAGTGAAGTTTTCCTGTATAGATCCAAGAATTGCAGAAACAGGGTTTTTTTTTTTTTTCTCTTAAAACTCAGAATCAAAAGATAACCTATACCTCTGGAAGAGAGGCAGGGACAATGGACAATATATATAGTAAATGTTAATTGTGATGAAGCAGGGACTCAAATGAGCACTGAAGGTGCATGATCTACTTTCTTGCATTTAAACATGATGTAGTTCTCAGTTCCAGCTGAGACCTGTTGCCTACTCTGTGACCATGGATAAATATCTTTATTTACTCATTCAGCCGTAATTGTTGAACACTTATTATTTGCCTCTCATTGTTTAGGTGCTAGGGGATACATTATTAAACAAAACTGTAAAGTCTTGCTATCATTTTCAACTTCATTTTGCTTTTCTGTATAAAAATTATTGATATTAATGCTTACCTTATAAGGTTGTATGAATACAAAATGAAAATAACTATAAGGGGTTCACCTAATACAGTACCAGTGATCAAGCACATTCTCAGTATAAGCATCTGTTATTATAATAAAATTTTACTTAGGCTATTCTAATTACTTGGGCCTTAGATAATCAAATCAACACTAGCCACACTAGGTCTTCAAGAGCTTCAGAAAAAAAAAATTTCAGGCTTTTGAAGTAAACTGACTGATAGGACAAACTAATATGAATGGAGGAAGAAATACTGCTAGATTTTGCTAGTATTTTGAAAATTTCAAGCCATCTTCTCTTTACTTTCTATCTACAACTTAGAATTTTAAGTAATAGTAATAACAATGGCAGTAATAATATCTCTACTTATTATGAGTAGAGGTATTATTCCACACTGACCTCATGTGACCAATGGCAGTCAACCACTGCAATACAAAAATATTGTATAAAATTACCTCAGGCTATATGTATGAAACATTATGAAACATAAATTTCGTATTTTGACTTGGGTCTCATCCCTAAGATCTCTCATTATGAATATACACATATTACAAAAATCTAAAAAAAAAAATTCCATAATACAAAACACTTTTGTTTCTACACATTTTTGATGAGAGATACTCAACCTGCATTCACATCCCATGTACCTTATCTTTTACTTATATTGTTTCCAATACATGATACAACCTACAAGTTTCTCTTAATTTATTAATTATTATTACTATTTTATGAAAGAGAAAATTAAGGTTCAAAGAGGTTAATCAATGAATGAATGCAGCATTTAATACATACAGGGGTGAGATTTTAGTTTGGCTATTCTGATTCAGAGCCTGTGCTTTGTCCACAGTAGTGCCTCTGTGACTCTCACATATTTTAACTTTGGCTTAGGGGCTGATGCTCATGCACTCTGTTTGACTGTTTTAAGCTCTGTGTGTACTAATGGGCTACAGCCAGGAGATCAAGGTTCGGGGAGTTTCATGGTCTAGTAGACTCGCTGACCACTAGTCTAATCTGTTTCCAAGCCTTTCAGATAACCCCTTGCTGACTTCCATTGGCTTTAATGTTCTCTGAATCTTGTGTCCTGTTGACTGACTGACTAGAATTCTTCATCTTTTTTTTTTTTTTTTTTTTTTTTTTTTTTTTTTTTTTTGGAGAGGTTTTTGCTATAGGGCGCGTGCGCTCGCCAGACAGACAGAGAGAGACAGAGAGATAGAAAGCAGGAAATCACCCCCCAGGGGGGATGGCCACGCCGCAATCCCTTCTCCTCCATTCTCCTCTCGGGATCTTGGGCATGCACGCACACGCGCCCGGCGTGAGTTTAAGCCGCCGGGTCCGGGACTCGAACCGCGGTCGACTACGTGGGAGTCCAGCGACATAGCAATTACGCTAACTGCTGGTCCCTAGAATTCTTCATCTTTTATCTTACATCTAGTTCCAACCTTTTCAATGATGGAAAGCATCATGCTAAGGAGCATGAGTGAGGATTATAGCATTGGTCTCTGTTCTGAGGGAGAGCTGGCTGGCACAATAGCCTGACCCCAGCTCCAATTGGGCTTCCTAGACCCAACTTCCTTACAATTCTCTAGGGCATGTTTTGCCAAGTCCCTGGTTCTCTGAACTCTTAGTTTTCCTGATCTTGGACTCCACTAGTCCTTAACCTACCTGAACTTGGCATTCTGAACCTACTTCCTGGCTATTGTCTGCCAGCACAGGCAAGTTAACCCTTTCACTCCTAATCCATCACTCATTGACCACATGGGTCACAAATCTGACAGTTGAAACATCTCACTCAGATTCCAATTCTTTCATGGCTAAGCAATTTTTGTTAAGGTATAAATTCTTTAGTATTTTGACAAGCTTTAGTGAAAATTATAAACTTATAAAACTGCAGGGGTGGAGTCAGTAGGTGGCATGGTGATTAAAGTGCTGGACTCATATATGGCTAATCGTGGTTTGAGTCCAGGACCTGTCAGCTTGCTTTCTCACTTTCTCTCTGATGAGCACATGTGCCCTGTAGCAAATTAAAAAAAATAATAATAATGATAAATAAAATTAAATAAGTAATTATTATTTTTTTAATGTATAAGGTAACTCAAAACATATGTATTAAAAAAGACTGGTGAAATTGACACAGTACTTATTTTTATAAGTTAAGCTATACATATGGGATATTTATTTATAATATTTATAGTCACTAAAATAAAATATAATAACTGCTGGCAATTTTATGTAAGAACTCTAATTTTCTATGAGATCTAAGTACATACATTATTTATTTACAAATGCTCCATTAATAGTTCCTTTTGTGTAAATTTAATAAATGTATTTGAACATTAATGAAAACATATTTTTATAAACATGTTTTATAATATAGCACTTAGTATAATATTTTATTATAAACTTAGCTTTGTTAGACATTTTTAGGTGGAAAAACTGTAAGAAAAAAGAAGCTAAATTCTTAAGAGATATGAATGTATTATGAAGCTGCCTCCTGAGAAATTCCTATGGGTTATAGAAATTTGATAAGAAATGGTTGCAGTTTTATTTAAATCACATTAACAACTGTTTGTGTTCAAGAATTTTCATCACTTTATTTTGTAATAGTGACACAAAATAGTCTAAATGTCCAATACTTAGGACCTTTTAGGTTTTCATAGGAAATGTAATATCAATTGTTTTTATTTACTTCTTTTTATTTTTTGCATTTCCAAAGGCTTCTACCAAAAGAGAGCAAAATCCTATAGATAGATATTAAAGCACAGTACTCAGCAATGAATATGTGTTTGCTTTATGATTTGAGGGATTTTTCAGATTTGGGGGTAAGGTTAGTAAGAACTCCATAGCTATAATCTTATATATGAAGACAAAGGGAAAACAAAATCTATTTAGATCAAAGACTAGAAGTTTGCTGAAAAAAAAAGTCCATTTGTTTAGCAGATGTTCGTATAAGATTTCTCTACATATATATCTCAACTACTCTAGTTATCTGGAAATTACCTAAAGTCAGCCAAGACTTAGAGGAAGGGTCTGAGATTGTCTTACTTGAGTGACAAAATGGGCAAATTTAGATGAGACTTAGAAGCAGAAGGATAAGAAAAGTCCAGAAGGAGAGAACAGGATGAGTTATGGAAAAGTGAAAAGAAATAACCAGATGGTGTGGACATTGGCAGAATTCATTTGTTTTAAGTACAATGTATAGACTGAACTTTCCTTGGCTTTGGTGAGCTCCATATTGGCAGTGCAAGTTTTACTTGCATTTATAAAAAGATTCCTTTCGTATTGTTTTCAGAAACAATATATTAAATACCAATAATATTATACATTTCAAACCTCAGGTGAACTCTAAATTTTATAAGTAACATGATTCACTGAAAGAATGCATATTACAGAGAAGCTTCAATCTTAAAAAAAAATAAAATAAAATGTAAGCAGAAAGAAAATATAAGGTAGAACACTTGTTAAAATCAATTATATTGGGGCCAGCAGGTGGCATAATGGCACCCTGGACTCCCATGTGATAGGTAGACTGCAGTTCGAGTCCTGGACCTGGCAGCTTGAAACTCATGCTGGACACATATATGTTGAGCCCAAAACCCCAAGAAGAGAATGGAGGAGAAGGAATTGCAGAGTGGCCATTCGCCCTGGGAGGTTTTTTCTCACTTCTTGTCCTGCTGGTGAGTGCATGTGCTCTATAGCAAAAATCTCTTTCAGAAAACTCAATTACCTTACTTTCTATAGAGGATCATAAGCTTTGCTTCTTATCAGGTTCTACGTCATCACCGATCCCCTTTGCTTTGAAACATACATGACACTGCATAATATTCTATATGTGTACTGGTTGAGTAAAGCTCACAGGACTCAAATTTAAGCAACTATGAGTCTTAAATGCTTAGTACTGATAGCATAAAGTACACACACATCTGTTTTATACACATGAAATATATTAGCACATTTTGAGCATGTATTTTCATCTGGAAATTTGATAGGCTTTAAGAAGAATCTGGGTGTGTAGGGCAAAGAATCACTGAAAGAAATGAAGAAAAACAGAGGAAGTTGAGAAGTAAGAATGAGCATATTTTTTCTGAAAATTTTCACATGGAGGGTATAATATCATATCCCTGCTGAGATCTTGTCATCTTTTTTTTTTTTTTTTTTTTTTTTTTTTTTTTTTTTTTTACTTCATAAACTCTTCAGTTTTTCCAGTGGCCTCCTTAGAAGGCCACCCAGAAGCTTTTGCAAGGCAGACAATGGAGAGAACAGCTGATTTAGAGACTATCTCAGAGCTCTAAAACAGCATGGTTTATACTACAACGTGAGAGATTTAGGCCATTTGAATGGTAGAGATCACCACACACAGGCCTGGAGTGTAAATAAACTTTAGACCTTCATTTGCCTTCCAGCTGACCTACTCTCTTTATATTAGTATTAATGAGATGCTGCTCCTAACAGAGAAATGCTTTTAATGGCTAGGTTTAAGTTGATACATTCTTTGATTTATTTTTCTGAACATGATGATAGAGGCAGTATGGAATAACACTTCAAAGTACAGCCTTGGGGCCCAGACATTTGGGTTCAAATCCTGGCTTGTCCACGTCTAAGCTATGCTAGGAGAAAAAGCATTAGTCTCTTTATGCCTCAGTTTACTTATGAAAATGGGCATTATAAGCATAGTACCTATTTCATAAAGTTGTTATGCAAATGCACTATTAAATGTAAAGTGCTTCGAACAGTCAAGAATGGAGAATACTCAATAAATATTGGCTATTATCATCTTGTTATTGTGTTTTCCTTCTTTTCCCTGTTTACTTTCATTGACACATCATTCATGAGGGATAGACATGCAACCTGTGGCCACAAAGTTTCACCTCTCTAGAAGGTATATTTCAATGAATACTTTCTCTTCATGGTTAATCTGAGTTTCACACAACCTGTGAATAAAATATTAAACATTTTCAAGGTGGTTTACATTGCCCAAATGCGAGTGGATAGGAATCTTTGGAGAAATAAATAAAGAAAGAAAATGGCAAATGAACAGTGGAGTACTGATTAGGTCAGAATGTCCCAAGGAAGTCAGACATTTGCCTTGCATATGGCTTCACATGAAGCTGGCAGCCATTTGGGAGCCAGGCCCACTTTTTCCAGATGGCACCAGGTCTCAGGAAAGTTGATGCTGCCACCACCACATGCTGGCTGCATTAGGAGACCTCTTTGCTGGCTCATGCCTGAGACTATAACCATTACTTGTAACAATCCACCAATTTTCATCAGAAAGGTGATTTCTAGATTTATCTGCTTTGGAACATCTAATAATTTTTAGTTGTGTATGACATAGTATCTTCTTTCTAGTACTTATTTCATAATTTTTTTGACATCTTGTCTACCAATCATTGACAGAGAACAATAGCAAAGTAAAATGATCTTTGTCATAATCTCAGAAAACAGCATATTATTATTAGCATTTATGATACTATAAAGGAAGGATGAAGAAATAAAAGATAATATTTTGAGCCAGCCAGTAGTACAATGCTTAAGGTGACTGGATCCACCTGGCTGACTGCACAGTGTGAATCCCAGGCCTGAAGACTGAAAACTGTGCAGGCATATGTGTGTGCATGACAAAAGCTCTAAAGGAGAGAGAGACAGAGGAAAGGGGATTGCTGCATGACCATTCCCCAAGGGGTTGCTTCCTCACTCACTCTCTTCTTCTCTCTCTCTTTCTTGCAAGTGCATGTGCCCTCTGACAAATAGGAAAAAAAAGCTAATGTTTGTCCAAGAATGACCATGTGCCATTTAATCTCTACAATAACTCCATGAAGCAGCTGAGGGTCGAGGAAATTAACTGACTTGCTTAACTGATCAAGCAAATCTCCATTTCTACAGGACACTGACTTTCCTGTTTTCATCTTCATCACCATCCAATTCATTAAGTCTTGAGTGCTAGATTTTTAAATCTTAAATTTAACCATTTCTTGCTACCTCCACTACACTGGTTCAAGCCTCCATGTCTCCTGGACTATTGCAAGAAGCTCTTAGTTATCCTCTCTGCTTCTGCCATTGGCCTCCTCCGGTGTATCCAGCACAGAACCTCAGAAGAATCCCATCTTTATAAAACAAACAAACAAACAAAAAACACAATGGCTACATTCACCTGAAAGATCCTACATGATCTGTATCCCCTAAGTCCCTAAACTCATTTTCTACAATGATTTCACAAATAGGTGTCCTCTTTTTATTAATTCTAACATGCTCATTTTTATAAATAGTAGTTGGATTTTTCAGCCTATGCAAATTGAAAACTAACATATGAGAAATGTTACAAAGCCTGAAATTCTTTTTTTTTTTTATATGATCAGTAATTTAATTAGATTCTTGGCAAAAAATCTAGAGCACCAATTTGTGAGGATAAACTCCATTTGTAAGGGCAAACACGGATCACAGGTAGCCCTGGAGCTGAGGAACAGCTTTGATTTTTGGTAAAATTTGTGAGTCCACAGCTTTCTGATCAACCTTGTGCTGCTCTGAAATCTCGTATTTCTCCTTCTCTGTGTCGAAGATCTCACCTTCCTGGTGTCTGGGCTTCCGCAGTTTCTTTTTCTTGAAGTAGCATCGGTAAGGTGCTTTGGGATTTTTACTTTGCTAATATCAATTCTCGTGGAGGTGGCAATGATAAATTTCTGGTGTGTTCTACGCAGTGTAACTGGATTGAGAACCAGCGGTCCAGTCACAAGTAGCAAGCCGCTGCTCAGCTGCTGCAGGAAAACCACTCTCTCGCCTCTGTGGCGTCCAGTGAGGATGGTCAGAATGGTCCCAGGAGTGATGCTGGCTCGCAGCTTTCTCACACGCTGACTGAAGGGTTTTCTGCCGTGGCTCAACAGCTTTCGAGGCACATCTTCAGTAGGATAATACCTAGGCATTTTGCGCAGTTTAACCACTCGGGTACCTCCATTCTTGTCTCCATCAACTGGTTTTGTGACAGTCGCAATCCAGATCCTGGATTTAGTGGCCTAGTATTTCTTCTTGTACATGGCCTTCCTGGAGTACATGGCAGACCGGGAGTATCTGCCGATGCCCCGGACTAGGATGGGGTTTTGGCTGCAATGGGGCTTCCCCTTCTTAGACTTTTTAGCCTTGGGGTCACCCTTTTTAACCTTGCCACTGGCATTAGCCTTCTCGGCTTCAGGTTTCTTCTCCTTAGTATCCTGCTTTGCAGCTTTATCGCCTGCCATCGTGTATAGTGGGAAAAAATGCCTGAAATTCTGATGTTAGAAGATAAAATGGTAGTAATAGAGTCATTTAGGGTAGAAGAGAAAAACAATTTTTCTATACATTAAAATATAAGAATAATAATGATGATGGGACCAGCAATTAGCGTAATGGCTATGTCGCTGGACTCCCATGTAGTCAACCATGGTTTAAGTCCTGGACCTGGCGGCTTAAACTCACACCGGGCACGTGTGCGTGCGTGCCCAAGATCCTGAGAGGACAATGGAGGAGAAGGGATTGCGGCGTGGCCATCCCCCCCTGAGGGGTGATTTCTCACTTTCTATCCTTCTGTCTTTCTCTGTCTTTCTAGTGAGTGCACGCGCCCTATAGCGAAAAACCTCTCCAAAAAATAGAATAATAATGATGGGTAGGAATGGATTTTGTTAGACTCAAGATACAGGAAAACAAAGAAGACATAACTTTTTGAATCCTTACAATCTATTATCATTGAATCTACTATAAAAGTACCTAGCTTCCTTATCAGTTAAATCAGATCTATAATCAAATGACACCTTCAAAGGATTTCTCTCACAGTATATCTAAAAATAACATCGTGCTCAAATATATTGTACTTGTTTTAATCTTCACAGCACTTTTAGATGTTTTTAAATTAATTAAAAAAAATTTATTCACTTTGTCTCATCCACTAAAGAATCAGCTTCGAGAAGACAGGGACTGTTTGATTTTGCTCACAATGGGTCCCAGTGACAAGAAAAGTGCATCACACATAGAAAATGATCCATAAATATTTGTTGAATGAATAAATGATCTGTAGGAATTTGGAGTGAAAAATAGAAAACAAATGCTTAATGTCATCTGGACAGGTTAAGGGAGTTACTCAAACTTCAATGTTTGCCTAATGGTAAAACTAAAATTCATTTCTCGTTAGTTCATAGTCCACTGATCACAAGCTACCTTTCTTTGTAGTAGCTTAGTATACTGACTTATTATCAGAGCAGTGTGAGAACATTTCACAAGTCTTTTTTATAGCAAAAGTATCATCCTTATTTTTTAAATTAGTTAAATTTGAAGGCTTACACTTCAATATTGCACAATTATTTAATGTATTTTTAACATTAAATATACCACAGACGAGGGAGATAGAAAATCCAGGTTCTCCTCAAAAGTAATATTTCCTGAGTAAAACATTAACGTGAATGATATACAATGTTATGGCCTGTCTATAATTGTCAGAGGATTGTGGAAGAGGATGTAGGGATGAATGAATGAATGAATTTGTGATTGGTCTGGGTTTTCTTTCTAAGATCAGAAGCTATTGGGACCAGCAGTTAGCGTAATGGCTATGTCGCTGGACTCCCACGTAGTCGACCGCGGTTCGAGTCCCGGACCCGGCGGCTTAAACTCACGCCGGGCACGTGTGCGTGCGTGCCCAAGATCCCGAGAGGAGAATGGAGGAGAAGGGATTGCGGCGTGGCCATCCCCCCTGGGGGGTGATTTCTCGCTTTCTATCTCTCTGTCTCTCTCTGTCTGTCTGGCGAGTGCACGCGCCCTATAGCAAAAACCTCTCCAAAAAAAGAAAAAAAAAAAAAAAAAAAAAAAGTAGAAGCTATTGTGGCTATAATATTATCATCATTGTTGTCATCATTGGTCATCACTACTATTTACTGAACACTTAATCTGTTCAAAACTGGGCATTGCACTAGGTAGCCAACAATTGATTTAAGCTTTAATCATCCTCACAATAATTTTACAATCTCATTTTGTAGTTATAGAAACCAGCTCAGAGAGGACATGTTAAATAATTAGGAGGTAAAAGAAATGTATTCAAAATCAATTATTTGTCTACAAAACCTTGATGGATCCCACTGCTTCATAAGAGAAAAACCATTTTATCTTTTATATTTCCAAAACATCCCAGTACTAACTATACTACAGATGTTTAAAAATACTCAAATCTGGGACCAGCAGTTAGCGTAATCGCTATGTCACTGGACTCCCATGTAACTGACCGCAATTCGAGTTCCGGACCCGATGGCTTAAACTCACACCGGGCTCATGTGCATGCATGTGTGCCCGAGATCCCAAGAGGAGACTGGAGAAGGGATTGCGGTATGGCCATACCCCCTGCGGGGGGTGGTTTCTCGCTTTCTGTCTCTCTCTCTTTCTGGTGAGCACACGTGCCCTATAGCAAAAACCTCTCCAAAAAAAAAAAAAAAAAAAAAAAACCTCTAATCTTACACTTGGATTGATTGTCCTTTAGGAATTCAGCTTAAAAAATTGACTATAAAAATGCACCCTCATTTCATAAATCTACCTTTTATATAATGGGGCAAATAGTGCTGACAAATCTACTTATGTGATATATATATACACGCTTATATATATATATATATATGTATGTTGTACATAAGTATGTGTATATTATACATAAGTACACACATATTATCTGGCAATACTTTATGTGATATAAGGATTATGTAAATCAGAATGATGAGAAAAACACTTAAATCCTAGGTAAAGTCAATATTATGGGAAAATTGTGGTGACATTCATAAGTTCATGTGTGCTTTTCAAAAATAATCATCCTGTAGACTATAAAAAACACTGGCCCCAACCAAAAGATTATATACCAGGTAAGGATGCCAAATGCAGTTCACACAAAGCAATTACAGTAAAAGCTGTGAGTTTTACGACTGCTTGGGGAATACTTTACACATTCACTTTTCCTCTGTGAAAGAAACTTGTACTGAGAAACCACTGCCTTCTCTATACAAATGGAAAATGTGGGCTACCTGAGGAAAGAATAAAAATGCAGTTTAATTTCTACATAAGCCTGGTCAAATAGTTTAAAAAGTCAAATTGATGTAGGGAAAAGTTGAAATAAATATCTTCTCATCCCTGTGCTGGTTCTCCTTAGCATTTTCTTTCTCTGGTATAATCTGATTCAGAACAGGAACATACAGTACAGTTAGCATTCAACTTTAATTGCAACGAGGTGACAACATACTGGGTAATGAGTTGTTTATGAGTTGTAGATGTGTTTACAATGAGTTGACAATGTGTTGGATAAAGTGTTCTTCCAAAGTTGTAGATCTATTTACAGTGAGCAGTGGGGGATGTTCATTAGTTGTCGATTTGTTTGTTTACATTGTTTTCGATTTGCAATTGCTATGAAACAAATTGCACACTGATGAAGGATGATTGTTTGTGTGCCTTAATGATTTACTGTAGGAGCTTGTCTGAAAAAGTACTTAACTTTACCTCATCTGTCAATTTCCACTGCAAAAGCTCCTAGTCACAATAGTTTTATTAGCATAGCATGGACCATTTGTAAGAACATTATGCATCTAAGAAATCTCAAGACTTTGCTATTCAGCCCATTGTACTTAGGCCAGCAGACCTGAACTGAATTCTTTCTGCTTGATACGCATTTATATCTTTTTAAGTTATAACATGATTCATAGTTTTCAAACTCACAACTACAGAAATCATTTTACAAGTCCTTTGCAACTCAAGATACTAGTAATTTTCAATCTTATCTTTGTCCCACTAACTTCTGTGGAAAAGGCTTTATTAAAAAGGCAGATTAATTTGAGGCTTATAATACAATTTTGAAAAATTTATTTTAAAATATTGGAGGACAAAAGAATAGTGTGGACCTTGCATTTAAAACCAGTAAGCCAGTCTTATCGCCAGTACTATGTATTGCGTCTGTATCTTAGGTTTAATCGCTTTTGTTTATAGCAGCGAAGAAATGAAAAAAAATATGAATTCAACCAACATAACCACTATCTTAGAATTTTGCCTGATTACAGATAATGGACCCATACGCATTCACATAAAGGAGGTGAAAAAAAATACTTGCACACTGTACTTCACCTACATTGCATTTTATGTCATGATAAATAAAGCTCTCTTGTAGTAATTTGACTATAAAAAGGAGTCAGAATCCAGGGCCAATACTAAAGAACTTACAGTCTTCAGAACATGGAAAATTAAATATCTAGATATTTAAGTTTCTGATATCATAATAAGAAAAAAAAACAGTATAAGAATTAGAATTAGAGAAACCACTAAAAGCATGAGTAATAATGTGTTTAATAAACCATAAATAATATATTAATTTTAAAAGCCCATAACCTGTAATATCTTATTTAACCTATGCAAGGACCAAAGTAGTAGATTATTTTGATCCTTCTTTTACATATAAAGCAATTGACATCCTTAGAAACCAAATGGCTTTCTGGAGGTTATTTTGGACAGAACTGGAGCACAAACCTGCAGGTTCTGATTTAAATCTGTTGCTATTATTGCCATTTTCTGTTCTATTTTGGTTTTGTTGTGCCAGAAGTAAAATTCCAAAATATGTACCAACATTTTCTTTAGTTGGCTTGTTTAGGTCACAGTAGACATCTAGTGATTTTTTTTCTCCCCTACTAGTGTGTTACTTGCCATAATACATCTACCCACATTTGAGATTTTTTTAACATGAAAAATCAATTAAATCACATAAAATTAGTGTTCTCCTAAACTCTTGACCATCACTTGTGGAAGTCCTGACCCAGAAAGATAGATTAAATGTGGTCTTCATGCTTGTCCTTAAGAAACATGTTTTGCCTCCATTCCTGAAGTCAGCTTCATAGCATGGTTTTTCCAGGCCTAATGAAGAAAAGGAAGACATTTTAATTGCATACAAATGTGTAGATTTATAGATACACATATTTCTAAAGCTATAACCCAAAAGGTCTTCAGTGCTAAATTGGGCTTTCGAAGACCAGGTAGCTCTCATTTACGAACATCCGTGGTGCCAAAGTAAACAAGAAAGAGATTACATTTTCTCCTCTTGATGTGTCATTTATCACTGTGAGCTAGAAAAAATAAATTCTTAGTGCTTTCCAACATGCTGACCCTAAAACAAATCTGTCATTGGAATCTAAAGAAAAGGCACTGGATGAAGTGCTGAGGTGTTGCTTCCAGAGAGTCATGTTAGCATATTCATGTTGGGAAGGATTTCATCTTGGAGGCTTCTGTTCATCTAACCAGATACTTTGCAAGTAAAAACGCATGAAATTTAAACCAGCTTTTCACGTGGCCATTTTTTATGGCAGACCATTTCAGCAGTGTAACAGGGGTAGACACCTATAAATGTATAATGTGATGGATTCAATTGTAATGCAGCCTGGATACATATGGAGGTAGTGTTTGCCCTTCAGTGCAAATTCATTTTTATGTCAAAAGGAATTCATTGAAATTAATAGGGCATTATCTCAGCAATAAGTAACAGTGTATATACAATGCAAAAATTTCTAGAAGGAACACACATTTTCTCTAAATTGTGTGAAAAATAACCATTTTAAGAAATTATATGGTAAATTAATGTACTAGGAAATCATAAAATTCTGATATTTTTAAAAATAAAATGGGTGGATAGATGACTACAGTCTTTAGCTTTTATGGGAATAATATCTACTTTCAAGATAAAATGTATTTTCCTAAAACTACATTTATTTTAGATATAAGCACATAAATTATTTTTTTAAATATTAGTGAAAGCAATGTTAATGTACACATTTCACCTAGATAATATTTTTTTTTGCTAATTAGGAAATTATTTCACTTAGTCATTTACACATTCATTTAGGAAATATTTTGAAGTTTCTTCTTTTGTGCCCAAAAAACAAGTTAAGCAGAGAATAGAATAATAAACACAACAGACATGGACATTACGTTCATTGTGTAAAGAGTGAACTTCCCAGTCTTGGAATCTGTGATTTCTAAACTTTCCTCTGCAGCATTATTTTTTAATATTGAATTATTCTTCATGAGTTCCTTGACTATTTTCATATTTTACCTTTTGAGCCCAGTGCTTCTTAAATATGATAGTATGCTCCCATACTTTGTTCTTAAAAGTAATTTTACCCTTCCTAGTTTTTACATTGTATATGCTCAATTTTCCTTCTCCCATACAGAAGAAGCATTTTCTGTCCACAAGGAAGATAACATGTCCAGTCCTCAGCAGGGACTCAATACATATTAATTTCTCCACCACACCTCCCTTATGAAATACTAGTCTCTCCGTTTTTCATGTGCTTTATAAAATTCAATGAAGAACCATTAAAGATGGCTGGGAGTTGGAGTTGTAGTCACGCACAATCAATTGTTCTTTATCTTTGCTGTCAGTACTGAGTCATGGTAGCCACTGACCAGGTATGTCCAGAATGACCAGATTCAGGAGTCAATTGATTATAGGGGGATCCTACAAACCGTGTTTCTCTAACAGCAAGTGCTCAAGAAAAGAACCACAGACTGAAAGAGTGGGAAAGTCGGAAAGCTGTAGCTAAGTACTGAGTCTAGCGTTTGGTGGCATCAGAAAGGGGTGAGTAGGAACCACAATCCCCATCAGGAGATCCAAAGCACAAAAGAATTAGTACAAACAAGCATGTTGGCACAAGACCCAGAGTCTAAAGGAGCAGTCACCAAAAAAAAAAAAAAAAAAAAAAGATAAATTCTCCTACCATAGATTGATAGGATGACCATGTCTCAGAGCTTGTGGTGCAAGGGGAAGAGGGAAAGCTGGACGTAGGACTCCAAAATGTAAGTTTTAAGCAGGAGGACAATAGATTATGGCTGAAATTCAACAAGCACTTCTTCCCTTTAAATTTGTTTCACTGTCTCCTGAGTGTGATCTGAAGATAAAAAAGTGACCCTGCCTTTCTCAAAGCTAGGTGAGGCCCTTCTCTAAGCTGTGTGAAGTGACCACCATATGTATAAGGGTTTCACTGCTGTTTGAGCTGTGACTTCACCGATCTCCAGAATAGGTGCATAGAAATGAGGAGGCTTGATGTGAATATATTCCAGTTTCATTAACCTCCTGCAATTTGCCTGACCTACAATCTATTTTCATCTGTCTTATTGTGAGGAGATTGCTTTCTAGAACTTTTGAACTGCAAAATTGGTGGAACTGAATTTCCAGATACTTACGTAGAATCAATTAAACTGAGTAGTACTGGGGAAGTTATAAAATAGGTACAACCTTACTTCTTTGCAAGAGCAGTTATGCCACCTGCACTCCTGTGATTGTGGCACACTGACTGAACAATGGGACCTCTGGCTAGTGCAACCAATTAGTACTCAGAAATGCCCTGATCACGCTCTGCTCACACACAGAGCTATGTATCTGCTTCAGCTCTCAGGCCTCTCTAACAAGGCTGTAAAAAAAGTTTATGTGGCACTTCTGATGCTGCATAGAGCAATTGAAAGGAAGAGTTATCCACTCACGATGAAATGATGATGTTTTACCCTTTCCTAAAATGCCCATGAGCAGGACACAATGTGCAAGGGCAAACTATTTTCATCAGGTAGGGCAAAAAGTCAAGGATGGGTTGTTCTGGAAAAAGGAAAATTGATTTTTGGTCTTAAAATGGTGTTAGAAATTAGAAGTGATTTTCCTGCTGAGTAAGAATTCAGCAAGCTTAAATTGTGTGGGGGAAGAGAGGTATGATCTAGATCAAAGTTATCCAGGCGGTCAAAGTGCATATCCGAAGTACAAAGAAGTGGTTTTCAAAATTGTACTCAAGAATTACCTGGAGATACTGCAAAAACAAGGCGTCTTTAGCACTACTTTCAATGATTCTGAGTCAGTTGATCTAGATTTTAACTCAAGTTTTCACATTTTTGTAAAAGCACATCAGATGCTGTTTTATTTTAATTTTTTTCCATCTTTTGTTTTTAAGATTTTTTTCACGCACTCACAGGAAAGAAAGAGACAGAGACAGAAAGAGGAAAAGTGAGAAATCACTGCCCTGGGAGAATGGTCATCCATAACCCCTTCTCTTCCATTTTCCTCTTGATAATTTAGGGCGTGCATGCACACACACCCAGTGTGATTTTCAAGCCACTAGGTCTGGACTCAAACTGCGGTCAACAATGTGGGAATCCAGTGCCCTCACCACTACATCACCCCAGATGCTATTTTAAGATAGGAAATTTTTGTGCTAGCAATGGCATACTGGTTAAATTGGCTGGTTCCCACATGACAGACTATGTGGTTTGTACCCTTGGTGGTTTGAAAAACACACTGGGCATTTGTGTGTGCATGCCCAAAATCCTAAAAAGAAGAGAGGTGGAGGAGAAGGGATTGCAACCTGATTATGCCCCAGAGGGGTGCTTTCTCACTTTCCCTAACTCTAACTCTCTCTGGCAAGTGCTTGTGTGCCCTCTATCAAATTCACAAAAAAAAAAAAAAAAAAAAAAAGGAAAGAAGAAAAGGAAAAAAAAATTAGGTGATTTGTGGACCATTTTCAGACACTAACCTCTAGTCTTAGTGGAGCTGATACTTACTCCACCCATAAACCATGTGGTATATACTCCTTATAGCAGTTTGAAGTAGTTTATAAGAATTTCATTAATGGGTATCACTATAGAAATATCTCTAGGTCTATCTTAGGAAAAAAGCTACTCATAACTACATAGATCTTCCCAAGTGAATCAACTGTTCAATTCCTGTTGAAAATATAGAGTGAGTCTTCAGGATATAGAAAATCTAGGTTATAGAGTGAAAAAGATGTATCGTCTTTCCCTTACAGCAATGGAAACCTCAACAAGTAGAATAAAAAGGCCAAGTAGACTATCAGGGATTTTATTTTGAGAAGAGAAGAGACTCCTAGAAGTGGAACAGGCTATTTATTTGAATTTTCCTATAGCCTTTAAATATCAGCTTTCTCAATGTTACTTTTCAGAGACTGTGACCTTTTAAGAAGTGTAAAGATACCAAAATGCTATACACTATATTGAAGCAGTTTATCAAAATGTCACCCAACAGTTGATGCCAACTGCTAACAAGATATTGTGTTTCCTTATTTAATTGGCCAGCTTACCTAATTATGGCTGTCTTTGAATATCTATTTATGGCTCTTTAAGAGGAAGAAATGGTACCAGTTGAAGTAATTTCATATAAACATATGAAAAAAAAAATGGAGATAAAGTAAAGGAATCATTACCAATGAGAATTATTCTCAGATAATAGAATTTATTAATACCTGTTTGCATGGGTTCTCAATTTGTAGAAACACCTCCATAACATAGCCAACACAAACCTGGATAATTGCCAATTACCCATGCTGCTGTACTGTCCAAAAGTTATCTTGGCATAAAACTGAGCAGAAAAATAGGAAGTAGCCTGGAAATTACTCATAAAATGTGAATACCACATGTCAGCGTCAGTGAGCTTTGGAAGAACTATAAAGGGTTTTCATTATTTAGGTCTATGAAAGCAAAGGAAACAGAAATATATCCAATAATGTAAGGCAACGGAACCAGGAAATTTATAAGAAGGCTTAATCTGTGGATTTAATTTAAAATATTGGTTCATGTTCAAACTGTGACATTAAAAACATTATCCCTCACTAAGGTAATGATCACTCAGAGGTCAGGAAGAATAGGATGTTAAACATCCCAAGGTTTTTAGACAAAGAACATTTAATGAGTCCTTTCTCTTAAGCTTTCCTTTTTCTTTTCTTATGTGGACATGAAAGACAAAACCTTAACACATTCCACAATCAATGGAAAGGCTGCCCAGTGCCACTTGAATGCTATATTAATCTTATTTATTTACCTTTGGGTTGAAACTAAAGGTAATTATGCAGACCTAGACCAATCCGTGCTCTGTTAGAATCCTAACAGAAAAATTTCAAATCACAGAGAATTAGGCATAATGATAAAAACTTAATTTCTCTGGAAGCTATCACCTAGCATTGCTCAGCTTTGGGAGAGACAGATAATATTATGGAACACACAATGATCCTAGATTCTGTCCCAGTAGTCATTAGATTCGGAGAACTGGTGAAATTATCTCAATCCAGAGTTCTTGGGGAGAAAATCTGGGTATGCCTAGTCCCAGCCATCCTAGTGATTCTCAGGAGGTTTATACCAGGGTTTGCAAGTACAGTTGTATAGGGTGTGTACTGATCAATTCCAGGGACTAAGAAGCAGAGGGGCTACTACACGAATGGTGCCTTATTGAGCTGAACAATCATAGCAACTGAGTTTAATCTCATTTTTGAAACATTTGTGGTGCCTTGGAACTGAAAGAAAATTAGCTGAGGCAAACAAAGCTAATTAAAAATATTTAGATACCAAGTTAACTGTGTTGTAACCAAAACAGCAAATAGCCAGGGTACAGCCTCAGTTAGTTAGAGGCATAAAGTCAGGCCTGAGGCCACTCTATAGCCTATAACGTCTTCCCTCATCTGTGAGGCATGACAAATTCTAAGAACTCAGATTGTGACTTTTGTCAACAACTACTTTAGAATGCTGACTGCTTCCTGGTGACCAGTATTTTACTTAAACCTATAATTATCTTCCTATTTCTCTCCACAAGAATTCCTATATTTCTGCACTGGAAAAAAGAGAAACATCATTTGTTCATTCACTTATAAAACAATTTATAAAACTTGACATTATAGATACTTTTATAATAAGATAATCACTTACATAACTTTTGTTCTAAAATGGTGAATTTATTGAACATAGTTCTTTGAACACAGTCTGGGTACAACATAACAATTCTGTTTAATTAAAATATGTAGTCGAATTCTGCATGTTGGTGCTTCCTTTCGGAGAATGCTGCAAAGTGAAGGTGGCTCTTGATCATTTTCAAATAGGCAAATTAATAATAAAAGCAGCATGAAGAGTAGTTATTAGTAAGGAAGTATAATATGATATAATGGAGAATAACAGTACAGTTATTTGGCTTAGCCATTAGAGTTCTAACTTCCTACAGATTCTGGAGTTGCAAATTTATGAATGCCATGAAATGGGTATGGACGGTGTTATGAACTGAATTGTGCTCTACCCCTCATTATATGTCAGACTTAACCCCAGTATGACTATAGTCCATGACAGGACCTTGAAGGAAGTAAACATGGCTCATTAAAGTCCTAAGAGTAGGGCCTAATCCAGTATGACTTCTCTTATTAAAAGAGGACTAGACATCAGGGAATAATGTGACACATCGATGCAAAGATTTGTTAAAAGTTATCACTCCCTTTTGACATGAAACCATTGTTGGAACAAGTTTGTGTACAAATTTCACTGTTGCAAGTGAGCTTTTTCCCTTGCTACACAGGGGATTCTTATAGCCTTAGTTTAAGGGACGTTGGTGGGTAGGGTTTGCAATTACTTGTTGTCAGGGGTCTTATTGCTTTTCCCGTAATATCTGTGTTGCTACGAGAATGGAATTTAAAATTTTGTACTAAGTACACAGGAACCCTCCAACATGTACAAAACATACATGTACATCAGAGAAAGTTGATGGAGGTATTAGGATAGAGAGATGGAGTTGGCAGAGAGAGAAGTTGAGTCTTAGTTTTTTTACAAAAAAACCTTAGACTTGTATTCTGGATAAATAAATATGGTTATTTTGTTAAGAGGTTTTTGCCTTAGGAGGTGTGTGCTCCCTGGAGAGAGAGAAACAGGCAGAGACGGTGAGAGGGAAAGTAAGAAATCACCCCCCAGGGAAGATGGCCACACTGCAATTCCTTCTCTTCGATTTTCCTCCTGGGATCTTGGGCACACACGCACACACCACTGACATGAGTCTTCAGTCACTGAGCCTGGGACTCAAACCATGGTTGACCATGTGGAAGTCCAGTGACATAACCACTAATCATTTGCAGGTCTCTAAATTATGTTTTTTAAACAAATGATCAATTATAATCAATTAAGAAAAATATTTTAAAAGTTATCAGAGCATGGTAGAAAGAAAGTAGAACATGGAGGCTGGTGAGGTTAGGGTAGAGACCAGGCTGAGACATTAACAAGTTGTATAACCTTGAATAACTTAATTTATTTTCCAAGTTTCCTCATTTATGAACATTGAAGGCTACCTATCTCTTTGGTGTATGAAGATGATCAACAATAGACTTACAGATCCCAACACAATGGCTTGAATAATGAAGATATTGCCCTTAGAGCTATATATGAATAATACAAAAACCAAATGTAAAAGTAGAGGACATCATTAAATCATCACCAAGTTAGATGCTTTTTCAAGGCAGGGCTGAGTAGGACACCCTGTTATGAAAGCTTGCTGCTTATGGGAAACACAATAACATAGTTTGAGGGACAACTTATAAACAAATGCAAAAGTAACTAGCATTAAGAGGAGATGTATGCCAAAAAAATATGCATGCCCAGTAAGCACCTTCAGAGGAAGAAGATACTACTAGAGAAACAGGAAAGGCTACATGGAAGAAGTGGGGAACTTAGATGAGTCCAAGGTGCTGAGTATTGCAGCTGACACAGCAACTTGAGCAAATAAGAGGTTGAAGAGCAGAAATAGTTGAGTTTGACTAGAGCTAAAAATTTGTTCATGGAAGGTAGAGAGGTAAGGAGGATTGCATTTTAGTGCAAAGGTCTGGAGAGACTTTCATACTGGGGAAATGTTCAGGCTTTATCCAAAAATCTCAGTTGAGAACTTAAGCCTGAAGTCCTGAGGAGTTTAAAGAAATGATGCTGAAATGGACTGAGACCATTGTACCCAGAGTGCCGCGTACACACCCAGGCTTCTGTACATCTGGCCCTACTTGACCAGTATTCTGTGAATCAAATTTCTATGGGTCACAAAAATTTTTTTGTAATCCTGCAATACTTGACTAAACGTATACTCAGATTAGAATTCAACATATAAATTGGATGTTGAGTTAGACAGGACTGAACTACCTAGACGTAAAAATAGTATCCTTCCTTTCTGAGATGTTTTTTCCATCAAGCAAATATTCATAATTGATCTTTCCTTATTTTTATTCATGAGCCAAAATTGACACCCATCTGAAATTCTAGTAATGTCTCTGTCACTCTTAATGATGCAGCTGAAGTGAAACATTTACTTTGCAAAATCTGTATTTAACCTCTCCTCAGTTTTCTGCTTCCTGAAAGTATGTCCATTGTGGGAATGGAGGATGAGTTTTGCTCCACGAAACAAAATGGAAATATTTGATGAAGTAAAATGTAGGATTCAATTATTTCTGCACTGTCTTCTTCTTTGTTGCTCTCCTTTGCATACCTCCTTCTTTATTTGTGTTAGCTGCCTTTTTAAAATCTTTATTCTTTTTGGGACCAGCAGTTGGCATAATGGCTATGTCGCTGGACTCCCACGTAGTCAACCGGTTCGAGTCCTGGACCCGGTGGCTTAAAACTCACGCCAGGCGTGTGTGCGTGCGTACCCATGATCCCAAGAGGAGAATGGAGGAGAAGGGATTGTGGTGTGGCCATCCCCCCTGGGGGGTGATTTCTCACTTTCTGTCTCTCTGTCTCTCTCTGTCTGTTTGGCAAGTACACACGCCCTATAGCAAAAACCTCTCAAAAAAATCTATATTTTTTAAAAATAAATCTTTATTCTTTTTTTTGTTTTTTTGTTTGTTTGTTTGTTTGTTTGTTTTTTTTTTTGGGAGAGGTTTTTCGCTATAGGGCCCGTGCGCTCGCCAGACAGACAGAGAGAGACATAGAGACAGAAAGCGAGAAATCACCCCCCAGAGGGGATGGTCACACCGCAATCCCTTCTCCTCCATTCTCCTCTCGGGATCTTGGGCACACACGCACACGCGCCCGGCGTGAGTTGTAAGCCACTGGGTCCGAGACGCGAACCGTGGTCGACTACGTGGGAGTCCAGCGACATAGCCATTACGCTAAATGCTAGTTCCCAATAAATCTTTATTCTTAAGTGTATTTATTTCTCCCATCTGAGAGAGACGGAGACAGAGGGAGAGATAGAAAGAGAAAGGTAGTTATCACCAGCAGTCATGTCACAATCCACTCCCAGTCTCAGTCAGTCCAAATCTCAGGCTCGTGCTCACCCTGCATCCTCAAGGAGGTCCCAGAACACAAACCCAGAACCTTTCCCACTTGAGTCCAGTTGTGTTACTGCTATGCCACTATCTGGTGCTTTGGTGGCTATAGTTATCATAACTAATCCAGTTTCTGTAATCCATTTATCATGTATTTAGTTTATAAACCAACTCTCCTGTTTGGTTTTACCTATGGGGAAAAAGAAAGAATATGAATAATCCAAAGTAATTTATTTCAGTTTTGGAATGATACATTGCTTTGTTAAAAGCAGACTTAGTAAATTTTGTTTAGGAGCATATAAACATTAACTAGTATTACCTGAAAAACATTGACTGGATAGTGGGATAATGAAACAAGGGGATTGTATACTCTGCCATGAGGAAATGTGATTTAACCCTGGATTAGTCATTTGCTATAGATAAGCCACTCAGTAGATAAGATATTTAAGAGTTGATTAAGAACGTGAGTACTTTGAAAAATGTCAATATTATTTCATTTGCATGACTACTTTTTCAAGTAAGTAGATAAGATACATTTGTTTTTCCACTCTGAATGGAACATAATAGACTTCAAGTTCTGAATCATCACACACAGGGTAGGATTAAGAAATAGGCACCCAGATATGTCTTCTCAGCTGCCTACCAGACACTTTCCTGTGACCATTGCCCTGTTACCTTAAAGTCACCTTGTTCTAAACTATGTACAGCATTTCCCTCTAGAAGCTTCTACTAATCTCAATCATCCAAAAACTATCCAAATTTCAGATTACATTCTATTCTTTTTTTCTTTATGTGTTGAGGGGGTGTCTTCTTTGACTAGGAAAACGTGAGTTTAAAAGAGAGAAAATTTCACATGATAAAATATAAATGATTGAACAACATAAATATATAAGATTATTCATCTGTGAAAATAGAGGCAGGCACCCAGACAAAAAAATGTAAATTGTATTATTCTATGTATAACTGATACAAATCGATTTATAATCTTGGAAATGTAATGATCCATCTGTATAGATCCCAAGACATTAAAATCAAGGAGCACAAATTCAGTTTAACTTTCCCATGGTGCTAGCATATAATCATCATGAGCTTCTCTGTTTTGTTTAGTGCGGTCTTTCCAGGCTTGGAGCAGTGTCTGACACAGAATACATGCTCACAGATTGTTGTCTGACTGATTAAATGAATGAATCACTGTCTACCAGGTCTATTGTTCTGGCCATCTCTTTGTCTTTTTTTTTTTTTTTTTTTTTTTTTTTGGAGAGGTTTTAGCTATAGGGCACGTGCTCTTGCCAGACAGACAGAGACAGAGAGACAGAAAGCGAGAAATCACCCCCCAGGGGGGATGGTCACGCCGCAATCCCTCCTCCTCCATTCTCCTCTCGGGATCTTGGGCACGCATGCACACGCGCCCAGCGTGAGTTTTAAGCCACCGGGTCCGGGACACGAACTGCAGTCGACTATGTGGGAGTCTAGCGACATAGCCATTACGCTAACTGCTGGTCCCGCCATCTCTTAAAACAAGTTGATGACACTCTCTCTTAAAACAAGGGCTGTGGGGCCAGCAGGTGCTGTGGTGGTTAAGGCATTGGACTCCCACATGGGTGACCACACTTCAAGCTCCGGGTCCAATTACTTGAAAAATCATGCCAGTACAAGTGCATGCTTGCACAAAATCCTAGAGGAAACTGGAGGATAAGAGACTGTGGTGTGGTCATCCCCCTGGGGGAGTATGATTTCTCACTTTCCCACTCTCTGTTTAAAAACAAAACCCAAAGAACAAACAAACAAACAAACAAACTAAAAACAGAGCTTGAGAATCTAGAGGCTTATATTAACACTCATGAGGAGAGGAAGCCCAGTGAACTTTATAGTGAATTGGAGAGAGTTTGTTTCATTTTGAGGAAGCAACTGCTACCTGCCCCAAGATAATTTTACTATATATGTTGAGAGTGCAATGTTACCAGATCTTCTGACATTCCAATAAGATTAAAGAATTATTTTTATCTGGTTTAATAGACCATAAAATACAACTTTTGGCTCATACTGAAGGAGTATTCTCATAAAAGATATAAAGATGATTCTATAGTTTTAAGAGTACAACAGGATAATCTGAACTAAAGAATATATTTCGGTATAGGACTCCTCCAATATTTCTACTCTAGTGTAGTAGAAAGATTGTAGTAATTACTCCAACACTCCAACCTCATCATAAAACTTCCACTAGTTGATTAAAACTTAAGTTGACTTTGGCTCTAAAACTTCAGTGGCTTAAACTTAGATTATTTTCCTAGAAAGTTCTTAAATTAGGTAAGATCCCTATGCTAGATCCTCACTAAGTCTTAGTTTCCAAAAGGCCCAATGGCCCCACATTTAGATTTGTCAGTGCACCCAAAGCTGGTTTTCAAAGTTTGATTTATGTAAGCCACACCCTTCAGAGAACAATTTTTAAATTAAAATGAAAGCCAACCCTTTATAATGAGGGAAACACACACACACACACAACCATTGACAGGAATGTCTTCTTCCCACATAATAATCTTCTTTAGCTTCCACAAGAAGCTGAAAAGCAGTCAATAGGTGATCGTGGTTTGTATCAGTCAGAGTCCCAGTAATGTGCAAATGGCACATACAGAGTGGATAATTAGAATATAGTTAATGTTCTGTTTAAACAAGTGTCATCAGGGTTTAGGGACAATGGTGGGATGAAGAAACACTAGGTAGTCTCAACACCATGGCAAGTATTCCCAATGCTTGACTTTATCCTGAAAGGCCAAGGAGAATTAGCGGTGACCGGAAGCCAGAGAGTGCAATAGAATAGTCTTGGAAGAGAAGACGCCCGACAGAAGCTGTGGCTGAACGTAGGGGAAACCACCCTGGCCTCTCTTCCTGACCTCTGATATTCTGTTGGTACATTTCCAACCCTACCACAGGGCAGAAACCAAGAGGAAGCCTGATTTAAGGGACACCTGATAGATAGTCTGAGGAGAGCAGCCTCGTGGGGCACAGAGCAAGACAAAAAGCAGATGACTGCTATCCAGTCAGCAGTGTCAGAACCCATGGAAATTCTATGTGATATTTTATCAATGCCATAAAAAAATAAAGGGAATTTCTTTCTCAGAAGGCTCCTATCATCATAGATTGAGAGTCTCTCTTCCTCGACAGTGCTGACAAAAGTTCCTATTCTCCCACTCATCTCTTTAAAGACTTCTTTCAGGCTAACTCATTTCTGCTAACACCTTTCTTAAGTAGGTCTTAATGTAATTGATTCCTTTCTAATTTTTAAGTTCATTATATTTCTGGGCTAAAGTTTAGCTTGTACTCTCATTATCTAGATTGGGTTTGGGAATTCTTGAGGCTTCTCTGTCACAAATCACAGTCTCTTACATGATTTTCTGTACATATCTACTATAAACATTTGAGATTTTCTGGTTTCACTCTCAAATTCCCATGTTTTTGCTGGAGGGAAGGGACTCTAGATTTTTATATTTTTCTCATATTATGTGTGGCATCCTTAAAATGTTTCCTCTCCCTGCTTAAAAAATTAGTCAACAATAATAATGAACAAACAGTCAATGGCCTGGCAAGAGTTGTTGTATGTCTCTACAGAGAACTCTGTGTTAACAGTCCAATAAAGAAGAGTACGTTTATGGGACCAGCAGTTAGCATAATGGCTATGTCGCTGGACTCCCATGTAGTCGACAGCAGTTCATGTCCCGGACCTCATGGCTTAAAACTCACGCCAGGCACGTATGCGTGTATGCCCAACCCAAAATCCTGAGAGGAGAATGGAGGAGAAGGGATTGTGGTGTGGCCATCCCCCCTGGGGGGGTGATTTCTCGCTTTCTGTCTCTCTCTCTGTCTTTCTGGCAAGCTCATGCACCCTGTAGCAAAAACCTCTCCAAAAAAAAAAAAAAAAAAAAAAAAAAAGAATAGTACATTTACAATGTCACACAAAGCTGAATGCCACACAAAGCTGAATGCAACTTACAACAATGCCAGCCAATACTGGAATGGGGTTAACTAAAGAATTTTATTTGGATTTGAGTAGATAAGGCACATACTTGCAAAGAAAAATTTCTAATGCAAAAGAACTATTTAAATTGTGTTCACTGGATGTTAACCTGAAAAATAAAGCAACAAGGCCAAACTGAGTAATTTAAGTTTTATATTTAAATATAGTAGAAAGAACTCTGTGGAGAAAGGCAGCCTAGGGAGCATTTTTTTTTTTTCTTTTTTGGAGAGGTTTTTGCTATAGGATGCGTGCGCTAGCCAGCCAGACAGAGAGAGACAGAGAGACAGAAAGCGAGAAATCACCCCCCAGGGGGGATAACCTAGGGAGCATTTCTAAAGTGAAAAGTTGTCTTGGGTCAGGCATGGTGCAGTGGTAAAACATGAGATGCTCTGTGAAGCTAGCCATGAAGGAGGGTTCCCAGTTGGTGTCTAGAGACCTCCTTGAGTACAATGGGAATGTGGGCATCAATGTTCTGGGGCTGGTTAAAGCTGGGGATGGGGTGGATCATGGGATCAAGACCTTGTTGGGATGCTAGCTCTCTGTCTCTCTGACAGATAGAACGTGAGAAATCAGCTTCCAGTGGGGATGGGTGCACTGCAATCCCTACTTCTTCATTCTTCTCTTCGGATTTTAGGCATGCAGGCACATGCACCCAGTGTGATTTTGAAGCTACTGGGTCCAGGACTTGAACCACAGAGTTGGCTGCACCTTAACCTTCACATCATCTGCTGGCCCAATAGATATTTCTTTTTTTTTTTTTAATTCTGTGATTATTTACATTTAGAGGCATAATGGTAGGACAATTCCATGGCCTGGTTGGTGTGGTGGTCAGATCTCACATAGCCTACCATTCTGTTAAAGTGCTAGACCTAGTGGCCTGAGAAGCATGCTGGGTGTCTGTGTGTGCATGTCCAGAATCTTGAGGGGAGAGAGAGAAGGGTGAAAGAGAAGAAAGAAAGGGGGTTGCAGTGTGACCATGCCCCATGGGTCATGTTTTCTCTTCTCCCTCTCTCTATGTCTCTCTTTCTCTGGCAAGTGCATACTCGCTCTAGGAAAATAATGCATAGTGGTTAAAGTCTAAGTTATGTCGGCCAATGTGGAAATGGAAAGAAAACGTGGTCTCTTTGTTGTATCTAGGGCACAAGAATGAAATAACAGAAAGTGACTGCAAGGTTTCAGTGGAAACAAAACAGATGGCAACTTGAAAAATAGTGGGAAATTGGGACCAGTGGTTAGAGTAATGGCTATGTTGCTGAACTCCCATGTAGTCGACCGTGGTTAGAGTCCCGGACCCGGTGGCTTAAACTCACACCGGGCGAGTGTGCGTGCATGCCCAAGATCCCTAGAGGAGAATGGAGGAGAAGGGGTTGCGGTGTGGCCATCCCCCCTGGGGAGTGATTTCTCGCTTTCTATCTCTCTGTCTCTGTCTTTCTGGCGAGCACATGCACACTCTAGCAAAAACTTCTCCCCTCCCCCCCCAAAAAAATTAGTGGGAAATTAAGAAGGAATAACAAAAATTGTGGAGTAGAAAAATGCCACCTTTAGGTTCTGATACATGAACTTTTAGGTTTTAGTAATTTAAATGAACTTTCTTGTAGACAACTAAAGCTACACAACTTCAAGAAGATATGATACCAAGCTAAAAGCAGACAAAATAAAGTAGTAAAGTGCTCTTTCTGAGTAGATCAATTCCTTAAAGCAGAAAAGATAAGGAATTCTGTAAACATGCTTAGGTGTAACCAACTCTCACGGCAGAGAGTAATCAGAGAATAGCAGTCAGAGAATTAAGGTCAGGAAAGTCATATATCATGGACGTCAGGAGTGGAATACAATGTCAAATGCCCAGAAAAAAAAATAGTTGGCTTCCAAATAACAGACCATAAATGTGATGTCAGTTTCCATTTTTGAAGATTTTATTCTGTTTCCTGTACTAAATACAACAAATTTACTAACTATGTTGCATATATATATAAAAGAATTAAGCCCATCTAATAATTTCTTGGATAATAAGGCTATCACCACAATAGTTGATATGGATTTTACATTGTACGTCTGTGTAAGCAATCAAATTCTCATGGATCCTGATAAAGTAATGAATTTTCTCTTTACTAAATAATTAAAAATTTTGATGTTGGGACCCACAGTTGGTGTAATGGCTATGTCGCTGGACTCCCATGTAGTTGACCGCAGTTCAAGTCCCAGATCCGGTGGCTTAAACTCACACCAGATGTGTGTGTGTGCATGTCCATGATCCCTAGAGGAGAATGGAAGAGAAGGGATTGTGGCGTGGCCATATCCCCCTGGGGGGTGATTTCTTGCTTTCTGTCTCTCTGTCTCTGTCTTTCTGGTGAGCGCACGTGCCCTATAGCAACAAAACAAAACAAAACAAAAAAAGAATAAAAGCATAAACCTCTCCAAAAAATTTATTTTTGATGTTACAATCCTAGGAATTTATAATGTAATTAATGATCGTAAATATGAGAGCTATAACTTCAGATAATTTGTTCTGCTGAGGTGATCATATGGAGTATCTCATGTATTTTAGCTTCTGCTAAGGCAGTTTTGACTACCATTTATATCTGTATGGAAATGAAATGTGAGTGTATGTGTGTGTTAGACTATAAAATGGAATATGTTAATATTGCTCTTATGTGTTAAAAGGTCTTGAGGATAAACAGTTGAGATTCCTTCCTAGTTGTTACTCAAAGAATGTTTGTTTTACATTAATTTTTTTGATGTGTATGCTTTTCTGTGTGTGTGTCTTTTGATGGGGAGGGGACTCTTCTTAAGGTTTCCGAGAACTGTGTTGCCGTAAATAGTAATTCAGACGTACACGGACTCAAACTTCATTTGAGAACATCAAAGACCATATCAGGAAGCCAAGTGATGTCAGATTATTATTCAGCATACTAAATAAACACCCATTGTAAAGTACAGTACATTAACTGGAATTGCTGCTTCAATGAAAACAGAATGGGAAAGTTAATGAATATCACTGTCTTCAGTATGGAAAATAGTCTAAACACAAGACTGGAATAAAACTTGTTTCTAGTCAGATTGAATTAAGGGTAGATATATGCTCCCAGATATAAGTTATACAATTATGGGGCAAGCCCAGTTACATGCTTCTGAATTTATTAGCTGGTAAATGTCAATCTTCTACTCTTCTTAAAAATAGATTACGGGAAGTTAGACCACAGCCTACTAAGGAAGGAGAGCTTTACATGCAATATTATTTTTCATTTACTTTCTACACTATAGAAGAATAGTACTAATTCTTAATCTGAAGTTATGAATTCTATATGACAGTTATTTACATTCTTTGTTATACACTGAAATTGATTATTTTTCCTTTGTAAATTAAAGATAAGACAGTTAAACGGAAACAATTTTTCTTTCCGGAAGACTGAGAATATTTTTTATCACGTTAAAAAGAATGCGTATTTAAAATCTTCAAAAAATAAGAGTGATTTCAAATGCTTTTTATTCAGATTTTATTGCTACTAATATTTCAATTTTTATTTATCCTGTCCATAATAAAAGTAGCAATATTTATTTCTAAATTGATGTCTTGCTGCTAGAAATGCACATTGATACAGCTAGTTTCTAAAGCAAATTGGTAATATATCAAGGGCCTTAATAATATTAATTCTCTTGACCCAAGAAATCTAATTTGATAGAATTAGAAGAAAATAATCTTCGAGGATTAATTTTAAGGAAATAATCCTCAACATGCAAAATGCCTTAAGTGCAGATGTTTATTACAGCTTAAACTCCAGAAATAGCATAAATTACCAACAATAAGAATTATTAAGAAAACTGGTAAATGTAGACTTGATGAATTAGTCTTTACTCTTTTGGGTAAGATCAGATATAAATGTAGACTTGATGGAATTGTATCAGTCATTAATTACTGTGAACTTGAATGCTAGGCAATAGGTTACAGATGCTATGATTTCACAACATTAAATTATAAAACAATATAAACCAGCACCAAAATGGTGTCCCAATGGATATTTCTTGAGTAAATGAATAAATGTGTGAGTTACTGAATGAACAAATTTTATCAGTCATGTCTGGCATGTTATTATTTTCCTAAGCCTCTCCTGCTCCAGTAAAGGTAGAGTTAGAATAAATAAGCACAGTTGCTTCGAAACAAATGGAACAACTACGAAAATGACACTCACATAAAAATAGAAAAGAATAGTCAAACACATGATATACAAATACATACATTTCTTTAGGCTTCAATAAAATTTTGGAATAATTTTCATTGCAACATAGAATTTTTATCATCAGTTAGGAAGTACTGTATACACTCCATAGTCAACAAAGAAAAGGCTTTTATCAATCACAATAGTAATAAAATGATAAATTATTAGTGATATCTTTTTTAATTTCCAGGATATTTTCAAAATATGTTTCTCACATATTTTTTACAGTTATATAAGATAACTGGCAAAATACTTTTTCTTTACATATGAAACATCATAATAAACTGAAATATTTCCACTGAAGTCATTCCAGGGTTACCACTGAACCATGAGGTCTCTAAACACTAGGTAGATAGTCCCATTGGGCTCATTAATATAAAATGGATAGTGTCCCCCTTGCAGAAAGTACTCTATCAATGACTTTTGCACTCTTTAGGTTATTTTTTCTTTAGTTGTCTGTATCTGTTCAAAGTCCTGATGCTTGCTGGATGATACTTGTATTGTCCTGCTGTGAATAACACCTTGTCCAACTGATTTTCACTCTTCTTTGAGAAACATGAACACATTTGGAAAACTGTCAAGTAGTTAGTCTAGGGATTCAAACAATGCCTGAATATTCTAGATCCTCTTAATATTGTATCTGAGTGAAAATTGACATGATGCAGTTTCTGTCAGTGGTCATTTTTGCTTTTTGGCATATCAATAATCTCAAAGCAATCTCAAAAATGTATGCCTATGACTAACTTAAAGTTTCCCTTTCTTTTGGAAATATAATTAGAGTGATCATATAATTTTTCAACCAAGCCAGAATACTTATGAGAGTAGAATAAGAAACTATTAATAACTATTCAAGGACAACAAACATAAACTAGGAATGTCCCAAGCAAACAGAACATGATCTTATTAATATAGTAGTCAATATGATTATCTTTATAGAAACATTATCAGCTTTATTGTTTAAAAACTTTTGGGGAGACAGCAGATAGCACACAGGTTAAGATAACTGAATCCTACATGGCTGACTGCATGGTTTGAGTCTCGGACCTGAAGCTTGAAAAACAGGCCCAATGTGTGGGTGCCCATGCTGAAAATCCTGAGTGGGGAATGGAGGAAAAGGGATTGCCATATGGCCACCCACCCAGGGGGTACTTTTTCACTTTCTCTTTCTCTCTTTCTCTGGTGACCACATACCTTGTGTCTCCAAGAACAAAGAAAAAAAAAAAAAAAAAGCTTTTTGGTTATGCTTATTGATCTACATTAAAAAATGAAAACTTAAAGACCTATCATTTTCTAAGCATCTCTCTGACAGAATTACTTGTTATTATTGGTTGTTATTTTTGTTGTTATATTTATGTAGGATGCTCTATGATTGTATACCGAAGTCCGTTTACTAGTTAATAAAATTGTTCAAATTATGACAATAAGGCTCATAGAAATCAAAGAAAATGTACTAGAGCTCATCTAGTGACACTTTCTTATTTTACAGAAATGAAAACTAGCATCTAAGATGGCTAAGTAAATTGGCCAGTGCTCTACAGTTAGTTTATTGCAAAGCTAGAGATACATTATAGGTGTCCAGGTCAAAGTTAACACCTATCAAATCTAGCACACTACTTCAATTACTTCATATGGGTTTCTTTCCTTTTAAAATGATTTTTGGGATAATGGTTTATGAGTGGAACAAAGTAACTTGTAACAGCCCAACATTACAATTGAAAACTCTAGAAAAGTTATACATAATTTCTTTAAAAATCTGTTAAAAGCATCGGAGTGCTGCTGAAGCAACTAGGACAAGAAGGGGAAAAGTTTACAGAAAAGGGAAACTGTAAAAAGGTGAACTTATTTTCTATAGCCATTTCCCTTTGGGGGCATTTGTTGATTCTAGGCATAGGGTGAAAAGCTGTGATTGTAGGTTTTGTCTAGATAGAGGGCCACTGATAAGGCCCAGAGAAACAGGTAGTCTTATAAGACTAGAGAGATGAGGTCAAAAACTTGAGCGTTTAAGATCAGAGAACAAAGGAAAAGGGAATTGGACCTGATACACATCTGGTATCCTCCTCAAAACCAGGAGGAGATTGTGCTGAATTCCAAAGCTACAAAGCACAGGAGCCTATGAATCTAAGCAGAGCCTTTAAAAACCAGAGGGGGCTGGGGAAGGGCAGCAAATCGTGTGGATGTTAAGGCTCTGAATTCCCACATAGCCAACTGCAGTTCTGTTCCCAGACCCAGTGCCTTGAAATTCACGTCGGGTGCATGTGCGTGTGTGCCTAAATCCTGAGAGTAGAATGATGGAGGAAAAGGGTTTGTGACATGGCCATCTCCCCTGGGGAAGGGGGGAGAGAGTGACTTCTCTTTCCCTCTCTCTCTCCTTCTCTCTGGCAAACACATGTGCCCTGTGACAAAAATCTTTAAAAAAAAGAAAAAAAGAGTCTTTTTTTTTTTTTTAAGTTTTACTGAGGAAAGAGTATTGAGTATAGGAGTGCACAAAAAGGGGTTCTGGTCAACATACCAGCTACTAAAATTAAAATCATGGCTGTTTATACCCTAAGAACAAGGGTGAAAGAGATTTAGTCTGAGCTTTACTAAACCTCTTATCATACTTAGCTCATCCCAGGGTTTGACTGAATTAAGATGTTAAGCCTCTTCTGTTGCATAGTTGAGGAAAGGATGACCCTTTCTGAAAAAAGTTGGCATTTCTATTTTCCTGACCCGGGGGACAGTCAAATAGGTTTCCTGAGGGAAGGAGTGAGAGACGGGACGAACAACGCAGTGTTACAACACGGAGACAACACAGTGTTACAACTCTTCAGGGTCGTCTAGAGACGACGCAGTGTCACAGCTCTTCGGGGTCTTCTGGAGATGACATGGTGTCACGGGTCTTCAGGGTCGTCTGGAGATGATGCGGTGTTACAACTCTTCAGGCTCTTCAGGGTCGTCTGGAGATTGTGGGCCAGGGATCGTGGTTATATACATGCTGGTGGGCTGTGATTGGTTGTAAAAGGTGGGTTATGATTGGTTGCTTTGTGGACCAATCATGAGGTGCCAGATATGCAAATCTGAGGGATTCTAGTGACCAATAAGAGTATGCTTTTGAAGGTGAGGTTTTTGAAGGGGAGCCAATCATGGCTTTTGGCATTGTGTAATTGTTTGCTCTCTGAGAAACCGGCGATATTGGCTGGTGTGCAGCCTCCCACACCCTATGATTATTTTAATATAATCTACCAGTTAGTAAAAAAGTAATCAATCATGTCAAGAGAGAAAATCATACAATAAAAATAAATGTATTCAATTATTTTTTTAAAGTGGCAAAACAACATGATTTATATACTTGATTAAGCAAAAATTTCACAATAAACTATTTATGATAGAAATAGAGAAAAAGACATATAAAAAGATAGAAAATGGATATTTTTTATATAAAAATAAGAACCATAAAATATAATTCAATAGAAATTCGAGTCAGACATATATTCATAGATATGTATATATCAGCAGAGCTTGCTATTGAAAGTAGTTAGATTATTTAAGAAATTTTGTGAATCAATAAAATGTGGGAGAGAAAAGGAATGGAAAACAACTGTGGACACCTGAGATAGTGTGGGAGAAGCGTGGGAATAGCAGAGGGTGAGAAATAGGGGGAAAAATATATATGTGTGTGTAATATATATATATATATATATATATATATATATATGAAACTAGAAATGGAAAATTATTGACAATAACATGTATGATTAAGCTACTATGCAGCATCTTCTGGATTGGAGATTATGTTCTGTATGTTGTGACAATGCTCAGTGAATAAATGTAAATTAATTAATTAATTAAAATAGAATAAAATAAAAAAAGAAAATACAATATGTGAAAAATACAATTGAAATTAAGTATTCAAAAGGTAGACCTAATAACAGATTAATCACAGCAGAAGTTGGCATTAGTGACTTGGTAGGTAGATGAAGAGAAAATATCCAAACTAGGGACCTGCAGTTGGCATAATGGCTATGTTGCTGGACTCCCATGTAGTCGACCACGGTTTGAGTCTCGAATCTGGTGGCTTAAACTTGCACCAGGTGCATGTACATGTGTGCCCAAGATCCTGAGAGGAGAATAGAGAAGGTATTGTGGCGTGGCCATTGCCCCTGGGGGGTGATTTCTCGCTTTCTGTCTCTCTGTCTCTCTGTCTCTGGTGAGCACATGCACCTTATAGCAAAAACCTCTCCAAAAGAAAGAGAAAGAAAGAAAGAAAGAAAGACAGTTTCCAAACTAAAGCATAAAGAGAAATAAACATGTGAAAAATTAAAGATTTAGAGATATGTAGGACACAGTGAAAAATACGTAATACATTACAAACTGGAGATCCAGAAGGATAAGGAGAATGGGGAATAAACATTATCTGAAGAAACAATAGCTGAGACTTTTAAAATTTTAAGTTATTCTTTAATTATTATTTGAAATAGCCGTTAACATCAGTCCATGTGTATGTGATAAAAAGCACATAGCAGAAGATTGACTAACCATCCAGGAATGCTAAACAATTCATATTATGCCTTCTTTTTAGAACAGTACTTCTTCCTCCTGAAATCGTTACTTGTGAAAACTTCTTCATCAGATTATCTTTGCCTAAGTGACAATATGTGGTAATGCAGTTCACCACCACCTAACTCTAGACCCACATGTGTAAAGGATATACCTAGTGGTGGAATTTTAAAGTTCTAAGCAATTTCCCTTCCCTCTCATGATACTCAAAATTTTCCCCATCAAAGTCACTTCTGTGAGTTAAAGCATTGTTTCTGAAGGCACTTGTTAAGAAGGCAACAAGAATAAGAAATTAATCTCTCGACATCCAAAAGGTCTTAACCAGTTTGGCAATTATATTCTTTTGTGTTTTGAGTGAATTTATTTATTTATTTAATGACAGAGAGACACACACAGAGGAAGACAAGCATTCTTAACAGGGTCTCATGCTGCTGTCTCCCCCCAACCCCTTTAGCCAGTCAGGATCACAGGCACATGTGCCTGGACCCAGTGTGCACAGGTCAGCCCCGTCCTTCCATATGGCTTCCAGCTTTGTAGAGAGCTGTGCTACCACTGCTCCAGAGCAGCTGAACTATGATTGTATTCCTTTCTGCTTTTATAGCACAATGTGTTCATCCTCTACCCTTCTCCACTCTGTAGTGTGTATGCAGTGTTCAGAGATTGCAGCAACTGGCTTCTATAACCAAAGTCCTCCACAGAATGGCACCAACTATAAGCAGCCTTATTTCCCACAAACTCCAAACGTACTCTGCAATATGCCAGACCCATGTCTTTATATGTTCCATCTTTCAGTTATAGTGCTCCTGTTAGCCCTCCGCACCTGCCAAAACCCATGAATTTGTCTCAATTACCACTTTTTCATGAAGTTTTTCCTTATCTTATTGCCTAAATGTAATTTTTCCTTTCTGCATTCTCCTCAAGAAGAAATATGGTGGATGGAAAAGCATGATCTCTGGAATTGCATAGAACTTGGTTGGAACCAATTGTGTGACTGATAAGTGCTGTTATAGCCAAAGCACAGGGTGCCCAGGAGTGCCCAGCACACCCTTGGGTGGAGACAAGGATCAGGGAAGGTTTCCTGGAGGAAGTAACATTTAAATTGATGAATTTAGATCAAGTGAGGCCTGCCAAGCAAAGGAGGGAGAGGATATACTGGATCGTCGGAAAAGTCATGGCTTATTTTTCTACACAAAAATGCATCTTGACTTTTCTGACAACTCCATACATCCATATGTTAATTTCTATAGTACATGTTTAAGGTGTTTGCTGTGTACAAAGCAAGCTATCCCAGTAATTGAGTGAAGGATGTAGACATATATAAGAAATCAGCTCAACTTTAAGAAGATTTGATCCAATAAAGAAGAAAAACATTGTGAGCCATGTGATAACTACTACGGAAATATTTACTTTAGGACAGTATCCCAAGAACTCAAAAACCAGAAGACTTATGTCTGTGTGAGATTCCACTGTCTTTTATTTATTTATTTTTTTAAGAAAAACATGAAAAAAGTAGAAGCATTTGAAAAACATAAGAGGATAACTGGCCGGGAGGAGAAAGCTTTCGGGGAATTTCCCCACTGCTCTCTCCATGCATTGGCACCTCTAGAAATCTCCCTTAGCTCCAATCTCACTATTATACCCTGAGCTCCTTCAGCCTTAGGGCTGTTGCTTGTTTCTGAGTCCTTTTTCTGTCTTTATTTGTTCTAGCTCACATCTTTGGAAGGATTGCTTTCATAGAAGTCTCTTCATTTGAAATGATCTGAGGGAAATTCTGAATTGTACTGAAAATCAGACATACATAATGGAAGTGATAGGTAACCTAAGTATTAAATAGTAGGTGCTTACTTAAACATTTCAATACTATTTCTTGAGAACATAGATCTTAAAGGTCATCTTGGTCGATGCTTATTTTTAAGTATAAAGTTTATACTTGGGACTGGGGAAGCAGATGTGGCCAAGAGTATAGAAAGGAAGGAGGGAAGAGAGGTGAGTAGGCATCCAACATAGAATTTCCCCTACTTCGTATTTTCTTCAGTGCTGGTGTTGAGTCTGATCTTGAACTGCTGATTTTAGACGATACTGAGAGAGAGAAAAGTAGGGAAAATATGGGCCTCTGATTGTCAGGCTTGCTCATCTGTGGCCAAAGCAATGGGTTAGCAACTACCCGATACTCTGGGGACGCTAAGCTCCATAATGCACAAAGCTGAAGATCCTGTCTGAGAGGAACAGACACACCCCCAAATTCCCTTACACTTTTCTCTTGTAGTTTCTGAGACCCATGTTTTTGAGCTGACCATTAGTCACTTAGCATTAGGTAAGAATTCTGTAGTCCCATGCATTTTCTAAAGCAACCTACTTTAGCTGGTTTTAAAACCTTGTCATGTCTTTCCTGGTCACAGCAGCTTGCAAAGCTGGTGACAACTTTTTGTCTCTATTTACATTTATCTATGTCCTCCGCTCTGTGGCAACTTCCTGTCACTCAGGATGCCTATTAAGTAATTTAGGCTATGATTAGCAAAGGTTCAGGATCCTGGCTCTTGTCCTGCCACTGAGAGAGGTCACTTCAGACCAGAGTCCATCTGGGAAGTCTTCCTGGTGGAAGACATGCAGACCCCCAAGAAACAGTGGAATAAAAACCTAGTCCCTGGGGGCTGGCAGGTGGTGTGATGGTTAAAGGTGCTGGATTCCCACATGGTCGACCACGGGTTTGAGTTCCAGACCTGGCGACTTGCTTTCTCGCTTTCCCTTTATCACTCTCTCTCTGTCTCTCCCTGGTCAAATTAAAAACAATAATAATAGCAAATGGAATTAATTAAATAAATATATATTTAATAAAAAACAAACAAACAAAAAACCCTTAGCCTCTGGAAACTACAGGGAGGGGTAAATTCATGTCCAAATTCTCTCCAATAGAAACCTGAAGTTCTGAGAGCATCTCCTGATCCCAGGAACCTCTGGCAGCCTTTGGAATCAGAAAATAGTGCTAGGAGCAAAAGTTGTCCTGAAATGACTGAATGAAAGCACTCACGTGTCCTCCCTGATCCCTGTTCTGCTTCAAGCCAGCAATGGACAACCCGTCCTTGCTTCAGACCCTCTAATGGTTTAATGTGTGTTTCTTTTTCCATGGATTTGATAAAATCTGAAAACCTTACATAATGTATGCCAAGCACATTTGGATTCATTTGCATATAAATCATCACAGATGACGCTTTATAAAGATTTCTAAGATGCCTCTTAATAAGCATTTTCAAGCCTCTTTTATTTTTCTGTAAACATTCTCTTTAATCTCAAGCTCAGAAGGTTTGAATTTGGTTTGAAATGGCAAGCCCAGGAATTTTGAGCAGATTCTGACAGGCCCAAGCTCTCCCAGTCCTACTTTTCATCCGTCAGCGATTGACTCAGAATCCCTCGGCCAGACGGATGAAGAGTCCCAGCTGTCAACTCATGTCTCCCACTGGTACTTTATACTCATTGGCTTTAAAAACAAGAGTGTTTTCATGTTTTAAATGCTCATTTACAAACCGTTTCTCGTCTCTTGAGTCTCTGCAATGTTCCCTCTGAGGCCCAATGCTCCCAGGGGAATTTTCTCTGTTTTAGGAATAAATAGGGAGGAGGGGAGTGGGAAGAACAACTCTTTTCTGATAAGCTGTCCCAGATGACAAGGCCTTCCCCTCAGACCCATCCACTTAGATCAATGAACATTTCACAGGCTAAACCAGTACCTTCACGAAAAGGCAAGACGTTCTATAGCCACACATACAAAAAGGTACACCATATTAAAAATGCTTTCCACAGATTTCAAGTAGAAAACAAAAAGACTATCCTACCTAATCTAATGCAACCCCACAGAAATGCCTTTCTCCTTCTCAATTGCTTTTAAACCAGTCATTCCTTTTGTTATTGTTTCCTTACGACTTTTCTAAAACACATTCCACCAACCCTGTCTTAAAACGGTGTCCTCATTAGTCCTGTATACTTTTTCTATATGTATATATTCTATATACAGAAACACAGATCAATAAGTATATAATTAGGAACTTTTCTCTTTAGCAACGTGTATATTTTAGTGCCCTGTGTGAGTATTTATCTGAATTCAAACAGACATGAGATTCAAATCGGTTTTTGTAGGGTACTGTTACATCGACCTTCTGTGATAGATCTTCCAGAGCCTTCTGCATGTGGTCCACAAATATATACTGAATGAATAAACGCAGCACTAAAATATACTGTTATCTAATTATTAAAGTATATTTAAAATACTAACAAAAATACATTCTTTTCAGGTCTCTGAGCAGGCTCAAACACAAATAGTAATAATAATAATAATAATAATTATAGTAAAATAATGATGATGATAATGTAACTAACACTTTATGGTAAAAAGTTCTTACATATACAGCCTATTTTCACATATAATCTCACTTTTCTTCTTGAGGTATTGGTCCCATTTATTTGCAGGCATCTTTTTTTATTTGTCCAGGCATCTTTTGTTACCATTTCACTGATATAAATGTGTGATTATTTCCTTCCACAATCTTCCTTTCAAAATACTGAAGAGAGTTGATTGAGTTCATTAATTTACTACACATTCTAATATATGATAAACTACATTTTGAATCCCTCCTGTCTTCTCACCTTAGTATATGATTAAAGTACAAGTCAAAGTGTTGTAATAAAGAGATACTCAGATAAATAGAGTGAGACAACATGTTAGAAGTCTATTTCTCTCTCAGATATGAGTTCAAAAAATGAGCAGATCACAGCTGGAGGCTCCAGTTCCTTCCCTGGATCTATAGCCCCCAGACTGCTGGGTCTGCTGTGCTATTTTCCATATATGGCTGTAACTCTGGGCCCAAGGCTGCTGCCCCAACTTCTTGCCCTTGACTGACAATCATTTTTAAGGTAAAAACCTTGAAAAGCCGACTTTTGTGAAACCCACGAGAACTTAGTCACTCAGTCAACCCTCAAAGAAGGATTACTGGGAGATGTAGTGTCTAGCTGGATTGCTGCGTGCCCTGCTGAGATTCATGAATGACTTGGTGGGAGGTTCTATTTCTAAAAATGAAGAAGGAGCAAATGAACAATGAAAGAAAAAGAAAAGTGTCTGCTACAGCTTGGCAGAGCCATATCTGGGTTTTGGTTGTAGGGGAATCGGGATGAGCAGAGAAGAGATCTGGAAAAGAAATTGTCCTAAGAGGAAGCCAAGAGTAAAATCCTAGCTCCATAGCATTTCCTCCATCATTGCAGTGAAGAAACAGTACTAGGATAACATGGAGTTGTCCCCATCTTTTCTAAAAGTTTTCGGAAGTTGATTCATCTTTTCTACCTTAGTCCCGATGCACATATATCAAAGTCTTCAGAGAGGAAAAGTGAAGCATTTTCAACAGGAAACAATTTTTTTTTTTTTAACCAAAGGTTGCAGACATGGTTAGAAAGGAGCAATGCAGTCATTTGAGTACAACTGTCCTTTGCCTGTGGACAAGGCAGTATCATGGAGGCAGTTTCAACAGTAATGCTGTCCTAAGTGGTGCTGGCCAGGGCAGGGTACGTGACATCAGAAAGCACTGGGTCAGAGAGGGCATTGGCAGGCATGAGGCACCAGTGCAGACTGGAAAGCCAATTTCATGAAAGAGAATCACGCGAGATAACTCAAAAAATGACACTGTAAGCACAGCTCCAATTGCCAGAACCATTGTGTGTTGGAAGGAAGATGGTTGCTTGGAGGAAATCCTCCCAAGAGAAAATTGAGTTCAGTTCTGAATGAGAGTATAAAGTTAGTGTGATGTCATTGGCAAAGTTCATTCTTTTTACTCTAAAAAAACACTTCTCTTTGCATCTCCACCTCCCCCCACCACAAAGTGTTGATATGTGGTATAGCTTCTACTTACATTATGCCTAAGCATTAGTTTTATAAATTCAATGCTTTATACTGATTAGATAAAGAAAGGTTATAGTAAAAAACCCTTTACTCAAAGGACTATTTATATTATATAATAGGCAAAGCATATAATAATCTATAAGGCAAATCTTAAAATTCATTTATTATCTGATTTTCTCTAAATTAAAAATATAGAACTCAGACCAACCAGTGGTGTGGTGGTTAGATAGCTGGATCTCATATGGCTATCTATGTGTTTGAGTCCTGGACTAAAGAGCTTGAAATACACACTAGGGGGGCATATATGTACATTTCCAGAGTCCCAAAGGAGAATGGAGGATAAGACATTTCGAGTGACCATCTCTCTGTGGGGTACTTTCTCACTTTCCCTCTCTGTCTCTGTCTTTGTTTCTCCATAAAGCACACATGCCCTATAGCAAAATTACAAAAAAAAAAAAAAAAAGAAAAAAGAAAAGAAAGTACATGAAACTCAAAATTGTCCTCTTCTAAGATTATTAAGAAAGCCAAACAATATGAAAGCTACTTCCTCTCTTTATATAAAAGACTCATCGTTTTTTGCCTCTCAGTACACAGTAACCCTATCTTCAAAGTGACAAAAGATGCATCTTTATGTAAATGCTTTGAACTGCATGTAGTACAGACTTCCACATAAGAGTCAAGTTAAAATTCATTCCACGTGTCCTGAAAATATAGTATTCTACCAGATGAGTTTGGGTGGATACAGAACGGTTCAGCACATTTGATTTTCCATTGACTTGATGTTTACGTTGGGTGTTCAATTGTTTTAAAGCATGACTAAAGCGTGTAAAAATGCTATAGGAATTCATGGGTCCAGAAGAATTCCCTGCTCAGCTGAATCCCCTGTGCCACATCTGTATGTATTTTCTAGACCTATTATCTTTTCCCCCAAACCTTTTGAGCATTTTAGGATTGCAGCGCTTGAAGAAAGTGGTCATCATAAATGGCAATTTTCTATTTAAAAGCCTTTCAGCAAACAGGCTTTGTTCTCTCCCATCGAGGTGCAGGATTCATCAAAAATTTCAAGAGAAATAAAGTGAAGAAGAAAGGGTGATTTTCTAAAGGGCAATGAGATATCTCAAGGATATATTAGTTGACTTTTATATTTTTATCCCTCTCCCTTAAAGCCAAGGAAGATTTTTAAATCTTGACAGTATCCTGGTGGGGGTGGTAGAAAGGAATAAGGTTGGCAAAGTGGGATAGAATCTTAGAAGTAATTGGCTTTACTTATGATTTAACTCGGAGGAAAAATGCTGCAGGAGGCTCAAGTTTTTATTGCCATTTTTTATTATTTTTATTTGGTATTGGCTTTACCCTTAAAATGTCTAGCCTCCTTCACTTGACATGATCTTCTCCAGCAAGCAATTGAACACCGCTGATCACGTGGTCAGTCTTGGATAAGACTCAGTATTAACTGAGATTTTTATTTCCTTCTCCCTTCTACCACCCCCTAAGACTATGATGTTCTCACATTATAATTTCAAGATTTCTTCCTTTTTCCCTTTTTTATGCTGGCAAAACCTGCTTTTCACTTGTATTAAAACTGTCAAAACTGCCCAAAGGGAAAAAGTATATGTTTTCCCCTTGGTACTGAAAAGAGCGAAGAAGCATATTTTGGCAGTTTCAGTGTAGGTGTGAAATTTTTCACACAGCTCTACTAGGGAGGTACACAAGTCTGGCCCTGTTGAAGCATCTGATATTTCATGGATGGCAATTTCTTTAAAAGGTATGGCCTACGGCTAAATTAAAAGATGGGGATTTAGGCTAGAAATGATAGCATCCCGTTGAAACAATTGTCAATTATGTGAAAGATTCTGTTGCATATTTAGAAAACAAATGGCACCCCTTTAAATTTTCCCTATGGCAAGTTTTATTGTAAAGTAAAGATTTGGAGTTATACATTAAAAATATATTTTAGTTTACAGAACCCACAACATAACAATGCAAAAATATATTAGACTACGGGGTATTGATTTCGCATGAAAGCATATCAGTTAGTAAAATGCAGAAACCAATAAAGCATCACCATGGCTGAGTAGCAGATCTCTAGATGCAATTTATTTGTACATTTAAACCAGTTACTAGCTTTGCTGCATTTAAAAAGGCATGGCATATATTCTTTCAAGTTTTTTTTTTAATTCAATCAAATCAATGACATTGATTTCATATTCCATATTAAACAAGTCTTCCATTACATTTGACACATTTTGATGACTATCATGCACGTCACAAAAGTGAGCTGAATTCTCCAGATTGTTTTCCCTAAAGATTTGTCTGCCCAAACAAAAATATAATTATTGATTCTATTTTACACACAATTTATAGGCTGGTTCATTGCCGATTTTATCCCCCACAAGTTGTGTAATAATGACAATGAAAATTTATTGAAATAAAATGTGGACTGCTCATCCTTTGTCATAGTTTTAGGTCAGGTCAATAATTAATCAGATTCGCAGAAAAGAACATTGTAATTTTTAAATGAAGAAAGATTTATATAGCTAATCCTTTACACTTAAATATCAAGGATCCCTCAGTACAATAAAGTTTCATTTTAATGGATTTAGAATCCCTAAAATCTCATGATGCATACGTGAACCCTTATATCTATTTCCAGGAGAAAGTATCTTGATATGCTCTGTGTTCACATTTCCTTTTGGTTCCTGCTTATTCGGTTACGTTGAAGCTTTTCCATTTGATATGTGTCCATATCACTTATTTTTATTGTAGAATACATTTAAAAGCTATGGAGAACCTTCTCTAATGAAGGAATGCTCCCTAATTTATCACTCAGTCTTTATTTAAACATGTTTTCTCTTTTAAGGAAAGACAATTGTATTTTGTATTCACTCAAATTTAAAAGTGGATTCTTATGATAAAATGAAGTCCTTTCCTTATAAGTTTTACTTAAAATAATTCTGTCTCTGGAGCCACTAAGAATAAATCCACCCCTTATCATTGTAATTCAGATATTTATTGATGTTCATTCCTACTTCCCTTTACCCTTCATTTCTCCAGGTTTAAAGCCCTCTGATCCTTTAAGTGTGTTGACTTCAAGTCTATAAACATTCATTAACTCATGTTTTTGATATTCATCCATTTTTCTGTATTTTTACCTTAATAGTATTTTCCTTGTTGTCATGTGCTGTTTTCGTAAGGAGTTTTGAACGTTTATTCTGATCAAGAAACCAGAAAAAATGTGGCCTTGAATTCTGACATTTGCATGAATCACAATTTAAGCTTCCAGAACACTGTGTATGTAGATCCTCTCTTCATTGTGCATCTCAGCATTCACCCCATACAACCATCAAACCAACAGTCTAAGAACCAGGCAGGGAATTTCTCAAATGCTCCAAATAGCTGCACATCACTACAGATTATGACTGCTTGGATTTAGGGAACATTTTTTTTGGCTGGGGAAACATTCCAACGGGATAGATTAATCTATGTAAACCACATAGCTCAGCTGAAACTGCTGTTCGGCATTCTAAATTGCCAGCTCCATCTCCTTTCTGCACAAAAATGCACATTTCTTCCTATAATAAAGATATTTTATAATAGCAATAAGGCAACTCCAGGGTGTGTGGTTATCACGAGATAATCATACCCTAGAGGGATTACAGACACTTGGCTGTGCCTCATAACACCCCATGTGTGTGTTTATCTCATGATAACCACACTCGCTTTTGTATCTTATTGCCTAATTATCCTCTTCTGATGCAAAATACTAATTTTTTGTCTGAAACAATATGTGCAAGGATGCATTGCTAACAATCACAGGAGAACATTGACAAACAATGCTGCTATTACTCTAGATTTACTTCCCATAAGAAAATAGATACGCAAGAAGAAACTTCTCAGAGTGATACGTGAAAATTTCAGTCTGTCTTTGAGTAAGTTGCTTCTTAAAAAGACCACATGAAGATTTCTATTATACTCACGAATACTGTAAGATAAAAGACCCATATATCTTTTCCCTCTCTTATATTAAGATTTTTCAATTATTATTGAAAACTAAAGAATGAGTAGGAATTTTAAACCTGAAAAAATAAAGACACTAGCTTCATTTGCTTCCAAAAAGTTAATGGCAGAGATTGATTTTGATTTATTGAGTTATCTAATTTAAAAAGAGTATCTGTATGCCACATAGTCACTCTTCTACATATATTTCAACTGTCAACATTTATTTCAACTGTCAACCATTCAAGTTGAAAAATATATATATTAAATTTTGTACCTTACAGTAGCATGATTCATATAAGTCCATCAATCTTAAATCATTTCACTAATTTTTATGAAGAGAAATGATTGCCTATATAATGATCTCAATTTTGCATAGTAATATTTATTATTTTTATATTACATTATTATACAAAAATTAAAACCAATAGTGGTTACATGTACAGATTTCCTAAGAATCTGATCTCAGAAATAAACATTTTTGAGTTTTATTTTCTAAAATTTTATATGTAGATCTTTGAGTATATTTAAGACTGCAAAAATTATTAGGAACTATGTTGTATTTCATTAGTTCAATTAAGTGTAAATTATTCCAAGCCAAAAGAAATATTTTTTCAAAAAGGTAATGGTGTATTCTTGAAGATATATATATATATACATATATATATATGTGTGTGTGTGTACACACACAATATATACACACACATATATATACAATTTCAAAATATATATACTCAAAATAAACAGATATATATCCATGTATATATATAAATATATATTTAATATATAATACATAATATGCACATATATATACACATATCTACTAGAAACCATTTCAATGGCTTGAAAAATTATTCTTTTGTAAGTTCTAAATTATAAAGCTTAAACTTTTCCAGCAACTTGAACCCAAATAGCACCTGTATTTTTCATAAATACTACTTCGGTGCTCATTTCCACATACCATGACCATTACTTTTGAGGCCACTCCGTATATTTTCTTAACCTTACAAACTCAGTTTCCTCTTCCTGGATCTGACTTCATAAATATCACTGGGTCAAATTTGCTTCCATTCAGTAAACCTGTTCTTTCTGAACTGTCTGGTTATGGGCTGCAAGACGAGCTGTTGCTCTGTCCCTGGAGTCCTGTTCCAAGGGTACATTCTTGAACTCTGATCTTAGGGATGGATTATCCATCTGCATTTACTAACAGAGACTGCCCTAAATCTCAATCCATAAATGACAGGTAGATACAGCAACACTTATTAGAAACTTGAGGGCAGCATTAGACTGTTGTTAAGGACTAAATGGTGAAAAAAGGATACATTAGAAGTTACTACTCCATTAAGAGAGGAAAAATGGGACGTTTATTTAATTCTCAATTATTCCTGGGCAGGTAATTCATGAAAAAATACTATTTTCTTGTTTGTAGACACAGGTATATTTTCTTAGAACTGAAAAGCATCTCAGAGCTACTCATTCCAATCACCTCTTTATACAGCCAAGAAAATTTGACAACACCATCTATTCTATTTACTTGTCTTTCACTAAGAGCCAGAAAGAAACATCTTTTAAATCAATATACATAATTACCTATACCAGAGGTGGTGTGAGCCTGAAATTAAGCAAGCTTAGCTAAAGCAAACCTTTTAGGACTAATGCTATCTGTTATTCTATCCTTTCTTAGGATGTCATTGGGGAATAAGAAAGAGTAGTTGGAATAGGTGAAAATATTGGACAGCATTTCAAACATTTGAATATCCTACATTTTCATTTCACTTTTGGAGTAAATCTCCAAAATGTACTTGCAGAAGACTGTTAGAGTTTTTTTTTTTTTTTTTTTTTTTTTTTTTTTTTTTTTTTTTTATTAGATAGTAAGATATTAAAAGGGCCCCACCACTAAAAAATTACTAGATCCTAGACATGCTAGCACAAATATGCTTCAATGCATTGCTGAAATTACCTGAAAGAAAAATTTTTCTGAAACCAGTAAATACATAAATAAATAAAAAAAAAAAGTGAGCCGAAAGCAGAGTAAGAATGGCAAAATATAAGTGAAGAGAAAAGAAAATGCTGCCCCTAAGGTAAATGCTAATACCAGCCTTGGGATAAGAAATTATGCCTTATTCCTACACATTTTTTTTTCTTATGGCGAATTTAGTACAAAATTAATAACAAAAAATAATTTAAAATTACTTTGGAAACTGAAATATATAATTCAACTAGCATATAACATATACAGAAGAAAATAATATCATTTGGAGACAAAAAAAGTTACAAATGAAAGATAATTAAGGTACTACATAAAAAATTGTAGACTGCAGCAGAAGTGATAATTTACAAAAAGTATTTACTGCATTAAATTATCGTATTAGAAAAAAAAATACTGAAAAATAACAAACCGAGCATCAATTTAAATAATTAGGAAAAGGATAATAAACTTCAATTTTTAGATAAACTTAAAGTGATAGAAAAATAAAATAATAAAAATAAAATAAAAATTAATGAAAAATAAAATAAATATGCAAAAGAGATCTACCAATAAGTAGTTCTTTGAAGAGAACTCCACATAAAAATGGTTTTACAGGGGCCAGCAGGTGGTGTGGTGGTTAAGGGTGCTGGACTCCACATGGCTGACCTTGGTTCAAGTCCTGGGCCTGGCGGCTTGCTTTCTCACTTTCCATCTCTCTCTCTCTCCCGCTCACTCTGTCTCTCTCTGGTCAAATTAAAATAAATAAAGTTAAATAAAAAATTCTTTAAAAAAATGGTTTTACATAAAAGAAAAAGGTAGACTATGCAAAGTAATATTGTAAAGAAACATGAAAATACTGGTATATAGCTAGTTTCAAATACAGATAAAAAATATTATGAAAGTCTTAATGACAATAAGTTTGAAAACTTAGAAAAATAAACACTTTTTGAAAAGTAGCATTTATTATAAATTACTTGAAAATATATTGAAAAGTATATGTTTATTAAAAGTATTTGAAAACCAAGATTGGATAATATCGCCTGCAAATTTTATGAACTTTTCAAGGAACATGCATTTCAGATTTATATGGACTCTGTCAGAGGACCTAAAACTTGTGGGCAATGTTAAGTCATACTATAAGAAAAGTCCAGTATGACTCTGAAATCAAAACCAGATAATGGATATACAATGTAGGGAAAGGTTAAGTACATTTTATTCATGAATTTAAACACAAAATTTCTCAAAAACATGTACCAATAGGAGAAAAGAAAAAGAAACAAATATTAGCTTACATTTATTACAGGAATTTAAAGGTAACAATGACAGAAAATATTTAACTGTAATTTATCATATGGGCAGATCGAAGGAGGATATTCAAATTATTTTCTCACTAGATTAAATAAAAGCATTTGTTAAACTTCCATATTCATTCATATATGTCTATAAAAGAAACAAACACAGGTTCATCCCCATAGCCTAGTGGTTAAGGAAGCCAGATCTTACATGGTCAACCATGGTTCAAAGCCCAGCTCTGACAACTTGAAAAACACGCCAGGTACATGTGCATGTCCATGTGCATGTGTTCCCTGAGTCCTGACAGGATGAAGAAAGGGAGGAGAAAGGATGGCAGCATGATTGTGCCTACTGGAGAGTGCTTTCTCCCTCTGCTTCTCTGTTTCTCTATTATTCTCTGGCAGTTAAATAAGTAAATAAATGAAGAAACAAACACAAAATTTTATAGCAAATTAGGACATGCAGGTAATATTCTATAACTAATAAAGAATATCCAGAGACATGTAGTTAGACTCATAACTGTTAATATCAGAAAGGATGTCCATTAACACTGGTTGTCACCAACATTTCTTAGACTTCCTAGTCTATATAGTAAAAAGAGAAAATAAGTGAGAAGATTTGGAAAAAATATTATTTGTTGACAAAACATTTCTCAATATAGACATTTACAAACAATTGAGAACAATTTTTGGAAAATCAAGTAGATCAGTAAGGTTACTAAATATATAAGATCAGTATGCAAAAGAATTACATTTGTACAGAACAGTAAAAAATAATTAGAAAAAATAAAGTTATAATAAATAAAGTTATAATAAATAAAGTTATAATAAATAAAGTTACAATAACAACAAAGAAATGATTCCTAGAAATCAATCAAGGGGTCAGAGGGAGTGTGGTAGTTAAGGCGCTGGACTCTCACATGGCCAAACACGGTTCTAGTACAGGACCTGGTGGCTTGCTTTTTTTCTCCCTACCCCTTTCTCTCACTCTGTCTCTCTCTGGTTAAATTAAAAAATAATAATAACAAAGTTAAATGAATAATTCTTTTTTAAAAAATACAAAAATAAATCAATCTAATAAAAATGTGTATGCAAGATTTATGAAAAATATATACAGAAAGACAATAAAGAAAATTTTAATAAAGTATAACACCATATTCACAGATTTCAGAAGATTCAGAATCACTGGAAAGTTTCAATGTAATTTTTATTTAAACCTCAATGTGGATTTTTAAACAAATTTGACACATTCTGAAATGTATAGGAAACAGTTAAAGGTATAGGAAAGGCCTAAGAAAAGTCAAGCTATTCCGGAAGAAGAACATAGGGAGCTTGCTGTGCCAGATGTCAAAATTCACCATAAAGCTACAGCTTAAGACAATATGATATTGGAGTAAGGAAGGACCAATAGAGAAATGGAACAGCAAAGAATAACCATCAAAATCATCTATGAAATATTGATATATGTCAAAGATGGTGTTACAGATCTTAGAAAATATGATATAGGATGATGCTACAATGATTTTTTTATGAAGATTTTTGCTATAGGGTATGCGTGCTCACCAGGGAGAGACAGAGAGACAAAAAAAATGAGAAATCACCCTCAGGGAGGAGAGCCACAATGAATTCTCTTCTCCTTCATTCTCCTCTTGAGTTTTGGGCGTGCATGCACACACACCCAGCGTGAGTTTCTAGCTGCCAGGTTCAGGGCTTGAACCACGGTTGACTATGTGGGAGTCCAGCAATGTAACCATTATGCCATCTACTTTTCTCATGCTGCAATAATGATTAATCTGTATAGAAAAAAATCAGTTTTTAGCCTTATTACTATAACATACAAAAATTAATGAAATAAATTCAAGATCAGAATTAAATGTGCATGTCAAACTTAAAACAGATTTTGGGTTAGACAATTATCTTTAGGAAATCAGAATCAGAAAGTTTTTTTCAGCAAGACACACACAACACACAGAATAAAGAATAAATGTTGATAAATATGATTTTGGAATGTTAAATATATGTTTATTAAAATATCATAAAAAGGTAAAGATAGGGAACCAGCAGCTGGCATATGGCTATGTCGCTGGACTCCCACGTAGTCGACCACGGTTCACGTCCTGGACCTGGTGGCTTAAAACTCACGCCGGGTGCGTGTGCGTGCATGCCCAAGATCCCGAGAGGAGAATGGAGGAGAAGGGATTGCGGCGTGACCATCCCCTCTGGGGGGTGATTTCTCGCTTTCTGTCTCTATGTCTCTCTCTGTCTGGAGAGCGCACACACCCTATAGCGAAAAACCTCTCCAAAAAAAAAAAGGTAAAAGATAAACCACAATGAATTGGGAGAATTAAGATTAATCCAGAATGATTAGTATCAGAATATAAAAACAACTGTTACAAATTAATAAAAGAAAAATAAAAAAGAATAAGAAAAAGATTCCCCAAACTTGTATATATGGTCTAATCATGAGAACAATATTAGAAAATTTCCACTAGAAAGACCTTAGTCAAAATATCTTTATCAATTCTCAAAACTGTCAAAGTCATCAAAAACAAAGAAATTTGAGAATCTGCAACAACCAATTAGAGGCTAAAGACCTGTAACTACAATACTATGTATAATGTGGTATCTTAAGATAGGATCTTGGAACAGAAAAGAGAAATTAGGTTAACACTAAGAAAATCTAAATAAATTATGAATTTTATTGAATAATAATGTTATCAAAATTGATTCAATTGTAACAAATGTAGCATACTAAGATGTTAAAAATTTTTTGAAAAGCCTGGAATTTGTACTCTCTCCAGTTTTTCTGTTTATCTGAAACTTTTTAAAGAAATGCATGTGTGTGTGTGTGTGTGTGTGTGTGTAAGTGCACATTTTAGAGTATACGAAACACAAATAAATCAAAATACATCAAAAGATTTCAGCTTTTTGGTAATGGAGATATACCTTTTAAAATGACAATAAAGGCCAGCCTGTGGCATGGTGGTTAAGGCACTTAAATCCCACATGGCCAACTGTGTGGTTTGAGTCCCAGACCCAGTAGCTGGAGAAACATGCCAGGTGCATGTTCGTGTCCCCCTAAAATCCCAAAAATAGAATGGAGAAGGGTATATCCATTTCCTGGGGAGTGGATTTCTAACTGTCTCTCTCTCTCTCTCTGTCTCTCCTGTGAGCACATGTGTCCTATAGCAAATGAAAAAAAAAAAAATCAGAGTAAAATCCTACACCTACTACACAAGGTAAACATGTTCTGATGACAGCACATAATGTGGAGGTGATAGACAAATGAAAACTCCTATAGTGTGCTATTGAGATTGTAAATTAATATAATCACTGTAAAAAAACAGTTTGGCACTATCCCATAAATTTGAATATCCCACCCTCTATCACAAGTAAACTCTTGCATGTATATGCACCAAAAGACATGAACACAATATGCATAGCAATATATTTTATAAATCCCAAAACTAGAACTATGTATACAAACAGAAGAAGTGGTAAATAAATTGAGGTACACTCACATAGAATATCGCAAAGCAAATAACCTGCAACTTGTACTACATGGGTGAATTTGGATAAGACTTGAAACAGGAAATCACAAGTTGGCTATGTACAATATGATAGTATTTTTAAAACTCAGAAGGAAATTAATATAAGCTGCGGTTCTTTAGAGATGCACACACGTGGCATAACATCAGAAAGAGGAAGGGTTGAGAACACAATGCTTTGTAAGGCTGATCCACATGAGAAGGTTCCAGGTTTGCATTCAGAGACCTTCCTAAACATGTCAGGCGTGCACATGCTTATGCTTCAGGACTGGCTGGAGCTGGGGGTGGATAGATAGGTGTGGGGACCCTGCTAAAGGCACTTCCCGGTTTTTCTCTCTCTGTCTCCTTTGCTCATGGAAGAAAGGAAAAAAGTCAAAGAAATGAATTGTGGTTTTCTGTGGGAGGGAGCAAAGGGTAGGATGGGGAAGAAGCACATGAGTAGGTGCAAACAAAAACAACGAAATTTGGAAACAGTAACAACCAATAAGAGGCTAAAGACATGTAACTACAATACTATGTATAATGTGGTGTCTTAAGATAGGACCTTGAAACAGAAAAGAGAAATTAGGTTAACACTAATTGGCGGTGAGCATCAGGGTATTTGTTTCACTATTGTCTTGCATAATATTAATGTATTCTCACATAAAACCAAATATATTGATAATCAAAGGATTTAAAACTGAAGGCTTAATGCCTGAGTGATTGGAAGAAAATTGGTAAAATTCATCAAAATGGGAGGATCAGTCTTTCAGGTTTGTTTCGGTCCCAGCCTGCCTCTGGCTCAGACCTTACGGTGTGCGGTGCCTCCTACCCTCTTCTGAACTGCTGTCTGTCTCCCATTATCTTTGTCCTTGTGAGCGTGCAGGTTTTTTAATTCTGATAGATTGTGTGTGGAGTAAAATTAAATTCATATGTCCAATTGACCATCATTTACTTGAAATTTTATACTCGAAAGTTAAGTCTAAATTATCACAGTCCCCTCTCAAAGTATTAGGGTTTTGGGATCCCAATCGTTTGATATTCTAGAAAAACATTTTCCTTATGTGTAAATTTTGGCTCTAGCACTTACTGTATTAAGCAGGATGATCTATTCCTTCCCCCTTAACTGACATTTTCTTATCTACAAAATGGGCTTTTTATTGTGCATCTCACAAACATATTCTAAGAATGAGGTGAAGTAAGAAAAATTCCTAGGTCATGCATCACACGTGCCCACCTTGCTGCTCCCTACCATGCAGAAAGCAGACAGGCTCCCACTGTTGGCTGTCACCTGGTAGTGTATCATGACTTTCCTGTGCAGCTTTCAAATGTCCTTCCCTAAGAGACATTACAGGGAGGATTTCTGTAAGGTCCTGTTTTGGTTGGAACGTTGGATTGAGTGATCATGGAGGTATTTTTCCTCTTGAAATTCACCTTTCCCTTTTGGTCTTTCCTTCACTGAGCATGGCTGAGGAAAGCTTAAATCAAATGAAACTGATCACTGGCCTATTCTCCCGGACCTCTCTTGGGAACTAGACTATACCACTGCTTTTGGCACTGTGGCCTGGAGGCCCAACAGTTTGGTGATCTGATCTCATCTTGTCTCTCATGTGCCTAATGTTACATTCCTAACCCCAGCTCACGCTTCGGTTTCTTTATAGGAAAAAGGAAGGAGAAAACTTGGCCAAGGAGGTTTGGTCCAGGCTTGAATAAATATGAAAACTTAAAGAGGAGGCCAGGCTCATAGTAAGAAAATAATGCTGGTATTAATCTACTTAGAATTGCCCAGTGCTCCCACCCCACTACCTACAATGTGGATTGGTTTAACACCCTTTGTTGGTGTTAGTTGGCCATTCCCTTCAAATGCTAATGATCAGCTAGTTTAACACCCTTTATTGGTGTTATTCGGACAGTCCCTTTAAATGTGAATGAATAGCTTGCTTTGTTTCTATAGACAGGAGAGCCAAATAACTTCGGGGCCTAGGAGCAAATTATTTCTCTGGTATAGACCCACCCTGAATGATGAATTGGGCTCTATGGTGACTGTTTCACTGAAGACTGGGATTTCCCTACCCATCGCAAACCAGGCCAAAAAGGAGCTAAACCATTTTCTCCTCATTATCACCTCATTAAGCTCCCCAAGCCAGTACAGGACTGGGGTTGAGGCCTGCTACAGGTAGCTTAATGAGTTTCTTATTTATAGGCCCCGGTGCTGTTATGCAAAAGCTTGTTATTCCCAGGCCTGAAGTATGGTGTTTTCTAAAGGGAGTTGAGAAATGCAATTATCAGGCATCTTAGTATGGGCCTCACACTGCTTCTTGGCCACTTGAACGACAATAAATAAATACATTTGTTAGATTTGTAGAATTCGATATTGTGCTGTGGCGTTTACTCCAATTTTCTTGTTTTCTTTGTCTAACAACACAGAACAGATGCTGCCCCAGATGTGGAAGATGCAGATGTTTGCCAGCTTCAGAACAACTCCAAATTCATAACTGTACATGGCATTCTGCAGATTCCTCAGTTTGATTTTGAGGAGAAAAACTGACTCCCCCCCAACTCTATTTAGATATTTTTGCCTGCTTTATGCATAACTTAGAGGTCACATTTAATTGAAAAAAGTAAAAAGCAATTCCCCTTCATTTTCCAATAAATTTGTTAAAATTTGTGGTAATTCATTATGCAAAGATATAAGACTGAACAATACTCTTCAGTGAATAAAATAATTCACTAAAAGTTCAGATACTATTAGCACATAGCACAAGACTAAGTGTCTGTCTGACAGTGATCAAGGTTTGAGGAAGGTACTGAGAGGGCATAAAAAGTTCAACGTAAAAGTCATTTTCATAGGTTAAAAAAAGTTACTACCCCATGGAAATCTAGCATTCAGAACATAGGGGCATATATTGAGGGACATATGTTTTTTTTAAGTGCATGCACATGAATAGGTACATATGTTCATATATTTAGTCATAGATGCATAGTATATATTACAGAAGTAAAGGATAGTCAATAAAAATAAACCTTGCTCTATAGAGAACAGGCTAGATTGCAGGCACGATATCTGTTGTCAAGTAAAAATATAAATAATTATGGCTTATGATGTCAGAACAAAAAACAAATGAACTGTACCAGGTTGAAAGTGAAAAGAATCTGACTTTATTCATAGTATTTAAACCATGTAATTAAGCAGATGCAAGAAGTTCATATATTCAAATGCGTATACTGGGTGATGGCAGAGTATGCAAACGAGTGTTATAAACCCTGTCTTCATCTTGTTTATAATCTAGTAGGGATGGTAAGGCAGGTACATAAAGTCATATAATACAGTACAGAAAACTACTTATTAGAGAAGATTTTAAAAACCCTGCACTGCTGGGAGGAATTCTTCCAATTTAAGGACTAAGAGGGGCTGGTTCCTTAGTGGAGCAGTTTAGTGTTATGAATAGAAAGTCAAAATCCCACATTGCCACCAGCTGTGGTTTGAATCCTGAGCCTGGCAGCTTAAAAATACACACCAGACTTGTGTATGCATGGATGAAATCCTGATAGGACGAAGGCTGAAGGAAAAAGCATTTTGGTGAAACCATGTTCCATGAGGGAAGCTTTCTCTCTTGCTGATCAGCACACATGCCCTTCGGTAATTAAAATAAATAAACAAATAAATAGAATAAAAGAAGGCTGAATGACTATTAGAATTGGAGTTCAAAGTTCAAACTTAATAGGATGGGAAAGTATCAAAAGAGTGGATGGTTATATATCTATATCTATATCTATATCTCTATATATATCCATATAAATATATATTATCTATCTATCTGTCTATCTATCTATCTCCATTTAAATATACTCAGCTGTGATGCTGTAATTGTCAGAAGCTTCAAAGATAGAAATTTTGCCTCGAGTTGTATTTTCAGGGCCATTCCTCTGATTTCACTTGAGTTTTATGTATTTGGGGTGGCTAAATGGCCAGCAGACATGGAGAAGAAAGTAGTTAATCCTGCCCCTACTCCATATTTCTGGGAAAACTTAGCAAATGTGTAAGGTAGAGAATTACAGGTTACATTCAGACAGAATGGAATAATATAAATAGTAGTAGATATATTTATTAGGGCAGTCTCCATGGCTCAGGAAGTAATGCACTGCTCAAGAGAAGCCAGATGCCACATGGCAACAATGGTTCAAATCCCTGGTCAGGTTAGTCTGCACTGTGCATGCGAGTAAGTATCCAAGATCCAAAGGGCTTGAGCATTGGAGGGAGGGGATCACAGTGTAATCAGACCCTATGGAGAATGCTCCTCTCTCCCTCTCTCATGCATGTATACATGCTTTATCATGAATAAAGAAAAAAATAGATAAGAGAAAGAAGGAGTAGGTGAAGACAAGAGGAAGCTCAATCAATAAAACCAGGTTGGAATTTCAGGCTTTCCTCTCTAGGCAGTGGGAAGCACTTTTCTTCTTGTTCTTGTTTGCTTTTCTCAAGTTCAAAGATAGGATGGGGAGAGTTTGGCATAGAATTGAAGTGAGATGTGTAGCTTGGCAAAAACAAAAGACCAGAAGTAGGGAGAGCATTCAGGCGGCAATTGAATAGTTCAAGTTAAGGTGAAGAAATGAATTTGCCAAAAAAAATTAAAGGAAGAAAATGAATTCAAATAGTAGTTTATAGTTAGAACACTCATTTAATGATTAGAGTTTGAATACTTTCATAGTGAGATGTTTGTATAATTGAAGGATAATTAAGATTTCAAGCCTGAATAAGTAGGAGAATGGCAATACCATTGCCAGAAATATACAAATCTGTGAAAGCTTTTACTTTTGAATTGGGTGGTGGGAGAGATGGTAAAGTCTTATTTTTGGAATTTTAGGTTTTGAAGATAACTTTTTCATAGCATGTCCAATAGACAAAAGTAAATTTGGAATTGTAGCATAGGAGGTAATTGCTGATATAGGATACATTAGAATATTAAGACAACATAGAAGGGAAATGGAGACCTGGAAAATCTGTTATGTACATGGATTGTAGGGAAAATGAGAAGTCTGAGAGAAAATGGCTAGCAATCAGGGTGGAGAGTTGAGAGCAAACGTAGGTTAGTTTCGTTTCACCAAGTTTGTGTGTGAAGATGTTCAAGATTAAAAGTGTCAAATGTTCTAGAAAAGTCAAGTTAAATAATTAGAAAAGATCATTAGTGAGGCCAACAAGTGGCATAGTGATTAAGGCGCTGGATTCCCACATAGTCAACCATCATTCAATTCCCAGATCTGATGATTTGCATTCTCGCTTTCTATCTTTCTATCTCTCTATCTCTATCTCTATCTCTGTTTCTCTCTCCCTGGTAAGTGCATGTGCCCTATAGCAAATTTAAAATAAAAATAATAATAATAATAAATAAATAAACTTCAATACATTTTTAAAAAAGAAAAATATTATTAGAATGTTATGCTGATGTAAAAAATGAACAGCTCAATATTGATCTGTAAGAATTTCAAAACTAGTATCAGCAGAATTACTACAATGTAAACTGCTATGTACCTGCATACAATAATTTTTTTTTTAACTGCCAAAGGAAGCTTGCCAGAGAGTGAAGGACAGAGGAGAGAGAAAGGGAGCAAGCACGCCCTGACTGGGCATGAACGTGCTGCAGTTCTGTCCGTTCCCAGGATTAGGGCACACGGACACAGGCCCAGTGTGCTTTTTAAACTGCTTGTCTAGGATTCAAACAGCAGTTGGCCATGTGGGATCTGGCTCTCTTAACCATTAGACTGCAGGGCCAGCCCAATGATCTTAATAATAATAATAATCTTTGAGGGCCAGCAGGTGGTGTGGTGGGTAAAGTGCTGGACTCCCACATGGCCAACAATGGTTCAAGCCCCAGACCTGGTAGCTTGAAAAATCACTCTGGATATATTTGTGTGTGTGTGTGTGTTGTGTGTGTGTGTGCAAAACTCCAAGAGGAGCATGGAAGAGAAGGGATTGTGGCATAGTCGTCCCCACTAGAGGATGATTTATTACTCTCTCTCTCTCTCTCTCTCTCTGTCTTTCTCCAGCATGCTTGCACCACCCCCATGGCAAAAACCTAAAAAAATGATGATGATGATGATAATAATAGTCTTTGATATTGTCATACCATTTAGCTGACAAGAAAAATGTATTAACTTTAATTCACTTTAGGTGAATTTTTTATTTTCCAAAATATTAACGAGACTTCAAATTCTTCTCAAAACTGACATCAACTTTGACATGTTTTTCAATTTTCACTTAATACATTGACATTTTAATAATTGCATTCCTAAATTACATTTAAGTAATTTTAATCATTAACCTATTTTTTAAATGACTGTAAAGAGATTATAGACATAACTGACATGCTATATATTTTAATTTCTAAGACATTACAAATCTTATTATGTTAAATATCTCTATTCACATTGAACCACAAAGTGTTAAACTTATTTACCTCCAAGCAATGTCTGAGAGCTTGAATCTTCCTAAATATATGGTTTTCACACGTAACAGCATCTTGAAAACATCTGGACTTCACAGAAACCACAGGGTAACCAATAATCCTTCAAGACCTAAAACAGCAACATTCCTATCAGGGTAAAATGATTTTCTAAGAAAAATGTTTGATTTTCTTGTAACTACAACTAAAATATAAAAATACATAGCCCCATTCCTAATGTATTTGTTTGATCTTTGTGTATTTTGGTGGGAGGTCAGACAAACAGTGTTTCTGAAGAGTTAAAAACCTGTTTTTACCCAAAGAGAGTATCTCAGGAGAATCTAATAAGCTGACAATCGTCAACCTTTTGGTAGCAAGTAGGTGTAGTAAATATCAATGGAAATGGAGAAAGTAGAACAGGATTCTTTCTGCCTGTGACTTACAAGTAGTTTTCTTTTATGTCTTCTTGGTGGCTGTCTGTGGGATCAGTTTGAATGTCCTGAAGCTAATAAAACACAATACAAGATAGGACCAAAAGGGGAAAAAGCTTGTATAACAATAAAAAAAACACACACAATTTTTAAAAAGTGAAAAATCAATATAATTGGGAGAAATAGTATGTTAGAGCTCTGTTTTAGTAAATCCCACAAGTAGGCTAAAATCAGATTTAATGGGGCATCTCTTCTGTAAGCAGTCCCTGATTTTGCTTTGCCTTGGCCTGTATTGAGGTCACAAACTCACTCCATAAGAAACATGTTCTATGTCTTCAGTTTGATACAAGTTTTAGTTTTTCCCCATTGTGGGGGGAGACATGTCATGGCAAAAAGCTAACTAAGCAAATTTGTAGGAAAAAAAAGTTACGGGTTCCCATTCAAACTATATCAGAACTTGGTAAAAAGATAAGACAAAAATCTGAAGATGGCCAAACATGAAAGGCAGGACAGTAGATTTCAAGGGGCCATGTCTCATTTGAGGCCCTGTTACTGTCTGAAGCACTGGAACATACTCTTACTCAACACAGCAGGATTTGGGGCTTCAGGCAGGGGTCTCACTCTACTACCTACTATAGGGTCCTAGGTAATCTACTTTCCTGCATCACCCAGTTTCCTTAAATCCAAGATTATGATAAAACACCTGATGAGATAACCTCAGGGGATTGTTCTAAAACAAAAAGATAACGCTGTAGAAGCACTCTGTGGACTCGGCCTTCTTTATAAATATGACCGTTACCTTTGTACACATCTACAGTAACAGTGTCATAGCACCGTTGGGACATAACTGGGTGTGGGGAAGAATGTCACTTGGGAGTACTTTGGGGCAGTTAGTATTGTAGGCACTTAGAATACAAAAATGGAAAATCACTGGGGCTTTTTCATCTTTGAGATGAAAAGTGTAGACTATGTAAGAGCCAATAATATTTAGAGTCATTGCTTGTAAGAGCATTATAACACAAACCCGTGGAACTGGAGCTGCACCAAGTGGTTTGCTTTGAACGAGGAAATACGAGTGGAAGTGAATGTGTGTTCCTTCTACATCGTATCATGAGACTGCAGTGTAGGGAATTGCTTTGCTATCTTACTTTTTTGTGCTTCTCTTACCTGTGAAAGGATATATAAGGTGACTTCAAAACATTCTTGGAAACAAGGAGCTAAAGTATGATTTATATTGATCGGAAACAATTTTTGAAATCTATGTGAAGTTTTTTCATAATATGTCTTGCTGATGAACATTCTGAAGCCTTTCGGTATTCATTCCTCAAAAAATTCCATTGTTCATGCGACTTGAACAAAGAGTGCATTTTGTTGATTTAAGAAGATTTTAGATTTTTAAGAAATTTTAGAATTTGTATTCTCTGTGGAATAACAAAGCTTATCTCTACTGATATAACAATGAAATGAGTTTTTGCATAAAGTTAAAGTTGTTCAACTTAAAAGGATGTACTTTGAGTTTATATTCTGTCTATATTTTTATGCTATGATAAAATATACTTTTTTTATTAAATTATTATGCTGTTAGGGATGTATTCCAAAATGTTGGTGTTATAGGAATACGAATGTTACAAGATGACAATCAGAGTGTACCATGTGACTGCTGCCTTAAGGGAAAATAATTGTTGCTACTATGTGTTAGAGCTGCCTTCAAAAGATTGGCCTATCAAGCCTTATTCCCTAGCATTTCATATTTTCTATGTGAGAATATAGATCAAATTTTGGGTTTCACATTGGCAACCACATGATAATAGCTTTAATCATGACCTTGGAACACTGTAACGCAGAGGTCTCTAACATTTTGGGCACCAGGGACCAGTTTCATGGAAGACAATTTTTCCACGGACTGGGAGGTGAGGGAGCTGGGTGGCTGAGGATGGTTTCAGGATGATTCAAGTGCATTACCTTTACTGTGCACTTCATTTCTACTATTAATACATTGCAATGTGTAATGAAATAATGATACTTACCATAATGCAGAATATGCAGCCATCCTCCAACATTGGCATCACTGTCTCAGCTCCATCTCAGATCATCAGGCATTAGATTCTTTTTTTAAAATAAAATATTTTATTTAACTTTATTTATTTATTTGTTTAAATTTGACCAGAGAAGGACAGACTGAGAGAGGGGGATGGGGAGTGAGTAAGCAAGCTACCAGGTCTGGGACACGAACTATGGTCAATCATGTGGGAGTTCAGCACCCTTAACCACCATGCCACCTGCTGGCCCCAGCATTAGATTCTTACAAGGAGCATGCAACCTAGATCCTTTGCATGTGCAGTTAACAATAGGGTTCATGCTTCTATTGGAATCTAATGTCACCATTGATCTGACAGGAGACCAAGCTAGATGGTAATGTGCGTGATGGTCAGGGAGTAGCTGTAATTACAGACGAAACTTCACCCACTGCTCACCTCCTGTTGTTCAGCCTGCTTCCTAACAGACCATGGTCCAGTCTATGGCCAGGGGTTAGGGACCCCTGCTAGAGCATATCTCTCAATCTCACACTGATGTGTTTTCATACAATGGAGCAAAGATGAAGTATAATAGACAGCTGTCCTTACTATAGTAAAGCATTTTACAGCCACAGTGCAATTTACTTTTTTTCAAACATCTGGCCAAGTATATTAAGTAGTGTGAAGACTGGTCTGTTATTGCTGTGTAATCAAAAGGCTTCTGATCAAACACTGAATAGTCCAGGACTCAAGTTTATTTGAAAGAAGTTTTAGACTAGAAGGTTCAATGTTTAGAAAAGTAAGGTACATTTCTAGAACTGACATCCCAGACTGTTATGGAATGAGCATTTTCATTTACTGACTGTATTGGATTGAAGCTGAGGAATGGAGAAAGTGAGTGAGGAGGTTAAACATTGTCAAACTGGGCACAACCTGGCATTTTCCAGTGAAAATTATGAAGGCCTCCCTGAACCACTGATGCTCCTGTGCACTGCTAATACCGTCTCTTTTATTTTCTTTTGGATGCCTTTGCACTAAAGCTAACAAAAAGGAAAACAAAATAAAACAATCTCTAACATACTAAACAGCTATCTCTAAGATCAGAAAGCATCAGAAAAGACCCTGAAGAGTTATCTAATCCCAGAGGAAGATCTTATTTAAGTAGAGAAGTGCTTGCAGCAGAAACCTTGGAAATTTCAGGGAATGGAATTTTATTGTCAGAACTTAAAAAAAAAAAAAAAGTGCAGCCACAGATTCTGGGAGCATTAAATAAAAATTACCAACAAGCTGTCTTACCTGTGTGCACTCTCCTGAAAGGAAGGGCAAACAGGAGCACGTAGTGCTTGTACATCAGTCAAAATTCTGACAGCTACCCTGTGAAGTTTGACGAGCTGCCATGTGCCAGACTACCTAAGATACTCTTAACTGAACCATAAAAAGACAAATAAATTAGTAATTGTATCCCTCCTGTCAATGTCCCTTTCCGTGAACTTCTCAAGCTGTTGGTTAACATTGTCTGGAATGATTTATCAATATATTCTTAGCTTTCTTAGAAAAGGCAGGCACCCTTATTGTTTCCAAATTGTTTTTTGAATTGATTCAAGAAATGAGACAAATATTGCCAGCTTCTATGCTTCTCTTTTTTTTATTCCCTGAGCTGTCCCCTCCCATTATTAAATCAGACCAATAAGATTACCATAATCTTTCTTAGAATTGACTGTTCTTTTTAAATAGATCCCATGATAGACATGTGTAAAAATCAATAATAGGCTCCTCATTTGTCAAAGCTAATGACTAAACTCATTTTGAAGTTCAATAGTGGTTACTGAAGAGTGGCCACACATTATATATCTAATCCTGTATGTCTCTCCACATATTCTTTAGAAGAACAGAGAAAAGGAAGGCTCTGTTGCTTGAGGCACAATATAAGAGCCTGTGTCATTTTATTCGTGTGTATTCATTTTTTCTCCAAACTGTGACTATTACTTGGTGGTCCAAGATAATGTGCTAAAGCAAATAAAAGGATCAATAATTCTGCTGAAATTTATAACAAACCACCTTCGCCCTTTTAACCAATTCAATTGTAAGCTCCTTCAATTATATTCTTAACTCCTTGAGGTTGTGGACCATGTCATACATATTTTTAATATCCCTAGAGACACTAGCATAGCAATTGGGCTATAGATTAGCATGAAATAAAGATTTGGTTGAATTAAACAGAATTAAATTATCTACTATCTTGGACCTTGGAATAATCATCTTAGATCAGACATTCATATCCAGCATAAAGTACAAAAAGATGTAGTTTTCAAACTGACTCCTCTTTTATAGATGTTCTGCATCACGAGGTGGTTTGACCAATGTTTGCTTTGGAAGTATTCTTACTACCATCCACAAAACCTTTTTCTGGAACTGCAAAGAGGTGAGAGCTGACAGGCTTAGGGATAACATCTTCCTCCCTTTCACACATCCTCTGATTGTAGGTTTAAGCCAGCAAAAAAAGCGTCTTAACATCAGAATAGAAATAATGGATGAAACACAAGCACGCTGTGGAACCCTATGCTAACTGAGACTAGACTCTTAAATTGTTATTCACAAAAGCAGTATCTTCTGTCTGCATAATGTCTGATGCTTTACACAGCTTCTTCATCTATACCATCTCACTTTCTAATTCCATGTTAGAACACTCTAAATATTTCTTTCATTTCCCTAGAACTTCCAAATCATGACTTACTGTTCTATCGTCCTTATTTTATGAGTGTATTGCCTTTTTCTGGGCTCCAGGTTGTGTATTGTATTGCATGCCCATTGGACATGGCCATCTCTTGGAATCAATAGGTCAGATACAATTTGAAACTCCCTAGGTAATGGATTTTAAAAACTGCTTGAGGGTGGGGGAGAGAGACAAGAGGAAAAGGAATCCACAGGAACAATAACTGAAGTGGAGTGATACATTCATGATGGGAGCTGGAAAACTCCTGTGCTTTATAATAGCTTCTCAAGGGAGAAGCCGCCCTTTTCCAGCAGCAAGTATCCTGGGAATAGCAGAGCTACTGCCATTCCATTCCTTTGATGAACAGAAACTTTATCGGTGCAATTCCTCTTGAGAGTTGGATGGAGAAGGAAGGAGTTTAAAGACTTTTGAAAAATTTGGGTTGCGAGAGCAGGAAAGCCCAGCACCCAGCTTGTTCATTTAGAATATCTCTTGTGAAGGGGAGGGTATTCTGCCAAATTTAGGGCCGTCTCCAAGCTCACAGATTCTGACAGCTGATCTAAGCTCAGTGCATGAGTTTATTCTTGCCAGGGGAGAGAGGGAGCAATAACTGAAAAGAATGTTGAATGAATTAAATACAAAGTAGAAAAACAAAAATGCTTGCCTCCAACATAAATATTACAATGTGATATTTTGAATTGTAGCTATGCAATGAGGGTGTCAAAGCATCAGTCATTAAATAATAACTAGCATAAATCATTTTGACTTAAGAATAGAACAGACATTTTGCATTTGTTTGACTTTTTAATTATTTTTAGAAAAGTATCTCTTGGCTTAGTCTCTCTCATTGTTATAAGAATATGAGGTTAAAAAAAATCAGGTGAAATTTATTGTCTCACATCATGACTATGTGGCATATTTGAGGCAAAGTATGATTTCCCCCCATCTGTAGACTTCAAAAACTTAATTATCTAGTGACATAAGACAAGCAATCTGAAGTCAGTACATATCCAATTTTAGGCTGTTTTAGAGTACAGAAAAGGCTGGATTTATACTGTCATCCTGTTACTACCTCTCATTTGTATTGTGCATGTGTTTCTTAAAAGTACTGATAATCCCCCAGTGGCTTTGTCCAATAATAATTTGTTTCATACTCATGGTGCATGCTCAGTGTGGGTTGAGGGGGCACTGTTCATTATAGTCATAAAGAGTCCCAGGCTGATGCAAGCTGCATCTGAACACTTAACTTCCGTGACCACTAAGTCAGGGAAAAGAGACAAAGTGACGCATGTGCTGGATATTCATATATCTACCTGCAAGTGACAGATGTTCAGTTCACTCACTTTTCAGTTACCAAGGCATATTGGCATCTACTTTAAAAGAAAAATGTTTATTCATTTATTTTCTTCATGAGAGAGAGAATGGGGGAAGCTTCCTTAACCTGGACTTTATTCCACAATTCTCCTCCTACCCTTCAGCCAGCCGGAATCACAGGCAAACCCACAGCTTTCCCCAAAAGCATGCCTGGTTTGTTCAGCTGGGCTCAGGTAGACCTGGAGCCCTCCTATATGACCTCCAGAGTTGTGCAGCAGCACCCAGCCCTGCTGCCTGCACCATCCACAGCTGGGCCACACCTACTCAGTTTTTAAAACAGCCCTGTTGATATTAGCACATATATATATATATATCTCAACAAGGCTGTTTTTAAAGGGCTGTTGTGTGTGTGTGTGTGTATATATATATATATATATACATGTATATATATATATATGTATATATATATAAAACATACATACACACACACACACACACATATATCACTCATTTTAAATATTGGACAATTTTTAGTAAGTGTGCAGAACTGTGCAATTATCACCTCAATCCAGTTTTAGAACATTTTTATCTCCCCAAAAATATTCCTCATGACTGTTTGCCATCTATTTTTATTTCCATTCTGGGACCAGGAGTCAACAGTCTACTTTCTGTCTCTATAGGTGACATTTTTTCTGGGCGTTTAAAATAAGTAGAATTATAAAATGTATAGACTTTTTATTTGACTTCTTTTACTTAGCTTGATTTTTTTCAAGATTCATTTACATTTCAGTGTTTGTTGGTGGGGAACTGTCTTTATTATTGCTTGTCGCATCCTATTGTACTGATACATCATGCTTGTTTTTACTTTGTTCTCATTTTTTGCTATTGCGAATAATGCTTCCATATTTGCATAGAAGTTATTGTATGAAACTTTTTACTTTTTAAACTGAGATACTTAATAGTGTAATGAGGTGGAGAAATATCTCTTCTTCATTCATTTCTTTTCAGGACACTTCTGCCTTTGAGAGATGTATAAATAGTGCTAAGGTAGGTTGCCGCACATTCCCCACCACTCACTTTAGGTCTTAAAAGTGATGCTGCTTAGTATCGAGGCTTCCCAAACAGAAAACAGAGTCAGAGAATCTAGACATTTTCTCCTGGGAGAGTTCGAGGAAGGTAGTGCCACATAAAGGAACAGCAGTAAATGACATCGGGATAGGGAAGCAACCACAGCTAAGATGAAATTTTCCTGTAAGACGTGCACTGTATTATGTCTATTAAATAACTACCTCTGTGTTGGTAGCATCTACATTTTTCATGAAAGCTTTGTGTGCAGGTAGATTCTTTGAAAAAAAGTCCAATGAGAGTAATTTTTAGGTCTTGGTGGTTGTAGTAAATATTTTTGCTTATGTCCAAAACATACTTTTTTTGTTCTCCTTTCCCAACGACACCCACATTTTCATTCAGGTGTCCACTCTCTCCATCACAGTTCTCATGCTTAAGGAAAGGTGATCTCATCTACCTGATGCACTTCTTCTTCCTATCCGTATTTATAGTTTCAAGTGCTGGGCATGTAACCCTAGCTGGTACAATCATGGTAAAATTTAGGAAAACTCTCTCTCACATGGATGTAAATGAGGAAGAATGCAGCCTTGATTACATCCTATAGCTAGAGAGAAGCCAGACCTAGATGAAGTTTGCAGTGTCCACAGTGGAGCCTAGAGATTACAATGCTGTGGCGTTGATTCAACCAGCCCTTACCCTTCAATTTTATTTTCCAGTTAGGCAAGTCCACAAAGCCTATTTAATGTCTAAACCCTTATTGTTTGAGTTAGAATTATTTTATTCCTTAAAATACAAAGATTCTAAATAGATATATCATAGTTGGAGTAAAACTAAAGACAGTACAAGGTGACTGGAGGCAGAAGCCCTGGATATCCTGAGGCTATAATTTTAGAAATTAGGAGATATCATAAGCTGTGAAATTGTCAAGAGTTTGGGCAAATTATACCCTGAAAACCAAAGGGCAAGAAGGTCTCAGCTGATATATAGGTTACATTCAATTCTTTTCCACAGTGTCTTTGTAACTAACATGTAGTAGACAATAAAGAGCAGAAAATACTTTGACCTATCTCTCTGATACCTGGGGAGGTTTGCCCTTTGATCCTATATAGCGTAAAGACCTTTTAAATAGAGAAAATCAGTATGAGCCATAATGCCAGGATTTGTATTGTTTCTCTCCCTAACTGACTGACTAAGTAAATCTCCTTTTCTTCTGCTTCTTGGAGAATCCTGTGCACATAGCGATGACAGCATTTAATACACCATACACATCACATGTTTATTTGCCTGTCATCCAGCTGGACTAAGAAGTCTTTGAGGACAAAGGTAGTGCTGTTACTCTTTACATATTTAGTGTCTAGTACAGTACCAGGATACTAATGGGGTGCTCAGAAAATTTGTTTTATAAAATGAGTCAACATGCTTATTCTACTTCTTCAAAAGCAGAGATTTTCTTACATAATGCAGTCCCATTCTGTGGTGTAAAGAAACAATGCAAATACCTATGATTGGTAAAGCCAATACAGTTCAATTTTGGCTAATAACTACAAAGCCTGGATCGAATATAAAAAACATATGTATGAGATCATAAGAATTTTTTTTTTTCTAGTTCTTAACTTGAGAGGTTAAAATCCCAAAGAAAGGGAGGAATTTGCTGAAGTGACCCCAGCATTCTGCTTGTTATTTCTTTCCCCCTTGGGACTTATGGCAATTTTTAAACAGGACAGGATAAAAGGGTGAAAATTCAGGAAAAAGCTGCTAAGAAGAGAAGTCTGAGCAAACTTTTGTTAATCTTGTGAGACTAAAGAGACAGGAATTACATTTTAGCTTTCTAAGGTAACCAGAGTTGGGTAGACCCAGATCTTAGAGAGAAGAATATAGAGAGAAGAATATAGAAGTGAGCCTGACACTTGACATCAGGTTTCTTAATGAAGAATTTGCCAGTCCTTAAACTACATGGTATAAGAGACTAATGAAAAACTCAATGAAACTTTTGGTAGCTCCAACTTTGAAGACAAAAATGTGATTCAGCACCCATCATCAGCAGATATATCAGCAAATAAAGATCTCAGTAATTACCCCCTCATTCTCTCACCTGGGGCCTCAGAGGTCTTCACTGTAGGAGTTGGCATGAAAAAGAGGTAGGATGGATATGATGAGCTCTGAAACGCAGTCTGAAATCAAATCAGTTTCTCACTGGATTTTGCTGTCTATCTCTACCCTATAGTTTAACAGAAAAAAGGTAAATCCTTTATCGTGAGAGAGAATAATGCCTGTTGCCTATATTTTATTACACATGAAGACTGATATTCAATAAATATTATACACCACACACCAATGAAAAGAAGTCAAAGGAAAAAAAAAACAGATAATAAAAACAGACCCATTGCTAAGACATTAATTTAACAAAGCTGTGATGACTATTTTCAAGAAAATGGATTAAATGACAAAGAATTTCACAAGATACATATATAAAAAGAATTCAGTGAAAATTCAGAAACTGAAAAATGTAATTACTGAAACTAAAAACTCAATTTAATATCAGTTGGACAAAGAAAAGAAGTGATTATAAACCATCAAAACTGAAACACAGATAATGAAAAAGACAGAAGATACAGGAAATTGCAATTGAGACTATTGGGGCATTAAATAAAAACCTAACATATATGCAATTATAGTCCTAAAATAGTAGGAGAAAGCACATGGACAGAGCAATCCTTAAAGAGATAATGGTTGGGGCCAGTAGATGGCATAGCATTTTGTGTCACTGTACACCCACACCAACTGCAGTTCAAATTCTGAACCTGGTGGTTTGAAAATCATGCTGGGCTCATGTGCGTGCATGCCCAAGATCCCAGGAGGAGAATGGAGAAGAAGGAATTGCAGCAAGGCCATGCTACCTGGGAGGTGATTTCTCATTTTCTTTCTATCTCTCTCTCTCCAGCAAGCTCACATGTCCTAAGACAAAAACCTCTTAAAATAAATGAATGAATGAATAAATAAATACATATAAAGATATGATTGCCAAGAAATTTTTTGGAATTAACAAAAGACATTAAGTCAAAGATTCAAGAAGTAATACAACCCTAAGAAGGACAAAGTGCATGGGAAAGAAATCGCCTGTGTACATTGTAGTAGAACTAGTAAAAATCAAAAAGCAAAGAGAAAAACTTCAAAGCAATTAAAAGAAAAAATTCACATTGCCTTAACAAAGCAACATTAAGACTTAGAGCAGACTTCTCAACAGACAAGATGTAACTCAGAAGATGAGAGAATGGAATTTGCAAGTAGTACAAAAAATAAAAACTTCACATTTAGAATTTTATATTTGGTAATAATAGCATTCAAATATAAGAACAAAAATATTGCTATGTAAAACAAAAAATAATACAAAACGAAACAAAAACAGAATTTGGTACCTGAAACACTGATAAGGGTTCTTTTGGTAGAAGGAAATTCTGAATGGACAAACAAAATTCAGGAAGGACTACAGAGTAACAGAAAATGAAAACATGCAGTATAATGACTTTACAAAGTAATGGTGATAATGTTTTATTGGTATTTAAGGCATTGATAATTGTGTGACACAAATAGGGTAGGATTAATGAAAATTTTATTAATTAAGGCTCTTGTGATACCTGAAAGATGGTCAAAATACTGATTTATTATTTATTTAAGACAAACAAAGCTAATATGACAGAAAAATATCTTACCTATTTTTATTTTCTCTTAAAATTTTATTACATGTAATCACTGTACATCTTTACAGCATACAAAATGCACTTACAAATACACTGCACACTAGTCCAGTTAAAGATATTCTCATACATGTAATATTTTTAATCAGTTACATTGAGGTATAATGTCATATAGTATAATCCCAGTGATTTTAAGTTCAGTGTTTTGATGAGTTTATATATATATATGACAAATATATATATATATATATATATATATATATAATATTTATATAATATATATAATATATACATATATACTTCTTTCTACTTTGTATAGTATATGAAAGGCGGATCACACTATATATCCTGTTCTGCAACTCACTCAGGTAGTCAACAATATGTTATAAACCTTTTTTGTAATGACACTGACATCTTTTTGCATTTTCCCATGGTTCTTTAGTATGGATACCACTAATTAACATTATTGCTATATACGATATTTAGATTCCCTTCACTGATCACAATTCAAATGGAGCAATGAAGGTCTTTTAAACTTATTTTTGACAATTTAACAAATATTTCTATTGACTGAATTCCTAGAAGTTGAATTACATGATCAAAATCTTTGGAACTAAAAAAAGAAAGGTTTTGAAAAATTATTTTCCTAAAAGATAGTAACAACTCACAGCCCTTAAAATAGTAAAAAATAAAATTTCCCAACATTTTTTTCAATTTGGGATATTATTAATTTTCAAAATTTTGCCGATCTAAGAGATGAAAAAAGTTGATAAGCTGCTGTTTTATTATGCATTTTCCAGATCTCTAGAGAAGATGCACATTTATTTGTGTTTATTGTTCATTTGCAGTTCTCCTTTGAATTGCCTGTTCTTACATTTTGTCTTTTTTCTATCTGCTTTTCTTATTATTGATTTATAGAAACTCCTTTTATATTAGGTCATTTTCTTCCCCTGGTAGGCATTAAAGTTAATGTAATAAAGGGTACTTTTCAGCAGTACTGCTCAAATTTTAATGTGTATAAGTATCACTTGGGCATCCTATTAAGACAGAGTGATTCAATTGGTCTAGGGATGGCATCAAGAATCTTCATTTTTAATAAACTCCAGTGCTATTGGTCCACACTCCATATTTTGAGTAATGAAGTTATAGAGCATACTAGTTTTGTATGGCAGGATTTCATCACACTTAAAAAGCAATGTGTGTTAGAATGTTCTTTTGTTAAAAGCACTAGAAATGATTGAATGAAAGTGACCTGTGTGAAAATAAGAAGGCAACTGTAGTTGTGGGGTTATCTGGAATAACAGTCTTTCTAGGGAACTAACAGTGTGCAGATATGGTGGGAGGATAAAAATTAAAGTCCCATCTCTATTTACCCTTAGGGTCCTTAAGCTTTTGGTTTCCAACTTCATATTTTTAAATAGATAAGAAAAAAAGGACAGTAATCTCTGAACATTTTTTCCCTGAAGATCAAAGGCAAATTATTAATGCCGTTTGTAAACTCCAACAAATTAGGACACAGTTATTTCACTGGTCTATGTAAAACCTTTCGGAATCTGTAAAGCTAATAAAACTACTTAACCATGAAGTATATATGGACAGTAAGTCTGGCTGATATGAACAGTGAAAGCAGAGTGCTTAGTAATTTTTTCTTTTTTCTTTTGTTTTAAACATTCAATCACTATACACCACTACAGCTTCTAAAGTGAATTTACCCAACATGAGGACACTTCACACCAGTCCAGTTGAAGAGACCATACACATTATCATCAACAGATAATCATTCATTTCTGAGTCCTGTAAATATCTTGCCTCTATTTTCTCCTTGATTCCTTTACTCTCACTCTCCCCCTTCTCCCAGCCTCTTCCTATACTGTCTCCAGTTTCCATAATCATTTTCCATGTTTCTGTATCCTCTAATCTTTCAGTTTCCACCATAGAATGCAAATAGTCTGTATAAAGTGGAGATATACAATGTTTCTCTTTTATGTCCTGGTTTGCTTCACTCAGCAGTAAATTTTCGATATTTTTCCACTTTCTATCAAATGCCAGGGTCTTGCTTTTTATAGCTGAGTAGTATTCCATAGAGTATATGTGCAACACTTTTCAATCTATTCATCTGTTTGTGGACATTTGGGTTGGTTCCACATTTTACCAATTGTGAATAATGCCACAATAAACATAGATGTGCAAGCACTTTTCTTACGGAGCAGTCTCCTATCCTTTGGGTAGATACCTAGAAGTGGAATTGCTGGGTCATATGATAGTTCTGTTTATAGGTCTTTGAGAAACCTCCATGTTGCTTTCCACAGTGACTGGACCAGTTTACATTCCCACTAACAGTGTAGGGTAATTCCCTTTTCACCACAGTCACTTGAACATTTATCTTTTTTTTTTTTCATTGTTGTTGTTTTAATCTTAGCCATTCTGACTGGGGTTAGGTGGTATATCATTGTGATTTTTGATTTGCATCTCCCTTATGATGAGGGATGTTGAGCATTTTTCACAAGCTTTTTGGCTGTTTGTATGTCTTCCTTAGAGAGTTGTTCATTCAGCTCAATTTCCCATCTTTTAACTAGGTTGATCTTTTTAAAATTACTATGTCTTTTGCTGTGCAGAAACTTCTTAATATGATGTAATCCCACTTGTCTAATTTTGGGGTTATTGTTTGTGCTTGGGGGTCTTATTTAAGAAGTCTTTGCCTACTCTGATGTAGCTCAGAGTTTCCCCAGTGTTTTCCACCAGTAGTTTCATAGTTTGCGGTCCTTAGGTTTAGATCACTGATCCACGTTGAGTTAATTTTTGTCAATGGTGAGAGACATAGGTTGTGATCCATCTTTCTGAAAGTGGATACCCAGTTTTATTCAGTAGCATTTGCTAAAGAGGTTTTATTTTTCCCACTGGATTGACTGATGCCCTTTATAAAAAAACAAAAAACAAAAAACAAAAAAACAGTTGACTATGTGTGGTGGGTTATTTCTGGGGTCTTTATTCTGTTTCACTGGTCCACATTCCTGTTTTGTGCCAATACCATGCTGTTTTGATTAGCATGGCTTTGTAATGTATTTCAGGATCAGGGAGTGAGATGCCTCCTACTCCACTCTTCTTATGCAGGATTACTTTGGCAATACAGGGTCTCATATGATTCCAGACAAGTTCTATAATTGTCTTTTCTAGATCGCTGGTAATTTGATAGGGATTGTGTTAAATGTGTAGATTAATTTGGGCCGAATTGCCATTTTGATTATAATAATCCTTCCAATCCAGGAACATGGGTTGTCGTTTCACTTTTCTGTGTCATTTTCTATGCTTCTTTAGATTTTCATAGTTTTCCTTATGAAGGTCTTGACTTCTTTGGTTAGATTTGTTCCTAGGCATCTTATACTTTTAATGGTTGTGGTAAATGGGATTACTTTATTCAGTTCTATCTCAGTCTGCTTGTTGTTTGTATATAAAAATGCTATATATTTTTGTATATAGAATACCTTTTTCCAAGCCTTCACTTTTAGTCTATGTATTTCTTTATCCATAAAGCATGTGTCTTGTAGGCAACAGATAGAGGTTTTTTTTTAAATCTATTCAGCTAGTCTATGTCTCTTGATTGGAGAACTTAATCCATTAACATTCTACATTATAAATGTTAGGGACTTGTCCCTACAATTCAGTTAGGCATTTTCTTGGTTGCTATTTGTTCTCTTATTTCTGTCTGTGTTTGTTTACTTTCCTAGTATAGTACTCTCTTCAAAACTTCTTGAAGAGCTAGTCTGGCGTTTGTAAATTCATTCAGGTTTTGTTTATCTGAGAATGTTTTTATCTTTTCTTCCCATTTGTAGAATAATCTTGGTTGAAATTGTTTTTCTTTTAACACTTTGAATAAATCTTCCCATTCTTTCCATGTTTGCATTGTTTCCGCTGAGAGGTACTATGTTAACCTGATGGGATGATTTTTGTAAGTAATTCGGTGTTTATTTCTTGCCATCTTTAGTATCTTATCTTTATCTGTGATTTGTGATTTTGGCCAGTCTGGCTATGATATGCCATGGAGAGGATCTTTATGAGCTGATTCTATTTGGGATCCTTTGTATTTCTTGGATCTGGATGTTTGAATGCTTCTCTAGGCTTGGGAAGTCTTCTTCCAGGATTTCACAGAAAAGCTTATCAGTGCTCTTATTAGCTTCTTCACCTTCTGGGATGCCAATTATTCAGCTGTTTGGGTGTTTAATGGTATCTAGTCTTTCTTCTGTATTATCATTTTGGGGATTATTTTTTCATTCTTTTTGATTATTTTTTTCTAAGTCAGAGGATTTTGTCTTCTTGATCTGAGATTCAATGTTCTGTATGGTCTAATCTGCTTTTAATACTTCAGAGAGAGGTTTTGATTTCCTATAGTACAGCCTTCATTTCTAACAGTTCTGTCTGATTCTTTTTTTTTCTTTCTTTTTTTTGGGAGAGGTTCTTGCCACAGGGCGCATGCGCTTGCCAAACAGACAGAGACAGACAGAGAGACAGAAAGCGAGAAATCACCCCCCAGGGGTGATGGCCACGCCGCAATCCCTTCTTCTCCGTTCTCCTCTCGGGATCTTGGGCATGCACGCACACACACCCGGTGTGAGTTTTAAGCCGCCGGGTCCGGGATTCGAGCCGCGGTATACTACGTGGGAGTCCAGCGACATAGCCATTACACTAACTGCTGGTCCCCCTCTGATTCTTTTTTATTGTGTCTATTTCTTCTTTCAAATCATAGAAGGATTTTCTTGTCTCCTGGAGTTTGTCGTCTCTTTTCTCTTGCATCTCATTTAGTTTGTCACTATGAATATGCTGAGTTGTTTATCTGGCAATTCTATGAGTTCTGTTGTATTGTCTGTGGATGATTAGGTATTGTTCTTTTCCCTTCGGGGAGAGATATTTTCTTGGTTTCTTATACTTCTTATGCTTCTGCACTGGTTTCTGGTTTCTAATGGATTATACATTTCTTCCTAATTTCTTGGAGTTAATTCTGAGGGTTTAAAGGTGTTTGGTAGGATGTGAGCCATGGTCTTTTTGCAGCTCTGCCTCCCTGATGCTCACCTTGCAACCTACACTGTCATCGCTGGAACTGTCTATTCCAATGGCCTCCCAGTTTCTTGAGAACAGGTGCGCCTGGGTCTGAGCTGCAGGATTTTAACTGTGGAAGAAAGTAGGGGTCACTTCTGTAAACTATGAAGTCTGAAAGTATTCCTGAATGAGAAAAGGCAACCAGAGGTCTAAAGAGGTCTCCTGTATCAGTTGTTCTCACTGGCTGCCGCTGCACAGGTTCTGGGGCTAATAGTGGAAGAGGCAGGTGGAAGCAGGATGATGTGGGCACCTAGAACAGTTGGGAGACAGTGGAGGTCCCAAGGTGATCTCTGGACTCAGTTTTCTTACTGACAGCTGCTGCACAGATTCCGGGGCTAACGGCGGAAGATGGAGGTATAAGCGGGATGGTCTGGGCACCTGGAACATTCGGGAGACAGCAGAGGCCTCAAGGTGATCTCTGGCCAGTACCTATTTTAAATGCAACTAGATAATAATTGCTAAAGTGGATTAAAAGAAATAGCTGATAATATATAGTGCATACAAGAGACAAACTTTAAATACAAGGATAAAAATAGAAAGTTGAAAATAGAAATACCATGAGAACACTGAGCAAAAGAAAACTAATGAAGACTGTAAGCAGGATGCTTCACTGAAACTATCTTATCGGCTGGCCCTGTAGTCTACTGGTTAATGGAACGGGATTCCACATGACCAACAGCTATTTAAATCCTGGACTCAGTGACTCAGAAAAAACACAGTGGGAGTGTGTGTGTGCACATGTCCAAAATCTCAACAGGGATGAGAAATGGAAGATAAGGGATACCAGCACAGCTATGCCCAATTGAGGGTGCCTTCTCCCTGCCCTCCCCCACCCCACCCTGCCCATGTGTGTCTCTGGCAGACACCTGTACCCTCTGGCAATTAAAAATAAAAAAAGGAATATTTCATAATGATTAAAATGTCAGTCTAGCAATAGAAAACAATTGTATTTTTTTATGCGACTAATAGTTACAAAATGCAAAGAATGAAAAATAAGAAGAGAAGCAAAAAAATTTACAATCACATTGGGACACTATCAGTAACTGATAAAACAAGCAAAGAATCCATGTGACTACAAAAGCTAGAATAACAACAAAAATAACAAAGTTTACCTTACTGACATATGTAGGTCATATTCGTGAACAATGTCAAAAGGTAATTTTTCTCCCAAGCTTAGTCTGCTATCATTATAGTGGCTATAATATCTGTATATTGGGATATACATAAAGTTTTTAAAAGGTCTATAAATGACCATAGGATCAGGATGATAGATTGGAAAAGCCATTAGATTATAAATCAGAAGTCATAGTTTGCATTAGCTACCTTGTTGACCTTGGATAAACAATTTGATATTTATATCTCTTTATTTCACAATTTGTGAAGTGAAGGTAATAATGCATTTTCTTCTCTCCACTCCTGAGCATATGAGGCTCAGGTGAGATGGTGCATTTTAAGGCATAGCAGAAAGTACAGAGTGCAGTGTTAAATTTGATTCGAGTAGCCTCTTCACGTGCCATTTGTAAGTTTGATAATTAAAAATTCTTTATTGATCCTAAAACATATGCAGGGGAAGGGATGTTAATTCTGTTGAAGAGTTCAGTAACATTTTTTTTCAGTTCTTGAATACAACAAATCTTCTGCTTGCCCAAATATTAAATCTATGAGGCTACAAATGTAACATTACAATGATATACATTATAAAAACAAACCCTGAAACATTTGTCTGGGGCAAAATAAAAGAAACTGAAAAATTGAAGATGTCAAGCATTTTTACTTAATGCAAGATATTCCCATTATTTCTTTTCCTTTTAATAAAGTTCACACTTAGTTGCTCTCTTGAAAACCAATTCTTCCCGAAACTTCTCTCTTCATCTTTAATATGACTCTTCTCTGAAGCTCTCATTTTTATCCAGGCAGCATTATTACATATCTCACAAAATCGAGCGTTAGAGATTAATTACATGTGAAGTACATCTGATGGCTCTGAGGTTTCTCTGGATAGTAGTGAAGGCTACCCACTGGTGTAATAAAAGCTGCGTAAATTTAATTAAAATGTAGCTATTTCATTGGGTCTACTATGCAAGTAGGGCCTCTGGTTTTCTGTAAAATAAAAAATAATAATCTTCTAGAAAAACTTGCTTAGTTAAAGTGAAAGGAACAAAACACTCTGTAGTGAATGATAGGCTGCCAGAGCTGCCCCGGGCACAGGATAGAGAACATTAACACAGAAAGTCTCCTCTGAAGTCGTCATCTTGCCAACTTTGTGTTCCTTCCCCAAGAGTATTTTCTGCCGTCTCTTGTCTGGTTAACCATATATAAGAAGATACTAGTCTACACCATGGTGAGTCATTGGTATTTCATTCTCTCCAATTGTTCAATGAGCCTCTCCAGCCTTGCTTCTCCTTGCCACTTCCCTGTTAAGGGAATAAACTTGAACAGCTGAAAGGTCAAGGTCATCAAAAGTTTGACTAAGACCCATCCATAGCTTATAGGTTCACTCTGTGTTTCTTCCAGGAAGGGGTCAAGAGGTTTTGATTCTCAAGCAAGTCAACTTGCTCTAAAAGCCCCAGCAAATAGGGTGGTGTCTTTTTAAATTGTGCTGCTGGCAGTAAGTAGCTACAATGTGAAGTGAACATGGAAAAACAACATCCTATGAAATGACTTCTACAAAGGTAGCACAGGACCTATGCTAATCGGAGCAGAGGCAGCAGGGGCTAGCAGTAATATGGCTAATAGAATATAAACATTTATGTCATGTTACTATGTCTTTGGTGGTATACAGGTTTCCTTCTCAGTCCTCACACCAATCCTACAAAGAGCAGACCACCGTACTGTGGTAGAGAGATCACGAGTTTTAAAGAGAGACACAGATAGGTTGAATCCTAGCATAACTACTCTGGCTCTTACAATCTCAGTTTTTTATCCATAAGAGAATATTTGGCTGGCAGGCATAACTGGTACTAAAATGATCGAAACGTACGCAGGACCCTAACACATCGTCTGGCACCCTATGGGAGTTCAGTATTCATTTCATCTCAGTCTTCAGTAATATTATGTAGGTCTTGATATTATTTTTCAAAATTCTCTAAGACTGGGGGACTTTGTAACTTTCCATTAGTAGCAGTTTTACTAATATTTAATGAAGTTTATAATATAGAGTTTCTCCTGATACAGTGGAAAAATGTGTTCTGTGAGAAAGAAGCAGTTATTCTATCATATATGACTCAGTGTTTATTTTCATTTATTCCACATGAAAAGAGAGGTACAGGCTTACCCTGCCTCAGAATATCTATTTATTCTATTTACTTTGGTGCATGTGAGCAAAAAATGGAGAAAGTGGGAGGAAATTAATTTTAACATTAAACTAGAGCTGACTCTAAAATTATTTTTCAACCAGAATTGTTCAGGAATTTTTTAAATTTAAATTTAAATTTTTTGTCCATACAACTGTGATCCTCAATCCTGGAAAGTCTTTTTCTCCCCTTTATCCATAGGTTTAAGATGTAGAGATGATAGGCTGGGCCTAAGGCCTATTAATTAAGGGAGCCAGATCCCAGTGGCTGACTGCATTGTTTGAATCCCAGCCTGGTGATTTGGAAACGAGTCAGGCATGTGTGCAAGTGTGCCCAGAATCCTGGTGGGATGGAGAAACGAAGGAAAGGGGATTGCAGGTTGACCATGCCCTATAGTGGAATGCTTTCTCCCTCTCCCTCTCTTCTTCTGTTTCTCTGTCTCTCTCTGGTGAGTTTTCTCCAGCAAAAGAGAAAAGACAAAGAGCCTATGGATTTCTTATTCTATGTAAGAGTGGGTATACGTAAATTTTAATAGTTTGGTGAGAACGTTGAGAGAGGTAGGCAAGGCTGGAAAGAAGACAGGAGGTGGATTACCTTTGATTTTACAATAGCTGTTGACATATTTATAGAAAATGAGAAAACTATTCAGCATTATTCTTTGCAATTCTTTATTCATCTTCCCTAGCTATTCATTTAGCTTAGCTATTCATTTCTTAACCTTTTAACAGTCTCATTTACTCTTTTAGGATCATTTCTAAGATATCTGTTATATATCTCAAAAAATGGACGAGTTATTTTCAGAAACTCTGAAAATAATGGTGAATATGAGGAGCTTTGATTTATTTTTAGGATGACATATTTAGACCACAGAAAGGTTATAGTTATAGCTTTCTCTAAATTAAATTTTAGAAATCACATTGAAAATCTCTGAGTACAACTTTGTAGAAGGGTGCTAAAAAGTTGATCTTCCTCTCCCTCTAAGAGCCACACAAGACAGAGTCAGGAGAAAATAGTTTCCACAAGTCTTGCATAATTACAGTTTTTCCATTAGACACCATTCCTCTCATTTAAATGAGATCTTGAAAATACATAACTTACTTTTTAAAAGTTCTATGGTTTTGTTTAAAATATAAAGATAATAAACGTCTAGGTAATAGAGCACAATAAAATCACATGATTATATTCCCTCTGCCCAAATACATATTGATAATAGATAAAATACAGAAATAGAACATGAAAAAGGATAGTCATGCTAACGAGTAAAATGAGTAAGTTCCAGAGTAAAAATGGAAAGAAATGCAAAGCAGTGAAAGGGTCTGAATTTCAAAGCTTGGTGTCCTTCAAGTTAAAGAGCAGGCGATGGTAGGAGAATGCAACATTCTCTGTGATAAACAAGACTGCTTAAGGCCAATGCTCTCTAGATTATAAAATAGGACTGAAAAAACAGTCGTTAAACGGGCTAATGTATTTTTAATAAGCTATGGGCTGGGAATGAGAAGACAGACACATTTTTGCAATAAGGAGTGGTCAAAGTAGCCTAGCAGTGCATCAATACTATCCCCCATACTGTCTCTGAAGGTTCCTACACGCTCTTGGTTCTGGAATTAGGATCTCAGGCCTGGATAAATACTAAGCTAAAACATCTAAAGCATAAAGGGAGAAGAGGGGAAAAAGTGAAATGAAAAAATTCATTTCACAAACCAGCTTGCAAACCATGCAAACTAACACAGTAACAGATACCATCCTCTCCTCGTTTTCAGCCTCAGTGCACATCGCTTGTACCACCTGCACTCCCTTGTCTTTGTTTTCCTATGGCCGCTGGCGTCTTTGCCCACTGATATGATATACTAAAACTGATGGAAAATTAATGACTTTTAGGAGCAAGCATATGTCCATGATGGCTTATTATTATTATTATTATTATTATCATAGATTTACTTGTAGGCAGATAGTACACCGTAAACATTCCTTTCAATGTCAGTCTCATGCCCACCCAGGTTAGATTTTGCCATTACATCCATAACTTTGTTGATTTTTGCAAATCCTTTGAAATCATAGACACAACTTTTGCTTAAGTGTGTTCTTCTAGATTCCATCTGTACATTCCTCAGTGACATCACTCCAAGCCCAAGCAAATTTTTTGATGTAGTGGCAGATGTAACTCTTCCAGCATTGCGTCAGCATCTTCTTACCATCTTCCTCAGTTGCAGTAATAGCCTGGGCAAAGGACTTCACAAGTAGTAGGCTTTAAAAGCTGCTGTAGCTTCCTTTTTTTTTCAGAGAGAGACAGAGATTTTTGCTATGGGGGTGCATGCACTCGCCGGGGAGACAGAGAAATAGTAAACCAGAAATCACCACCACCACCCCCGCCCCCGAAAGGAGATGGCCATGCAGCCAATCCCTTCTTCTCCATTCTCCTCTTGGGATTTTGGGCACACATGCATATGCGCTGGCATGATTTTTAAGCTGCCCATTCTGGGACTCAAACTGTGTTCAACTACATGGGAATCCAGTGATGTAACCGTTGTGTCATCTGCTGGTCTCAAAGCTGCCATATATCTTCTTGATTTATTGGCTATATCAAAGAGGTAGTGTTTAGAGGGGAAAACATTATTTTGCTATTTATTGGGATGAATGTTACCAATAAAAAAAGATGTGTTGAAGCATTTTCGAAATTAGGCAAAATCTTGAAAGATGTATTATCCTCTAAGTCAAACTTTTTAAAATTTTGCTGGCAGAATAAGTCATGATGGCACCTTGGAAGAGAAGCTGAGTCATTCTTCACTCACTTCTTATTGTTCCTGTAGTTCACTAGCAATGTGTGCTTACTGATACATGAAGGACTGGGGTCTTCATTGTACCAGATTACAAAGGGTTTAAATTTGTAGTCTGAAACACAACCCTTAGGCGATGCTATTGTTCTTTTCTGAAATGCCTGGAAATTTGGCATTGACTTGGTCTTTTCATGAATGAAAGTCCTTTCAGGCATCTGTTTCCATGGTAGGAGGTTTCAAACATATTGAAGATTTACTCTGACAAGTAATCTAGAATTTCCAAAAAGTCTTCAACTGCCTTCTTAGACTCACCACTCACTTTCACATCATTGTAATGATTTTTGAATCATTGCAGCCACCCAGGGTAGAAGTAAATTAAAAAACGTAGCAGGGTCCAGTTTTTTTCTTTCAACACTGCAAACAGACTCTTTGCTTTGGGGGTAGTCATCATAGAACAGTGAATCTCCCTATCTGATGTTGGCCCTTTCTGAAGTTTTGAACATCTTATTGCCTTTGGTGAAACAGCTCCTGTAACGTCTTTCCTCACTTTATTCTTGTTCTTCAAGACTATAGCTCTGGCCTGACTGGTAAGCATTAGCCATCTCTGATTTCTGTAGTCCTTAATCAATTTTAATTTTATTTCCGGGTCAATTACTTGATATTGCCTCTTACTGGCAACATTAGCAGTGGATTTTGTACAGTAGTGGCCATGATGAACAAAACATTAGTTTAAATCAAGCATAAAAGAAAATGATACAGTCAACAGGCGTAGGAAACACCAGATGCATGAGGTTGCTACTAGTATAACAGTGCATAACATTTTTGGTAAGCTTTTCTTTTAATAAGTAGAAACAGTACACTCCAAAATAACAATAAACATGTAATGCAGTAAATATATAAACCAGCAGCATAGCCATCTATTATCAATACCAAGTATTATATACAGTACAAATTGGTATGTGTTACACTTTTGTATAGGTGGCAGTGCAGTAGCTTTGTTTACACAAAAATCATCATAAACGTATGAACCTTGCATTGTGCTATGTTAGTAGGTGGTAGGAATTTTTCAGCTTCATTATAATCTTGCGGGACCACCATTGTAGATGCAGTCCATGTTGACTAACATATCATTATGCAGCTCATGACTATATTCTATAGGGAGGCTTGGGCCAGACACTCTTTGAAGCACCATGGACAGAGGTTCTGCTTCTATGCTTTTGCCTATTTATTAGGAAGTTGAATGTGAGGAGGGTGGAAAGGAACACCCAGGCAACTCCAGAACAACAGACATGCTTCTGGATGGAATATAGCTTTATTTGAAAGAGATTCTTTTGTAGTTCAGGGCCTGTCTTGTTCTGTGGTACCAGCTCTGTTAAGCCAGCTCACTGAAAAGCAGGCACAAGGGGAAAGGGAAAGAGCCACCAAGATCCTATATCCATACATGAAATCCATGCCCGTTTCCCCTAAAAAAAAAAAAATAAATAAATAAACATGCAAAGACTTAGAGTGTTGCCATTTATATATTCATAGTGCAGCATGGCAAGCCAAATATTCTTATCTGCTTTCCTGCTGATACTCATGCAAACATGCTGATAATCTCCTTAGTCTTCTAAATTCCTTAAGCAACTGACAAGAATTCTCAGAGGCCAAAAGAAAGTAAAATATGAACCCAGGAGAGTAGGCAGAGCACTACAGCTCATTTCTTACACTGAGGGATTGAAAGATCTGGTCATAATGAATATCAGCTTCCATGCATGTGTGGCACCCAGAGTGTAGGAAACAAAACTTGTCTCAAATGAATAATATTATAGGGACAGCTCATATAGACACCTGAGACCATGAAAGGGTAGACTTCAATGTAAAGAATGATGAGAAGTAAATTTACCTATTTTACTTATCCCAATGTGGAGATGAGTCTCAAGAAATCTGGGAGTGGATATTCAGTGTTAACCTTTCAGCTAGTCAGAATTCACACTCAAATTTTTACACTTATTTAACTTCCAAATAATAGTGAGAGAACAACATGCTCAAGTTTTATGTAATACAACTAGATCTTGTCTCAAAAAAGTCATCTACCCATCTCTTAAAATGGAGGTCCTAAGTTGTTGGGTCTACTTTGGGGGATGTTTTTGCCTTTTCCAGTTTCCTAATAGCTCATCTTAGAATCTTTTAACTTAAAAACTGATTTTTTTAAACTTGACTATGATAATACTTTCTATAAAATACTAGGGAAAAATAGTTATGAATAAAAGAAAATCTGCTAGTATGTGTACAAGAAACATGTTCACATGTAGCTATGACAAAGTAAGGGAAAATATATTTGGTCTTGCAATTATTATAAGACTGAAATTAATATTTTTAGATCCTTCTTCCAATTCCCATTTTGTATTTCATTTGTCATCATTATGCACTATACTTAGATGATTCTCCACCCCCCCCCCCAAGGTTTTTGGCATAGAACTTACATGTGTGTTCTTCAGAGAGAGACAGTGAGAGGGAAAGTGAGAAGTCATCTCCCAGCAGAGATGGCTACACCACAGTCCTTTCTCTTCCATTCTCCTCTCAGGATCTTGTGCACACATGCACAAGCACCTGGTGTGATGCTCAGGCTGCCAAGTCTGGGACTCAAACTACTTTCCACCATGTGGAAGTCCAGCACCTTAACCATTATGCCTTCTGCTGGCCCAGATGTGACTCTTTACCAAACTTTTATTTGTGTTGGGTCTGAGTTCTTGGTGGTCTGACTTATACTGGGCATTGTAGATTTTTATAAAGTATTGCCAGAGAATGCATGCATCCAGAAAGAGAAAGAAAGAGGAAGAAGAGAGAGAGAAAACCACAGGAAAAAACCACTACTTCCAGTCCACCCTTTGATTGTGAGGGTAAACGATCCATAGTCTACGGTGTGCTGTTGCCAGCATTATTTGGATACTATGGTTTGTATTTGTGCTTACCGTCATTTTTATCAGGCACCTGATTTCAACCTAATGATTTTTTTAAATAATTTTTTAATTAATTACTTGCTTAATTTTAATTTGACCAGACAGAGACAGGGGGAGAGAGAGAGGGAAAGTGAGAAAGCAAATCACCAGGCCCAGGATTTAAACCACAGTCAACCATGTGGGAATCCAGTGCCTCAACTACACACCACGTGCTGATGTATTTTTAACACGTGATGGGTTTATTAAAGTAAACCCGATTTTGAGTCAAGAAGCATCTGTACAACATTTTCTATTAGAAAGACTTTGGAGGGCCTGGAACATGGTGAAACATAATGCCCTATAAGGCAGACCTATGTTGGAAGGTTACTGGTTTGTGACTGGATATACGGCAGGCACGTGTGTCAATGATGCAGGGCTCCTGAAGTTGGGGTGGATCACAGTGTCAGGCCTCTGTTAGTGTTGCTGACTCTCTGTCATTCTCTCTCTATCTCTGTCACTCATAGGAGAAACAAATAAACTTAAAAAATATATAAGATTCTGGTTTAGGGAAAGGATAAGAGACCTGGAGACAAAACAGAAACAATGGATGGGACCAGACAGTGGCTTAACAATGAAATTGGACATTCTGTGAGGCTGACCCATATGGGATGATTCTGGTTCATATCTAGAGACTTTACTGAGAAGTATGCCAGGTATGAACATGCCCATGATTAGCTGTGTCTAGGGGTGGATTACAAAGACCTTGTTATGGAGGCTAGCTCTCTGTCTCTGTCTTTTTTTCCTCATAGAGTAAATAAATAGATAAATAAATAAACATTAAAAAAAAATTAGGGCCAGCCTTGTAGTGCAGCAGGTAAGCTCTGTGCATAGGGAGCCAGAGCCTACATGGCTGGTCCCAGTTTGAATCCTAACCAGGTGGCTTGAAAAACATACTGGACGCATGTACGTACGTGCCCAAGACTCTGACAAAATGGAGAAATGGAGGAAAAAATATTGCAGCAAAATCAGGCTCCACTGAGGGGTGTTTTTTCTCTCTCTGGCCAGCTTACCTGCCTTATGGCAATTAGAAAAAAAAAAAATAAAACCAGAATGTAAGGAAGAAGTTCAGTGTTTTCAATATTATGTTAGGTTCTTGATGATTTAATTTTATACACTTTTCAAAAAGTTTCTTTTCGAAGCTCACATTTACTTCTGGCTATTAGAGGGGATAGAAGAAAAGTAAAGAGAAAATTTAAATAAACGAACTTTCTTTTAAAAATCATTTTAGAGTTTGTGTGTGTGTGTGTGTGTGTATGTGTGTGTATGTGTGTGTATGTGTGCACTTGCCAGAGAGACAGCAAGTAAGAAATCACCTGGGTTTTGACCATGCTGTAATCCCTTCTTCTCCATTCTCTTTCAGGATTTTGGGCACATAAATATATGTGTCTGGTGTATTTCTCAAGCCACAGGGTCTGGGACTTGAACCACATTGTAGGCCATGTAACATCCAGTGCCTTAGTCACACACAACCCGAAGGTCCACTAAATCTTTTGATTTTGAGAGATTTTTGCTACAGGGTATGTGTGCTTGTGGGCGAGACAGAGACAGAAAGTGAGGAATCTTTCCATCTGGGCGATGGCCACCCATAATCCCTTCTTCTCTCAGGATTTTGGGCACCCACGCACATGCACCCAGCCTGTTTCAAGCTACTGGGTTTAGGACTCGAAAGACGATCAACCACGTGGGAGTCCAGTGCCTTAACCTCTACCCCACTAAACCATTTTTAATATGCTGAAGACAGGCCCCACCATGGTAACACACAATGGTTGACACTGATGCTTGGCAGGCTAAAATCACGTAGGAGGTCCAGGTTTGATTTCAGCCTACCCTAAAGGTGTGACTCAGTGACCTTCACCTGTAGTCCCAGCTGCTCTGGAAGCTACAAAAGGAGAATGGGGATATAGCAAGACCCTTTCTAAAAAAGAAAACAAATGTTAAAGGACCAGGCAGATGGCTGGTTGCACTGTTCAAGATCTGAACCCGGTGGTTTGAGAAACATGCCAGATGCATGTGCATGCTTGCTCAAAATCCCAAGAGGAGTGTGAAGGAAAGGGGATTGTGGCATGGTTATCCCCCTGGGGGCTGCTTTTTCACTTTCCCCCCTCTGTCTGTCCAGTGAGCACATGCACTCTATAGCGAACTAAAAGATAAGAGGCAAGTTGAAGATATTGTGAGTCACCTGTATCACATATATGCTTTTCTAATATGTCTCTGTCACTTTTAAGCACTTTCTTATTCTTTGAAAAGATAGTTCAGGCTCATTTTATACTTTCTCAGCACTGGAATCACCCATTTCCCCCAAAATATTCTCATTCCTGAAGTGAAAGAACCAAGATGTGGGCACCAGGTGTGCTCCTGCTACTGACTGCTGCTTTACCTCAGTAAATAGAACTAGGAAACATACATATCTACACACATACGTACACAAACACATTTCTACCTACACACCCGTGTGTGTGTCTGTGTGTATTCACCAGCGTGTATTTTACCTATAGTGGATAGATAGAATATATGTAGATTGATAGAGAAATAGACACAGATGTATGTGGGTGGATATGTATGTATGTTTTCAGGATATATATTTTTATCTAATTTCATATATATGCATACATTATGTATGTACATGTATAAACTATACATATAGTTTCTTTACGTTTATATATACACACATACATATATAATCATGAGTTTTTTCTCATAATTCCAATTCCAATCCAATTCCATAGGGTTCATTCTAGCCTACCCCCTTTCCAGATTTGTAATTTCCTTTTGGACAATGGGAAATCTGTCTTTCATTATCCACTCTATATTTACGTATTTTACTAAATCCTAGATTACATAGAAAGTAATTTCAAAATTGCTTACTCATACCTCTGTGGGAAAAAGAAAACGACAATCAGAGTTCAACATTTGTTTACAATTTTTTTTCTTTAACTTGAAGGCATTTAATCCAAAGACTGTTGCAAAAATGCTTGAACTGGTCATACCTCTTCCCTTCACTATGGTCATGCTATTTAACTAAAATCAAGTTTGGTTCATTTGGTTCTATTTATATTTGATTTCAAAGATTTTTTTCCCCCTCATCTTTTTTGACTATATTTTTGTTGATTATATTTTAACATGGTTCCATAAATCAGAACTAAACAAAAATGTATACTCATAAAAGGGTCTATCATCTCCCATTTCATTCATGGCAATACCATACTACCCTAATTGCCACCCAACTCATGTTGGTACCCTATATCATTATTTTTGAATTTACTCTTCCTTTTTGCATATATGAACAGATACAAGCATATTTTCTATTTTATCATCTTTTTTACATACCTTCATTCTTTTTTTATCATAATATCATTAAATAAAGTATTACAGATATTACTCATTCTTTGATAAAGCTGCATAGTACTCCATTGAAAGATGCACATTTATTCAACAGCTATTCTATGTATAGGCATTCACATTGTTTATAGTATCTTAAAATTATAAACAATACTCAATAAATCATTTATACATATGTGTTTACATACTTGTATATATAGAGATGCATCTTTAGGCTAAATTTCTAGGAGTGGCAGTGCCACATGAAAGAGAAATCAATTTGGCAATATCTATTGCCAAATTCTTTCCCATAAGGGGAACTGATACACCCACCAGAAAATTTTAAAAGCGTTTGTTTTTCCACGGCCTTTCAAAAAATGTTACTTATTTATCAAATGAGTGGAAGAGATAGAGAAAAAGATACAGTATCCCTGATCATAGGCACACATGTGCCTGGAATTTCAGGGAGGTCTTCAGAGGTGAAACTAATAGAAATATATTAACCTGGGGGATTTTTGTAAAGAGAAAAGTCTATTTACAAAGCTCATGATTCAGGAGGCTGGAAAACTCTGAAGGCCTAGACATGGCACAGAGGATGACGGGAGCTGCATGAGGAAGAGTAGCTTGTGCTCTCTTTCTCCTTGACACAACCAGCTCTCAGAAGAACTAACCTCTTCTCAAGAAATCTAAAACTCAGAGTCTCTTTGAGACATCATTAATCCTCTTGTTGCCTCCATGATGCAATCACTATGAACCAATCACTGCCCAGTAGGTTTCACCAATTCCCTATATCAAATATTAATACCTGAAACTTTGAGGAACAGACTATCATTCAAACTATAACACTTCCCGTCAGGGCCAACCTCACAGAGCCTTGCATTTTACCACTATGCCAATGTTCAGCCCTTTAACCCAAAATCTTTATGCCATTTATGAGTCAACAGATATGTAAAAATACTCAAAATACCACTCTTAGAAATTGTAATATAGACAGTGTATTCAATGTTCCTGAATACAGACCCAAAAAAGGGACCATTATATTGTACAAACACTACTATTCATGTTTCTCTATAAATTACAAAATTTAATTTATCCAAGAACTCCTTAATTCATGTAATTCATTGTTACGTATCTAGGAGTATCACCAAAAAAAATAAAATAAAATAAAAATAATGATAATAAAGACAGAAACAAAAAACCTATATAGGGTCAGAGACCAAAACTGTTTATTAGAGAAACAGCAGAAAAGAATTATTTACACAAAGACAATGTTACCTTACTCCTTCTTATGATAATAAGATTATTTCCCTTAGCCAAGCTAATAAGTTAATACCATCAATATTTCCCCATGTTCAACATTAGATTAAGGTATCCTTATCTTCCAATTAACCTCCAATTATGTGCCTTAATATCTGACATTCTCCTGGATTTTGGTTAATCCATATAATGCCAATATTTAAAGATAAGGTCCCCAGGTCAATCAGCTAGAAACCATTCCCAGAAGTTGATGCTAATCAAATTTGTTCATGTAATTCAGTGAGTATATTGCTATGATAAGTTTTAGAACAGATGTTTGACACTGAAGAAAGCACTTTATGGTAAAATTTAAATCTTTTTTGTTCAGTAATGACAAAGGTTATTAAAATACACTTTTTGGGGGTGACCTAATTAAGGCACTTGATAAAGAACAATTAAAACAGCAGCCACCTTCTAGCTTCCCAAGGAGGAGGTTTCTCAGCCTTTCAAAGTAACCCTGATGAAAGCTCAGCATGAGGAATGGATAAAATTATGATCTTGGCTGAGAAATTAGCCTAAAGCACTTGCTAATAAAAGCAAATAGAATTTTACAAACCAACATATAAACTTTGTGAGGTTATTTTATTGCTTTCTGCACCAAGGTAAAGTAGATTGATATAATTACCTCACTTATATCCTTATTTAATTCATTTTTTAAAATCTCGTTGATGATGGGAGGTATAAAAATTAGAACAGATTGAACCTGGCTATTTTTTTGTGCTTGAAGCTGTGTGATCCTTGATCAAACAGGTTTTTCTCCTGAAAAATATCCAAATAGCCAGCATTCCCTACTTCCATGATTTTCCACAATTTTTTTTTAGAAGGATCAAATTGATTTTCCCAGAATATTATTATTGTAAAGTGAATAGTAGAGAATACACACACACACACAAACACACACACACACACGCACACACACACACACACATACATACACTTCTTTTCTCATTGTCTGAAAGTCATCATTCCTTTGATTGAGTTACTTTATGTTTAAAGTAACAACTGGAACATTAAGCACAAAACAGTTTAATTTTTCACCTATTTAAAATTGGAAAACTGAATAAATAATCTAAAAAATATTTTCACAGTTTTTTTCTTTAAAATATTTTAAGAATGGGCTTTTGATCAAATTATTAATTTTGTCATTTACATTTTTAAAACTCCATTCTCATATAGAAATCACCAATACTAGTTAAGGTATCTTCTACACTATTATGATGAAGTTAAAATGTGTGTTTATTTGACCTCTTTAACCTAAACTTTTTGAATATATTTATAAAACATTCTCAAACTTGACCATTATATTGGCTAACCAGAGATTTACAGGGGATAACTATGGTATTATTGGTTTTATTTAATATAATCATAGAAAGCTATACTATGAAGCAGATTGTCATCAAATTATTATCAAGCTAGTCAAAGTTCCTTATAGTATCTGCTAATACAAATCATGATGTCCCTTGCAGATTAACTCTTCAGACTACATTCGACTAAAGATTTCCTAGGTGATTCTTCTCCTTTCAATGAGTTACAAAATGTTATAATAAAGGAATATTTTAGTAGCAATCCTCACAGTAACTCCCCATGGTAAAAATTAAATCTAACTTTTTGCTAAAATAAATTCAATTAATAAAAACACTACTTCCCTTCTCTGTCTCCTTTACAAATTCTGAACCAGAACTACTTAACCAAAGTCATCAGAACGTATATGAAAGACCTGTTCCAAGAAGGCATCTGTGAAAAGTTAAAATAGGTTATATCAATTAAAGGCTCAAGACCACAGGTCACAATATTTTGCTTCTAGTTAAAGCTGACCTTTCCTTCTAAGGCTATTAAGGGTGTAAGTGCCCATCTATACACCAAGCAAATTCACTGCTAGTGTACATGTTAACAAAGATCAGTAAGGGTGAAATCTATACAATTAGTAAAAACAAATATCACAAAAAACCATCTTGTAAATGATCTGTAGCTTTAAAAACATACCATTGCCTATTCTAGAAAAGGACCTTCTCGAGATCAGAGGCCTATTAAAACCCAGAAATGTTAGACATCTGTTGCTGTGTTGCATGAAGGCAAAGACAGATAGATTAGTACCATATGTGAGGGAATATGATTCCAAAATCCAGCATTGCTGGTATTTCCCGAAATAAATTGCCAGGTTTATAAAATAAATACAATCAATGATAAATGACTTAAAAAAAACCCAGAAATTTCATCTTAAAAATTAAGCAATTCTCTATCGAAAATATATATCAAATGTATTTATTTGGTATATCAATATACCAAATCTTGGTATATGTAACATTTTATAGCAACTTTTTTCAAGTGCTTCCTTGAAGCAGATGACAATTACAGGTAAAGTACAGCCTATTTTCAAAGAAAAATGTGAGAAAATTCTTTTAGGAAGAAGTGATTCATAGGTCAGATGCTTATAGATAGGGGGAGGTGGGAACTAAAGTTGAAATTGGATCTCATTTTGTTTGTTATTAAATTTACAGTTCCTGATCCTTTCTGAGTTCAAGGGTGATCAAGATTTGCCTCACAGGGGAAGAACACGGCCACAATTTACTCAGTGGAGCCCCATTATAGTCCAATAGACCGAGTATCATTAACAAGCTATAGTGTGGACTCTGCTTGAGACCTCTTGGCTTGGATTGTGTCTGAGAGCCGGGGTAAAAAAAAAATGACCAAAGAACAGGCAGAGATTGATGAATGGGATCCATTCTTTCCACAGAATAACTACACCACCAATTCTTTCAGGATAGTGCAGGAAAAATATTAACCTTCCCATTCACAAGTGGGGGAGGAGGGGAAGGGGTCACATTTAATAATAAGAATTGGATTTCTTAAGAAAAAGAAGAACAACAGTTAAATTAGCCTGGCAGTGCTCAAAATGAGGAAGTAGCTCAGGCACTATCTAATTTAGGAGAGCTCACTAACCTTGTAAAGCATTGATTAATCTAACTAATCTTGTGTAATCACATTGTTTCTGAAGTAATAACTAAGCCTATCTTTAAGAAAGGAGAGGGTGGTTTCCTTAATCAGTTTATAGCTATAATTTCCAAACAGGAAAATAGTTTTAAGGGGCAAATATCTCAGGGAGTAGATACAGTAACTAGATCTAAAGTCAGTAGAAGCAAGTCTATACTCATGAAATTAAAGTCAATGTATTACCAAAGGACTCTCTTCTGGAAATGAGAAACAAAAGGAGAAACCTCTGTCTTCCTGGAGTAGTGCGCATTAAAGTCTCTCAGAAGGCAAAGAGAAGATTTCTCTATTAGTCCAGTATTGTGTGCCAGTAGAAATATCTGGAACTGGGTGATTTATAAATAAATGTTTAGGGCCAGCCAGTGGCATGCTGGTTAAGGCAGCTGGAGCACACATGGCTGACTGTATAGTTCAAGTCTCAGACCCAGTGGCCTGAAAAATACTCTGGTATGTGTGCCCAAAATCCTAAAAGGAGAATGTAAGAGAAGGGATTGTGGCATGGCCATCCCCCCTGGGAGGCATTTGCTCACTTTTCTCCCTCTCTCTCTGATGAGTGTATGTGCCCTATGGCAAATTAAAAAATAAAAGAATAGAGGTTTATTTGACTCATGATTCTGATGACTAGAAAGTTCAAAGATGTACAGCTGGCATCAGGATGATTATGGAATGACTGACAGAAGCAAAAAGGATGGCAAGAGAGCTGCAGGTAGCTATCTTTTGTAAAAATCCACTTTTGTGAGACTAACCCTCACAAGAGAACTAGAAAAAACTCAAATTCTAATGATACAGTGTTAATCCACTTGTGAGACTCGTGCTTCCAATATCCAGTCATCATGATCCAATCACCACCCACTGGGCATCACAACCTCCCAATATTGCCACATTGGAGACCAAATTCCAAAACATGAGCCTTGAGGGGGACACACTATTATCCAAACCATAATACTCTTTAGGAACCATATCTTCAGGATTTTATTTCTATTTATTCTTAGGAACATGGGATATTTTCTACTGCCATTAGAAAACTTGTAGGAGAATCTCCTTGCAAAGAACTTGCAAATGGTGTAGGGGTTGAGACACTGGATTTTCACAAGGTTGCCTGCAGTTCGAGTCCCAGATCTGAGAGCTTAAAAATCATGGTGTGTGTGTGTGTGTGTGTGTGTGTGTGCCCAAAATCCCAGGAGGAGAATGGAAGGGAAGGGATTTTGGAATGGCCCTTTCCTCTGGGGGGTGATTTCTCACTTTCCCTTTCACTGTCTAACTCAGGTAAAAGCCTTAAAAAAATAAATCTTGCAAAATGGATAACAGAAGCAATGTTCAATACTGCTTCCCGTTGACCATCAGAAAATAGAAAAGCATATTTAAATTATCTTTAGTAAAAGTGCATAAGGAGAAAAAAACCCACTAACTTAGGTTCAGTGTGACCAGGTATACATGAACAGAGAGAAGAGAGAGAAGAAATGAACCTACTCTCCTTGATTAATTTTATGTAGGTTTTCTTGGCATATTATACAGTGTACAAATCAGCTTTTCTAGATTTCACTGAGATAACAAAAGCCTCAAACCTCAGAGGCTTAAAGTAACAAGACTTTAATTATGGTTTAGGTCAAATGTTAGCTGGAAGATCAGCTGACATGGCCTGGGCTGGTAAGATGCTGCTATGCAGCAGCCTGTGGGCACATGTATGCCTGGCATATCCAAGGCAGTCTCTGGACATGAACCTTCCCATGTGGGGCAGCTTTGCAGTGGACTGTGTTGCCGCTGCACCCTTATCCAGCCCCTGACCTACTGATTTCTATACAAATTTTAAGCTCCTACTCATGCCATTTGCTTCAGGAAGTCTTTCCCAAATCACTCAGACTGAGGGTTTGGTCTTCCTTATCTCCCACCCCCAGGACCCTGGACTTACCCCAATGCTCTCATCCCATTGTGTACACAGCACCTATGGACATCTGCCTCTGACAGGGAATTACAAACAACTGGAGTAAGAGTCTGTGACTTCTAATTCCTCATTGCACAGCAAAATTCCTCACTTGTTATGAAAACAAAGTCATCATGTGAATGAAAGCAAATACCATTAGAAAAAGATTTCACAGTAATTCAAATAAGAGGGGGAAAACAGTCATCACGAAAGGTCATGGAACAGATGGCATTTGAGAATAAGCTTGAATGAAGTGGTGTAGATTTTCAATCAGGAGAGACTAGAAGGTTGGGAGAATATTCCATGTGGAGAAAATGGTATAATACAAAGTTCAGGGACAAGACTGTGGGGCATAGTCAATGGAAAATGGATCATCCAGTAAGTAAAGAAGGAGTGTCCATTATAGGGTGAAAAGAATAGTGGGTGTTTATAGTCTCGTTAGGGTTATAGAACTGAGAGTTCTGAAGGGCTTTGTGAAGAACCTGCATTTAATTTGATAAACAACAGAGAATTTTTTAAGGTTTTTGAGGCAAGGAATTATATACCTAGACCTAAATGTTAGGAAGACTTTTCTGACAGGAGAGGATGAAAGACTGTTCCAAGGAAGGAAGAAGAGGTAGAGAAGGTGTCCAGACATGAACTTTTTATGAAGGGCATGAAAAATAGGGAGATATTACTTAAGCAGTTCAAGTGAGGGTGTCCATTGGAGGTGGTTGAATTTGAGAGTTAACTTGTCACTAGAAATTTGAGAACAGAGATATAGCAGCTGCATTTTTCTCCCTTCAAATACATATAAATACAAAAATACTTTGAAAAATTGTGGAAAGCAGAATTAAAATACAAGCTTATTTTGGTGCAAAAATTTGAAATTCATGCATAGTTTTTACATGATATGTATTTTCCATGAAGCTTTCGAAGACACCCCTCCCACCACCCTGTAGTAGTGAACAGGTCAAACAAGCACATCTATTGATATATAGATTTTTGGCCTTCAGATCAGAAGTCCCACCCCCAGGCCACTGACCAGTGCCAATCTGTGAACTGTTGGGGGTCACACAATGTGAAATGAGTGACAGGTGAACCAGCGAGGCTTCAGCTGTGTTTGCAGTCACTCCCCTTCACCCCTTCACTAACATTTAGCCTGAGCTCCACCTTCTGTTGGATCAGCAGTGGTATTGGATTATCATGAGAGCACGAATACTATTGTTGAGCGTTTGTGTCATTGTATATTTCAATTTTGTAGTGGTGGAAAATGGGTGTACAGCTGATATGGTGCACTTGGGTCATCCCAGAACAAGACTCCACCCTCATTCTGTGGAGGGGTTATCTTCCATGAAGGAAGAAAGGTTGGGGACTGCTGTTTTAGAGTATCTTTCCTTTCCTTCCTTTTCTTTTCTTTTCTTTTTTTTTTTTTTTTTAATTTGTTAGTAGGCACAAGCTTTTGTCAGAGAGAGAGAGAAAGTGGAAAAGCAACCCTCACACACCCTATGGGGGATAGTCACACCACAATCCTTTCTCATCCATCTCCCTCTCCTTTCAGGATTTTGGGCCTCCCCACACACATGCCCTGCATTCCAACTTTGCAATCTGCCATGTGGGATACAGCCACCTTAACCACCATATGATTGACTGACCCCCTCTTTTCTTTTCTTTTTTCTTTTCTTTTCTTTTTTCTTTTTTCTTTCTTTCTTTCTTTCTTTCTTTTTTCTTTCTTTCTTTTCTTTGCTTCCCTTTCCTTTCAATTTTAGTAAGGTTTTAGCTCTGTTTCAGAAGTGAAATTTTTTCTCTACTACAGAAATGGTAGTAAACAGTATCACTCCGTTTACTTCCATTACTTCTGCCAAAGAGCCATATATAGTCTCATTAATACACAGGTGTTTTTTACATTTATAAAATGTACTATACAACCATCCTGTTTTGCATTTCCAAGTACTGTGGAATAAATTTTCCATTAGATCTTAAAAATCATGTGAAACAATATATCATTATATATTGGTTAATCTAAAAATAAGTTTATAAGCAAAAAATCAGAATCATGAAGCCAAAGTTGGGTTATAAAAGCCAGATGACATAAGTAGTAATTCGCTTGTAGCATGCCATGTAATTACAAACAAACTCTATCCCTTGACTTGATCATAAGCCTGCTTTTTAAAGCAAATTTATATGCTTTGTTTTAATCTTTCATGGCTAGATCACCTCTGAATTACAAATTCCCGAACAAGACTTGCTCCATCTCATCACAAAAGAGTCTTTAGTTTTGAGAAAATTAATATAACTAGGCCATATTTTACAATATGTTCTTTTGTTAATTATTAGTTTAAGTTTTCAAGTTTAGGGTTATAGATAGTTTACAGGCAGTTCATGGTTGAATATGTGATGCCATAGGCCTAAGATGAGTACCACATGGATTTTTGGGTATAGCTATATATTGACTAAAAGGACTTTGGTAAATCCTTATGGCCTAAAGCTTTAACACAAAGTATAACACTCAGAATAAACAGAGAACCAAAGCCCATTGATATTTGGTGGTAGTGTAATTTCCATCAGCTTATCTTTATTTCCACAGTGGAAAGACAATGAGCATCATCCTGGATCTCGTCCTGGTCCAAGCCCTCTTTAGTTATTGGCCTTCTTCATGAATTCTTCTTTATGGATCCTTTTTTGGTTCTGTAGCTGTATTTATAAATATATTTATTGTTCTATGTACCATATTGTATTGAGATGGTTTGTTTGCAAGTCTATTTTCTTTCAAAAACAGGGGCATTCACTTTCATTTTTGTATTCATCCATGCTTTGAACAATGCTGAGCCTAGCATATAGTAGGTCCTCTATAAATACTTACTGAAATGAATTTGTGCTTCACATGTGTGCATGTGTAAAACACTCTTGTAGCTCATTTATCCACAAAACTTCTAGGGAAGAAATATTAGCCTTTTCATTATGAAACCGCAAGTGCTCATTAGCCAACTGAAGGACACTTAAAATCCAATAGCACAATGTGGAGTGTGGCAATAAACAGACATCTTAATGCACAGCTTAGGTGTAAAATTTTTGAGGTTAACACTAGACTCCTTTTATTGCAAATGGATCAAATGTCAATGGGAAAGAAATGTGCCGATACTTTTAAAAAGTGCAATTAAAACAGAATTGTGTTAAATTGCTGCAGCAAGCTTATGCTATATAAAGTAAAAGTTTCAGTCCAATATCTGCCTATCAAAAGACAGTTCCTAGTGTGAGGGCAATCCCTAAGCTTTTAATCGCAATAGATAGTGGTGAAGGAATGTTTTTCAGGTAGCAGAATAAAATCATAACTCTGTTCAACAGGAATGTTGACTATTAAGCCAAGGGAAAAAATCCAAGGAATAAATTGGACAGTTAACTCAGTAAATGCACACCTGCTGAAAAGATGAGTAGACTTAAGATCCAGGATATTAAGATATCTCCATCTCAATGTGTTCCGAGGTTTCCAGTAGGGCATACAGTAGGCAATGTGACCCCTATCATTTAAGCATGCAGGATAACTGATCAGCCTATTCAGAAGAAACCATCTTATCCAATTGCTATAATGCAAGGGGAGGCTGGATAGAGAATAAGATCCTTTTTTCTGGATACAGCTTCTATATGACAATTCATTTGTGTGAAACATACTCATTCATTCGAAGCTGGTATTCAAATTACCATCCTTAATTATAATTGTTGGCTGCAATGAGTAATCTGTAGATGGTTTTGAGTTGCTGCCAAAGACAATATATCTCAAGGAGGGAGAGGAAAAAAAAAGAGTAAGCTTTATGGGAAGAGAAGCCCTTTTCCCATAAATGATGAATCAATCCATTATATTTGTGATAATCAATGTCCTGGATCCTCTTCATGTCAAGGTGGGGGGAGGAAAAACTTAGAGAAGTGGCCAATCATTATTAATTCATTCACTGCACTAATATTAATCATGAAGAGCTAATGTGATATTAATGTGACTGTAATGTAGGCTTCAATAAAATTTTCACTCTAGAACAGAAACATGGTATAGATTTTGCTTTCTAACTTAGTTACCTAACAAGTGCTTTTTAAAGATTTTTAATAGAAGAAGGAGAACATCTTACATGCTTTATACTTGAGTACAGAACCAAGGAGAATTATATCGAGGGGTCATCAGTAAATTTCCTGATTGTCCTAAGAATTATCCGAGAGACAGTCAGCACTTCTGAGGATGAAATGTTCTTCCAGGAAATGCGTATTGCTGAGATGGCGAGGGCAGGAGTGGTAGCAGAGGCATGTTTCTGGGAATAGAATCTAGCCTCTAATGGTACCTTTCATTTCTTGGAAGAAATTTGAAGGAGATGAGCAATCAAGCCTGTCTTCTGATCTTGGATTTGAGAACCTTTCTGGAGTGACCTTGATCCAGTTTCTTCAAATGTATAGTAAGGACTCATATCTAAAGAACTTGAGGCAAAAACAATTTCAGCTCAACAGTTTTAATGTGTCAGTGGTCCAGGAAAAAAATGGTCAAGGTCCATACTTGCCGTCTTAGCTTCAGTTCAAGTCACCATCTTAGCTGTATAAACCAGCAGTGGTGTGATCCCACAAGCTCTTGAGGCTTCAGAGCTGACAGGCTTATTATATAACCCTTGCTTATGCTGCCCACTCATCTCTTGCTGTTCATGTCAAACCAAGTAGCTCCAGTTTCCTCTCATGAACCACATTGTTCTCATCTCCCTGGCTCATTTATGTCAAATTGTCTACCTAGAATTTTCTTTCTCCTCATTTTTAGACTAGCTATTTTTTCTTTCTCCTCACTTTTAGATTACCTTTTTTAGACTAGCTTTCTTTCCATGTGTTTTATAGTTCAAGTCAAGCATCACTTCCTCCAAGAAGCCTTCAGCTTCCTCATTTCTGTGCTCTCTGAAATTTCTGGGTAGAAATCAACTGGAACACTTGCCACACTATTCAAATGATCATTTTAATTTTCTCCCCCCAAACTATAAATTTCTCAACAGTTTAGAGTATTTCTTTTTCATCTTTGTATCCTCAGTACTTAGTTGAGTACATACCAGCCACACAATAGAGAATTAAAAATTTTTCAATGAAGACCAGCAGACAGAGTAGTGGTTACATTGGTGGACTCCAGTGTAGTTGACTGCTATTCAAGTCCCAGATCTGGTGGCTTAAAACTCACTCTGGGCACGTGTGTATGCTTGCCCAAAATCCCAAGAGGAGAATGGAGGAGAAAGGATTGTGGCATGGCCATCCTCCTCAGGGGGGTGATATCTCGCTTTTGTCTCTCTTTCTCTGTCTGGTGACTGCACATGCCCTATAACAAAATTCTCTCTCTCAAAAAAAAAAAAAAAAAAAAACAATAAATTCCAGTGAATATGTAATTGGACATATGAATAAATATGTTAACAAAATATTTGAATATAGGCCTTTTATTTTTATTTTCACTTTGGTCTTGCTAGGTTCATAAATAGGTATACACTTATTTTTTTTTTTTAGTATACTACTACATTTGTTGAATGTTTTATCATTTACTAATCCTTTATTTTCTTGACTATCATCCATGTTGTCCTGTTACAATTTTGTCAATTCTCTCCTGTCCATTCTAAGCATATACTACCACTAGTTTTATCTTTTCCAAAAAAGTATGTCTTCTGTTGGTTATGTCTATATAAGGAGAAAACTACTGTTGATATATTTTACTGGCATAATCCATGATTTTTTTCCATCTCTGAAAACAAGTAATAATTAGCTCCAAGTCTTGTGATTACAAATAATGTAAGGAGTCATAGGTGTTAGCAAAGCTGTGCTAAGAAATGTCAGACCTCTCCTCCCCTGCTAGGAGAGATTTTGCTATACCTTGGAGTAAAGAGAGGGTGGGAACACTTTCCTCCTGTGGGTCACTTCTCTCCTAATGTCTAAGTATATACACAGCCAATTTCTCAAAATTAATTTTCATGGATTTTTACAGCCTCCTCAAACTTGACTGGAGCTCTTCAAACATAGAACTGGGTATCTTGAAATATACTTCACCTCTTCTTTAGTTAAGTCAATTCCACTAGCACGCTCTCAGTGACTGACGCTGGAAGTTGTGTGGTCATCCATGATGGTTTCTTTTGATCCTCATATGTGGTTAATTACCTGTACTATTCCTGCTACCTCCAAGTTATTTCTTGAAAATTTCTCTTTTTTTCTTCATCTTTGGGGCCTCTATCTTAGTCCAGATCCTCAAAATCTTTTGTTCATTTTCGCTGTTATCTCCTGAATTAGGCCCCTGCCTCCCAGGCTCTCCTTCCTATTATGTCCTCCCCACTCTAAAGCAGGAATTTAATCACATAATACCCCTACTTGAGAGCCTTAAATGGCTCTTTATTCCTTATAGGATTAAGTCTGAAGTCCTTAGGCTAGTACACAAGGCTTTGTCTAATCTGTCCCCCAAAGACACTTCTATGTTCATTTTATGCCATTGGAAATTTGCCCTTTTCTCTGTTCATATGCAGAGTTAGAGTACTTTTATACTGCAAATGGTCTGGAAAGGCAAGAGAGAAATATTTGAAAAGAGTTATTCTGAGATTTTATGTATGTTGTCTTCTTTTCATCTTCTCAAGAACACTACAGAAGGCTAGAATCATTCCTGTTTAAAAACCAAAACAATGAAAACATTGTCTGCTTGGTAGACCAGCCATTAACCTAGGATCTGTCTGCCTCAAAAGTCTTTCCATGTCGCTATGCTGATTGGGGTTCTTCAAAAGTTCATACTTGCGTGCTCTTTTTTAAAAAAATTATTATTATTCTTTAAAGAATTATTTTATTTATTTATTTATTTATTAAATTAGTGTACACAAAGCACTTAGAACAATGCCTAACCCACCTAAGTTCCATATACAGGTTAACAAGTAGTTTTATTAATATGTACTTTATATATATATATATAATCCAGTATCTTGGTTTCATCTCATTGTGAATGATTCAGACACCCGGGATTTTTTTTTTTTTTTTTTTTTTTTTTTTTTTTTTTTTTTTTTTTTTTTTTATCTCTGATATGTCTCCTGAACACTAGTTCCAAGTTTCCAAATGGAAGTGGAATAATATTCTTGGGTAACTGCTGACATTAATACTCGCATGTTAAAAAGCAGAACGATCATTTCATCCAGATGCCTCTACTTTCGTTAACTTTGTTTCTTTGCTTTCCTGTGGCTGCTCATACCAAGTGAGTGGTCCTCTTGAACCTCTGCATTCCTTTGCACTACCACTATGCTACTCCATACACAATGACCTATGTCGGGATAAACAAAATAGAATATTAATTACCTCAAATTAGGAAATCTCTTAAACTGAAAGTGAAAGCATAGTATATGTAGGATGTCATTTAAACAGTATTGAGGGAAAAATACATATTGGGTAATGGGAAAAGTCATGACGCATATTTGCATAGAAAAGTATATCATGACTTTTCTGACACTGATAGTATTAAATGCCAATATTCATATAAGAAGGAAGCTCTCAAATCAATTACTGTGTCTTCTACATTAAGAATGTTTTTTGGTTTTTTTTTTTTTTTTTTTTTTTTGGAGAGGTTTTTGCTATAGGGCACGTGCGCTCACCACACAGACAGAGAGAGAGACAGAGAGACAGAAAGCGAGAAATCACCCCCCCAGGGGGGATGGCCACGCCACAATCCCTTCTCCTCCATTCTCCTCTCGGGATCTTGGGTACGCATGCACACGCGCCCGAGTGAGTTTTAAGCCACCGGGTCCAGGACACGAACTGCGGTCGACTACATGGGAGTCCAGCGAAATAGCCATTATGCTAACTGTTGGTCCCAACATTAAGAATGTTTTTAAAAGAACAAGTTAACCAAAGTAAGCAGAAATAAAGAAATAATTGGGCCAGCCTCATGGCCTAGTTTAAAGGGAGCCAGATACCACATAGCCAAGTACAGTTGAATCCTGGCTCTGGCAGCTTGAAAAACAGGTTGGATATATGTGCATGCCTGCCCCAAATCAGACAGAATAGAGAAATGGAGAAGGGCTGTAGCATTATGCTCCACTGAAAGGTGTTTACTCCTCTCTGCCTATGTGTCTCACTCTGGCAAGCATACACACCCTCTGACAATTAAAAAAAAAAGAAGAAGAAGAAAGAAAGGGACCAGGAGATGGCATAATGTTTACATTGCTGGACTCCCATGTAGTCAACTGTGGTCCGAGTTCCAGACCCAGTGGCTTAAAATTCACACCAGGTATGTGTGCATGTGTGCCCAAGATCCTGAGAAAGGAATGGAGGAAAAGGGATTGTGTTGTGGCCATCCCCCTGGAGCATGATTTCTTGCTTTCTGTCTCTGTCTCACTGGCAAGCGCACAAGCCCTACAGCAAAAAAATCTCTCTTAAAAAAAGAAAAAGGAAAAAAGAAAGAAAGAAAAAAGAAAAGATAGTAAAGACCAAAGCAGAAATCAACCAAATAGAAAATGTTAGGGTGATCTGTGTCATGGACTGTAAAATAATTCACAGACTCAGTGTAAGGGGATAGAAAACTTTTATTATTCATTTTCCAAGGGAGGAAAAGGGCAGATGAGAAGGGTCGCATCATCCTGAAGAGCTGGGGCTAGAACTTCTAAAGAAAAGAGATTTAGGGCAGGTGATTAAGTTGGTCTTAAGACAGGATTCCAGGTGGTCTTTTACAGCATCTGCACTGTTCATTTATTATCTCTGGGTGAGTCAGCCATCTGCGGTAAGGTCAAGTAGCCCTCCTTTCTTCCCTCATTTTAGGTGGAAATCTTCCTTTAATCCCAAAGAATTCTTTACTAGGGCATATCTCCTCCCACCAGGACCAGCTAGACCAGGTCTGACCATTTAGGCCTTTCTTCCTACTCTGCCAAGGGTACTCAAGGTTGCCTGGAGACCTTGCCTTCCCTCCAACAGAGGCCAAGGTAAGAGACAACTACCCAACTACCGAAGGGCTGATTCCTTTAAAAAAGGAAAAAAAAATGCTCAAAGTATCTGTGGAACTTCAAAGGTGCCCTTCTTTAAAAAAAAAAAAAAAAAAAAAAAAAAAAAAAAAAAAAAAAGTCTAAGATACTTAGAATTGGGGCTAATATCTCCTTTCAGAAAATAAAATGAATAAAGAAAATAAATGAAACCAAAGTTTCTTTCTGTGGGTTTAATATAATTGGTAAACTTTGAACTAGCCTGCTCAGAGAAAAAAAGGGAAGCTACAAATTACCAATATCAAGAACCCTGGCCCAACATTGATGTGCTGCTCAAGAGAAGCCAGATCTCACATGGTGACCACAGTTCAAATCCCTGGCCCAGTCCACTTGAAACACACTGGGTTTATGTGAATATGCCCAAGATTCTACACGCTAGAGGAAAGAAAATGCAGTGTGATCAGACCCTGTGGAGGATGCTCCTCTTTCTTTCTCTTGCTTTTTCTCACACACACTCATGTACACATGCATACTCTATCATAAATAAAAGGGAAAAAAGAGAGGTTTCTTCACTGTAGATTTGACAGATATTAAAAAAGGATAATAAAGGAATATGATGAATAAGTCTGTGATAAAAATTAGACAACTTAGTAGAAATGGAAAAATTCTTTGAAAAATAGAAATTATTAAAGATTACACAAGAAGAACTAGATAACCTGAATAGCTATATAGTCATTAAAAGTGGAATTATATGTTAAAAAATTCTTCCTTTAAGAAAATTCCAGGTTTAGATGGCTTCACTGTGAATTCTACAAAATATTTATGGAAGATGAAATACCATTTGTATACAAACTTCCATAAAATTGAAAGAGAAGGACTTACATATACTTACATATGTATGTACATACACACACACACACACACACACACACACACATAGACATACATACATACATAGGGTTGTCAGAAAGGGCATGACACATTTTTGCGTAGAAAAATACCTCATGACTTTTTAAATGATCCAATATACCTATAAATGTTTTAAACATAAGTAGGGCAATTTGATTCCAATAGTATGTAAAGAAGATAATGCAACATACCATGTAGGATTTATTACAGGAACGCAATAATAGTATAACTCTCAAAAGTCCATCACTATAACATCATATAAACAGACAGTTTCAGCCCATTTGGGCTGCTATTTTTAAAAAGGCATAGAATGGAAATAAGTTTCTTACAGTTCTGGTGGCTGGGAAGTCGTTGATTAAGGTACTGGCAGATTCAGTAGCTGGTGGGTGCTCACATACTGGCTCAAAAATGGCCTCTTCTTGCTATGTCTTCACATGAGAGAAGAGATTAACTCTCTAAGGTTTCTTTTATAAGGACATTAATTCCATTTCTCATCACTTCCCAAAGGTCCTACCTGCTAATATCATCATGTTACGTGTTATGACTTCAACATACAAATTTTGGAGAGGAAACAAACATTTAGGTCACGAGACAGATTTAAATGAAAGGCAAGTTGATCTTCTTAGTAGATATTGAAAAAGCATTTGACAGAAGTCAGCACCTAGTCATGACAAAAACAAGGCAAACTGGGAATAGAAGGGGTCTTCCTCAGGCTCATAAAGGCATCTACAAAAAGATTACAACAAAAGTCATACTTAATGTGAGTACCTGTTCCAAGGTCAGGAATAAGATAAGAATGTTTCATTACTTCTACAAAACATTGTACTTGAGGTTCTAGCTAGTACAATAAGGCAAGAAAAAGAAAAGATTATGAAATTGGAAAAGGAAAAAGAATACTGTCTTTATTCACAGATGACATGACTTCATTTAGACAACCTATAGAAAAACCACTAGAACTAAATCTAGTAGAAAAACTACTAGAACTAAAAGAGTTTAAGAAAGTTAGTTTACAAGGTCAATACATACAAATCAATTGTATTTCTATGTATTAGCAATAAAAAATTGGTTAAATAATTTACAGGAGCATCGAGAAAGGAAATATTTAGAGATACATCTGGCAAAAGATTTAACCTGTAGCCTAAATATTATAAAACATTACAGAGAGAAAGTAAAGATGACCTAAGTAATTAGAGAACTAAACATTATTCAGTATCACCGAGATGTCAGTTCTCCCCAAACTGATCATAGATTATTGGAAGGGATGACATTGATTTGCACTGTTTTGATTGGGGTGCTCATTTCATAAGTATGTATATATGTCAAAACTTACTGATTATACACTTCAAATATATATTTTTAAAAGTTCATTTGTTTATTTCTTCTATGAGGGAAAGAAAGTCTCCCACAACAAGATCCTCATACTGCTCCAGCTTCAGCTAGCCAGATTACAGGCACATGTGTGTATACTCCCAGATAGTATAGGGAGACCTCAGGATGTGAACCTAGAACCCCTCTGCATCATGTCATCTCAGCATTGCAGAGCACAGAGTAACCAATGTGCCACCACAGGTGGCTGGTCAAATACATGAGATTCCTTTCATGTCAATTATAATTTAATAAAACTGTTCAAAAATAAAAAGGAAAACCTCACCAACTCCCCATAGCTTTTATGTAATAAAGTTCAAGATTTTTAGTGGGAAAAGTATGGGCTTTAAGATCTTCCTACTAGCTAAATCACTTCAGGAAAATCACAGCAAGAACAATTAAATATAGCTAAAGGGGTTGAGGTTAGGAATAATTAACTTTTTAATTTAAAGTACATAAGACAGTGCCTGACACCTGGTATTTAAAAACCTTTCAACTTGAGGTAAGCAATGATTGTCACTGCCTTAGAGATTAGTTCTTATTTAAAAGGAAGAGACCAGGGCACAAAAGAACTATTTCCCTTAGTTCTTATTTTGCCTAGGGCTTATCCTGAGTTTATGTCACTAAATAATTTATAGAACCTTATGTCATGCGATTTAAAACCTTACACATGTGGACATCATAATTTGTTACCTGAAGTTTGCTATACTTTTGTTAACAAAAATTTTCTTTATATAATCACAGCTTTAATATATTAAAAGGTAATTCTGTTCCCATTGACCTTTTAAAAATAGATGAATTTCAACTTAAAGCAAATATTGATAAACCATAGATGCCATTTGAAATGTGCTGTTTTCTTTCCTCTAAAGAAAATACCAAAAAAACTTACATTTATCTATGATCTTTAGTACTGAGTGTTACTAGCATTATGGCCATGGGCAAGTCAATATCATTTCTAAATCTAAGTTTCTTAGTTTTTCATGAAGTAAGGCTGGAATCACATGACTTTCAAGGTCATTGCTTGCTCTGAAGCTGTATTTCTGGAATAGTATATGATTATTTGAATTCTTTTCAAGTGCCAATAATTAAACAATCTTGAATGTTTGAAGGCATATTTTAAAATTTTTGAAATAATTATGTATTATTTTAAAAAGTGTCAGTTTTATCATAGAACATTATTGTAAACGTATGAAGACTTTCTGCGATAATTTGGATCAGCTGAGAATTCTCTAAATTGAAGAAAGGACAGACTAGACCCACCAACACTAACTTTTAACCTTTACAAGATACCATTGACCTAAAATAAATGTCAGTGAGAGGTGACAAAGATTGGCCTAGGTTGGATGATTATAATCATTATTACCTTAAAGTTTTTCTTTTATAAGTGTGCACAAAGAGTTACTTTTCTGGGCCAGCTCATGGTGTGGTGATAAAGGCAGCTGGATCCCACCTGGCTGGCTGAGCAGTTTAGGTCCCAGACCCGGTAGCTTGAGAAACACACACTTGTGCCCAAATGAGGGACAAATGGCGGAGAAGGGATGGGGCGTGACCATTCACCCTGGGGAGCCCTTTCTCACTTTCTCTCTCTTTCTGTCTCTCTCCAATGAAATAATATGCTCTGTGAAAAATTATTTTGAAAAGAAAAAAAGCTTTACTTTTTCTGGTTTGGTGTATTTGGGATATTTATTTAAAATATGAACTTTTAACATATTTCAAAAAGTGACAGGTTAGAAATGTTTTCGTAGAGTAACTGGACTTCTCAATAGGACATATTTTATTATGGGTTACAAAACAGGGAGACAAAACAGGATATAGGTAGGTAGAATTGATTCATATAAGTTTGTGTGTACAAAGGTCGGTGCTATATCTAGATTTAAAAGAAAAATTATAATCAATACATGGTAGATAATTTGTTGTTTATTAGCTTTATGCTGAAAGTTTTATATTTAAACAGTAAAAGGTATTTTTCTTTTCCTACTTGAGTAATTCATGTTTGTAAATGCACACAAATATGCTTTGCTGAAGGTAACACACAACAGGATTCACAGCAGAAAATTTAAACTTAATGATATCTTTAATTTCTTAAGATCAGGGATAATGAATGTGTGCATTATAAAAATACCATTTTTATAGCCACATTTGTGTGTGTGTGTGTGTGTGTGTGTGTGTGTATACTTGTATGTCTATAGATACATCTTCTGCATACTTACATATATAGATAGATAGAGTAAAATGCACACAGATATATACATATACCTAAGAATATTTTAAAAGAAACTTATCAAGCATTACAATAGAAGTTGAAGAGAGCATTCACAAAATCTTCAAACCTCTAGATGTTACCCAGAATAAATTTTTTTTAGAAATGGAAAAATAATTATAAAATATATTATGTTAATAAATCAGAAAAGGCGCTTGAAATAATCTCATAAAATGTTATAGCTTAAATAATGCCCTTCATCAGTATTCTTTGTTTAACATTTTATGTTTATTGATAAATGAAGATGCATTTAAATAATTCAAAGAAAACATTAGCTGCAAGCAAGGAATTAATAATTGATAGGACTGGAAGGACTCTTTTCACTTGGGAAATAGATAATATTAGCTTAATGTGGGGCTGTAGGAACAGAGGAAATGTAATGGATCTGCTTGCTTTAAACTGATGAGGGTTATTGTGGTCTAAAAGTTGCTACAAAGGCAAAAGCGGGACAGCCAGGGAAATGCAATAGATTTCACTCATAGGAGCTGACAGTGCAAATTGAGGTTGATGTGCCAGATTTATACATGGGAGGAGACCTAATGATCATGACATATACTAAGGAGATGAAAAAAAAAAATAAATGCAATTTAATAATAATTGGAAAATGGAAAGAAAAACCCTTTGAACATATCAAGATGATAAAAATAAAGAGATTTTACTTTTCACCTTCATTGGACTTGAGGGCAGAGGCCAGTGAGAACACGGGTACCTTGCTTTTGACAAATAACACCCACCATGAGGTTTTAGTTATATTCCTTCTGCAGTTCCATCAGTGAGTCCAGCTGCACATGTGGCAATGCCAGCAGCTTTGGGGAGTGATGGGGATGAACACCCCCAGATAGAGGAGATACACATGTTGGCTCTTTTCATCTCACCTGTATTTTTTTTCTTCTCCAAATATTAGAGAAAAATGGAGTCATACACATCTGGGAGTTCCAGAGGTCATTAATTTTGTTCTGTTTTCTCCTTCGCCTTTACTCCCACTCCCCAGGGAAGAGAGTTATCTTGACCGTGCCCAAGGAAGGTTCAGGTTACTCCCCGGTAAATTCATCTTTGCCATCGGGAAGGTTTCTTTAATTTCTAATCTGGCATAATTTAAATAGATGCCTTTAATAGTTACGTTTAACCCATCTCAGTGAAAAAAAAAGAAAAACTCTTCTAACTATAATACTAATAGCCATTTACTAAGTCATTTCTCAAATTTGTTGATCTTGCCTTACAAACAATTTTTAAAAATACAGATGTGGAACTAATTTCAAAAAAAAATATTTCTTTGATAAAATTTCAGCCACTTACAAAGTCTCGTAATTTGTATCCTATCTTATTTCAACCACTTACAAAGTCGCTTGATTCCATATCCTATCTTCTTGGGTTAATGTGGACTCTCAAATTCTTACATACACTCACCTCTAAAGAAACAATAGTACATTTCATCATTTCTCTCAAAATTATTTTCTGGTATTTATTTTTTTATTATGGTAAAATACACTTAACAAAAATTAACATCCTAACCATTTTAAGTGTATGATTCAGTGGTAGGAAGTACATTTCATAATAGTGTACAACCATCACGGCTGTCTCTGTAACTCTTTTCATCTTTATAACCATGAGAGCTGGAGCCAGCTAGGTGGCACAGTGGTTAAGGCAGCTCGTACCCACGCGGCCAATTCTGAGGTTCAAGTTCCGAGTCGGTGGCTTGAAAAACACACTGGGCACATGTGCTTGCATGCCCAGAATCTTGAGGGAGGAACGGAGGAGAAGGATTGTGAAGTGGTCATCCCTCTCTCCCTCTGTCTCGCTCTTTCTGATGAGTGCACATGCCCTATAGCAATATTTTTGTTGTTTAAAGAAAAAAGTGAAACTGTATCCATTACACAGAAAGTCCCTATATCCCTTACCCCAGACTCTGCTAATCACAACTTTACTTTTTATAATATATAAATTTGACTAGTCTTGGTACTGCATATAAGTATTATAAAACTATATAGTATTTGTTCTTTTACAACTGATTCATTTTGTTTAGCATAATGTCCTCAAGGTACACCCATATTGTGACATGTGTAAAAATGTCTTCTTTTCAAAGGCTGAATAAGATTCTATTTTATGTGTGCCACATTTTTCTTATCCATTCATCCACCAAAGGATACTTAGTTCATCATTTTTCTTTGGTTAAATATTATAGGTCAAGTTCTTTTCTTCTCACCTCTACTCTTCACACAAAACTCACTGGAGAACACATATAAGAGAAGAAAAATTACATCTCTAGTTTCCCCCTCAGTTCTGTTTCATTCTTTGAAAAAAAGAGAGCTAGAATGGAGTCAGAGCATTGATGACCTCCTGAGACCCAGGAAGGCAAAATAAGCAGGTGTGGTGAATGAGGAGAAAGGAGGAGAACTCAGCATGAAGAAAACGTGACCCCCGAAGGTGCCAATGAGCTCGGGATCACATTACTGTGCACTAACAAGGATTAGGCATTGCCTTCTATTGAATTTTCAACAGAAACCAAAAATGTCATTTTTATTTTGTATGCAGCATCTCACAGGCTTGAAATGTCAGACCAAATTCAAACAAACAAAGCTTGCTTAAATTGGTCCATGTTGTGCAGGCCAAATAAGTGTGACTGTGTGATCATGGGTCGGGGAGTGACTATCCAGAGACCCTAGGTGCACCATGTCCTCCCCTGCTGTCTTCCCCACGGAGGCTTGAATTCACTTCCACTCTGAAATTCTTTATTAATCTAATACCACTGGGACCAGCAGTTAGCGTAATGGCTATGTCGCTGGACTCCCACGTAGTCGGCCGCGGTTCGCGTCCCGGACCCGGTGGCTTAAAACTTACACCGGGCGTGTGTGCGTGCGTGCCCAAGATCCCAGGAAGAGAATGGAGGAGAAGGGATTGCGGTGTGACCATCCCCCCTGGGGGGTGATTTCTCGCTTTCTGTCTCTCTCTGTCTGTCTGGAGAGCGCACGCGCCCTATAGCACAAACCTCTCCAAAAAAAAAAAAAATTCTAATACCATTTAGGTCACTCCTTTATACTTTGTAAGCTAGTGTACATAGTCACCAAATACTACACTATTTAGAAGCTAACAATACTTCACATTTTGAAAGTTACTCTTAAAATGAACCTTTTTTACTGATTATAAAGAACATGTGACTGTTGTGAGAAGTGTAGAAAGTACTAAAAGCTCACCACCTCAGAACAGTTGCTTTAATTAGTTTGGTGTGTTGCCTTCTCTTTTATTTCCCTGTATGTATAAATTCGTATTGTATAGTAACTAAAATTATCATATATATTTAGTCTTCTTGAGACATTGTTTTCAATTTGTTATGCACTCTCTTGTATGGATTAGGAGCAGTTTTAAGAAGGAAATTATTATTTACATAGCTTTTTTTTTTTTATGTGAGGTTTTTTCGCTATAGTGCACGTGCGCTCGCCAGACAGACAGAGAGAGACATAGAGACAGAAAGCGAGAAATCACCCCCCAGAGGGCATGGTCACGCCGCAATCTCTTCTCCTCCATTCTCCTCTCGGGATCCTGGGCATGCACGCACACGCGCCCGGCGTGAGTTTTAAGCCACCGGGTCCGGGACGCGAACCGCGGTCGACTACGTGGGAGTCCAGCAACATAGCCATTACGCTAACTGCTGGTTCCCTACATAGGTTTTGAAAATATTTTTCTCCTGAGACCTAGATCTGATACCTGAATAATTGTCTTCATTAAGGGCAAAAGTGTTGTGCTAGCCAATAAGGAGGCAAGTTAAAATTAGTGTGGGTATGGGACCAGCAGATGGTGTAATGGTTATGTCACTGGACTCCCACATAGACAACTGTGATTCGAGTCCTGGACCTGGTGGCTTAAAATTCATGCTGGGCATGTATGCTTGTGTGCCCGGCGTGAGTTTTAAGCCACTGGGTCTGGGACTTAAACCATGGTTGACTATATGGGAGTCCAGCAACATAGCCATTACGCTAACTGCTGGTCCCTTAAATTGTATTTTCAATCAGCTATTTATTTATCCACCAATTCCCTCATTTATTTAACTATATCTTTATTATCACTCTTTTAGTGTCCTGGACTTTGCACTTTAATTTTCTTGCCTTTTCTTACTGGAGATGCCTCTCATTCTTCCTTTGACCTTTTTTTTTTTTTTTTCCATTTCCTAAATGCAGTGCTATAATTTTTCTTCTCTGTCAGTTTTAAAATCTACCACTCACCTTTTGATCACACATTCAAAAACAATTCCAGGGGCCTGGGTGGTGGCACTGTGGTAAAACATGATACCCTGTGAGGCTAATCCACGTGGAAAGTTTTGGTTCCAGTCTGAAGATCTCCCCAAGTACACCAGGCACATGTGTGCCCATGATCCAGGCTGGCTGAGGCTAAGAGTGGAACATGGCATACAGATCCCGTCATGGTCTCTCTCGCTCTCTTTCTGTCTTTGTCTCTCTCATTCATTGAATAAATAAATAAACAAAAAGCAATTGCAGGTGCCAGTTTAATTACATTGCCATACAAAAACATAGAATATCTGTGCTTAAAGAAGCTATATTTCAGGTAATAGAGATGCCACTGAGGCTAAGGCTGACGCCTTTAGACTCTTAGGATTTCTGAACCAGCATTGAGTGTATTGTAAAAGACAGAATCTAATGCCCAAGTTATATTGGTACATAACGTATTTGTTTTCCAGCCTAGTTAAGTGTCTACCTGTATTGAGAGGAGAGAGGAATGCACATGTTCTAACAGAACAGTTACAGGGGATAGTTCGAAAGCCTGGCCCTTTCGCTGGAGTCCAGGCAGCTGACCAGCCTGGAGTGGGCTAGAAGTAGAAGCCAGGCAGATCAACACAATGACAAGGTCAGGACTAAGAGAGGAAATCGTGTATCCAGACTAGCCAGGGATGATGAATGGAGTCTGTGGGTGGAGTCGCGTCAGGCACACACGCAGGCGCAGTCACAATCCTGCTTGACTACTGGGTACTACCTCTGCCTACTCTTACCTTTTATTTCTGCTTGCAGGAATTTGTGCCCATGCCATGAAAAGCACTGTTCGGTTTTTTATATTTTGTTTTTTTTTTGCTATAGGGCGCGTGCAATCTCCAGAAAGACAGAAACAAAGAGACAGAAAATAAGAAATCACAGGATTGGCCAAGCCACAATCCCTTCTCCTCCATTCTCCTCTCAGGATTTTGGGCACACTCGCACACACACCTGGCATGAGTTTAAGCCACTGGGTGCAGGACTCAAACCATGATCGACTACATGGGAGTCTAGCGACATAGCCATTACACCAACTGCTTGTCCCGAAAAGCACAGTTTAGTTTTGGTGCTAAGAATTGACTCATTTTCCAGGATAATTAGATACAAAATGTGGTCTGCAAATACAAATTTCAGAGACTGAGACACTGAATGCACCTACGTATTTATTAAGCAGGCAGAGTGTTTTTAAGCACTACAATGATAAGATCTCCTATCAATATGTAAGAAGTTAGAAATTAAAATAAGTTAAACATAGGTCATCAGAAACTCATGATGTTTTTCCATACAAAAATCTGTCACAACTTTTCCAACCACTCATTTCAGCTATTGATCAAGTATATTAAGCAGTCTCAAAGTATTGTGAATAAAAGGTAATAAATACACAGCCCCTACCCTCCTCTCACTTTCCAACATACTGATGAGAAAAGACAAATATATGAAACAATTGGAAAGCAAGGCAAGACAAGGAAAAAAAAAAAAACCTTTATTAAAGTCCAATAACACTATCTACTCACTGGAACTTCTCTGTTACAGAGAAATTTGGTACAGAAAACAAAACAAAACTAAAGCTTCCATTCTAGCTTGGCCACAGTAAACATCAAAATGTGATAAAGTTGTGAAAACACTCTGACCTCAATCCTTTTTTCCCAACCAAAAGCTTCCAAACTGAGTGTGACCTGTTCAACATTTAATGAAATTCATGTCGAAATTCCTCACCTTGGATCTCTGACTTTGCCTAATGGATTAAATCAGGACATTTTAGGTTACTTGACGATTGCTAGAAAAGAAGGAAAAAGGAGGAAGGATGACATACTAAATCTAAAAAGCAGAATTCAAAGTGATTTCAGAGATAGTGGATCAATAAGATCCCAGAGAGCCAGCTGTTGGGGTTGAGTCTTTGGAGACATAAAGTTTTCCCCACATGGCACGCTCAGAGGTAGGGTAAGGCAGCAACAGCCTCTGGGTTTGAGACTTCACGCCACTCGCATTCTTGCTCACAGCTGCTCATCGGCACGTCTGTGTTCCACCACAGACATGTACAACTTCAGGAATTGCAGTGCAGAAAGCAACTTTCCCCCGCCCCAGCCACTACAGCTCTGCTCAGCATGACATTTAGCTAGATTAGCCAGCAATGAGAGCAGACACATATGTCTGGGAGTTTGTTTTTTAAACTATATGTACTGCTTTTAATAGCATGATTACAGCTGTTCAGTAAGCAATGCCTCTAGAATGAAGAGGACTGAAATGAGAAGCAGCCCAGCAGAGAGGGCCGGGAGCAGCACGTTCCTCTTGTTATTGCCAGCTAGTGGGGAAAGAACATATGGTCACTTCTCAAAGGTGAGTTACCAACAAACAAGCAGAAAGCCCAGCCAAATGCTTCCGGACTGGTTTCTTCTTTTAAATTTATTTATGTTCTGTTCTGTCAGTGTTTTCTACTATCTTATTTCAGATTACTTCTTTGCTTATTTATCTGTATGGTAAAGAGTACATGCTTTCTCTTTCTCTCTCTCTTCCTCATGTAAATGCATGTACCCTCTACCATACAGTTAAATAAGCAAAACAATGGCAAAACCTAAGTAAATAAAATGGAGATAGCTGTAAAGATTACATAAAATAATCTATGTAAAAGTATCTAGAACAGTTTCTGTTTTATAGTAGTATTTAGAAAACAGATATAAATATCACATCCAAGTTCTGAAAGGGAACTTTTACCATGTATGAGCGCATGATGTAGACATAAAGAAAAGATGGCTGAAACCATCAGAATATTATAGTATTTTGAGTAACATAATGATGTAGAGAACCTTGCTAAAAAGCATTTCACAGTACTTAGTTCTTCATTTCCTCTAATTATATTACAGTCTATATAAGCAAAGTAGTTAAAAGGTAAGAAATAGCCTATTTATTACATTATTCAAGGTTGCTCCAAGTACACACACACACACACACACACACACACAGAGGCTCACTACATGATAAAAGAGAAAAAAATGATAAAGAAATCAGTACAAAAGAAAAATTAAAGTAGAAAATAATAGGACAAAACCAAAACTAAAATTAATTTATAGAACAAACTGTGTAAAGCTTTGTACACTGGCTAAAAAAGAGGCCATGAGGTTTATTCTGAGCTTACATCATAATGAAGTAAGGCAGCTAGATTCTAGCTATGCAAAGTTATTTTTGCTTCTTGCATGGTCGGTATCCCAAGAATTTTATTTTATATTAGAAGTGCCAAAGCAAATATCACTTCTTCCCAACACAGAACATGGTCAACAGAATTTCTGCTCATTTGGTTGAAACCTTCTTGGTGTTTAGTTAAAATTACATTGCATTTATTAGAAAGGGCAGTGCATTTAAACTGGGCTGCCTAACTACTCAGATGTCTGTTACAGCCAGGAGGGGAGGTACAGGAGAGAGCAGAGCATGGCCCGGAAGAAACCACACTCATCTGCTTCTCAGCGTCAGCCAGTATTCCCTATGGGAACCTGGGCTCAGTGTGGCCAGCATGTATTTGTCAATGTTTTCATTTCTGGGGATTACTCAATTCAGCTTCTCAGTCTACTTGTTTTACTGGTGATAGGTCTAATTAAAAAATAAAACAAAATAAAATAACTTTAAGAAGATATAAGAGATAATGATAATGTCAACATTCCAAACAGAAAAAAGAGATAGTAGTTTCATATAAAAGAAAGTAGAAATTGATAAAAACTATTTTTGAGGAGGTTTTCTTTCTTGACAAAATTATTAATGAGATCACTACCAAAAGCATGCATTACTAGAGAGCTTTTAAATTTTAAAATCATTTTCTTTATAGGGCTTACCAAATTTTTCCAATAAAGTACTTCAAACAGCAGACAAGAATATATGGTTAGTCCTTTGGGAGTACAGGTCAAAGCAGTTCCCCCCAAAAAATGAAATTCTGAAATCTTGGTTTTTGTCTTGAAAGGTCATGTGAAATTCATCACATAGCTATATTTATTTTAATTTTTAAATCAACTTCAAACTAATTTAACTATTCTTTCAAGTCTTATAATGAAAATAATGCTCTAGGAAGATACAATGTTTTCATCCTGTGGTTTCAAGGATCCTTCAACACAGCAAAATACTTCTCAGAGGTATGTGTAGCCCTTTGGAGAGGCAGGGAGCTACACAAAGTCCTCTAAATCTCCTAATAGCCTTTATATGGAGGATGAATAAGGAATATTTTATCCTCATTTAGAAAACTTAGAAAACTGAGCTCAAGGAGAGGAAGTACTTTTCTCATTTCCATTTGGTGATGACCCTGGAAATAAAGCCCAAGTCTTTTAACTCCATGAAATTTTCCCATTTGGAACTCTAAATTTAGTTTCTATGAACCTTCAATTGAGACTCTGTGAGCATTACTGGAACTTTATGTAGTCATACAAACCTAGGAGAAGAAAAAATGTATCTAAAGAATTCCAGAATCCAGGATAGTTTTGTTACTGCTGATTAATTTTTATGTTGTTTTGTTTCTTATACAGAGTAGCCAACATGCAATAGTGTACCAGTAACTCAGTGGGCAAAAAGTTCTGCTTTGCCATATATTTGTTATTTGATGGTTTTATCACCAACATGTAACTCTTTCATTTGTGGAGACCTTGTCAAAGAAAGAAGCTTTTCAAATGTCTTCTGAAAGCATAGTGGTTGAGGACAGTCTAAAGTAGGGAAGATAGATTAGTTTCAACGGGCTCTGTGCAAGAAGTTTGGCTGTGGTTCAGTTGGCAAGGGCATAAAGTGAAGAAAATCTTGAAAGCAAAAGGAAAGAAAAGAAAAAGATAAATATTGTATCTAGTACCCTCTTTGGTTACACAGATTCTGACTTTCTTTTGAATTTAAAAAAAAAAAAATCGTCTTCTTATGGCTGACAAAAAAGTTCCATAGTGTATCAATGGAAAATTCCACTGAAATTTGGTTTTGGGTATTAATAGAAATATTTTATTTTATTTTGAAAGCATTTACTTGAATCATATTAATTAGCTTAGTGCCAAAGTTTCAGAGCCTACATGGGATTCTATGTACGACAAGTAAAAGCAGTAACTAAATGGAAAATGCAAAGCACATTCCATTTCTTGAGACAACTGTTATTTAAATACGTAAGATACATTAGCCCATATCTTCTATGGAGGTGACAATCTATTGAAAAAGTTTTCCAGTAAACTTATGAAGTAAAATAAATACAAAAAAGATTAACCTGACATCGCAGTACACAATCAACTTGTTATATAGTTTTCAAGGGAGCAAAGGAATAGTTCAAGATCTCAAGCCATTTTAATTACGTGATTTAATCTTTCATGTAATTACTCCTGATAATTAAATGAGATTAGAGACTATTATTCTTAGTTCATAACTATTAAAGCTGCTCAGAGGAGCCCAGTTTGTGATACAGCAGTAACGCTGCTAGACCTACATCAGGAGGTTCCCAGTTCAATCCCAGGTCGTCCCAACATGCCAGATGAACATGTGTATCTATGATCCAGGTTGGCTGACGCTGGAAGTGCATTGTGTCATGAGACTCTGTTGGGGGTCCCTGTCTCTCTCTGTCCTTCCAAGAAATAAGTGAACATTTTTTTTTTTTTTCTTGGAGAGGTTTTTGCTATAGGGTGCGTGTGCTCACCAGAGAGACAGAGAGAGACAGAGAGACAGAAAGCGAGAAATCATCTCCCAGGGGGGATGACCACGCCATAATCCCTTCTTCTCCATTCTCCTCTCGGGATCTTGGGCACAAACGCACATGCACCTGGCGTGGGTTTAAGTCACTGGGTCCGGGACTTGAACCACAGTCGACTACATGGGAGTCCAACGACATAGCTATTATGCTAACTGTTGGTCCCAGGAATAAGTGAACATTTTTAATGAACTATTTAATTTAATTAATTAATTTATTAATTTATTTTTTTTGGAGAGTTTTTTTTTGCTATAGGGTGCGTGTGCTCACCAGACAGAGAGAGACAGAGAGACAGAAAGCGAGAAATCACCCCCCAGGGGGGATGGCCACGCCTCAATCCCTTCTCCTCCACTCTCCTCTTGGGATCTTGGGCATGCACGCACACGTGCCTGGCATGAGTTTTAGCCACTGGGTCCGGGACGCAAACCGCGGTCGACTATGTGGGAGTCCAGCGACATAGCCACTACACTAACTGCTGGTCTCGAATTTAATTAATTTATTTTAATTTGACCAGAGAGGGGCAGAGTGAGAGAGAGAGAGAAAGTCATCAGGTCCAGGACTTGAACCATGTTGATCATGTGGGAGTCCAGTACCCTTAACCACCACCATGTCACCTGCCAGTCCCATAAATAAACTTTTTTAAAAAGTAGGTAGAAAAGTTTCATGATTTTTTTTTATATACCACTGTGAGTTTTAGAATTTGGTGACTTTCAACAATGTTAGAAAAATAATGTTAAAATACTTCTAATACATAAGTTGTTTGCTCAATGATTACTTCCCCAGTTCTTTGAGATTAAATATCCAAAAAAGCATTTTCATGAGACAAATAACTCATCCAAACTATTTAATCCCATCAGAAATGCTTCTTAAAAAAAAGGCCTCTCCAAAATACACTTTCTTATTTTTAAATTGCCTTAGTAATTCACTGCAGCTAACTTATGATATTTCTTTTTTTCCGAGTGGGGGTTCTACTTAACAGGCACAAAGCTAGGGAGGGACTTTGTCTCACCCACAGATGTCAGAGACTGCTGGCTGGGGAGAGGGCTACATGAAGCGGGCAGTCAGAGGGCATAAGCCTGTTCTCGAACACACAGTAGAGCAGTTAGCTATGCTTCTGCACAGGTCTTAAAAAAACTGAGTTAGAAACAGATATTTGCTGTATAATCTGAGATCCTACCTACCCAGTTTTAAAAGTTTAAGACTTTTCAGAAATCATAGTATATGTTCTGTTGATAACACATCATATAATAGTATTTAGGAGGAGCATGTCAGTGATAATATGGAAAATATTTGGCTACTATTGTAGTACAGAATAGGTGCTGACCCATGATAATAAATCCCAGTCACAGTAAGGTCCAGCAGCCCTTTGCTGGTCCAGGCCTCAACCCTTTAGTTTCGGGACTATGGGAGTTATGAGGGTCTTAAAGGGTAGAATATGTGAGGAGATAAGACAAGGCAGTGGCTATTTATCAAATGTAAAAGAAAATTCCTATTTTAACTTCTCATAGAAATGTATCCATTCATACTGCTGATATCAGGCATAGTATTATGGAGTAATCATATTGCGAGGTCAGTTTGGTTTCTGTGAGTGCCGTTGGGATCAGATTTTAAATTTTCAATAAGAATATGCATTCTAAATTCTATTGGTTATTTACCAATTTGATGTTACTATTTACAAAATAACGTTTGAAATACCAAGTGATTTTACAAAGGACATGGTCTGTAATGCTGATATTATGTTACCATCTGTGGTGTATGTGAGATACATTTTAAGTGATAGTTTTAATCTTTCTCAGGCTCTTCATTTAGCCAAATAATAACCGAGTGTCTGCATGGCTTTTTAAAACATAGAATCTACTTCTTAGGTTTTAATAGTGAAGTATTCATGTAGCTTTTTGAGATTTTCAAATTTCAGAGTTCATTCTAATTTATGGAATCCTCTTGAGATAAATAAGGCAAGTATGTCGCTGTAGTATAGAAGGCTCTACCTTCTATAGGCAGAAGATGAACTGCAGAGGGCTTTGGAGAATGGCCACACTCCTGCCTTTGTTTAGGACCATGTGTCTAGTGTTTAACAACTGACATGAGACCTACATTTTCCAACACAATAGCCACTAGCCATACATGGATATGTAAATTAGATAAGATGAAAGGCCAGCCCCACAGTGAAACCATTAGGAGATCAGGATCCCACATGACCAATCATGGTTCGAATCCCAGCCCTGGTGACATGAAAAACATTTGTGTTTGCATGCACGCCCCAAATCCCAATAGGATGAAGAAATATCAGAGAAGGAATTGCAGCATGAGCACACCCCACTGGAGGTTGCTTTTGGTGATTGTGTGTACTGCCTAACAAAAACAAATGAAGAAAAAAGTTTAAAAAGTGGATAAGATTAAATAAAATTTAAAATATAGTTGCTTGGTTGCACTAGCCACATGTCAAGTGTTCTGAAAGCAACATATGGCTAATGGCTAAAGGGGACATCACAGAGGTGGTTCTATTTCTCTCTCTCTTTTTTCTTTTTCTTTCTTTCTTTCTTGTTTTTTTATTTTTGAGAGTTTTTTGCAATAGGGCGTGTGCGCTTGCCAGAAAGACAGAGAGAGACAGAGAGACAGAAAGCGAAAATCACCCCCCCTCCCCAGGAGGGATGGCCATACTGTAATCTCTTCTCCTCCATTCTCCTCTCGGGATCTTGGCACGCACATACACATTCCCACGTGAGTTTAAACCACTGAGTCCGGGACTCAAACTGCAGTCAACCACATAAGAGTCCAATGACATAGCCATCAGCTGCTGGTCTCAGATGTGGTTCTATTTCATTGCAGAAAATACTATTGGAAGATCTTGGTCCAGAAATTAGTTCCATCTTCTTCTAATTCTCTTAGTAAAAAAAATTAAAAATTCATCTTTTCCTATCTGCACAAGAAAGAAAAACAGGTTGTCTTATTAGCTTATTCTTTAAAAATTACTTCGAGATTTCTAAAAATAATTGGTACCTTTTTTTTTTTTTTGCTTGTGTGCTTTTAACCAAACAATTCTACAAAAAGAACACTATCATTCCTTTTATTCGTACACTCTGAAATATCTTTCAAAATTCAAAATTTTCTCTTTTTAAAAATTTCTATTGTTTGGGGAACCAGCAGTTAGCGTAATGGCTATGTCGCTGGACTCCCACGTAGTCGACCGCGGTTTGCATCCCGGACCCGGTGGCTTAAAACTCACGCTGGGCACGTGTGCGTGCGTGCCCAAGATCCCGAGAGGAGAATGGAGGAGAAGGGATTGTGGCATGACCATCTCCCCTGGGGGGTGATTTCTCGCTTTATATCTCTCTGTCTCTCTCTGTCTATCTGGCGAGCGCACGCGCCCTATAGCAAAAACCTCTCAAAAAAAAAAAAATTTCTGTTGTTTGGATTTTTGTCATAGGGCATACACATTCACTCATTAGGGAGAGAGAGAGAGGCAGAGAGAGAGAGAAGAAAAGTGAGAAATCATCCCCCTCGTCCAGGGGGGATGGACATGCCACAATGCCTTCTCCTCTATTCTCCTCTCAGGAATTTGGTAATGCATGCACACATGCCCAGCGTGATTTTGGAACTGCCGGCTCCTGGACTCAAACCATGGCCCACCATGTGCGAATCCAGCGCTTTTTTTTTTTTTTCTTTTTTTTTTTTTTTGGGCCATTACATGGCCCACCATGTGCGAATCCAGCGCTTTAACCATGACACCACCTGCTGATCCTAGTGTCTTTCTTGTATTTTAAATTTAAAGACTGCATATAATTCTGTGATATGGATTTAATTTTGACTATCATATCATGGCTCTAAGAATTTCCTTTAGATGATTTCCTGCTAAAAAAAAGAATAAGACGTTAACTTCTTTACCTTCCATTCCTTCACCATCACTCAAAAAAAAAAAAAATTTGTCTTAATTCTTGTTAACAGCATATCTATGTTATTCTGGATAAAAGCTAAAAATCTTAGGATACCTGAAAGCAGATTTACCTAGAACAAGGACAAACCTTTAGACCAAATACAGAGCTGTGTTCAGGAAAACTGGTGGTCATGAGTAGACATTTCTAACGTTCTCATAGACAATAACCTGAATGCTGAATTTGATTTGTTCTTGCCTCAGGGATTTTGGACTAGACTACAGTGCACTACAACAACCAGATGAAAAGAGAGAAGAAAATTCTACCCGCTGTTTGATCTACATGATGTCAAGTGCAGGTAAGATCAGTTGCTTCATTGGATTGACTGATTATTTTGGCAACATCTGTCTATTGTGCAGAGAGGTAATTTGGAAACTAGCCATATCGTAGTTTTACCATTTGCATCGGCAGACCACATGAATAAAAACAGAATCCTCCTTTGCCCTGATTTTTTCAGTGCCCTCTGGTTCTATTACCTGCCGTAGGGGGAAAAAAAATGTTCCTTAAGAAAAGTTCCCAGGGTGTGAATTCAGTCTGTGTGTCTTTAGCATTGGGCGGACAGGACTGCAAATTAGGGTATGCTTTTATAGTTTTGCCCTTGGCTTCAAAGAGGGCTGTGCTGGCACTGGGCTGGAGAATGCTATTGAAAGGATGTTTTCTCCACGTTGGCTGGCATTCAGTATGCGTGTATTATATTGATACAGTATTTGCATTGGCATCATTACTGCTATCCTTATTTTTTTAAATGTTGACATTAAGAGTGCAAATTTTTGTTTATTTCTGCAGTGTTGGAGGAAAAGAATAAAAAAATTCTTGAGGCTTGCAATCTACAGGAGTTTGGTGTGCCAGGACAAATTCCTTAATCTAATGTTCTCTTGAAAATATTTGAGCTTTGAATAAAAAAATAGTATTACAGATCTTTGTTGTTTACATTAAGTCCTATTTAAAATAAAGATGGAGAGGTAGGAGAGAAAGTACTTCAACTCTACCAACCCCATTTCTGTAATGTAGCTTGGTCTGGGTGATCTAGGCTTTTAAATTTGGTTTGGTTTTCTTTTATAAGAGGGACAGAAGAGAAGAGGGAGGGGAAAGGTGGGGGTGGGGCGGAGACAGAGATGGCTATTTCTCACAGTGTCTCCACGTGTTGATCCATCTGCTTGTGGCCTTCCAATGATCTAGGATTACAGGTGTGTGCAGCCTGACCCAGGGTGTTCAAGCTGGCCTGGGAACCAAACCTAGGGCTCCTATATAGTTTCTAGTTTTCCAAGCTGTGAGTGGCGTTACTTGTGTGCCACCATGGCTGGCCCTGTTTTGTTTTGCTGGTGACTTAAAAACAAAACCAAAAACAAAACACTATCAACTTCAAAGATTTTTTTTTTTTTTTATTGCCAGAAAAATCTCTATGTTAATCCTTCAATTTTCTTCTCCAGCCAAAGATTGTAGCCTAGCCATACGCTTCCCGAAATACATCCATCATGGGTTTCACAAAGTCACTTTTAGAATAAGTGTGTTTACAGATAATACCGAAGACAACTATTTAATCAGGTTTTCCCATGTCTTTTGAAAAGCCGATAAATTTAGTTTTTGAGACTACAAAGGCTAAACCATTGCCAACACATGTATGTCAACAAATCAACTGCCAACTTCTGATGGTCTCTCCTGCTGTAATTCTCACTTACAAATCTGTTTTTCATTCTTGCATTATTTTTTTCCCGGACCATTATAATAACTTCCTAAATATTTGCTCTGACTCAATTCTTGTATTTATTTGACTGTGAGATGTATCAGCCTAAAATACATTTCTAGGCATATTGCAACATGGATCCCTGTCTAAAACCTTAAGTGGTTAAGTATGAAGGTCTATGAAAGTCTTAGTCTGGAGGTCTGATTCAAAGCTTCTCATAGTCTGGCCTGAAATAGTTTCTGCTGTCTTAGTCTCCCGGCTTCTCTGCAGTAGGCCTTACTTAGCCTTACTTTACTGGGCATATGCATTGCCCGGCATACAGGTGGTGCTCAGAAAAATTTGTTGAAATTTCCCATCCTTTCTGTACTTGTTGGTTTTTATTTTTTACAGCTGGAGGGCACATGCACTCACCAGAGAGAGACAGAGTGTGTGTGAGAGAGAGAGAGAGAGGAAGAGGGAGAAAGCATCCTCCAAAAAGGCGTAATCACACTGCAATCCCTTCTCCATTTCTCCATTCTGCCATGATTTGGGGCACCCAGACACACGTGCCCAGCACATACTTCAAGTCATCGGTCCAGGATTCAAACCATGGTCAAGCATCCTACACTCTTTTTTTTTTTTTTTTTAAGAATTATTTTTATTTAACTTTACATTTTACTTTCCATTTGATCCGAGAGAGACAGAGAGAGAGAGAGAGGAAGTGAGCAAGCAAGCCACCAGGTCCGAGACTTGAACATGGTCAGCCACGTGGGAGTCCTTTAACCACCGTGCCACTTGCCGGCCCCAAGCATCTAGCACTTTTAATCTAGACTACCAAGCCAGTCCTGTAGACTCTAGCCGTCTCTCCACTCCCATTTTCATATAATTGCTTATATTATGTAACATGACTTTTTCCCTTCCATCTGCACTTTACACCTTCTAACCCATTCATTTAAGACCCACTTATATGTTTTCTTTTCCAAGAAATCTTCTCTGATTTTGAAAACAGAATGCACCCTCGTCTCTGACTCTCTAAAATACCTTCTAGGATATTTATAGCACATATTACACTCTGCATTATGTTATATCTATGTGTTGGCTTGTTTTAATTATCCTACTAGATTTTAAGTTCCTTTGGGACTGGAAATTGAGTTATAATCATTTTTGTTTTACCCACAGTGTCTAATGTAATATCATTAATCAAGCAATTAAGCAAACCCTGTTCCATTTGGGGCACTAACTTTGTAAGAAGCATATTATGTAATATATAAGCTAGAAAAATCTATCAAAAGTAATTCTATCTTATACATTTAGTGTCTTTCAAATTTTATGTTCTCTTATATTACAATGTTTCTGGTTTAATAATACCTTAACTTATACTATTTGTAAGAATAGTAAATACCAATAAATCAACTTAGATGAACTAAATGACAATTACATTTTATATAAAAATGTATTAAATTCAACTTCAGAAAAATTTCTACATCCAATTAATTCCTTAAAATATAGGTAGATATCTCATTTTATCATTAATTTTTCCTTTCCAGAAGAAAACATGCTTCTCCTATAGTCACTTTTAGGGTCAGGACCTAATCCATCGAATCTGTCTCCTTGCTTTTATTTATTTATTTATTTATTTATTTATTTATTTATCTTTCTTCTCCTTGGGTTACAGTTTTTTAAACTCATTGATTACTGATTGGTCTCTCATTTGTCATTTGGTTTTATTTATCAGTCAATTGATGTACAATAGTACCTGGATTTTTGTTCTTAAGTACAAGACATGTGCATTTGTGGCTTCTTTGTCTCTGGCTATTTCTTGTTGTAATTTTTTATTATTATTGTTTTCTTATACTATATTTAATCACATATATCTTTTATTTTTTTGAGAGGTTTTTGCTATAGGGTGTGTGTGCTCACCAGAAAGACAGAGAGAGACAGAGAGACAGAAAATGAGAAATCACCCCCAAGGGTGGATGGCCACGCTGCAATCCCTCCTCCATTTTCCTCTTGGGATCTTGGGAACGCACGCACACATGCCTGGCATGAGTTTAAGCCACCGGGTCTGGGACTTGAACCATGGTCAACTACATGGGAGTCTAGTGACATAACGATTGTGCCAACTGCTGGTCCTGATCACATATATCTTTACGGTGTATAACATTTATTTTTGCCAACATGATTCCCATGCTTATCAGTCAAGACAAAGACATTACTATACGCATCATCATCATAAAATAGCTTTTCATTTTTTAGATTGTTACTTAATTTTAAAAATGTTTTAGTTTTATTTAAAAATTTTTTTAAACATTCAATCACTATATATCATTTGGCTTATAAAGAGAATTCATCCAACATGAAATACTTCTCAGACAAGTCCAGTTGAATACTATGCATGTTATCATTAACAGGTAATAAACCATTGCTGTGTCCCACAAATGTCATGCCTCTCTATTTTTTCTCCCTGATTTTCTTCTCTATACTCTTCCCTTCTCTCCTCAACCCCCATTCTACACTGTCTTCAGTGTCCATAACTATTTTCACTGCTTTTATGTTCTTCAGTACTTCAATCTCTACCATAAAGTATGGATAGTCAATAAGTGGAGATACATGCTAACTTTCTTTCATAGCCTGGCTTGCTTCACTCAGCAATAAATCTTCTATATTAATCCACTTTCTATCAAGTGCCAGGATCTTGTTGTTTTATATGACTGATTAGTATTCCATAGAGTATATGTGCCACACTTTTTCAATCCATTCTTCTGTTGGTGGACATTTGGGTTGGTTTCATGTTTTAGCAATCATGAATAATGCCACAATAAACATTGATGTGCAAGTGCTTTTTTGACTGAGCATTCTCCTATCCTTTGGGTAGATACCCAGTATTGGGATTGCTGGATCAAATAGTAGATCTATTTGTAGATCTTTGAGGAACCTCCATATTGTTTTCCACAGTGGCTGGAACAATTTACATTCCCACCAACAGTGTAGGAGAGTTCCCCTTTCACCACAACCCTGCCAACACTTATCATTTTTAGTATTTTTAAACTTAGCCATTCTGACAGGGGTTAGGTGGTATCTCATTGTGGTTTTAATCTGTATGGCCCTTAAGATGAGGGATGTTGAGCTTTTCTTCACATGCTTTTTGACTGTTCATATGTCCTCCTTAGAAATATTTTTGTTCAGCTCATTTTCCCATCTTTTAATAGGGTTAATTATTTTTTGGGGGAGTAAGCCACTTGAGATCCCTGTGTATTCTGGTTATCAGTCCCTTATGTGAGGCATAGTTTACAAAAAATATTCTCCCATTATGAGAGGTTTTGATTCACACTAATTACTGTGTCTTTTGCTGTGCAGGAATTTCTTAATCTGAGATAATTCCATTTGTCTATTTTAGAGATTATTGCCCATGCTTTGGGGGTCTTATTTAAGAAGTCTTTGCCTACCCCAATGTCTCCTAGAGTCTCTTTACATTTTAACAGCTCATGGAATATCAAAATCACTCTTGAGAAGAGTTAGTTTTCATCTTATTTGGAGGGAACAAACTCTTTCTCTTCCATTGTGTTTACCTATCAACTGCTTATCACCAATAATATAAAGCCATGAGAGATTATGTAACACAGTGTCTTACAATTAGGCATTTAAGAGCTATAGTAAGTGGATGGACTCAAATACTGACTCTTCCAAATCCTAGCTGTATGAACTTTGACACATTACTTAACTTCTCATAGCTTTAGAAGTGAGAATAAGAGGGGTTGGCAGGTGGTGTGGTAGTTAATGGTGCTGGACTCCCATGTGGCTGACCGTGGTTTGAGTTTCAGACCTGGCTGCTTGCTTTCTCACTTTCCCTCTCTCTTTCTCATGCACTCTTATTCTAGCCTTCTCTGGTCAAATAAATAAATAAGTTAAATAAAATAATTCTTAAAAAAAAAACAGAAATGAGAATAAGAGTACCTGCGATAATGCAGGTAAAACACTTAGTCCATACCTGGTATGAAGTGTTCAGTAAATAATAACTCTTGTTATTACATGTATAAATTTGGAATTTAGCAAAGAGTAAAGAACATTTTGGATCAGAAATCATAAAGTACAGATATTGAAATGACCAGAATGTAAACAATGATTTTAAAGGTCTAGACAACTTGGACAAACAACACAAGACAAAAACATATTGACATGTAAAAATGGAGTAAAAGAAGACAGCCTAGAATCTTATGCTAAGAAATGTGTATTTGTTCCAATAAGTAGGAGAGACCTGATACAGGTCCCTGAAGAAGATGACAATCTGTCTTAAAAGGTGTTTGAGGTAGCATTCTGAGCAGCATGTAGAAGAGTCTGATATCAGAAGATGCTGAGACTGGGAGAATCTAGGGAGTGTGGCAATAATTTAGCCAGGAGACAGTGAGGATGTTTGCCTTGGAAATGAAGAGATAGTGTTTAACTTAATTCATACTGACAAAGCAGATAATGGTTATGACTCTGGACTCCCACATGGTCAACTGCAGTTTGAGTCCCAGATCCAGTGACTTGAAAATCATGCCAGATACACGTGCGTGCATGCTCAAGATCCTGAGAGGAGAAAGGATTATGGTATGGCCATATCCACTGGGGAGTAATTTCTCACTTTCACTCTTACTGTCTCTGTCTCTCTCCAGTGAGCACACATGCCCTAAGGCAAAAATCTCTTAAAAAAGAAAGAAAAAGAAGAATCAATAGGACAAGGGAGAACTAATAGAAACAACCAGCCAAGTCAGATAGGACATATACAAAATAGTGGCTCAATAAATAGAAAATGGTGAATTGCAAGCAGGATTAGTTTTGCAGTGGGTTACAGTAAGGTCCATTTTAGAAATATTAGCTTGAGTTGCAATGAGATGATGAATAATGAGTATTGTTTAGGCTTGGAATGGGGAAATCACTAACCAGCAGTAGGTTCTAAGTCATTCTTAAAGGAAAGAGTGTCGTAGGAAGAATACATGCAACCAGCTTTGCTTACTCTACAATTCTGATCCAGATTTTTAATTTCTTAACCTTCCTAAACTACAATATAGGAAGTCAGTTTACTAAAACCCCTCTCTTTGAAGTGCTTGTTGCTTAGTACCACTTTCACTAATTTATTAATGTTCACAGCCCCAAGTAGCATAGTGACATGGGACAACAAACCACAACACTTCCCATATTTTCAAGTCATAAGATAGCTCCACATTATAGAAAATTTCTACCCTTACATCTCTCTCTCTCTCTTTTTTTTTTTTTCTTGGTGAGGTTTTGGCTATAGGGTGTTTGCGCTCGCCAGAAAGACAGAGAGAGAGAGAGAGAGAGAGAAGCAGAAAGCGAGAAATCATCCCCCGGGGGGGGGGGGGGATGGCCATGCCACAATCCCTTCTCCTCCACTCTTCTCTTGGGATCTTGGGCACGCACACACCCACCCCCAGCACAAGTTTAAGCCACCAGGTCTAGGACTCGAACCACAGTCAATTACATGGGAGTCCAGTGACATAGCCATTACGCCAACTGCTGGTCCCATCTGCCCTTATATCTAACATCCCAGAACCTGCTACAAGCATATTCACAATGGAGCTGAAGTTAAGATGGTGAGTCCAGTTAAAGCGGTGATTCTCAACTGAGAGGAATTTAGGAATTTTGCCCCCCCCCAGGGGACTGATGGCAATGTCTAGTAATATTTGTTAGTTGTCTTAGCTGAGGGAGGGTGCTCCTGGCCTGTTGGTGGGTAGAAGCCAGGGATTCTGCAATGCACAGGATAGGCACCCACAACAAAGATTTTTCTGGCCCCAAATGTCAACAGTGCCACCATTGAAAAAGCCTGAGTTAGAGTCATTTTGAAGGAATTTACTATTAGGTTATGTCTAACACTTTATAAACCAAAAGTATTTTGCAAAGTACATATTTGCTCCTGGATTTCTGTTTGTTGTTTCATACACCAAAATAAGATCAGCAGGAGTATTTGTCCTTGAGATTTTCCCATGGCATGGATGCAAAAACAGCATTTACTCTGCTTCTTACCCTGGAAAATGACAATGTCGAATGAAGTGAGTATCCCTTTTCCACCCTTAAGTACAAAACCAATATTCCTGCTTTCACTTCTTCAACAGGTTTATGTTTTGTTTTGTTTTGTTTTTTTAAAAGAAAACAGAAATCTTCATCATTTTAAGGCTCTCACAAAGCAGCTGTGCCCTGAATTTCATTGATGAAAAGGAAAAGGAAAAAAAAAAAAAAAAAGAAGAAATAGATTCAGAATGTCAGTTTGCCCTTAAGTGATGTATTAGGCACAAGAAATCTCATTACAATTTGATGCCTGAATCCCTTGAAGGAAAGATCTTATATTGTGAAGGTAGCATATGTGTCATGTGATGTAAGTACTTACTTTTATTGAATAGGTAAGTATATAATAGCTAAAAGCCCCATAAATCAGCTAAATGCTCTCTCAATTTATAGAGAATATTTGATCTGAGAACATTACTGTCTTGCAAACGATGGGGAGGAAAAGGAGACACGAAATGCAATAGAGATGGATATGGTGACTAATTCCTTTGGATTCAGAGTATCAGATTTGAAGTCACTAACAGACGACCTGCACTATTTCTATACTGCACTGTCCATAGACTGCCCAGGCAATTTTAAAAAATTTAAGACTTGCATATTAGACGTGGTGAATGGGGAGTTACTTGCATATAACCAAATCACTCCAGAGGGACATCCAAAAATAACGGGAGAAGAGAGAGGGAGCATAGATATATTCAAGGGAGTCATTTTTCATTGGACTTTTTATTTAAGTGAATTGAATGGTGATGAAAGAAAAAGGCAACTATATTTGGTCAATATCTGTCAGAGAGCTTTCTTCATCGGCAGGGCAGAAGTGCTCTGTCCGGCAGCTAGGCGTGAAGGATGGATTTCAAGGGTTCAAGGGCTGACCTGACATTTGCCTAGAGGTCAGAGTCATGACCAGGATTATTGTCTCTGTTTTCACTGAAAGAGATATTAATTTTTTGCGGACCATAGAAATTCTTCAGCTCCTTTCTCTTCAACTTTCTCTATATATTTTTTAACACATATAGGTTCTCATACTTTGAAAATCCATGCTTTGACCTTATTTCTTTTTATAATTAGCATCTCACTTCTATTTACCACTGCCAAATACTTGAACGAGAGGTCTAAAGCTTCCACCTTCATTTCTCATCAACTTCCTAAACCCTCCGCAATCTCGCTTTTATCCCCATAACTGTTACCACTTTCTAGGTACAGAGGTCTCCTTGCAGGCAATAGAAGCACTGCACATTCAAAATTACCTTGGACTGGGCATGGAAATTGTAGTTTAAATCTTTGTGCTTTTGCTAGCTAGAATGTGACTTCAGCTTACTGTGCCTCAGTTTCCTTACCTACATGAGACTAATAATGGGACCAGTCTCATAGGCTGATAACAAGATTAACTGACTAATTGGGTGGAAAGTCCATATAATAGTGTATTTATTCATCAGAAAGAGAGAGAGAAAGTATGTGGCTTACAATAGTAGAAACTGGCAAGTCCCCAAATCTGTAGAGTGAGTCATAAGCTGGAGACACAGAAGAGTTGATGGTGTAGCTCTAGTTCAAAGGCAGGTAAGTGACAGATCCAGAAAGAACTAATGTTTTGTTTTGTTTGAGTCTGAAGGCAAGAAAAAGTCAATGTACAAGTCCAACGGCTATCAGGCAGAAAGAATTCTCTCTTACCTAGAGGAAGGTCAATCTTTTTGTTCTCTTCAAATCTTTAACTGGTTGGATCAGGACCATCCGTTAGAAAGGACTTCTATTTTACCCCATCTCCTGGTGTAGATGTTAGTCTCATCCAAATATGCCTAGAGTAAGGATTGACCAAGTATCTGAGCATCCTATAGCCCAAAGAAGTTGACCTAAAAAAAAAAAAAAAAATTACACACAATGTGGAAGTCAGTGGTCCAACAGTAGTGCAATACTGTGATACTGAACCTGCATAGGAAGGTGCTATATTTACATCCCAGGGCCTCCACGTACATGGCAGCTGTGTGTGTGCCTATGGTCCAGGCTGGCTGATTGCAGTGGCAGATTGCAGTGTAAAAAGCTACTAGGAGGGGCCGGTAGGTGATGTGGTGGTTAAGACACTGGGCTTTCCCATGATTGACTATGGTTCAAGTCTCGGACCTGGTAGCTTGCTTTCTCAATTTCTCTGTCTCTCTCTCTCTCTGTTTCTCTCTCTCTCTCTTGTCAAATTAAAAAATGATAACAATAAATAAAATTAAATAAATAAAATAATTCTTAAAAATTAAGCAATATTGAGATGCAGTTAGCGTAGTGGCTATGTTGCTGGACTCCCATGTAGTTGACTGTGGTTCGAGTCCCGGACCCAGTGGCTTAAACTCACGCCGGGCGCTTGTGCGTGCATGCCCAAGATGCCGAGAGGAGAATGGAGGAGAAGGGATTGCGGCGTGGCCATCCCCCGTGGGGGGTGATTTCTCGCTTTCTGTCTCTCTGTCTCTCTCTGTCTGTCTAGCGTATGGCAAGAAATCTTTAAAAAAAAAATAAGCAATACTGGGGAAGCCTATCTCCCTTTCTCTCTCTCTGTTTCACTGTCTTTCTCACAGGATAAATAAATAAATACACTTAAAAAAATCACATATAGCATTTAGTATTCAGTAACGGTTCAGTAAATATTTATTATTTTTTTCCCAGAGTTGTTAAATTGATGTTCCATCAGGTAACTCTGGCTTCCAGTCTCTATTTGACTAACAGAGTCTTGACTGTTAATATCTTTTTAAATAGTGAATTGACTGCCTGTGTATAGGCGTGTACTTACCCTTGGATCCTCAGCAAGATCACCTCAATAGCCCTGTGTCAGGCTGTTTCTCACTTTTATTTCATCTGCTTTTTTGAGCACTTCAAGTTACAACTCCAAAGGACACTATCTACATGCATTTGCTTATTCATCATCTGTACAGACCACTCTCGAGAACTGAATAATACTGAAAATACTCTTAGTCGTCCACAATCCCTAAATTCTTTTTTCTCCGCTCAAGTTTCTTCTAGACTTCCTGACCCGAACTATCTTTTAGAGCTTAATCCTTTGTCTTCTGCTCACTCATCGAGACTCTGAGTACACGTACAAAGAAGCCTTGGAAATGGGACTTAGTGTATGATCAGGTTAGGGAGACGAACTTACCACATCCACAAAGACGTTAAGACCGTATAAGCCAGTGACAAATCTCCAGGGAAGTCTCAAAGCCTTTCACAAAACAATGTCTCATGAAGGTTTGATGAATGTATGGAAATATGGGTGAATGAAGGAATTAGTGAATAATTGCAGAAATGGAGCCACATTTGGACTGGAAAAATCAGAGAAGTTTGCAGAAAAGTGCATGAAAGAGATTTAAATTGAAGAGAGAATCTAGTGGTGACTTGAAAGAGTAAAATAAAAAAATCCTTCCAGGCAAAGGCAGTAGAATAAGTAAAATTCAGAGATAAAAGAAGAAATGGTTGTTTCTGATGGTCTTCCATGTACAGTTTTCTCATCTGTACAATGGAGTTGATAATATAAATCACTTAATAATATTGTGAAAACTGAGTTAATATTTATAAAGTGCTTATTCAGCGCCAGACACAGAATAAACATTCAGTAAGTATTCCATGATAATTATGTTTGGAGGAAACAGAATCTAAAATATCTACTTGCAATAAAGCACACGAAGCAGCTATTTGCTAATATTAAAGTGTACATAGTTTTATTTATTACTCTGAGGAATATTCGGGAAGTGCTAAAGCATTTTAGGAAACAAGAGGATACTTAAAAATACCATGTTCTTACCTGTTGATGCTTGTCTTCAATAATTTAAAGTATATATTATTTAAAAATGCTGCTTGGGTAGTAACCTATACTATGATGAATTTGGGTATTAGCTGCTTCTGAACTTTTGAACCTGATGTGGGATTGAATCTACAACCAATACAGAAATGTTTCTTGTCATTTTATAATTCATGAAGTTAAATACCTTCTGCTTGCTATGGTTATTGAGGGAAAAGGTATTGAACTGGTAGGCCTGAACTCCAAATGGATCTTTCATGTACCTAGAAAATGTTGATTTGTGAAAGCTCTATTGTACATCTTCTCAGGTTTATCACCTAGTGAGATTTATATTGTGGCGAAAACTGCTAGGTGGTCCAGACCTGCCGTCTGATTCTGAGTCTTCTGCTGTTTGCGGGGGCTTCTTTTCTTCCTCTTATTTTTTTTCCCCAAATATCTTCCCTCCCATAATTAATGTAACACATGCACATCCAAATCTTTCACAACTGCATTTTCTCAATTAGGTTTTGTTTTTATTCTAAATGTACTCAATGGACACATACTCCATGATGGGCATGGTACTACATGTTAAATACGTAAACACATAGCTCCTAATTTCAAGGATGCACTCTTCTGTTTGCTGGAGACAGAAATAAATTAAATGACACAGTTAACTGCTAGAGCACAGATGCTGGAACTACTCATGCTAGGGAGGCAGGGAAGACTCCACGGAGGGGCTGGCATTTAAGGAGAGGGTGAAGGATGGCAAGTATATAGGGGAATGTCTGCAGAAGACAGAGAATGGTGACATCCTCGGTAGGATCTAGAGGAAAGTGGACAGAAATGAACTTGTAGAGATGGGTAGAGTTGAGTTTGGGGTTAGGCACATTATAAAGGAACTGGTGTACCTGGCCAACAAATTTTGAAATTTATAAGAAGCATATTACATTTGTCTCCCCCCCCCAAAAAAAGCATAATACATTTTTTTCCAAATTGATTCTATCTATACATAAAACTTCTATTATTCCCTCACTATACACAGCATACTCATTCTTCAGATAATACCAGGTTCTCCATAAGTTGCATTTAGTATAAATGCATATTTTTAAAAATTGGTTTATGATTTTAATTACCTTTATTGATATCTTTTGAGAGAGTTTAATCAGCAAAATGTGGTCAAAGTTGTAAGCTGCTTAATTTCAACACTATCCTGTCTCTTCCATGACCTAATGGAACAATTCTGCAATCACCTTGACCTCCACTTGGGCCCTGAGTGTGGTTATAGCCAGACAAACAGTGTTCTTGTACGCGAAATGCAGAGATTCTGTTCAACTGATCTTTACAAACCATCTTATCCCCATCTGTATTTAAACTCAAGTCAGCTGTATGGCTCTTACTATCTAACCAAACAATCTTTTTAAATTCTGATGTTTCTTCTTATTCCCATTTCCCAGTTTCTTTTCTGAATTTTTATTCATCCATTTGAACTGTGCCCTCTCATTTATTAATGTATCACTTGTTGGGGCCAAAGCAGCAACACAACCAGACACATGGGAAAGGTCCCGGGTTCATAGCCCAGGATTTCCCTGAGTCTCCATGTACACGAATGCATGCCAGTCATCCAGGCAGGCTCAGAACGGGAGTCATGGCATGAAGACCTTGGTGGGAGTGCCTATCTATTTCTCTCTCTCCTTGTCTCTCTCTGTGTCTTTGTCTCTCTCTTATGGAAATAAATAAATAAATCTTAAAAACACACATAGTGTTTTTTGAGCACCTTCTACGTAGAAAGCTCAGGTAGGTTCTGAACTGCTAAGTTCAGTAAGGTAGTCCTACCCTCAAAAAATTATGGTCCAGTTATGAAAGAGTGAGACCAGGAAAGTATAATAGTGGGTAACACACAGGGAGAGGCTGAGAAATTCTAAAACTGGCCATGGCAGAAGGAGACTTTGGAGTTGAGTTTCAAAGAATGTCTTAGCTTAAAAAATGCTGGGAGTCCAGGTGATGGTGTAGGTATAGTTCATTAGTCTTTCTATATTATCTTCCAATTGTTTGACTGTATTCAGAGAAAATATGACTAGAACATTCACTCAAAATTTCAAATTATTTAAATATCAAATTGTGTCTTAAATTTAGTGGTTTTTTTAGAGGTTTTTGCCTTAGTGCATGTGCACTCACCAGAGAGAGAGAGAGGAGGACACAGAGTGGAAGTGAGAAATCACCCTCTGGCGGGGGAGGATAGCCACGCCGCAATCCCTTCTCATCTGTTCTCCCCTGGGATCTTGGGCATGCACACATAGGCACCTGGTGTGAGTTTCAAGCCACTGGATCAGGGACTGGAACCACTGTTGGCCATGTGGGAATCCAGCGAAGTAATCACTGTGCCATCTACTGGTCCTGTGTCTTAAGTTTTAAACCTTTCTATCTAGTAAGTACCCTCAGGTTCTCATGACGGGGAGGAGGGTGTGAAGGAAAACTCATTATCTGTAGTCATTGTGAATTTTCATCTGATTCTAAACTAAACATATCAATTATCCAACAAATTCAAATTCAATGAGCAAGTAAAGGGTGAAGTAGTTTAGACTAAACAGAATAATGCTCCCTAAAAGACAGTTTGCTTTTATCTGCCATCACAGTGCTCTGAGATCAGCGGGTGTGTGTGGAGAAATGCCTGAGATTATGTCATACAGACTGGCAAAGTTAAGATGAAAGACCTCTTGGGTCTTAGTCTACTATCCTACAGGTTTTCTTCTTTCCAATATCTATCTGTCCTTAATTTCTTTTAGAGTGGGAAAAATTTAGAAAATGAGCGATACTCTCCAAAATGCCTTTAAAATAATTCAAAAAAGCACTATAAGTAAAAGGACAAAGTTTCATAGACAAATAACAGCAGTTTTGTGAGTTTATGGCATAGAGATAACTGGACTTTAGTTCTTGCATGTTTTACGTAAAAGAAAGGAAGAAAAGGCATTTCATCACATTTAATCCAAGAACTATAGTGTTTAGATGGTCTGGCATATGTTTTACTCTCTATTATTATTTTTTGATAGAGAGTGCATGTACACACACATGAAAGAGAGCGTGTGTGAAAGTGTGTGAGAGAGAAGTACCTTTGAAAGATTTTCATCAGACCATGATCTGTTTTCTCTAGCCTTGCATCTCCTCGGGATCTTGGGTCTCTGTTCGTGTTGTGTTTTCAAACCATCCTGGGGATCTGAACCTATAGTCAGCATGTGACCTTCAGCACTGCAGTCTAGTACACTGCAGAGTATGCCATGTAGACTGGGCCTCTCGAGACTTTTTTAAGCACTTATCATATGCTGGATACTAGGCTAAGGTCCTTTATATACATAGTCGCCTTCAATCTTCACAACATTCTAGGAAGTAGATGCTAATGGATTTCCTAATGAGGAGACTGAGACTCTGTTACGTGTAGAATCTTATCTAAGGATGTCTGGCCAGCAAATGGCAGAGTTAGAATCTCTACTTGAGGTGATGATGATGATGATTCTTTAGGCCAGATGGTGTATGTGCTTGGCAGACAGAGAGAGAGAGAGAGATAGAGAGAGAGAGAGGGAGAGAGAGAGAGAGAAGGCACCTCCCAATGTGGCATGGGCATGGTTGTAATGAGCCCTTCCACTCTTTTTCTGTATTATAGGCTTACATACACACACACACACACACACACACGCACCACACGCACACACATACCCCACATGTGTTTGTCAAGCCACTGGGGCCAGGATTTGAACAATAGTTGGCCACGCTGGATCTGGTTCCCTTAACCACTAGGCCATAGAGTTTTATTCTTTTCTTTTCTTTTCCTTTCTTTTCCTTTCTTTTCCTTTCTTTTCTTTTCTTTTCTTTTTTTAGGTTTTTGTCATAGGGCATGTGCACTTGCTAAAGAGAGAGGGAGAGAGACAGAGAGAGAACGAAAGTGAGAAATCACCTCCCAGGCAGATGGTCACACTGCAATCCCTTTTCCTCCATTCTCCTCTTGGGGTTTTGAGCATGGAAACCCAGCCAGATTTGGGGCACACGCACACAAGTTCGCCAGGTCCGGGACTGACTACAGCACCTTAACTATCATGCCACATGATGGCCTGAAGAGTTTTATTGTTAACCAACTTTTCTTCTACTCTTGTCACCTACCTTACAGTGTTTGCCATAGTCCCTGTGTATTTCCTGTTTTTTTAAAGAGAGATTTTGCCATAGGGTACATGCACTCAGCAGAGAGACAGAAAGTGAGAAATCACCCCCCAGAGGGGAAGGCATGCCACAATCCCTTTTCTTCCATTCTCCTCTCATGATCTTGGCCCTATACACACACACCTGGCTTGAGTTCTAAGCCACTGGGTCCGGAATTCAAACAATGAACAACTATGGGCAAGTCCAGCAACCTAACTATTATGCCATCTGCTGGTCCCCGTATTTCCATTTTTAATCTCCATTTTGCTATTATACCTGGAAATCTGAAGAACATAAGTGTGCAAAATTGACAGTGATTCTTTTACTTTATTAATTTGAGGATCCATTAGCTATTTATGAAGGTCAATTAATTTTAGATAACTAAGAAAAATAAATTGTATATAATCGATATCACATGCATATATAAAAGAAAAATACAAAAGGCACTGGACATTCTCACATGGCTGACCGTGGTTTGAGTCTCGAACTTGGTGGCTTGCTTTCTCACTTTCTCTCTCTCTCTCTGTCTCTCTCTGGTCAAATTAAAAATAAATGAATGAATAAATTAAATAAAATAATTCTTTTTTAAAAAAGAAATGTCTTTCAGTACAAAAGAAGCAGTCTTTAGGTTACTTGGAGCCTGACGAAGGAGAAAGTAATGTAAGAGGAGCTGCCTCTGTACTAGCTCCAGGGGCATCCAGGTGAGGACCCCTTTGTTCCTTGGCTAAGTGTCATCACTTTGCCAGGAAATGGGGCTCCGTAAGTGACTGAAGGTCAAGAGCAGCAGGTTTTGTTGGGAAGCTCACACTTAACTTTTCTTTACCTACTTCCGTTTTCCAGTGCTGAAATATATATTTGTGTCATGCTGAGAAGGAACTTTGGGTAATGCTGTGTTTTCATTTCTATGGCCAAATTAAGGATTGCATGTGATAGGGAATGTGTGTCTTGGAAGGAAGGAGTCTGTTGGAGGACAGAGCAAGGGAATGAAAGGCAGTGAGTGAGACAGGGATTTACTATGTGGCACTAAGGCATAACATTGCATGTGAATCTAAGAAAACCTATAACAATTTTTTTAAAAATTCATGAAGTGTGGTTACTTGCATTATGAAACAGAACAACAGCTCAGGCTCTTTAGATCCTTGCCCATTGCCACCTGTCTCAATTATTCTGCTGTTGTCAGACACCACTCTGTACTTTGTGAGGCTGAGAAGGGGTTGGACAGACTACATATCTTATTGGTTTAATTTGGTTATTAAAGGGCAATAGAGGAGTTTGAAAAGCAGGAGGATGGCGAAGGGATTGCCTCCTTACGTTTTACTTTTTAGATGTGTCTGAGTTGCCCAATAGGCAGGCAGCCATAACCCTTCCTTTGGCAAGGAACTTCCAGAACCCAGTGCACTGCACACCCTCAGAGGTACCAGCTCCACTTGGGCAGCAGTGCTTCCCCAGAGACTGAGCCCAGCTTTGTGGGTACTTTGTACAAACCCCTCTCAAAACCTGTATGACTGAGTTCCATGTAAAATCTCTTTGGTGAAATCTCTAATGTGGTTTCTATTATTCAGATTAGACCCTAATATACATCCATAGTGAATTTTAAAGAAAATTTTTCTCTGAGACCAGCAGCTGGCATAATGGCTGTCACTGAACTCCCATGTAGTCGACCACAGTTCGAGTCCCGGACCCGGTGGTTTAAACTCACGAAAGGTGCATATGCGTGCGTGCCCAAGATCCCGAGAGGAGAATGAAGGAGAAGGGATTGCGGTGTGGCCATCCCCCTTGGGGGGATGATTTCTCACATTCTGTCTTTCTATCTCTCTCTGTCTTTCTGGCATGTGCACATGCCCTATAGCTAAAACCTCTCCAAAAAAAAAAAAGAAAGAAAGAAAGAAAGAAAGAAAGAAAGAAAGAAAGAAAGAAGAAAGAAAGAAAGAAAGAAAGAAAGAAAGAAAGAAAGAAGAAAGAAAGAAAGAAAGGAATTTTAAAAAAAAGAATAAATTTTTTTTTTCTCTATCCAAATTCCATGTATTGAAATTTAGAATGGAATTTGGATAGAGAAAATATCCAGGGACTGGCTCTGTGGACTGCTGGATAGGGCAGCCAATCCCACATGGTCTACTGTACAGTTCAAATCTGAGACCCAGTGACTTGAGAAATACACCAGGCACGTGTGCATGTATGTCCAAAATCCTGAAGGGAGAAATGAAGACAAGGAATGGAAGCATTACTCCTCATGGGAGTAGGGTGCTTTCTCCTGTCCCTTTCTTTCTCTCTCTGGCAAGCTCACACTTTCTCTGGAGAAAAAAGAAAAATGAGAAAACAAAACAAAAAAAAACTGTTCAGAAATTTCATGTTAGGTTTAGTCCATCTCAAAGATAAACATAGCTTTTGGATGATTGGTGAAACCTATATATTGACTATATAAATTGTTCATGTAGAGAGGAATATATTTACAAAAGCTCTTCATGCAAATGCATATTATGAAAAAATTATGCGTGGATTTCAAAAGTGTTTTTGCACCAAAATAAACTCATATTTTAGTTCAATTTTCTATAAATTGTTATGTTCTTTCATGTGTGTATGGGTATGTATTACCTAAAATACACATACTAGACTTAAATTATCCAAATAATCTTTGCATAGTACATTACATCTGCTAGACAATTTCTTTTTAATACCTGTTGTGCTTGAAATATTACAATCGGACCTTTCCATATTTGGAATCTGCAGTGATGATTATTCTGTGATTTAGAATAAGTCAAGCCTCCTAGTTTATTTGTAAAAATAGGGGCTTTCTTCTATATTTAAAGAGGAGGAATCTGAGCCAACCCCATAGAGCAGTAGTTTAGTCCTATGTACAATGGAGGGAGCTGGATCCCACGTACCCATTCATGATTCAAATCCTGGTCCTCGCAGCTTGAAAAACACACTAGATGTGTGTGGGATCCTGATGGACTTGATCCTGATCGAATGGATCCTGATGGACTTGACCTTGATGGAATGGATCTTGATGGAATGGATCCTCATGGAATGGATCTTGATGGAATGGTAAAATGAAGAAAACAAGGATTGCAGTTTGACCAGACCATAAATGGAGGGTGCTTTCTCTCTCTCTCTCTAGTGTGTAGTACATGTACACTCTGGAAAAAAAGGAACAAAATAAAGAAGAGGAGGAGAAGGAGGAAAATAATTATTTAACAAATTTCTGGACATTAACTCATTAACTTGAGTTTTAAAGTACCATAGGGATGAGTTAAGTGTAAATTAAGACAAAATGTCTGGACTTTGTTCTCTTTAAATTTCAAATAGGTTTAAACAAAAGCCTTAGAAGTGCCAATTTTGAAATGCATTTTAGGATTCACTAAAATAAAAAAGGTTGTGGGAGGGATGTTAGTTTAGCCACTGAAGTGATTCTGTTTAAACAAATCACAACTGAGCCTAAGTTTCCAAATACCTATTTTTGACATCCTTTTCTTCTGATCCTTCAAAGGAATAAAACAATTAACGAGCTGTATGGATAATCTGTCAGAGATGGTCTGTTGGCAAGCATTCCATAGCAGAAGTAGAGAACAGATGTTTACCCCTAATCTACCTCCCCCTGAACCTCTACTGCTAGCAGGGCAAGCTTTCTACTTGCAGGTTTTACCACTGACTCTGTCCTCGGCATATCTGGGTACCGTGAAATGAATTAATGAGCCTCAGTAATATTTGGCAACATAGCACTACTGATTGCTTCCTTGTCACTCAATAAAAGAAAAAAAGTTTATGTTTTCAATTATGTTTCATTTAAATTTAATCATAATAACTTTTTTCCAAACACGGTTAATATTCACTAAATTCTGAAATATAACCAAAAAAGCCTTCTATCCCAATATGGCTATTTTAGAAGGAAATTTGGTCAGTAAAGCTATGGGAAGATTTACGTATATAAGATTTGCATTCTTTTCAGGCCTAGCTACAGTGGCACATGGGAAGCACCACCCTTTCAATCCTGGAAGCTGCATGGAAAGGCTGGGTTTGGCTCCTGGGCCAGCCTCCACATGACAGGCACAGTGCCTTTAATCCTGGCTAACTGGAGAGGGAAGGTTGTGACATTGCACGACTCTGCCAACAATACCTACCTCCTTCTTTCCCTCTCTTTCTCTCATTAAAAAAAAAAACAAACAAAAAAAAAAAAAAAAAAAACTACTTTTTGTCTTTTTTTCCACAGCTAATTCAGATCATTGATGAGTGAGAGAGACAGAGATAAGCGCACTGACAGCACATTGATGCTCTCACGTCGGCGGCCCCAGCCCCAACCAGCCCCAATCATGGGCACACAGGTGCTGGCATACGAGGAAGGTCTCCAGACATAGACCAGTAACCTCATGTCTGTCTCTCAGAGCATCGTGTTTTACCGCAGTGCCCCTGCCTGACCCTGTAATTTACATCTTTCCAAATGAACAATATACCCTTTAGCTTTTCTATAAACCACTAATCATCTTCTTTTTGACACACTTTTTAAATAAGATCATAAATTATTTACATTAAGATTTGATAACAATAATATCAATAAGTCTTTAGATTAATAAATACTGAACAAATTTTGTGTGGGGATGATCTTGATGATGAAACCAGAAAAAAAAATATAGAAATGGTTATATGCCAAATTGGGTGTGATGGCATATGAACTCGTAGTACCAGCTGCAAGGCTGAGGCAGTAGGTTCACAAGAGAAGAACACTTTTGAAAAGAGGGACCAGTAGGTGGCATAGTGGCAAGTTCAACATGATTGACCACAGTTCAAGACCCAGACCCAGTGACTTGAAACTCACGCCAGGCATTTATGCATGTATGCCCAAAATCCTGAGGGGAGACTAGAGGAGAAAGGATTGCAGTGTGGCCACACACACCCCCGGGGGTGATTTCTCACTTTCTGTCTATCTCTCTCTATCTTTCTGGTAAGTACACACACCCTATAACAATTAAAAAAAAAAAAAAAAGAAAGAAAGAAAGGAAAAGAAAAGAGAAAACCAAAGAAAGGAAAGGGAAGGGAAAGGAAAGGGGAGAAAATATAAGAAGAGAAGAAGAAAAGAAAAGAAAAGAAAAGAAAAGAAAAGAAAAGAAAAGAAAAGAAAAGAAAAGAAAAGAAAAAGAAAAAGAAAAGGAAAGAAAAGAAAAGAAAAGAAAAGAAAAGAAAAGAAAAGAAAGGAGAAAAAAGGAAACAGGGAAAAAATGGTTATATGCCAATAGTAAATTGCAAACACATTAAAATAAAGTTTTCCCAAAAAAGGAAAAAAAATGATAAATTAGTAAATATTTAGAACTGATATCAACTTTATATATTATATTAGATTTTTCTAACTGAGCATGGTAACATGAATTTCAAAATTAAATAACCTAAAAGATATGATTAGATATTAGGTTAACAATGGATTTTCTGGATTTTGATTTTAAGTTTATAGGCCTGGGCCAGCAGGTGATGTGGTGATGTGGTAGTTAAAGTGCTGAACTCCCACGTGGCCGATTGCAGTTCTAGTCCTGGATCTGGCAGTTTACTTTCTCACTTTCTCTCTCTCTCTCTCTCTCTTTCTGTCTCTCTCTCTCCCTGTCTCTCTCTGGTAAGCATGTATGGCCTGTAGCAATTATTTTTTTTAAATTACAAATGAAATTAAATAAATAATTCTCTAAAAAAATTGTTTATAGCCCCAAATGGTCCTGAAAACCTTATAAGAAACTGTACTGACAACCTAGTTCTAAAAGCAAATCTGTGTCTTATGTGCTTCTGATAAGAGCTGATATGAAAACTGTAAAAAAAAATAGTGTCCTAAAACATATGTTTTATGGGTCAGCTAGTGGCATGGTGGTTAAGGCAGCTGGATCTCACATGGCCAATTGCACAGTTTGAGTCTGAGCCTAGCATCTTGAGAAACACCTCAGACGTGTGTGCCCAGAATCCCAAAGGGAGAAATGAAGGAGAAGAGATTGCAATGTGGCCAGCTCCCATGAGGTCATTTTTTACTTTCTTCCTCTCTCTGGTGAATGCACGTTCCCTCTAGTACATTTTAAAAAGGAAGAAAAAGAAGGAAAATATGCTTTTCTATACAAGTCTATTTTTTTTAATGGCCAAATACAACTAAGAGGGTGAAGAGAGAAAAAGAAGATGTCTCTCTCTCTGCTAAGCATGCATGCCCTGTAGCAATTTAAAAATAATAATAATAATGAGTGTGGCAATAATGCTAATGTTAGGGGCTAACAATTGAGAGAGACTGCTTGGAGGTAGGTAGTACTAAATTTCTTCATCATTTCTAAAACAAGGCTCAAACAAGGGCACAAAATGGAAGTGAAGAAACTCACTAAGTTATGCAGTTTATTCATTTACTCATTTTACAAACCATTAGTGAGTATCTCTAATGGAGTATGAATGGCTCTCATTTGTTCTGTACATATTGAGTATTTTACATGTGCCAGGCACCTTGTTCCAAAATGGCACAAAATGAAAAGGCTAATGTCTCTCCCCCCCCCTTACAAAGTCGGTCTGATGACATTTTCCCTTCCTCGTCTCTTACTTTGAGCCTTTCCCTTCTCTTCCACCAAAGATACCATAACATTAAAACAGGCCCTCCATCCCATAATTTCATTACATGTGCTGCTCTGAAGAAAGGCGGTTTAGGTTCAACAGACACAACTAGAACCCCCATAGCTGGAGTTCTGTCTCCCAGATTGGGATCAACTTGCAAGCATTAAGAACATAACAGTTATTCAATGTCAAGATTAGAAAGAAATATAACACTTATGGGGAAATACTCCTTCCCCTAGGATAAAAAGGCTATAATGAAAAGAGTCAAGAAGGCAAAGAATGGAAAAAAGACTTCAAAAAGAACCATGAAGAAACAGAAAAAAAGTTAAAAATGTAACTGGAAGAATAATGCAGATACATTGTATATAACTAGGCTGGAAATATGTTAAAGCCCCCATGAAAGAACTGGAAGGCCATCCTACCTCTATCCATAATATCTCAAGTTCTACTTATACACAAGCGTTAAAGAACAGGTCTTATTTCATTTCCATCATGAAAAACCCAGGGTAAGCTGCTGCATTATACGATACTCATCAGTCACTGACATGGCCCTCAAGTAAATAATGATCTTTTTTTCCGTGCGATGCTGCCGCCAGTAATGAGCATATAATAGTGATATATTAGTATGTTAAATAATGACATGCAAAGTTACAGTATATGTGTTGACGCCATGTTGCTGCTAACCTGCTACTTGCACTAAATTTGTCATTCTCAACCTAATTTGTTGTTCCAGATGGAAAATTTAATTTTGTCTTACTTCCTCCATCACTTCCAGCTCTGGATAATCACAAACCTCTTTGGGTTGTCCCCATCCTCCCTCCTTTTGCCACTTCTTTTAATCACTCCTATCACTAAGGAAACCAGACACGTAGCTGGCAATGGTCACACAGATGGACAGAGGAAAAGCCTTCTCCTGGAGACCTCACACTTACTTTGAAGTCTGCTCATCTGGGAAAAAATCAGGTCCAGAACCATATTTGTATTTGTTATGCAGGCAAGGCAGTAAAAGAACTTAGAGCACAGGGGCGAGGGAACATATGGGAAGGCTGGCTACGTTGCGTCCCTAGTGGGGTGGGGAGGCATCTCTGATGGAATGAGCTTTCAAAGCCATCAGGAGCGATAACACAAGCAGTATGCCACATGACATCATCTGGAAAAAGGCCTTCAAAGTTCAAAAGAAAGAAAAACAACTTAGCATCCAGTCTGCAACTATGGTTTGGATGATCATGGAAAGTTGCATGCTTGAGATTAACTATCATGTGATCTGCACTGCTACGTGGAGGTTTTCATCAAACCCAGGAGTTCTAGGACTATAAGCCTCTGAGTTCAACACATGTTGCCTAAGTAGATGCCTGGGATCTTTTGATTCTTATTTGGAAGCGACAATATTATTATTGTTCAGACTATCACTTCATTTCATCTTTGCAGCAATGACTTGAGATGGGTTGGAACTGTCCTGTCAGAAAATGAAGGCAAGTGCTGTGCTCAACGTCATGCCATTATAGAAAGACATAGGCCCAAAGGTCTCGTTTCTTGGTTCAGTTTTCTTAGTTGTGAACTATTTAATCTTGTTGCTTTAGAAATGAAAGGAAGCATGGGCAATTGTAAACAAAGAAAGAGCACTTGGGAGATGGCATCTATGAAAAACCAGGTTTTATGGAAATTTTCACACAGTGTATAAGGTCCTTCTCTCTCTCTTGGCAAAACAACTTGTACTAAACACTTAACAAAATGAATTAGAGCAACTCTTTTATGGTTTCAAGTCACATTGGCACACCTTTTTCAATAAGGCAACTGGAATAACTCACCAAAAGTAAGAACATTTTCTGGATATTTTAGATTAGAAGAGCTAGTCTTATGTCCATAATGAATAGATTGTTGTTTCCCAAGACATGAGACGTGTTCGACAGTAGTAAAATTAGTGGTGAGTATGATTGTTTCAGACGGCATGCAGACTTGGCATTAAATACTGTTGGTTGTGATAGTAATACATGTAGTTTCTTTTTATTTCCTTTTTTTCAGTCCTTCAAATTAGATCAGGTACAGTCTCAGTTTAGGTATAGTTTTTGCATATGTCTACATGTTCAAGATCCCTTTTATTTTCTTCTTCTTCTTTTTTTTTTCACATCCAGTCTCTGTATATCTATATAGCATACAAAATGGATTTTTTCATCATGAATATATTACATATTAGTCCAGTCAAAGATATTACCATATACATTATCATCACCGGAAAATTTTTCATTTTTGTGTTTATTAAATGAAGTTTCAGCCTCAGAGCTTTAGGAGGCAGTCATTCAGCTAGAATTTATTTTATTGTCTTTATTTTACTTTCTTTTATTTTTACATTTACCTTTTGAGTACTACTAATATCCACTTACAGTACTAGTATAGCATTTTTATAAAATGAATTTTTTTAACTTGAAAAGGAGCTGGTTTAAAGTATTAAGTAGATATTTATATACTACAACACTGAATGAAGTTTGAGAAATCCTGGTGTTGGTACAATTTTGACTGGAGTTTTACTTAAAATAACTTGTTAGGGATGCCCCCTAGTTGTTTAAGCGTTGCCATTTGAGGATGAAAAATTGAATGAGGAAAGCAGTTCCTGAAAGCCAGGAAGGACCTGGCTTGGCGTGACCAGGTGGGTCTTACTATTGCCACGAGCTGGCCTAGCACTGTCTGTTAATCACAGGGTGTTCTAATCAACTTTGCAAAACACCAACATCAGACAAGGCCACTCCGACAGGGTGTAAGAAGACAAAAAGACTTCTTACAAAAGACTGAACCACAAAAACGTCCAAGTATCTTCCTATCCCATCTATTTCTGACATGACTGACTGCTGCTTTAGTCTTGCTTAACTCCTCCCACCTTCTAAATAAGATGAACATACCCAAGCGTAGAACTACTCCTGCTTCCTGGCAGCATTCAATCCATTGCAAAGCCGGGATCCCCTGATCCTGCTCCTATGTCTCCTAACACAAGCTAAAGTCCCAGAGGACCATTTTTAACACCATTCTTCTCAGAAGTTCCGAAAGAATACATAAACCTGTAAATCCAGCTTTCAGTTCAACAACCGGAGATGTATTCTGGGCCTTCTTTGGCTGATGGGCATTGACGCATAGCAGGAATTGTGTCCAATAAACAAACCAATGTTGAAATCTTTGTCCCTCTCTAAAACGAATCATTATTTGAAATTATCCCTAAGCAGAAAAATAATATTTAGCATGCATAACTATTTCCAGTTGCAGTCTCCTTTTATTCCACATACTAATGTGGTGACTACTTCAGACCACTGCTTCAGAAGACCCCTCACACTCATTTCACAGGACCAGATTGTTTTGGTCCCTTGTCCCTCTTAAAGGATTTCATGGACAATATGAATCATATGACGGTAGCTAGAAAAGTAACAAGATAATAATAATGGCAATTAGGCCAGCCAGTAGCATGGTGGTTATAGTTTTTCTGTTAAGATAAAACTATTCTCGGGACCAGCAGACAGCCTAAAGTTTATGTCACTGGACTCTCATGTAGTCGACTGTGATTCAAGTCCTGGAACCAGTGGTTTAAAAATCATGCTGGGCACATGTGCGTGCATACACAAAATCCCTAGAGGAGAATGGAGAAGGCATTGTGGTGTGGCCACTCTCCTGGGGGGTAATTTCTTGCTTTCTGTCTCTCTATCTCTCTCTGTGTCTCTGGCAAACATACATTCCCTATAGCAAAAAAATCTCTCTCTCTCAAAACAAAGATAAAACTATTCTTGGGAGGAGTTATACCACATACTGAAAGTAGTTGACATGTAATTTGGATTATTGAAAAACATGCCAAGCACATGTGCATGCCCAAGGTCCCAAGAAAAGAATGTGGGAGAATAGACTGTAGTATGGCCATCCTTCCAGGGGAGTGATGTCTCACTTTCTCTCTCTCTGGTGAGTACATGTTCCTTATAGCAAAACTAAAATAAGTAAATACAATAATAATAAAATGGCAAGTCTAGAGACTACCACTTTATTTCTGCCGATGCTTTTCCCCATATTTTACTGTCATTTAATCATTACTGCAATCCCCTGAATTGGGTATTATTTCTATCGAACAAAGAAATGAGGCTGTGAAGATTAAGTGATTTGCCTCAACTCACTCACCTAATTAGGTAGCAGGGCAAGAATGATGCAAGATCTAGATGATCTCAGGGGTTATGCTTGCTCCATTCCCCTTTTCTGTCTCCGCCCTAGAAAGGTCAAGCTCAATTTCAACATGGACTAAGGGAGGAAACACTGTTACATTATGACCTAGATGTTATGACCTAGATGTTAGTGTTGTTTACACTGTATTTGTTCTTTGGATTGTTTAATAAAAACAGATGAGGACTGGCCCAGTAGAAAGTGGCACAGTAGAAAGTATTGCCTACAGCAAAACTGGATCCATGTGGAAGACTGTGGGTTCAGTTCCCCAGTCAATCTGTACATGCCAGGTATGTGTGTTCATGGAACTGAGTGGCTGAGAAAGTCAGGGATGGGATCATGGCACACCTGTTGGGAGTGTTTGTCTTTCTCTCTGTCATAGAAGACAGGAATTTTAAAAAACAAAATTTTAAAGGTAAAGAAACATGAAAGTTACTTAAGAGCCAAGAGACTAGACATCTGTAAATATAATGGTATATAAACTGTTTTTCAGAAAAATATATTGTGGTCAGACTTGTGTTCATGGATATATATATATATCAGATGTGCTTGCTACTGAAAATATTTAGATTAATTAAGATCTTTAGTGAATCAATAAAATGTGGGGAGAAAAGGGCAGAGAAAGCACCATGGATACCAGAGACGGTGCGGGTAGAGGGTGGGAGATGGCAGAGGGTGAGAGATAGGGAATCAAGGATGGGGAAAAAAGCAAACTATACAGGAAACAAGAAGTGGAAAATTATTTGTTGACGATCACACGTAGGTCGATGTGCTTGATTGAGCCAATATACTGTGTATTCTGGATGGAGAATCTCATTCTGTATGCTATAATGTTGTATAGTAAATAAGTGTAAATAAATACATTTAAATAAAAAAGAAAAATGTATTGTGTATATTACATAATATATTATGTAGCAGAAACATTGGTTAAAAAGAAATTACCATTACTAAAAGATAATACTGTAATCGATAGCAGGGAATCAGATCCATTGATTCTGAAAGATTTAGTTTCTTTGATCTAATCGCATATTTATCCTTCCCCAGTGGGTCTTGGTTTCAGAGCTATCAAGTAATCTAAATAAAATGTCAGCTACTTTTAGTATACGGTATGGCTCTTCCCAAGAATAGTTGTATCTTAACAAAGAGAAACCATAAAGGGTAACAAAGCACCTTTATGAATCAATAGTATCAATCTTAAACTATAAAATATTATTTCGTTTTCATGAACATGTATAGAATTATTCTTATGCTCCAGGTCCATACCTGTTTCCTTGTATGATTTATTTTATTTTCTCTAAGTTCCTATGATAGAGCTAATACTACACGGGAGCTTTAGAAAATTAAGTAATTGGGCTAGCAGCTGGTGTGAGGTTAAAGCAGCCAGATTCCATGTAGCTGTCTCCGCTGTCTGAGTCCCAGACCAAGTGGCTTGAAAAAGCATCCCAAGTGCATGCGAATGCATGCCCAAACTCCTGAGAGGAGAATGGAAGCGAAGAGATCACAGCATGGCCATACCCCCTGGAGAGAAAGGTGATTACTAACTTTCCTTTTCTCTCTCTCTTTGGTGAGCACATACATCCTATAGCTAAAAAATTGAGTAGTTTACCCAAGTTTATAGTAGATGGTAAAGCTAGAATTTGAAACTAAAATTTAGATATTGTGAGAGAAGCTGGTGGGTGAAGTAGGGACAGACCCCAAAGGCAATCCGCTACTTACCTATGGTTTAGGGTGGTTCTGACCAAATAATGTGCAGAGAATACATGAGAAGAGACCAAAACCTCTTCTTATTACATTTACCTTTTGACTTCCATTGCACTTTAGGTAGGATAGTTGCTATGCAGCGGAGTAATCCAGGAGGAGGGGTGACATGAAAATACACAGCGCAAAGCTCAATGGAAAGGCTCAACGAGTCCTCATTGTCTTAACCCTGGCATATGGGAACTATACGTTTTAGTGCTGACTCGCCAGTCTGTCTCAATGCCAGGAAACCTGAATGTGCATCCCAGAATGTGTTTGGACGCATTGCAAACAAATGTCAGAGCAGGCATTATACCTCCCACTAATGGACATTTGCAGGTCAAGAGGGTGATGCTGGAAAAGATTAATCCCTTGCTGGGTATTATCCATCAGAATGCTTTTAAATGTTGGCATATAAGCAGCTAATAGATTATATACCATAAACACAGCTGTTGGAAGAAAAACTGCATTCCACAAGTCATACAATTAAAATCTCTAATCTCCAAGAGTAAAAGAGGGGGAGGGGTAAGGAAGTATGAAGATAGAGATTCTTTTCTCGGAAAGGGCTATCTGTCTCCCTCACGGTACACTTCTTGGATTCCTGTTGAGTACAAAGGCATTCCTACTGAACTTTGGATAAAAGAGTCCCAGAAAGAACCACCTCTATATGAGCAACATGTGGAAAATTAAGTTCAGTTTGGGAAAAAGGAAACATTTATCTAAAAGTATTTTCCACACAATACATAGATTGTGTGTGTGTGAATATATGTATAACCACTGAAAACACTAGCCAAAAAATCTGTCCATACTGCATATTTCTTATTGTCATACAGAATGGTTAGAAAGAATTTTAAGTACCTATCAGTAATATAATTTTCTCCCTAGAAATAAAAATACTTAACTTTTTGATATATGTATTCCGATTTTGTTTATTTCTTTCTTTATTTAGGCTTTTGCCATAGGTCATGTGTACTTGCCTGAGAGAGAAGAGACAGAGAGAGGCAGAGTGAGAAATCATCCCACAGGAGGATGGCCACACCACAGTCCCTTCTCCTCCATTCTCCTCTTGGAATTTTGGGCACGCATACATATGCACCTTGCATGATTTTTCAAGCCACTGAATCTGGGACTTGAACCTCAGTCAGCCATGCAGGAATCCAGCACCTTAAACACTGTGCCGCTTGCTGGCCTTATATTCTAATAATTTTCTCTAAGTATCTCTGCATGTATATATTTTTTTCACAATATTTCAAGCATAGAATATATACTGTTCTATACTGTACTATATTTTCTGGCTGCATTGTATTTACCTATATATAGCAAAACTTACGTCATAAATTCTACATTGTAATATATTTCTGATGTTTCCTAATTATCAAAATCATAAATATCATCCTTGCTTGTAAATCCATGGTTCAATTCTGATGATTTAAGATACATTCGGGAGCAGCAGGTGGCATGGTGGTTAAGGTGCTGGACTCTCACCTTTTTGCAGCATGGCCATTCTCCCTAGAGTGTGATTTCTCACTTTGTATCTCTCTCTCTTTGTCTCTCTGGTGAGCGCACATGCCAATTAGCAAAAGTCTATAAAAAAAAGAGAAAAGAGGTATATTTACAGAATAGAATTAAATATTGGAAACATTTTTTTACTTACAATTTTATTAATTAAAATGCCTTTAGAATTATTATTAATGAGCACTCATGTTGGAATTTTAAACAATGTATCTTAAATTCTATCAGTGTTATTTTGTTCAATGTTTTTTAGACTTCAGATGGCTAGACATTTTGATGCGTGGAAGATGTATAAATAACACAAAACCATACTATATATGCACTTTTAAACTGCTTTAAAAAAAATTACCAGAGAGAGATATATATAGAGAGAAAGTGAGAAACCACTCTCCCATGGGAAATGGTTACACCAAAGTCTCTTCTCCATTTCTTCCTTGTGTTGGGATTTTGCCATAGGGCGGGCGCCACCACGCCCTGTGTTGGGATTTTGGACATGCACACAAACAAACCTGTATGATGTTTTTAAAGCCCCAGGTCTGGGACTTTAACTATGTGGTTGACCATGCAGAATCTCGCCACCTTAACCACTATGCCACAGCCTAGTGCTAAAACTTTTTTTTTTTTTTAATCTCAATTAACAACTACTTGTGTACTTCCTGCTTAACTTTGCTGTAAACCTAAAATTGATCTAAAATATAACGTCTATACAAAAAAAAAAAAAAAAAAAAAAAAAAAAAAAAGAAAGACAATACGTTTTCACTGGCCGGTTAATAAAATTTGAAAATAAGAGCACATTAGGGTATTCCTATTTAACTCAGCATGTGATTATTGAGTAGTTAATATGAGTTTCTAATTTGTGTAACACAAAGAATGTATAAGGCTTCCCAATGTGTTCAATTTTGTTTGAAAAACAAGTCTCTTGTGTATATAAAGCAATTAAATGATGAGATAAACAATAACATGTAGACAAAATATCTATGTTATTTGCTAATAAATGCTTCATGATCTCATAGATAAAAATTAAATCAATGAACAATAAGTCAGGAAAGACTTCCTAAATACTGGATGTATTTGGATAGATGAAAAGAAAGAAATTTCTCAAGAATTTAAGAGAGAGGCCAGCAGGTGCTGTGTTGGTTAAAGCACTGGACTCCCACGTGGTTGACTGCAGTTTGAGTCCTGGACCAGGTGACTTGCTTTCTCTTTTTTTTTTCTCTCTCTCTCTTTTTCTCTCTCCCCCTCTCTCTGTCTTGCTTTGGTGAGCACATATGCCCTACAGCAAATTAAAATAATAATAATAATAAATAAAATAAATAATTCTTAAATAAAAGATAATTTAAGAGATAATTATAGTCCCCTTTCCAGGCACTTGACTTAATTTAAATAAGTATTAATTCCTGATATGAAAGAAAAACAAAAGACTGCTCTTTTACTTAGGTGTGGTATGTCCTGAACCACCTGACAGACTTCTCTTAATGGAATCTCTATTAATCATCTTCACTTAAAAAAATTAATTTTAAAACATCTTCTGCAAAAATCTCCCAAAATTTGTGCTGTTATTTGCAAAAGAGATCAAACAATTTTAATTCACAGGAGTAAAGGTTTGGGATGACTATACTGTATTATTAGTTAAGACATCATGTTTTCTTATACTGAATAGATTCCCACAATTAAGAAATAAAAGAAGAACCATAAGGTAGAGTGGCAGATTATCTGTCTCTCTATGATGAATTAAAATAATAATATTCATGAATAAAATTAAATAATTCTTTAAAGAAGAAATAACAGAAAATCCAATATGCAGTTTGGTTTGGAAATTCTCAGCTGCTAAACAAAGATTAGTTCAGTTCCTCAGTTCAACCACCATGAAACTTATTTAATAGGAATGGTTACAGTCATGATTTGTTGGTTTTGAACACACTTTCACCAAATCCATTCTGTCCTTTGGCTGGAGTAGCTCACAGTAAGATGTTTCATGCTTCGGATTCTTTAAGCTTTCTCATTTGCCTTGGAAGACTGGACAGAAACAAGAGAAAATTATTTTTTCATACTTCCTCCATTCTTAATATTCTACTTCCTCAACCAATATGAGTCATCAAAAATGATTCTACAGATAATTAGCTTGCATCTTCACTAGCTCACTTATACCCTTTTTTAGTTTATTTTAATTAATTTCAACTAATAGCACAGAAGCAGCTACCCATCTCCCACAGCTACTGCAAGCCCCATAGTAGGCAGGTGTGAACATGCACCTGAAACATCCGTTTTACAGGCAAAAATGACTGTGTCCTCCAAATATCAGGAACCTGCACTGTGATCACTGGTTATTCCTTTCGATCGCAGTGGTGCAAAGAGGCAGGCAGCCATTACTGCTGTACCTTCCACCCTGTCATGGCTTTCCCTCTGGGTGAAGAACTTCCAGGGAACTTTCCACATCTGCTCTATTTTTCTCTTTTACCAAATTTGAGAGCAAGATACTAAAAACTAGGAAATTCAAAAGTAACAGCATATATTGAAAAAAATTTAAAAATGATCGCGCATGCTCAGGGGAAGGTATACGCTCAGAAACAACATGAGAAGATCTTAAGTTTATACCTCAGCCTTATTACCTTATCCTAGAAACAGCCTTCAACCATCCAAAATAAAACAAAAACAAAAACAAAAAACAGTAATAAAAGAACAGTGAATCCTAAGGGAGCGGGAGCATCTGATTATAACATTTACTACATTATGAATTAAATATACAGTTTTCAACCAAAAAAAAAATAATCACAAGGTGTACAAAAAATAGAAAAATATGTCCAATTGAAAGGAAAATATGTGAACGAATTGTTCCTGAAAAAGACCTGATGATTTATCTACTAGACAAAGACTTTAGAACAATAGTCTTAAAAATACTTTATGAACTTTAGGGCCAGCAGGTGACATGGTGGCTAAGGTGCTGGATACTCCCACATGGCTGACCACAGTTCAAGCCCTGGGCCTGGTGGCTTGCTTCCTCACTTTCTTTCTCTTGTTCTAGTCGAATTAAAATAAATAAATAAATAAAATTAAATGAATCTTTAAAAAAAATACTTTATGAACTAAAGGGAGATGTGAAGAATTTTTTGTTAATTATGTATGAACAAATTGGAAATACTGGTTTTAAAAATAGTACACAATATAAAAAAGAAGCCAAAAGGAAATTATGGAGTTGAAAATATAACAGAAATAGAAAATTTGTTAGAAAGATTCGGAGGCATATTTAAACAAGCAGAAGAAAGAATCAGTAAATTTGATGATAAGACCATGGAAATTTGACAATCAGAAACAAAGTTTAACAAACAGAAACAAAAGTAAATTGAAGAAAAGTGAGTATAGTCTAAGGGATTTGTGTGACACTATCTTACAGACAAAAATATTTATCATAGGGGACCAGCAGTTAGCATAATGGCTGTGTCGCTGGACTCCCATGTAATTGACCGCGGTTCGAGTCCTGGACCCGGTGGCTTAAACTCACACCAGGCACGTGTGCGTGCATGCCCAAGATCCCGAGAGAACGGAGGAGAAGGAATTGCGGCATGGCCATCCCCCCAGGGGGTGATTTCTCGCTTTCTGTCTCTCTGTCTCTCTCTGTCTGTATGGTGAGCACACGTGCCCTATAGCAAAAACCTCTCCAAAAAAAGAAAAAAAAATATATATATACATATACATATATACATATACATATATATATATATATATATATATATATATATATATCATAGAGTCTCAGATGGAGAAAAAAGAGAGAAAAGGTCAGAGAGAATATTTGAGAAAATAAGGCTGAAAATTTTTCAAATTTAGTGAAAGACATGAATAAAAATATCCAAGAAGCTCAACAAACCTCAAGTAAGATGAACTCAAAGAGACTCATATTGAGAGATATTGTAATCAAACTTTATTTCCTAGGTTTTGCTTGTTTTTATGTAGGCTGCATGCACTTACTGGATAGAGATACAGAGAAAGGGAAAGTGAGAAATCACCGCCCTGGGGTGGGGGTGGGGGGTATGGCCATGCTGCAATACTCTCTTATACATTCTTTCCTTGGGAATTTGGGCACATACAAAAGTGCCTGGCATGATTTTCAAGCTGGTGGATCTGGGATTCAAACTATAGTCAGCCATGTAGGAGTCCAGTGCCTTAACCACCACACAACCTGCTGGCCCCACAATCAAACTTTTGAATGCCAAAATTAGAATCTTGGAAGCAGCAAGAGAGATAACTCATCACATACAAGGATTCTCAATTAGATAATCAGAAGACTTATAACTAGAAACTCTGGAGGCTGGACACCAGTAGTAGGATACATTTAATGTGCTAAAAGAAAAAGTGTCAACCAAGAATCATATATCTAGCAAAACTGTCCTCCAAAAATGTGGCTGAACGTTGGCTCCAGGGTGCACTGGTAATGAGCAGGTTGGAAGAAGCCAGATCCCCCACGGAAACCACAGTTCAAATCCCCAGTCTGGACAACTAAAACATGCCCGGCACATGCATGAGTTCCTGAGATTCAGCCAGTTGGAGGGCTGGTGGAAGGGGATAATGGAATGAAGGACTCTGGAGGATACACACCTCTCTCGTTCTCTTTCTTGCATTAAAAAAAAAAGGGCACAATTTAAACATTCCAGATAAATAAAAGCTGAGAGAATGTATTATCACACTAGACCTGCCCTGAAAAAAAATGCTCAGTAGAGTCCTGCAGAATAAAATGAAAGGAAAATAGTGATTCAAAGCCATATGAAGAAGTAAATATCTCAAAAAAGATATATACATGGGCAACTATAAAAGCTAGTGGAATTATAACAATGGTTTGTAATTTGAGTTTCTTCTATTATATTTAAGAGACTAATACATTTAGAAAACAATTATTAGTCTAAGAACTTAAATTATTGTAATTTAAGTTTGTAACTCAACATTTTGTGTTGCTCATAACTTAAGATATTATTGCACTGAAAATAATTATTATTTTATGTTTGGGCATGAAATGTATAAACATATAATGTTGTGATATCCACAGCCAAATGGTGAGTGCAGAGCTTTTAAAGAAGAATTTCTGTAATTTGTTGAAACTAAAATGATATAAATTCAAATTAGAGTGTTATAACTTTAGGATATCAGGTATAATCTTCAAAATGACCACACAGAAAATAGCTGTAAAGTATACAAAATGAAAATGAGAAAGGAATTTAAATATTTTGCCATCAAAATAGACACAACAGGGACCAGCAGTTAGCGTAATGGCTACGTCGCTGGACTCCCATGTAGTCCACCGCGGTTCGCGTCCCGGACCCAGTGGCTTAAAACTCACACTGGGCACGTGTACGTGCATGCCCAAGATCCCGAGAGGAGAATGGAGGAGAAGGGATTGCGGCATGGTCATCCCCCCGGGGGGTGATTTCTCGCTTTCTGTCTCTCTCTGTCTGTCTGGCGAGTGCACGCGCCCTATAGCAAAAACCTCTTCCAAAAAAAATTTAAAAATAGACACAAAAAAAGAATAGTAATTCAGGAAATGAGAGACAAAAAAGCTACAAAAATTATAAAATGACAGGTTTCTCCTTATCAGTAATTAATTTAAATGTAAATAGATTGAACACTCTAATGAAAAGACAGAGATGAGCCAAACTATATGCAATCAATGACAGATTATTTTTTTTTTTTTTTTTTTTTTTTTCTTTTCTTTTTTTGGAGAAAAAAGACAGAGAGAGACAGAGAGAAAGAAAGCAGGAAATCACCCCCCAGGGGGGATTGCTTGGGCATGAGGCCGCCGGGTCCGGGACCTGAACCGCGGTGACTACGTGGGAGTCGCGACATAGCATGCTAACTGAGGCAGAGCTATAATGTGAGCGTTCATGAGAGAGAGGAGAGAGAGAGAGAGAGAGAGAGAAAATCCTTAGTAAGGATGGTCATAGACAATCCTTTGTCCTCTATTTTCCTCTCAGGATTTTTCTGGGGGATGGGGCATACATATACCTCTGTCCAGTATGTTTTTCAAGTCATGGGATCTGGACTTGAACCACACAGTTGGCCATGTAGAATCCAGTGCCTTAACCATCATGCCACCTACTGGCTAAATTCATTTTTAAAAACAAAAACACACGTGGATTGAAAGTATGGGAAAAGTTTTTCTATGCAAATGCTGTATAACAAAAAAGCAGGAGTAGCTATACTAAAATCAGACAAAATAGATTTTAGATTTTAAAAATTATAAGAGACAATTAAGGACATATTTATTAATAAAAGACTCAAACAGCAAGGAGATATAATAATTGTAAAATTTTACACACCTAGTAACCGACCATCAAAATATATAAAACAAAAAAAAAAGATTTGAGGGAGAAATGAGCAATTTTATAATAGTTGAAGACTTCTCTACCCCACTCTCAGTGAGGTTTAGAGCAATGAGACAGAATATAAGTAAGAAAATAAAAAGATTTTAACAGAATGAGTCAACTAGATCTAAGAGATACATATATACTGCTTTATTCAACAGCAACAACATATGAATTATTCTCAAGTACATAAGAACATTTTCTATGAAAGAAAAAAAATATATATATATTTAAAGAATCTTCAAATTCATGAAAATTGTGTATTATAAAAATCTATGGACAAATATCAAAAAAAAAAATTTAAAGCATTATTTTATTTATCTTTATTTATTTATTTAAATTTGACCAGAGAGGGACAGAGTAAGAGAGAGACAGAGAGAGAGGGAAAGTGAGAAAGCAAGCCACCAAGTCCAGGACTCAAACCATGGTTGGCCATGTGGGAGTCCAGCGCTCTTAACCACCACACCATCTGCTGGTCCCCAAATTTCAAAAAAATTTTACACCAAAATAAACTATTTTAATTTCATTTTCCACAAACTTTTTGAAGTCCCTTTGTATATTAGGCCACAAATTAAGTCTCAATGACTTTAAAGATAAATATTATGTAAAGTATTTTCTCTCATCGCAGTGGGATGAAGTTAGAAATCAACAGCAGAAGTCAACTGGAAAGATTAAAAATCTGTGAAATGTAATCTATATACTGTTAAATAGTTAATAGATCAAAGTAAGGACAATTAGAGAAATATTGAGAGATGACTGAAAGCAAAACAAAACAAAGCAAAAAAACAAACCAAAAACACTCGCCGAAATTTATGGAACACGTGAGAGTTCCAAGAAGAAAATCCATAGCTATAAGTGCTTATATTAAAAAATAAGAAAGATCTAGGTACCAGAAGATGCATAATAGTTACATTGCTAGATTCCCACGTAATCAACCATGGTTTGAGTCTCAGACCTGGCGGCTTAAAATTCCACGTGTGCGTATGTGCCCAAAACCCTGAGAGAAAAATGGAGAAGAAGGGATTGCAGCAGGGCCATCCTCCATGGGGAATGATTTCTCATTTCCTGTCTCTCTGTCTCTCTCTCTGTCTCTCTCTTTCTCTCTCTGGGGAATGCACATGCCAACCTATAGCAAAATACTCTCCTTAAAAAAGAAAAGAAAAATTTTAAATCAACAGCCCAATTTTAAAACGCAAGAAGCTGCAAAATAACAAACTAAACTCAAAGTGAGCAGAAAGAAGGAAGTAATAAAGATTAGAGCAGAGAACAACAAAATAGAGGGGAGAAAAACAGAGAAAATCAATGAAACCGAAAGTTGATACTTTGACAGATCAACAAAATTTTAACAACTCTTAGCTAGATGAACTAATTTTTAAAAAGACAGAGATAAGACTCAAATTGCTATAGTCAGAAATGAAAGCGGGCGCATTATTACCGGTTCCACAAAAATAAATAGGATCATAAGGGAGTACTATGAACAATCGCATACTAACAAATTTGGTAACCTTACATGAAGTAGACAAATTCCTAGAAACAAATAAATCATGAAGAAATAGAAAATCTGAACAGACTTGTAACTAGTAAGGAGATTGAATCAGCATTAAAAACAAAACAAAACAAAACAAAAAAACTGTCTTAGGTCAGCAGGTGGTGTGGGGGTTAAGGCGCTGGATTCTCTTATGGTGTGACCATAATTTGAGTTCTGAACCTGGCATCTTGCTTTCTTGCTTTCTCTGTCTCTCTGGTAAAATTACAAAATAATTATAATAATAAATAATATTAAAAAATATTTTTTTAAAAAACCTCTATGTTCTAGAATTACCTATAGACGGCCCAAATTTAGCCAAAATTTGAAAATTTTAAATCCTTATTTATTTATCCACTCAAGCTACTAATGATGGCTCAATGACCTCCGTTTTTTTCTTAAATAGAAGGATTATTATTTAAGAACTTTAGATATAAATTTTTAAGATTTTTAAAAAATTCAGTGGCAGAGGGTGAGAGGTTGGGAATCAAGGGGGGGAGGCAAAAATATATAAGAAACAGGAAGTGGAAAATTATTTGTTGACAATTACTGGTATGGTAATATCCTTGATTGAGCCAATATACAATGTATTCTGGATGGAAAACCTAATTTTGTATATTGTAATGATGCACAGTGAATGAATGTAAATAAATAAATTTAAAATAAAATAAAGTAAAAATGCAATATTAGATGCTAGATTTTCTCATCAGTGAGTCTTGCCCCAAAAGAATGCTCTGATAGGGAAATATATGTATGAATAGATACATTGCAAAACATAAGCAAAAACAATAGCGAATACAAATGAATAAAGTCGCCCATGTATTTTAGAGTTAACTGAAGTGAAAACAAAATTTGTATAAAAGTTTGATACATTATTGATTTCTTTTATTCAATTTTAGGTTTGAAAAGCGATTAAAAAAAAAAGATTTGAGGAGGCTGTAGATGAGGAGACCCTTAAAAGAGTGTCCATTTCATTTTAGATTCAATCTCCAAAGGTCTCTTAAAATGTTTTAATATTCATTGTCAGAATCAATAGCATATATGAATATCTACCAGCTTTCAGTAAATAAAAAACATATGTGAATGAAAACAGGCAAGTCATACTTGGTCTTTACCCAGAGAGCACTGAACCAGTGTTTTTGTTTGTCTGTTTTCAACAGTCATCTGCAACCAATGCAATAAAAAACTCAGTTAAAAACCAAAAAGGCTTTGCTTCATGTGTAGAGGGCTTCATGTCTAAACTTTCATTTCAAAGCAATAGCTAAATTGGTTGATAAAATTAAAACATATAATCATATTTTGTTTCTCAGGGCTGGGAAATCTGGTCACTTTGCCTTGAATCAGCTGCCTTTGTAGCTTGGGCCCAGGAGTTGCCACCCTTTACTCCAAACAACTGTTAAACCAAGGCCCATTTCTCTTACAAATTGAAGGGACTATTCTAATCCAGCCCTAACTTGGAATGGAAGTTGCTTCTGCTGTGGACTCTCCATATCCAGATTCCCAGTGGTGATGTAAGAGATTGACAGTGCAACCGATGGAGTGATAGGAAACAATTTGAGAAGACACTGATAAAAGAAAGCTCATGTATTTTAACCATCAACTAATACGTTGCTGTTATGGCTGGCTTAAGGCACTATTTTGAATTATCTACCATTTTGAACGACCTACTACTATCTACTAAGAGATGCCTTCCACATTATGGAACTATCTATAATAATTCAATACTATTGAATGTACTGTGGAGGGCATGGCTGGGGCTCTACTAAGCAATGCTTTCCATGCTGTTGATCTACAGTATTTCAGTACTATGGAATATATTATAGAAGGAATGACTGAGGCCCTATACCCAGCTTTCTGCCCATGAGTACAGTTGTCTTAAAACTGTTCTAAATCATTCACTTTATACCACACCTGAGTCGTCCTCTAGCTATAATATAAACTCTAAACCTTTCCCAACAATCTTATTCTTCCATGTTACTGAGCATTGAATAGCCAGTGTGAACTTATTTTACTAGGCCTGTGATGCACTGAACTAGATACTAAGAGACTCACACAGGGAAAGAAAACATACATAATGTTAAATGACTGGTCATCTAGTGGAGAAGAAAAACAAGATAATGGCACCCAAAACTTTCTGATTGTTAGACTCATCTGGGATATTTGTTTAAAACAGTTTTCCAGATGCTACTACAAGGATTCTAATTCAGTGTTGTGTTGGGAGGAAGAGAGGGTATGTACTGAAAATTTCTAAATTAATAATTCTCAACTCCAGCTACACATAAACTCAGCAGGAGAACTTTTTAAATACGTCAACTTTTGGGCTATACTCCAGACTAATGAAATCAGGATTCTGGAGGTATGACTTATGCACTGAAGTTATATCCATCTGATCTTTAATCCTGGCTCCACCATTTAACGGTGGTGCCATTAAGCAAATAACTTCCATAAATGAATTTTGCTTTGTTCTAATATTTATTTATTTGTTATTTAAGTCATAATAGAGCATACATGAGAGAGAAAGAGAGAAACACCCTCTGCAGTGCTCTGTCACATTGCAATTTTTGTCCTCCAGTCCTTCAGCCTGCCAGGCACCTGGCACATGCACGCACACTTGGTATATTTTTCTGGTCAACTGCCTGGGGACTTCAACCACAGTTGGCATGTAGCTCCCAACTCCACAGACTGATGTGCTACCAATTGTGCAACAGAGGCTGGGCCTTTGTTTTTATTTTTAAATGGACTTACTTTTTTTTTAATATATTTTTATTTAATTTTATTTATTCATTCCTTTATTTTAATTTGACCAGAGAGAGACAGAGAAAATGAGAAAGCAAGCCACCAAGTCTGGGACTCGAACCACGATAGGCCACATGGGAGTGTCCGGCACCTTAACTACCACACCACCTGCTGGTTCCCTTAAGTGGGCTTAGTAAGGTCTACATTTTTGGGTTGTTATGAGGTTAAGTAAGATAAGGCATGTAAAGTATAATGCATGCTGTATAGTGAATATTTAGTATTAGTAGCTAACATTTATTAAACATTTTTCTATGCATATGACACTGTTAAGGATTTTACATGAACCAAAACAACCAGTATGTTTCTACCTTCATTTTTCAATGAAGAACTGTTGCATAGACTGATAAAATAATTTTCTACTGAACACAATTAGTAAGCAACAGAGCTAGGATCTAGTACTTGTGACTATTGCACTATATACCTTAGTATATAATAGCTATTATTATTAAAGAATAACTTAATGTTTTAATTTAGGCTGTTATAATGAAATACCATAGGCTGGGTGGTTTAAACAATCAAACATCTATTTCTCAGTGTTTCAGAGGCTGCAAATCTGTAGTCAGGGTGCTGGCATGGCTGGATTCTTGGTGATGACCTTTGCTGTCATCTGACCATGTCTCCCAAAATTCATGTGTTGGAAACTTTATCCCCAGTATGGTAGTGTTTGGGAGGTGGAGCCTTTTATTTTCTTTCTCTCTTTTTCTTTTTAATTGCCAGAGCGCTCACATGGTCACCAGGAGAGACAGAGGGAGAGAAAGGAAACACCCCCCACACACAGTGTACCATGGCCACGCCACAACCCCTTCTTCATTTATCCATCCTTTATTGATTTAGCACGCATGCTTGCCTACCTAACATGGATTTCAAGCCCTTGGGGAGAGAACTCAAAATGCTGACAGCCATGAGTAATCCAGCTTCCTTAAGCACTAGTTAGAGGTCAGCCCAAGAGATGGAGCATTTTGAGAGGTGTTTGAAGGTCCATCATCATTAATGGTTTCATGTAATTAAAAAAAAGAGCTTGCCAGAGTAGATTTACTCTATCCCCTCTTGTCCTTCCACTTCTTGCTATGTGAGGATGGAGCAAGGAATCCCTCAGCGGATCCCAGAGTCTTATCTTGTACTTCTCAGCCTCCAGAATTACAATAAATACATTTCTGTTTTTTATAAATTACCCACTCTCAGATATTCTGTTGTAATTGTATAAAACGGACTAAGGCAACTCTTTCTTCTAAGGTCTCACATGGCCTTTTCTTGATATGTATGGGCAGAGATTAATTTTGTATCTCTTCCTTATTTTATAAGGGTGTTAATCCTATTATGGGATTCCACTCTTAAAACATTTCCAAGGTCCTTCCTCTAAATATTATCATATTGGGGATTATGATTTTAACACAAAAATTTTAGGAGAACATACACATTCTATCCACACTTCTAACGACCAGACAACCCATAGTAGATGTCAAATAGCTGACAATAATTACAAGTTGATTTTTGAATTTCTTGAGTTCACATTGGTTTTACAGAAATGTCCTTTTCTGCTTAGTTTTGTTGAGTAAACCTTTTCAAAATCCAGTCCCTGTTAAAGAATGGTTATTTCTCCCAATAATTTTAAGATTCAGAACTGAAGCTTAGAAAGATAAGAACATTGACCAGGGTTACACAGCTAGGAAGTAGTAGAAGGTTGGGGTTTGGACCCATGTTTCATTGCACATCTTCCTTCAAGTGAAGAGCAGTTACTCCGAGATGGTAATGCAAAGCTTTCCAATGAGTTTAGTATTTTTCAGAAGGTGCTAGAGAGCCACCGAAGCACTTCTAGCAGAAAAGTAACACAAATGAAATTCACAAGATTATTTCACCACATTCAGTCTGAAATGGCAGGTATCTGACACTAATCATCGTGTCATGTTGGGGTATGTGGATCTCTGTTTCGCTTATGAACAAAACCCAGAATTAAACTTTAGTTACAAATTTATTTTATTTAAGATTACTTCCCTTGGGCCAGCAGGTGTCATGGAGATTAAGGCAGCTGGATATCACATGGCCGATTGTGCTGTTCAGGTCCCCGATCCAGGGCTTGAAAACTACACTAGGCATGTGTGCAAGAAGAGAATGGAGGAGATGGGACTATGGTGTGGCCACCCCCCTGGGGGGTGATTTCTCACTCCTCCTCCCCATCTCTCTCCAGCATGCACTCTAGAGCAAACTGGAGAAAAAAATCCTTTCTCTTATATAAAATCTAAGCTTCTGGTTTAGCTTCAACACAGATAAAAATCATTTGCAGAAGATGCATTTTACTGTGTTGCATCCAGTCATATATACATTCATTTTACACATTCACATCTAAACACTATGCTAGGTTCAGTGATTTGTACAAAGATGTTTCTCTTGCCCTCAGCAATTCATGTTTTAGAGTAACTTAGGTACAAGTGTTGTATCTAGACTTGGCATTTATTCCACAGTACTTTTGTCAACATCTATTTAAGTCTCAATAACAGAAACACGTGCTTCTGCTAGTCCCCTCATGAGACTTCAGATGAGAAAACCTCTCAAGGAGAATAACAAAATTCAGATTGAATCAGATTGTATGAAGCTTCCCAGACATGCCCAGCAAGAGCAGGTAGGAAGCAGCAGGGGAGACGCTGACAGTCTACTCGAGGAGACAGCAGGATCCGCTGCTGGGGAGAGTCTGCTGTCATCCTCCACTTACCAGACTTCCCCTCCTCTGCTCGCCACAGACTGTCTCCCCTCAAGTGAGCCCTGGAGATGGCTTCAACAGAACAGAGTGGTTCTTTCTTACTAAAACTCAGTCCCGTTTGTCCCTGTGGTTTGGCTCTGAATAGTCTTTCTACTTCGAGTATAGGGACAGGTGCAAGAAAAATTGTGATGTGTCCTCTTTTTGTGAGATTAAGTTTTCCTCATCCTAATGCTCCCTGCTTCTCTAAAGCTAACTTGGGAAAGAAGCTGATATTACACTCATTTTTGCCTCCTTCAGAAATAAGAGTTTAATGGGGGACAAGGGCGAATCCTTCTTGGTGGCATTTCAAACATCGGTAAAATGGTGGAGGTTAGTTTTCAGTGTTCCTAATGTCCTGTGAGTAGATCTTAGAGAAAGTTGACAGAAACGGTATTTTCACTGTTTTGTTTTGTTTTTTTTTTTTTTTTTTTTTTTTTTTTTTTTTTTTGCCCTTAACCTAGTCATTTATAGCAAGAAGTTATGCCGATAGAACTTGGGCATGAATTGTGATATTGTTTGCTTAAATTCATTAATGTAAAATAAAATGCTACTTGCTTGATGACATTTACACCCTCATTAAGCAATTCCTGGTCTATTTTTCCAACTCTATTGACCACTACTCCTTGTGATTCAGCCAGCCCCTTAATTCTTCCTGTGCTTGTGCCAAATTCTCAATCTTCATGTCTTTGCTCAAAATGAGAGTCAGCCTGGCTTAATGGAAAGAGCACTCAACTCAGGTAGGGCTGAGCAGCAACATGGCTTAAACAAGTTAGTGACTTACGCAATAGAATATGTACATAATTTGAGCCTTTAGCTTAGTCACCTGTAAAATGAAGCCTCCCACTGTGCAATGTTCTTAAAAGGGTAATATAGGATATGGAAGCACCATGCACAGATGAGGCACTCCATAAAGCGGTTTCATCATTTTTGAGTATGCAGATTTTATTCATCCTTCAAGATGCAGCCTAGATAGCACCTCTTGCGTGAAGCATCACTGATTGCCTCCACTGGGGTGCAATCCCTTTTTCCTCTAAACGCCCATCTTACTTTACCTTTATCTATCATATAGTAAACGCACCTTTTTAATTGTGTAACATGGAGCCTCAGACTGAGGTTCAGACTGCGAATGGCTACAAATAAAAGACAGGAGAGGACCCTGACAGTGGATGCGTATGGGTCACATGGGGGCTCCTATTTCCCCTTTCTGACAGAAAAAGCACTAAACGTGTCCCATTTTCAATTTGCTGCACTTAATTTTGTCGTCATAGTTTTATGTCCTTTTACTTTAAGAGAGCTCTGATTCTTTAGGTGCCAGTCTCGACGTAGCCTGATTGGCTTCTGGGAACAGGGAGATGACGAAGATGGAGGGATGGCAGCAGTGTCTCTTGCTAACCTCAGGGCTGAAGAGTTATGTAGATAAAAGGCATTAAAGAGATTAGAAACAAGTGTGTTATTTGGAATCAAGAAAACAAACCGTGGCAAAAGCTGAGGTGTATCCACAACATATAGTTGTTTTGGCATTGTGAGGATTAGCAGGAAGCAGTCATGTAACTGCTAGACCCTAGACATGCAATCGGCATCTCTTCATGGATATTGACACCAGTAGTAAATTCTCATCAAGTCAAAGGCCCCCTCTTAAGAGAGAACTTCCCTGACACCTTTTCTAACACCTTCCACCTGCCTCTGTCTCCTCTGTTTTTGTCATTATCTGAAATCATTACATTTGCCCTCCTTACTCCCCACCCTTCACACACACACACACACACACACACACACACACACACACACCTTACCAAAGGTCAGGAGCTTTTTCTGTTTTGTTCCTCACTTATCTCTAGAATAAAGGGGGTGCTTGGCTCCCAGGAAGTTCTCAATAAGTATCTCAGGAATGAAGGAATGTTTTGATAAGGGGCTTTGTTCAAAGAAGATGAGAATGTGGGAAAGCCAATATAGAAGAAGAAAGGATAGAAGCTTTTTAGTAACTGAAGTTGATAACCTGGTTTGTGAACATATGACAAATATTTCTTAGGTACTCCCAGGAAGGCTTGAGAGAGATGCACCCTGTTTAGAATTCCAATGGAGCAGGTGGGAGAATTTAGTCCTTATAATCTGGGAAGACCTGAGGACAGTGGGTTATCTGTAAACTTCAGTTGCTTTTATAGATCTTATCTTCTCTTAGAAGAAGAGAACATCTTCAAGTTGCCCAAAGGACCTCGTATAGGGTCTTGCAAAAATGTGTGTTGAATTAAAGAATGAATTAATAAAAGAATAAGTAGATATCTAATATTGTTCCATATAAAATCTGTATTTTATGGAAAGCAACATAATCCAGAAATGCTCTGTCATTAAGAGTCCTGAAATTTTTCAGGATAAATATATTATAAAAGATTTCTGATGGAAACTCCTGAGAAGGCATCCATTAGAAGGTATCAGTCCCTTGCTGTGAAGTCTAAAACATCTCCTTTTGCTGAAAAATGACATGGTACACAAACGCAAATAAGTATAGCTGGTAACTTAGCAACCACAAATATTTACAAATATGCAAGTCAGGCCCCGTCAAAATATCAGGGTAATTATTGGCAAATTGTATACCATGCAAATGCTTCGCAACCATGCAGAAGGAGCCCATTTGTGGGTGGTTGCCACAATTGCTCTTAACTGCTGCCTGGAAGTGTCACTTAATCTTTTGGGTTTTGTTGGATTGGATTGATGGGACATTAAATTACTCTGCAGGGAAGTGGATGTGCAGTTTACCTCATGCTTTTGCACCAGAATTTGTCACTAGAGTGTCATGTGGGGTTAGTTTAACCAAAAGTTGCAGAATCAGGATTATTTACTAAACCATCTTCCTCAAATGACACCCAATAACTTTAAAAACAGGCAGAGTATAGAAATTTGTGGCGACCTAGAAATGTTTTGAAAATTCACTCGTTCGTGAATGAGTTTACACAGTTAACGCAGCTTTAATAACGTCCAGAAATAGTTTCAAAGAGTCTCTCTAAGTTTATCTGGAAATGAATGTGTGTGCTTTTTGAAAATAGTGAGAACAGAGAGGGAGGGAGGAAAAGAGAGAAAAAAAAGAGAGGGTTGAAAGAAAGTAAGGAAGGGAGGGAAGAAGGGAGGAAGCAGGTAGGGAGAGATATCTAGGGAAAAATTTGTTAAACATGTGCACATGAAAAGTAAGAGTTGGAAAAAATAATACCAATAGATGTATCCTTTATTTGGTGAATTTGAATTATGCCAAATAGGCAGGCAAAATAATTGCATGATGTGGCAATTAATACTTGAACTAGAGACAAAGGGATTAAGTCAGTTTCCTACCCACCTGACAGGGAGAGAAATCCTCAGACTGCATTATATTTAAATTTGAATGGAATTTTTTACTCCCTACAACCTGCAAAAGAGATTTTTCTATTTAATCTTGGGGAGATCTTAATTAAGATGCGTGCTAATTCTTCTGCCACCATGCCTCTCCTCTACGACAGAGCTAACAGTTGGAGCCAATTTATTTTCCCATTCACAGCATTTCAAATTCTTGGAGAGAAGAGGCTGTTTCTGCCAAGATTCACACCAAAGCAACTTGATAGTCTTGTCCAAAAAGGATCGAATGTGAAACTAGACAACAATGAAAATTGTGCAATGTGCCCGTCTTTCTACAACCAGTCAAGTGCAAAGAAATCTGTGTTGTTGCTCTTGGGAGGCTTTTCAAATGTTCAGAGAAACAGTTGAGCACAGGGCTTCTGGCCTGCAGCGTTGCCTCACTAACCATTTGTTTTCTCTTCTAAAACTCTAAGGGGAGAGTGAAAAGGCAAACGGAGCCATCCCACCCCTCCTTTTTAAATGGGGTATCCATGCCAGATATTCTGAGTAACTTATTCAGCCCAAGGCTAATAAGCTGAACAACTTGTTTTGGCTAGACATTCCTCATCTCCATATGGAACTGCTTGTGTGTTTTTAGACTATTATGTGGTCAAAGGGAGGATGTTAGACCAAGAAAAAAATATTCTCAGCATTTTCCTTTTCTCTCTGATAAATCCACTTTCAAGGCTGAAGTAAACTGCATAGATTGCCTGAATCCTTAGGCATAAGACATCACAGAATATTACATAAGCACCATCTTTAATGGGTTTGAAGGCATGCCTCTTAAATTGCGCTAAATTTACTGATAAATCCACCATATCTAACCTTGCCTACTTGGAACGTAGCCTTGGGGCCTTCTTTAGAAAGAAGGCATATTTTCAGTGAACCAAAGTAAATTTTAATTACATATTTACTTATCATGGAGAACCATTTTGCTTCTGAATAGGAGTCTGGAGCTGATAGAAGGTGGAAAGTGAGCTGATGTGGTATAGGTTATAGAAATCTATTGAAGTTGTGTGTGAAATGGAAAACAAATGGCACTCCCAACTTTTCAGGTAATTTTGAGTTTACTGGACTTGGTTATTCAGTGTTCTTTATGCAGCATGCCTTATCAGGGGAATGTATCAAAATATGCTCTGATGATTCTTAAAACACCAAGTAGGGTCCTACCTCAGCTAACTGATTGAGCAGTTCCTGGGGGGGACTCAGTTTCTTCCTGTCTCTTAAAGGTCCATAGATAATTTTAATAGTTACTTCAAAGTCCAAATAGTTAAGGGTTATTATTCCTTAACATTTGTTTATGGTTTTACAATAAGCGATTAACCTAAGGAAGTCACCTGGTTTTGTAGGTTCTGCAGTGAGTCAGCAGGCTTCTGTGAAAGGTGTTGTTAATTCGTCCACTCCTCCATTTATTTAGTCATTGATTCAATAATCATGCACTGAGAAATAAATTTTTACATGTTAATCACTGAGCTATGTGTTAGGGATATAAATACGCATAACTCCTATAATCATGGCACCACAGAGCCCATTGCCAGGATGTGGCTGCTTTGACAAATTGAACTAAATCACTGTTAGTGATGCCAACTTCCTAGAGAGACTCCATAGTCAAGGGCCACCTCTGTACATTTCACCTTCCACCTCAAAAGCCAGAAAAAGTGCACAGGAGCATGTGTATCAGCAGACACGTGCCCAAGCATTTCTGTTTTGTGTTTAACTTCTCAAATTGTTTGTGTAAAGTATAACCTACATAGAGAAAAAGCACAGACATATTTGCACTAGTTGACAAACGGTTTTCACACAAACACCCATAGCCCCCACTCAGGTTTAGGTAGAACTTTAGATGCTCCATAGACATACCTTTCCCCCAAGTGTTTCTTCAGAATCAAAAAACCCCTTTGTTCCTCCAGAAGTAAGCACTCCTATGACTTTGGAACTTTGTGTAAATAGAATTGTACTGTACATTTTCGCATCTTGCTACTTGCACTTACTTTTAAATTTTAAAATAAATTCATATTCCTGCTTATAGTTCTAGTTTATTTTCATTGCTATATAACATTCTATTACATGAAGTTACCACAATTAATTGAGCCTACTCTGTTATTGAGCCTATTTTGCTAATCATTTGAGGTGCTTCTAATTATTGGCTGCTACAAATGTTGCTATTAACAATGGAAGCGTTGGGTTATTGAATATGAATGTAGTTAACTTTAGTACATTTTACCAAACTATTCCAAACGGGATGAATCAAATTTGCATCTGACTAGGCGCTTGGGAGCTCTTATTGCTTTACTTGCTTGCTAATATTAATAATGTTGGACTTACAATTTTTTTAACCTATCTGAAGAGTGCAATTTGTTCTCTTATAGCACTTTGTAAAGGTTGTGTAGTTCTGTCATTCATATTTAGCTCTCTAAACTGTTTGGAATTGATTATTATATTTTTGAGAGATTTTTGCTCTAGGGTGCAGGCACTCACCAGAGACAGAGAGAGACAGAGAGACAGAAAGTGAGAAATTACCCCTAAGAGGGAATGGCCATGCCACAATCCCTTCTCCATCTTTCTCCATACAGGATTTTGGGCACACACATATATGCCCTGCATGAATTTTAAGCTGCTGGGTCTGGGATGCGTACCACAGTACTACAGGAGAATCCAATGACACAACCACTACACCATCTGCTGGTCCTTTGGAATTGATTTCATATATGAGAGAGGGTCCTTTTTTTTTATGGCTACTGACAATTCCCAATTGTTGCGTTTATTATTTCTCCACTGATTCCTTATGTCACATATGTTATTCTGCAATACACACATTCCTTACTTGAACCTTTCTTACTCTATGTCTATGCCAATCAGCACTATCTCAAGATAGCTTTATTTTGAGTCTGGAGTTTGGTACATCAGACCCTCTACTTTGTTTTCCTTCTTTAATAACATATATAGCAAATCATAGCCCTTTACATATGGGAAAAATCCTCCTGGGACTTAGTTCAGATAACACAGACCTTATAAAGTAATTTAAGAAGAATTGACTTGGGACCAGCAGATAGTGTAACAGTTATATCACTAGATTCCCAAATGGCTGACCACAGTTCGAGTCCCAGGCCTGGTGGCTTGAAACTCAAGCCGGGCGCATGTGCATGTGTGCCCAATATCCTGAGAGGAGAGAGGAGGAGAAGGGATTGCATCACCCCCAGCGGGTGATTTCTTGTTTTCTGTCTCTGCATCTTTCTCCATCTCTTGGACAAGCACATGTGCCCTATAGCAAAAATCTCTCTCTTTAAAAAAGAAAAAGAGAAGAATGGACTTAAACTGAATATTTCCATTCTTTAATTTATCATATTGTTCTATATAATTAGGTACTTTTAGCATCTTTCAATAAATTTCATTTGCATATTTTGCACATCTTTCGTTATATTTATTACCAGTTTTTTAGTGTATGGTTGTTATTTCAAATGGTATACACAAAACTTCAGTAAAACTTCTTTAATAATTTAATTACTTTGACACTTTTTTAAAAATCAGTTGAACATGGGACCAGCAGTTGGTGTAATGGCCATGTCCACCACGGTTTGGTCTCAGACCCGGCGGCTTAAACTCATGCTGGGTGTATGTGTGTGCATGCGTGCCCAAGGTCCCAAGAGTAGAATGGAGGAGAAGGGATTACTGCATGGCCATCTCCTCTGGGGGGTTATTTCTCACTTTCTGTCTCTCTGTCTCTCTGGCAAGCACATGCTCTCTATACCAAAAAAAAAAAAAAAAAAAAAAAGTCAATTGGGCATCAATGAGTGGGTCTTTTTCTGTAGTCTATTCTATTTCATTGATCTATATGTTCTCCTTTCTCCAGTGTCACACTATCTAGGCTTTACATCTACGAATCAGGTAGGATGAGTTTTCCAAACATTTCTCTTTTTCTCAGAATTTTTTTTATCTATCATAGTTCCTTTGCATTTTCATATAAATTTGAGAATTATCTTGTTAATTTCTTTATAAAAAAACCTAATGTGGTATTTATTGAGATTGCATTGAGTGATCCAAATAGGAAGAAGGGATATTTTTAAAAGATTAACTCTTACAATCAATGAACATGGTTTATCTTTCCATTTAAAAAAATGTTTTCCTTGGATTTACAAATATTTTATAAGTTTTCAGCATACAAATATGCATATTTTTAGATGTAGCCATAAATATTTTAAACTTTTAAACTCTTATAAATGGCATTGTTCTCTTTTATTTTCTTTTTTCCTTTTCTATTTCCTTTTTTTTTTTTTTTTGCAGAGGTTTTTGTTACAGGGTGCGTGCGCTCACCAGAAAGAGAGAAACAGAGAGACACCCCCAGGGTGATGGCCATGCCACAATTCCTTCTCTTCCATTCTCCTCTCGGGATCTTGGGAATGCACACACATGCACCCAGTGTGAGTTTAAGCCACGAGATCTGGGACTTGAACCACGGTCGACTACCTGAGAGTCCAGCGACATAGCCATTATACCAACTGCTGGTCCCTCTTTTGTTTTATTTTCAATTGCTCATTGCTTGAATATAGAAGAAATTCAATTGGCTTAGTATATTGTTCTTGTATACTATAATTTTGCTAGGTTCACTTGTTAATTCTTCTAGTTTTTCTATTTTATTGGGGTTATTTTCCTTAGATAATAATATTACCCATGAATAAAGATAGTTTTATTTTTATCTCTTTAGCTTATATATGTGTTTTTCTTTTTCAGGACACTTATTACAAATAGTTTGTATTTAAAAATACTCTTTTTATTAATTGCTACTTGTGTAGGGGAATTTTTACTTGTGTATACATCTACCTTGATAAACTCTTATTCTGAACATTGATCTATAGATTTTAAATTACTTAACATAAACATTCATGTCATCTGCAAAGTGTAATGGCTTCATTTTTTCCTTTATAAAACTTATAATTTTAACTCTTCTTATCTTTTTCTTATCTTTTTCATGGACTAAGAACCCCATTGTAATATTGGAAAGAGTAAAAGTGATATGCATGTTTATTTTCCTCTTTATCTCAAAGTAAAATATTTCAAATGTCTATCCTTAAGTAAAATATTGGCTTTAAAGTTTTTGTTTTGTTTTGTTTTTCATAAATATAGTGTAGAAAACTAAGAAAATTTCCTTTCATTCCTAGTTTACTGTGAGCTTTCTTATCACAACAGGATTATGAATTTTATCAAATGCATTTTCTGTATCTCTTGAAGTGATCAGTAATATTCTATTAATTCTTATGTGATATTTGCACTTGCATTAAAATCCTAGGATGGTAGTTATTTTCTTTAGATGCTTTGACATGTTTATTTTATATAAATTTAAGGGTCAAGACACACATATTATCGGTGTAATTCCAGACCCTTTTATTATGAGTCCGGACTAAATAATTTTCTCAGAGTTATATATATGATATCTTAACTATTTTTAAATTCTGTCTTTTGGGGTCAGCAGGTGGAATAGTGGTTAAATCACTAGATTCTCATGCAGCTGACCAAGGTTCATGCCCCAGGCCAGTGGTTTGAAACTCATACTGGGCACATGTGCATGTGTGCCCAAAATCCTGAGAGGAGAATTGAGAAGCAATTGCAACCTGGCTATCCCCTTGGGGGCTGACTTCTCATTTTCTGTCTTTCTGTCTCTGGTGAACATACATGCCCTATAGCAAAAATAACTCAAAAAATAAAAAATAAAGTAATTTCTGTCTTTTTAGTACACCACCTATTAATAATAAATCCTCACGTTTGATAAATACTTGAGTAAAAAAAAGGAAATATTTATTCTTCGTGATTAATACAGATATATGCTTACATTTCAATAATGCATTCAAAATACATACATGATGTAGTCTCTTCTACCAGTCTCAGAATTATTCCATCACAATGAAGTGTAAGCATGTACATACCTGATGACAGCAGGATCATTCCACCAGCAAGATATAATTCTAACTTGTATACATCTCTTAATTCACATAAAAATGTCTAAAAGAAAGAATAAGAGAAAATATAAAGAGAAATAGATCAATTCACAATAACATTTCAAGATTTCAAAATACTATTTATTTATTTACTTATTATGTTTACTACATAAGTGAGAGAGACAGACAGCACACCCAACAGGGTCCTCACTCTGCAATCCACCCCTAGCTTCACTCAGATCATGGGTACATGTATGCCAGGCTCTTCAAGGATGTCTTTGGATGCAAACCAGGAACCTTCTTATGTGGTCAGCCACACAGAAGATAATGTTTTTTAGTAACTGATAAATAAACAGAGACAAGATTCAGTAAGAATATAAAAAGTTGAGCACCATCCTCAGAAGAATTAACCCAAATGAAACCCTTAGAATATTGTACCCAATGACTACATAATCACATTCTTTTAAAGTGCACACTGAATATTTACTGACACTAACTATCTATTGGCCCAAAAAGCAAGTCCCAGAAAATATATAAGGATAGTAATAACACAGTGTATTTCTTTCTCCATAAAAAGATTAAGTTGAAAGTCAAACATAAAATGATAACTATGAAACTATTTTGAAATTGTTACATTTCTAAGTAGCACATGATTCAGAGAAAAAAATGAAGTAGACCCTATTTTAAATGTAGAGATTATGAAAATACTACATATCAAATCTCATGCACTTAAAGGGATTTTTAGATAAAATATATAACCTTAACTGAGTTTATTAAAAAAAAGAGAAAACATGATTGTTGATAATCTAAATACCCATCTCAAAAAAAGAAAATAGAAAAAGAATAGCCAATTAAATCTAAGAAAGAAGAAAGGAGCAAATAATAATATAAAGTTCAGAACTAAATGGAATAGAATGTAAATCTAGAATAGACAGGGATCGTGGTGATGCATCAGTACATTTCTTTCTTTTTTTTTTTTTAAATTGCCATAGGGCACATATGTTTGCTAGAGAGAAATAGAGAGACAGGGTGAAAGAAAGAAAGAGAGAGGAGAGGGGTTGGTCATGCCAAAATCCTTTCTCTTTCATTTTTTCAAGGGATTTGGGGTACACATGCACACACACTCAACGTATTTCTCAAGTTGCTAGGGCTGGGATTTGAACCATAGTCATTCGTGTGGGATCCAGTTCCCTTAACACTAGGACATAGGGCTGGTCCTAGCTGTAAAATTTCTAAACAGTATATTAGCACTCCAATTCAGCAATATATAAAATGATAATGTGTTTGTTGGGAGACAAGTTCTAATGAGTCTCTTACATTTATGCATGTCTTTTTTTTCTTTTTCTTTTTTTTTTTTTTGCTATAAGGTGCGTGCACTCGCCAGAAAGACAGAGAGAGAAAGCGAGAAATCACCCCGGGGGAGATAGCCATGCCGCAATCTCTTCTCCTCAATGCGTTCTCCTCTTGGGATCTTGGGCATGCACAGACACTTGCCCAGCATGAGTTTAAGCCACCGGGTCCAGGACTCGAACCGCGGTCGACTACATGGCAGTCTAGCAACATAGCCATTATGCTAACTGCTGGTCCCCACTAATGCATGTCTTGTGAGCAGAGGTACTGACACATTTATTCCAGTTTATCTTAAAAAAAAAAAAAAAGAAAAGGGAACCAGCAGTTAGCATAATGGCTTTGTCGCTGGACTCCCACGTAGTAGACCGCGATTCACGTCCCGGACCCGGTGGCTTAAAACTCATGCCGGGCGCGTGTGCGTGCGTGCCCAAGATCCAGAGAGGAGAAAGAAGGAGAAGGGATTGTGGCGTGACCATCCCCCCTGGGGGGTGATTTCTTGCTTTCTGTCTCTATGTCTCTCTCTGTCTGTCTGGCGAGTGCACGTGCCCTATAGCAAAAAACTCTCCAAAAAAAAAAAAAAGTTGGGACAGCAGGTGGTGTAGTGGTTAAGGCGCTAGACTCGCACAAAGGCAACCACAGTTTGAGTCCCAGATCTGGCAGCTTGAAACTCAGGCCAGGTACATGTGCATCATGCCCAAGATCCCAGGAGGAGAACAGAGGAGTAGAGATTGCAGAGTGATCATCCCCCCGTGTATGATTTCTTGCTCTCTGTCCCTCTGTCTCTTTCTGTCTCTCTGGTGACCACACATGCCCTATAGCAAAAAAATCTCTCTCTTAAAAAAAAAAAAAAAAAGAAAATGACTGCAACTCTAAACAAACAAGACTATTGTGCAACAATATCCTTTTAATAAATACTTTCTCTGCTCAAATATTCACTTTTTATTGGTTCAAATGAGAACCTTGAAAAACACTGCAATATGCGCACTACAGGATAATATAAAAATTTACTTGGCTCCTAACATGACAATAATTACTACTTAATTAATAGAATAAAAAATTCAAATTTAATATTTTCTATGCCAAAAATAGTGAGGTTAAGATTACCATTTGGCTGTTTTAACTTTCCCACTGAATAGCTGTGATCCCAAGAGCTTTACCAATTTGTTCAAATTTACTTCTATCCTCACGCTACCTCACATTTCTAAATACATTCCGAGATACTATCTTTTTTAAAAAATATTTTTCTTATAAATTTACCACCTTGACCTTTCTAACTTCCTCTCACCTACCATTATCTGACAGAGTGTACATTAGTACATTGGCGTGTCTCTAAATGGAAAACGTGTCAGCTACCAAATGTAAGCAAATAAAATCTTTTATTTTTTCCTCGCGGTAAAGGTTTGTTCAATATTTACTGAAACATGTAGATATCAGATAACTGTCTCATGCCCAATAATCATCAGCAACAGAGTAGATTATCCCTGAGCTAATCATTCTATTCCCAGCCAAATGGTTTGTTAATTTACCTGATGGCTCGGGTTCTGATTATGATCTCTTGACATATGCTTGAATTCAATAAAATGCTAATCACTGTTATACATTAGATAGTTAATTTACTAAGCATGCTGGTATAAAAAAATATCTCCACACTGAAACTCTGTTTTCAAGCTGGTAGGTCATACGTTTAAGGTCTGATATCGATAGTAGATATTTTAAATTTAAAACAAATTGACAAACTAAATGTTGATAAATCTCCAGGATCAAGGGATCTGCATATAATAACTTTGGGGGAAAAAACTCCCAGTGAAATTATTCAACTTCTGACTAAATCTATAACTTGGCACCCTAATGTCTCTGGGCCAAAGGTCAGGCAGACTGCTAATGTAATTTGCATCTTTCAGTGCATTCTAGAATGTTAGAAGTAATAAGTGATTTCATTAATAGGACTATTTATAAAATAAAAACATAAAAATAAAACAGTCTCCTATTTGTATCATCAAGAGCCAGTTATTCTGGGACCAGCAATTAGCATAATGGCTATGTCGCTGGACTCCCACGTAGTCGACCACGGTTCGAGTCCCGGACCCGGTGGCTTAAACTCACGCCGGGAGCGTGTGCGTGCGTGCCCAAGATCCCGAGAGGAGAATGGAGGAGAAGGGATTGCGGCGTGGCCATCCCCCCTGGGGAGGGGTGATTTCTCGCTTTCTGTCTCTCTGTCTCTGTCTGTCTGGCGAGCTCACGCGCCCTATAGCAAAAACCTCTCAAAAAAAAAAAAAAACAAAAAAAAAACAAAAAAAAAAAAACGAGCCAGTTATTCTGTTTAATGAGGGAAAATCACCAACAATAGTAACCACCTAAAAATAAAACAAAAAATAAACCCTAGTGATCTATGGTATCAATAGAAAAAATGTGGACTTGTAGGATTATGCATTTTGGCCAGTCTCAACAACACAGCAAAACTGTGTCTGAAAGCGTTGAGCGTGGTGGTCCTATGATACCAGCTACTAGGAAGACTGAGGCAGACAATCGTAACAAAGCAAGACATTGTCTGAAACACCACACACACCCCACAAAAACACAAACAAATCATAATAATAGAAAAGATTCAGACAGAAAAAGTGAAACCATTAACATACTAGGTGAATATTTATATATTCCTTAGCCTCACAGGAAAGGTAGAAACCATGAAGAAAAAAGCTTAATACATCACATTTTTGAAACTTATGCATGACTAAAATCATCATAAAGTAAATTGTAAATGACAAAAAGGAGAAATATTTACAGAATATAAGTGTCTAATAAACGGTTTATATTTCAATATACAACATTAAAAGAGTGTTTGCAGCACACTGTGAAAGAAATGTAACCCCAACAGAAAATACATCAACCATTGAGGAAATGACCACGGATAACAGAGAAAGAGCCAATAGAGTAAGTGCAATTTTGCTGTAATAAAAGTGCAAGGAGAAGTATGTCTGAAATAAAATTTGATATTGGAAAGGATTGTTTAGTGCTAATCTCTGGTACTAGTCAGAGTAGGGAGATATCAATCACTCTCAAATTCTACTAGTGATAGTGTACATAATACAACCTCTACAGAATACAATCAGGAAAAACATCATAAAAGTCACAATAAAAGGTTCATATTCTCACTTAGCAATTTACTCCTAGTATCCTAAGAATCTATTTTTTGATATCTATCATAGATACTTGTCTACATAATATTAAAATCTAAAAGCACTAAAAATGTAACAATTAGAGATTATTCACTGAATTCTAATACTTCCATACAATGTAATTATCTTCAGCTAATAAAATGATGAGGAAAACTATGTGTAATGACAGGAAAAGAAATATTGCTGATATATTGCTTTTATAAATGAGAAGTGGGCCAGCAGGCAGTGTGGTGGGTTAGGTGCTGGATTCCCATATGGCTGACTGAGTGATTCATGTCCCAGACTGGAAGGCTTAAAAATCACACTGGGCATATGCATGTGTGTGTCCAAACTCTGAGAGGAGATGGAGGAGAAGGGATTGAGGTGTGGCCATCTCCCTTTGGGGGTGATTACTCACCTTCCTTCTCTCCCATGTGAGCTCACATGACCTATGGCCAAAAAAAAAAAAAAAAAAAAAAAATCAGATGTTATAGTAGTTATGTTATAGTAGTTCTTGGTGTATGACAATATTTTTGTTTTAGAAAAAGTAAGATAATTTTTCATGATAAAGGTAAACAAAGAGAGTGGTGGCCATGATCATCATAATTCCTACCAACAGAAGATTAATGAATACTTTTAGAATTAAGGTAAAATAAAATATCTTGCTCATTAGTATTATTTAAGGTTTATTGTCTAAAGTTTCTACAACAAACATGTATTGATTTTATCAACAGGAATTATTTGCAGTAAAAACTATTAAAAAGCATCAACTATCTTGTATAAGTGAGTAGAATCACAATAAAAAATATGCCTGGGGCCAGCAGATGGAGTGGTGGTTAAGGTGCTGGAGTCCTGAACCAGGTGACTTGAAAATCATGCTGGGCATGCCCAAGATCCCAGGAGGAGAATGGAGGAAACGGGACTGGGGCGTGGCCATCCCCCTTGGGGGTGATTTCTCACTTCCTCTCTCACTGTCTCTCTCCAGCAAGCACATGCACCCTATGGTGTGTGTGTGTGTGCGTGTGCGTGTGCGTGTGTGTGTGTGTGTGTGTGTGTGTATATATAAAGGGAGCACTTACTTAAATTTTCAAGAAGACTGGAAGTACATCTGAATTTCTCCTCATCTCTTTCTGCTTCTTGAACCTGCCTTCTACCTTCTGTTTATTTTTACCGTATTCCTCTGCACCGTTTCTTTATCCTCCCTGTAGGAGTGATGGGTTCAGTTTCCTCACAGAAAAACACAAGTAAGAAGAAACCTATCTTCCAACCCTGGCTGCCTTCAGATGATCCCTTCCTCTCATTCTTTACATCCAGCTTTTGGGAAGAACATGTCATCCATCCACTCACCTTCATAGTTTTGTATCCATTCTCAATCCACTGTAATCGGCTTTAGTCTCAAATATTCTGGTGCGATTTTTATCACTAAGCTCACACATGCTCTTGAAAATGCCAGATATATTAAATGAGCTTTTTCCAGGTTTTCAGGGTAGAGACCTTGTCTTGCTCATTTCCAAATCCTCTGAGGCCCAAGTACAGCCTATTCATTCACCTCTGGTGTTAGGGCACTGTTCTGGGTAATGAAGATACAAATAAGTAACACAGAACATCCTTGTGCTCATGGAGTTCTTATCCCACTGTCACATTTCTTTAATTGCATTGCAGTGTCCCCTGTAGTGGGGAGGACTAAATAAGGTAATGTGTATAAAGCACTTGGCAGACAGACTCAGAGAGATGACACATAGGACTTGTCCTCAAGGAGCTCACTATTGGGTTGATGATAAAGGTAGAGTTAAACATGCAGCATAAGAAACAGAATTATGGGACTTCATAGTGGTGCAGTGGTAAATGCGATGCTCTGCACAGCTTACCCATGTGAGAGTTATAGGTCTGGTCCTGAGACCTCCTTGAGTACTCCAGGGTCATCTACTCCTTGATATGGGACTGGCTAAAGGTTGGAAGTCAATCGCAGCATCACGACTCTGTCAGGGTGCTATATCTTTGTTTCTCTGTCTCTGTTGCTCTTAAAAGAAAGAAATAAATTTTATGAAAGAAAGACATGATTATAAGTTATTTATCTAAGCACATACACTGATGCTTTGGTTTTTAAAGTCAAATGAACCCATGTGCACATACACAGAGAAGTCATGTTATCTATGTACATGGGCAAAAACGTAATGTGAACTAACGATTGTGCATAGCCCAACATCCTTAAATAATATTTAGAAGAATCCAAGGTATAAACAAACATATTTCTCAAACATGTCAACATAACTAAATTCACCACCCAGTAGAGAAAACGACCTTTTTATCTAGGACATTGGATCACCAGTATTGAAAATAGTGGGATTTTTCATTTACAGTTTCAATTCAGAAGATATATAGAGAAGGATTATGAAAATCACGAAGTACAATGAAGACCTCTGTGGCATTTCAGATATGAGTTCTTTCACTTTTCTCAGGTGTTAAAGAAGCAATTTGGAGTAAGATTCTTTCTGTCATGTCTGAGTTCAGAGAGTGACATTGCCATTTATTAACACCTACAATTAAACTATTTCGAAAGCTGAATAAAGATACATAAACCTAAGCTCTTTTTCAACTCATGAGACTTAATACAGCTTATTCTATTAGCAAAAGAGACTGTTCTTCTAATTATTATAACTATTTTACATCTAGTCAGAGATATCTCACTTACTCTCTGAGCCTAAGGCTGAAAATAAGTGCTTCTTCACGTACTGACCACGAGATTACGAGTCAGACAGGCGAAGTCATCATTTGATACCTAAAATATTTGGCAATATGTATATGTGTGCACATGTGTATCAGTATGTATGTGAGGGCACGTAAAGGTCCCAGGGGCTGAGGCTGTGCCTTATTTTTCTTTTTATCTTCACTACTGCTCTCAGAATAGACAATTTCTACGTGAATCAGTGTATCAGCAAATGGACAAATGACAAGGAAGTGTGTGTGCATGGTGAATAAGATATAGTGTTCTATCACTCTGATATTAAAATAAACATAAAGTGAGACCAGCAGATGATATAATGGTTATGTTGCTGGACTTCCGTGTAGTTGGCCATGGTTCAAGTCCCGGACCCAGTGGCTTAAAACTCACACCAGGCGCATGTGCGTGTGTGCCCAAAATCCCAGGAGGGGAATGGAGAAGGGATTGTGGTGTGGCTATGCCCCCTGGGTGGGGAGGTGCTTTCTTGCTTTCTGACTGTCTCTCTCTGGCCAGCACATGCACCCTACAGCAAAAATCTCTCTAAAAAAACCCCCAAAACATAAAGTAATTAAACCACATGTGGATTTTTTTTTAGTGAAAGCCATAGGCAAAAAAAAAAAAAAAAAAAAAAAAAAAAAAAGGCTAAAGTGCTTGTTTTTCTTTGCTTCTGAGGAGTGTCTTCAAGCTTAAAAAAGTCAAGTAAACCAAGCCCTTGTCTCTCATGTGGCCAGGTATAATCTTAGGACGACTTTTAATCTAATTTAAATATGGATGCTATCATTGGTTTTAATTAGTACATTTAAAAAGAAGCAAACATTTTTGTTGAATAGGTTTATCTTCACTACGATTTCCCTTTCCTACATTTTAGAAATTTTCTTTTTTCAATTTTCCTTATTTTTCAAGGATGAGCAAAACTTTTAGACTAGATTAAAATAAATTTTCAGCAAAAAAAGGATTTATGATCCTCACCATAAATTTAAAAGTTTAAAAACCACTAATTTATTGACCATTTAGCTTCATACTGTCTACTGAAGTTAGTCTTAGCTTCATTGTCAATACTGACGTAGAACTTTCTATAAACTGGCTGGGCATTAAGTGGAAGAGGGTCCAAAAGATTTGGTAGCTTGTGAACAAGAAAAATGTAAAAAATGCCTTGAGCATTACTCCGTGCACATCTGTGCAGCATAGCTAACTTGTATGCATGGAAACATGTGTGGCTCTTAGGAGCATTAATGAGAAAGCATGCCTCACTCCTCTGTGCAGTTGCTCCTTAAAATTCCAGCCATAAAAGTATGGAAGCACCTCTGTATATCTTCCAGTGATCCTTATCACAAAGGGTGTTGTTTTGTTTTGTTTTGTTTTTAAACCCAACTATCACTGGGGATTTTCAAGGTTCACTTGAGAATCGTAGAGTGGGATAGTCAGTGTGTGATTACTCTCCAATCCAGCGAGTTTAAGTTTACTAAGTTCCATACACTATATCTGCACCCGTTGCTTTCAGTGCTGTTTCTGGCCCTGCGAAGGCTACAGATGTAACAAAGCTCCTGTGACATGTCATTGTCTTCTGTTATCATTCTTGTTCTACAGCCTGTGTCCCTGAATCAGAAACAACCTCCTTAGCTTGCCAGCATGGCCATCAGAAGAGGCATTGTTACTTCAGTATCGCATTTGAACTGAAGAGGGAGAGCAAAAAGAGCCCTTACACGTGGCTGTTCTGGCTTGGAGACAGGATAGCAGCTCAAATAAAATGTCACTGCAGATAGCACAAATCACTGTAAACAAATACTGCCTCCCGCCTGGTGTAAAACATCCCCAGATAAGGCTAAGACTATCAAATGTTTCTTTGGGGCATGCTTTTGTCTCCTTCATCTTTAAGCTTGCAGTTCAATCCAATTATCCACCAATTTAGGTTCTGTTTGTGATTTATGTATACCAGGGTTGAAGGATTGTTGTTTTAAAAATATTTCAGTTATGACAACTTGAAAATTTTAGCTCATAAACTAAGATTACCTCAAAATAAATATGTTAAAAGAAAATCCACAAGATGTAAATGCAAGGACTTTGGGCATACAAGGAAGTTAAAGTATAATTTTTCATAAGGAATTGAAATTTTTCATAAAATTCTTTACATTGTCTCTCTTACCATTTCTTTGAGGATGTCCAATTTGTGCATTTTTCATCAACTTATACTGTTAAATGTGAAGTGTTTCCCCAGAAAAAGAATTCCTGAAAGATTCTCGAATTTGCCTTCTGTAGTTTCTTCCCTTATTGTAGCTAACTTTAAAATCCTTACACTGTAACGAAAATGCTAGATTCTTTCCATAATTCATATTGACTTTTGCATAAAATGCCTATTTCTGAGCTCAGAACTACATAATCAAACACAACCATCAGTTTCCGATGCTAAACAAAATTATCCCTTTGGGGGAATTTACTCACACCTTCTCTGGAGATAAAGGAGAAAATAATCGTCTAACTTCCTGAAACATTATAGCTTTACATTAGATAAAATAGACACCTCTATCTGGAGTCAATTTCCATGTCAGGTAAATCACATAGTCACAGCTCCACAGTGAAGAGCTAAATTTCATCTGTAAGTCAAATTTCTAGATAGTTCCTGAGGCTTTTAAACCTTCACATATTCTGAACAGGAGATGGTCATGGAGGTGCTTATGAAATATGATATCTTTTTCCAGGGAATTTTTATCTAGTATTGGTCAGGGGCTTTTTCCCTTTATGTTTGTCCCTTCCTGAAACAAATCAAGACTACCACATTAATCTTTAGAACTCCTGTACTTAGAATATGTCTTTCCTTTCAAATCCAAAGTTGCCTTGGAGAACAATAGCACACCAGCTCGTCTTCTCCCACTTCCTCATTCCCTGCCATGCCCAGCCTCCACACCAACAGCACCTCCACCTCCCCAGCCTCCTACCTCCCGGCTCACTGGGTACACTAGCATCAGCTTCCTCCTCTTCTTGAGATTCAGCAAATAGCTCCTATATTTGCTATTATTCCCTCTTCTGGAAAGCCCTGTCCAGCATTTTTTTCTTTGTTTCTTTCTTTCTTTTAATTTTGTTAGAGGACAAATGCATTCGCCAGAGAGAGACCAAGAGGGACAGTGAGGAAGCACCCCTCCACGGAGGAGGTCACACCAAAATTCCTTTCTCCTTTTGACATTTTAGTCACCCATGCACACACACTGCTGGGTCCAGGACTCGAGCCACATGGTCAGCCATGTGGGATCCAGCCACTTTAACCACCATGCTACCAGGTAGCACGTTGTGCCATGCATTCTAACAAGGACTCTTGTCACATTGTTTAGGTCATAGCTCAATGTTGATCTCCCTCAAAAAGGACTTCCTTGACCACCCAAACAGAAGTGGTTTTAAGTGTTTTTGTGTTTCATCCCGTTGTTTCAACTACTGTGGTAATAGTGGTAACAGTTATCCTGATCTGAAGTGCATTCGCATACTTGTTTCCTTGACTGCTACCTGTAGGTATTCCCCATAGGAACACTCAGTTCTGTGGGCTCTCTAGGGGACAGTCAGTGCATAGTATGTATTTGATGGACCAGAGAGAGATTCCACCATAACAGGGAGAAAATATAGCCTTAGGCTCCTGAGTTTCTTACTCCCCAGCCTCTTGGTTTCCTCACCTGATCAGGAATGTTTGTCTCATTTACTATTGAAAAGTTGCATTACTCAGGCGTCCTGACACCAGACTTTTATTTCGTTTTCGCCAAATTAATACTGAGTCCCAACCATGCATTCCATCACTTTCCTACTAAATAGATATTCCCTGAGTCTCTGACATAGTTCCCTTTCTTTTCAAGAGCACCCAGTGCCTGCTAGGTTACTAGACATGAATGCAAGCATCACTGCTGTCGACTTCCAAATATGGCATCAAAACAGCCACAGCGACTTGTCTAAATGATATCATATCTCCCAGCGGCTGGATTTGGGTTTGTTAACTTTAAAATGCAAGGCAGGTTTAAAGATTAACAATTTGCTTGGATAAAGGAAAAGGGAAAAATATAATTAATCATTTGCCTGTCCCCCAACACTAGTTTACAAAACCATGGTGCAACTTTATTGAGCTCAAAATTGAAGGGTGGCAAGGTTAATATGTAGCTTTAGACCTCACGGTTTCATTAACAAACACATTACAGGCTGTAAAGCTGAACTGACATTAATGCTAGGCCCAAACAAAGTAAATAATTACTGGCTTGGCAAATGAGGAAGTACTTGCAGAGTTTGTTTACATTGGGTTTTTGGAAAATTCATGTTGGCAACAAGTCAAATACAGTTTGACTAGTAATTGTGACAATTGCTCACAGATGCTGCTGGAAGAACAACAAAAGAATGGATTTATGGCTTTTCTCTCCCCCTGCATTTTCCCCCTTTGTTGCCTTTTTTTTTTTTTTTTCCCTTTACCATTTTGGATCAATAAAGAACTTAGAGCCACAAAGATAAGTGGGTTACATGGCAGATGGGCCTTGGAATGTTTAAAAATCTCATGTTGCATTTTGTCTCTTGGCCCTAGATTGGAAAAGACACAGCTGCATTCAAGCTGCAGTCGTAAAATCCATGCTCCTTGAAAATGCCTATGGGTCCCCTCAATAGAATTGAGTTGAGATGAAGCCTGCTTAGAAATTTTCCAACAGAAAGACTGGTTTGCTTTGTGTTAGTGCACTGTTAAACCACTGAATTCATCAGACTTAAGGAGAGAATTCTGACTGAATAAGATCTATTTCATTGTTCCTCGCTGGATAGAAAAGCATAAGCAAGAATCAGGGAATAAGACAACTCACCAAACTGCAAAATAGTTCTGCAGGGCAACTGAGGTCCATGACATACAATTTGAAACAATTTTAGTTTCCTTCATCAAAGATGAGTATTTTGCCAGCTAAATTCTTCACACACACACACACACACACACACACACACATTCTGGTCCTTCTAAACACTTTAATATCTTGGTTCTTGGAAGATAGAATTTCAAAGATTTTTCAGCCTAAATGCAAAACCTGGATCTTTCTAATTCCATTTCTACTAACTTAGTGAGGTAAGAGCCGGGATATGCCAGGACTTTATAATACTTAATCAAAGCATTCAACTTAAGAATCTAAACTCTCATTATTATCTAAATGCCTTATCTAGATTCATAATCTTTTTGATATCAATGTCATATCCTTCATCTGTTTCAACACATGTTATATCATTCTCTTAATCATGTTTTTCTTAAGGTTCCTTTGGGTAATCATTGCATAAAAGCAAATAAAAGCATATTATTAGCAACTAAGTAACTAAACTAGAAAGGAATCTGTGCCAGAAATAGGCCTTTTTTTAATCATTTGAATACTGTGTTCATTTATCAATAACATACGTGGTTCATCTCATCTAAGTTTTCATAATTTTTTCCTTCCTCTAACCCTGAAAGATCAAGTATTTCTTAGAAGGAGAAACCAGATTTAGGTGAAAAACCAATAGCTATAATATATTAAACCCTTTGAGTTTTACAAGTCCTTACTTTCTCGTGCCTAGATTTTTCTGACTATGGAATTTAAAGGACATGTGAGGATACCAGTAGAAGTTGAATGGAAGCAAACTTTTTCAGAATTAGCCTTGAAATCTTGGATGCACATCTGTATTATCATGGACCGTGAGTACTAGACCAAACACACAGTGACAAATTGTTTTGGCTGCCCCTAAAATACACTTGACGGAAGAATTACCAGTGAAACTTCCGACCTCCTTTATCTAGGCTTGCCTTCTCACTGGCTTGATTGCTCCCAACTTTGCAGTTTTCTGATCTTTCTTCCATATTTCTCTCATATTGAAGTCAGACATTAATTTACCTGCTCATGCTACTCTACTGCTCGGAATTCTTTGAAGGCATATTACCACCTTCGTATAACCACCAAACACCCACACATTTCTTTGAATGCTAACACCATCTTACATCAACCCTACCCATGGTCCTCTTAGTAAATCTCTCTTCAAGTCTACTTGGCATTTTCCTAAGAATCCTTATACTTGACCTAAGTGAAGATTCTAAGGCAGGAGAGCGACTGGCTTCTTAGGCTTATTTTTGAACTCTTTTTACTATTTACCATCTTTTGCTACCATAAAAGAATTATGTTTTATTTCTCAAGATCCGTTAGGCCTCATTGAAGATTTTGAACATATTCCAATGAAATTCCTATAATTTTAAGTTTGTATTTGTATCATAAAGCCAGATCTTATATTTAAAAAAATAAAAAACTTTCAAAAGTATTATTTTTCTAAAAGAGCATTTATATGAATTTGAAAATTCTCTGAGTTATCTGCTATCTGAGCAGTACTTTAAGTACCAATGGCACTAGAAAATAAGTACTTGATATTTTTCTATATATGTAACAACCATAAAATCATAGAATGTTACCTGACTTCCAGGGTAACATTTGTTGAGCTACAGAACCAACCCACTCGGTTATAATATCAAAGCAATACCATTGACTTACTTGATGGAGGAAAACCAGAATTACAACCGCAGGTAAGATTGGATACATTAGAGGTGAATTTTGGAAGAATTAAAAAAGAAGTAGCAAGCAATTATAGAAGAGCCCTTAAATTAGGTATGAAGAGTTTATACTATTGATTAAAGCATTTGAAAAAATCAATGAAAGAATACTTTGCACCAAGTAGCTTTCAGGAGTTTTTCAGGAAAGACCATTTGATTCAGTTCAAAGGTTAGAAACCTCTGCCCCCAAAGATAAGAAGGTTGTTTCATCTTTTTACAGCTTATTAAAAGAAACCAAACAATGACAATTTCAATTTGAAATCAATTGTGAATCATTTGCTCTAGTCAATATGTACTTTTTCTTTTTTATTATTATTGTTAAGTTTATTCATCTTATCCCTTTCATGAGAGAGACAGACAGAGACATCCCCAGTAGGATCTCATCACACCTGGATCCTTACTGCCCCCAAGCCCTCCAGTCAGCTGGGATCACGTGCACAAGCAATGGGACACACATGCACACAAGTCCCGCAAGATCTGGTCCACCCAGGATCAAAACCCCCTGGCCTTCCCCCTGACTCCAGCATTGCAAAATGGCACCCTACCCCTGAGCTGCCACAGCTGGCCTGCAAGTAAATTTCTGAAAAGAAGTAAGTTATCTGCAAGCCATGTAATATCAAAATTAACATAAAATCATACTATTCTATCAGCATGTGTATTTTACTACATAGGTCATATTGTCTGTCAAATTGTAAACTACCTAAGAGAAATCTATCAGTAGTATATCAATTACAAAATTTGACATCTAGCTCTTGTACAAAATAGGTTAATAGTGCATATTCTGAACCGAACTATATTCATTTGAAATATCTTTAGATCTTCTCCCTTTCTGACTTTTTGATTTTGTATTTCTCCCCCCTTTTTTTTTTTTTTTGGAGAGGTTTTTGCTATAGGGCACGTGTGCTCGCCAGACAGAGAGAGACAGAGAGATAGAAAGCGAGAAATCACCCCCCAGGGGGGATGGCCACGCCGCAATCCCTTCTCCTCCATTCTCCTCTCGGGATCTTGGGCATGCACGCACACGCGCCCGGCATGAGTTTAAGTCACCGGGTCCGGGACACGAACTGCGGTCGACTACGTGGGAGTCCAGCGACACAGCCATTACGCTAACTGCTGGTCCCATATTTCTCCCCTTTCAACTAAAGAATGTGTTTTATAGGTGAGCTAGAGGTGGTTGTCGGTCACAGCACTGGGAAACCATTTGTAAGAGCTCTGCAACATCCATTTGACAATAAGCAACTCAAGGTCAGAATGAATTTTAACTGCTTTGTTTTCAACCTTTCACAGTGCATGTTTAAAACACACTCTTCTCTCTAATAAATTTAGCTTATATAGGTCACTACAAAAACTGACCTTTAGATAAGAAGACATGGATGGCTTAATAAAAAAGATACATCATGGAAAGCAGTGGTCAAAGCTCTTTGGTCATAATATCTTCCAAAGATTAGGGTTGACTAGATGTAAAAAAATATTAAAATATGGGGTAGCAGGTGGCCTAGAGGTTAAAATGATTGGGCCCCCCCTTGACCCTACTGTGTATTTAGAGTCCTGATCTGGCAGCTTGAAAAATATGCCAGGTACATGCACATAGATGTCCAAAATCCCCAAAGGAGGATGAAGGAGAAGGGATTGTGGTATGATCATCCCCTCCGAGGGGTGATATTTCACTACCACTCTCTCATTTTCTCTCTGTCTCTGTCTATCTTCAGCAAGAGCATGTGCCTTATGTTGTATGTATAACTTTTTCTGTTATCTAATTTTTGTTTAATTTTGACTGAAATCCCAGAGCCTAGAAATCTAAGTGCCCTCAGATTCTAAAATGAGGTGCAGGGTCTTTGCTGGCATTCACAAAAAGAGATACTGAACCACCTTGGTAACTGCTTTGGTGACTCCTAGGCATCATCCTCCCCAGGAAATAGCTAGACCTCCAGAATTTGGTGAAGCAGGACAATGAATGGTTCCCTTGGTAGGAGCTGACCTCAAAGAAGACTTGGGTTGTCCTGAACTCTGCCTGAAAGAAGAATCAGTAAGACAATGTAAACTCAACAAGTAAAATCTATAGAAATAGGCTTTCAAAAGTCAAGTACTGGGCCTGCAGGTGGTGAGGTGGTTAAGACACTGGATTCCCACATGGTTGCCTGCAGTTCAAGTTCTGGACCCAACAACTTGAAAATCACTCTGGGAACATGTACATGCATGCCAAAATCCTGAGAGGAGAATGGAGAAGAAGGGATTGTGGTGTGGCCACCCCCCTGGTAGTGATTTCTCATTTTCTGTCTCTGTCCCTTTTCTCTCTGTGAATGCACTCACCCTATGGTAAAAACCTAAAAGAAAAAGAAAGAAAAAAGTCAGGCACCAAGTCATGAGCGATCAAACAAAAGAGACATTCTCTATGTTAGGAAAAACCAGTGCAAAGTCTCAGGAAATGTGTAAAAGTGTGCATGTGTGCATCTCCGAAAAGACCCACAAAGGACTCATGGAAGAACAGAAGAACTTGAACACTCAGTGTAACCCATAGGGTACGAATGCCTGCTGACCAAGCATGTCAGCCAAGCAGACACTCCCGTCAACCGTGGTGTGCAAAGAACTAGGCAATGCAGGACTCTTCATATGATCATTTTTTTTAAATGTAGTTTTACTAAGTTTTCCACTTGATTCCAAATTACAGAAGGATATTTTGATGTGGATGGGAGCTTGTATTTTTTCTTTTGCCTCAGGTTCTAGTACAGGTCAGCAAGGCATTACAAATTAGCAACCTTTCCAGTCAAGGGATGTTAAATGTATAGGTATGTATTCTGTGGAAATAGGAATTTTTAGTTTTTCTCCTAAAATTGGCTCCATGGATGGTCATTTACTTCCAGAGTCCCTTAGTCAGGATCCATGACACCATCCAGAGGACCTGAGAGAATGTTCCACAAGATAGCAAATTCTGGTGAGAAGAAAAATATCTAAAGTCTCTGAGGAGTTCAGGGCTAAATCAGGAGAACCGTAGCCACTCCAGAGCACCCTGAGTAACACAAGTGCATTAAATCTCTACTGTGAGGGGCCAGCCGGTGGCATGGTGGTTAAGGGTGCTGGATTCCCACATGGCCAAACGCAATTCAAGTCCCAGACCTGGCAAATTCCATTCTCTCTCTCTCTCTCTCTCTCTCTCTCTTTCTCTCTCTCTCTGTAATTGCTTTATTGAGCCTCAGACCCAGTGGCTTGAAAATTACCCTGGACACATGTGCATGCATGCCTTTACCTTTGGAATGGAAGGACTAGCATGAAAGAACATAAACAAAATCATGTAACCAAGGCAACGTTCTTCTCTATACTTCTATACCCCTTTCTTGGTGTTGCTCACAGTAGAGTTTGTTTTTAAGAATTATTTTATTTATTTATTTATTTATTTATTTATGTATTTATTTACTGAAATTTGACCAGAGAGGGACAGAGAGAGAGAGAGAGAGAGAGAGAGAGAGAGAGAGAGAGAGAAAGGAAATAATACTTTTCTACATATATTTGAAGGGCTGCATTTATAACAGGAATTTTACTTCCTAAGTATGGTTTGAAAGATGAAAAACAGATCTGAAAATTTTTAAGAAAATCTCAGCTAATTTTGTTTTAATTGCCAGAAGATTGTGCACTTTCCAGAGAGAGAGGGAGAGAGAGGAAGAGAGAGGCCACTCCCCCATGGGGCGAGGCAATGCTGCAGTCTTTTCCTTCATTCCTCCATCCTTCTCAGGATTGTGAGCACACACACACATACACAAGAACCTGGCATATTTGTCAAGCCCCTGAGAATCAAACCGTGGTCAGCCATGTGGGATCCGGCTCCGTAAAGACAGTCCTTGCTCTGAGCAATGAGACTGGCCCTCGGCTTATTTTTTTTAGAAAAAGTTTAAGAAAACTGAAACTGGAAAGGACTACATTGAAAACTGCTAGGATTTCTTTTTTGTAGAAATGTTAAGCTATAGTATGGTGTTGAGCTATTGTGGAGAGAATCTTATCATCAGATGGAGCGTCAGATTAGTTCAATATTTCCCAATCATAAATTGTATAGACCAAAAAAATATACATATTGTTAATGGGAAACTGAACAAAAGCTTGGTAACTTTTTATAAAGCCAACTCTAGATTCCAAACCCAAACCAAAGCCCAGTATCATTTCATAAAATAATCTATACTTTAAATAGAAAATAAGAATGCATAATCTCGAAATTGAAGGTAGTCTTTGTAAAAATAAAAATGTTTTTAAAGAATAATTTTTTTAAGAATAGTTTTTAATATCACCAAATAAAAGTCTAGCCAACAAAATCAAGAGATTATGTGGGTTTTACTTTTCTCTATTTGGCACAGAATAGCAAAATCCGTGTTATAGCATGGCATGAGACCCTTGACCATCATTTAGTAATTGTTAAACCTTTAAAGTGCACTATATTCCTAAGACTGAATATTTGAGTGAACATGGCAAAACCAAAGTGTGAATTGGGTCCCGTCCCAGGTGCATAGCAGGGACTGAACAATGATAAAAATTACCTTCAAAATGCTATTACATGGATTCTTTATAGCAGGTGGCAACATGCAATACCATGAGCAAAGTATATTTAGCACAGTTTTTACAACACTTTCTGTTTTTTTCTTTCTTTAGAGATTTTTGCCATAGGGCATGTGTGTTCAACGGAGAGAGAGACAGAGACAGAGACAGTAAGAGTGAGAAATCACCCCTCAGGGGGGATGGCCACACTGCAATCCCTCTCCTCCATTTTCCTCCTGGTATTTTGGGCATGCACGCACATGTGTCCAGGGTAATTTTCAAGCCACTGGGTCTGAGACTCAAACCTCAGTCCAGCATCTGGGAGCCCAGCAACTTAACCACTACACTACCTGCAGGCCCCTGTTTATGCTATTCTTAGGCAATGAAACAAAGATACAAACCACCGTATCTTATACGAGTTACAGAATAAATAGTTGTTATGGGTTAAATTATGCTTCACCTAAAATAAATAAGTAAATGAAAGCCTGGCGAGCTAATTTAGTAGTCTGGGTACAGAGGCAAAAAGAAAAATTTAATGTCAGTATGAAAGGAACAGTGGATTTATCCAGGAAATTTTCTAATAAGCTTAATATTTCAAGAAAATTGAACCAAGTTCTATTTTCAACTAAAATTTCAGCTGAACAAAAGTTTAAAAATAAATTTCACAAGGTTAGCCCCATTGTAAAAGTCTACCTCAAATAATTGCCCCTCTTTTCCCAATTTTCCTTTGGACATACATTCTAAGACTATTTGGATACTGCATTTTGAGAAGGGTTTTTTGTGTATTCAACGCACGGCAAGAGTTTGTTTCCCTAATGATCAAATGCACACGTACATACACACACACACAAATACTAGTTCTGATAAGAGGGAGGGGAAGTGAACAGTAAGTGGGGCAAACAACACACCAGCTTCTACCCACTGCTTTGTCAATGCACATAAATTCTAATTTGTAACACCCCTGCAGCTCCATTGTGTGGCTCCATTAGTCTATGCATGAATTATTCACACATGATACATCACAATGGCATCAGAACCATTTATGATATCAATTTATGCCATTACAGAACAGGTAATCTTCAGCTGTCCAACACAACATGTGTTAATTAGATCTCCAAGAAACTTTGCTAGTCAATCACCTTCACAAAGCCCATCTTCCATCCCACCTCATCCAATAAGCCCTCCACATCACTCTATCTTACATCTGTATCTTTCATTTTCAGACAACTCATGCCATATCTGGTATAATTTAGTAGTTTAAACTACGTTTCTTTGTGTTGTTCCTTTCACTGTGTTGTAGATTTAACTCTTGTATTTTTTACTTGACTATTTGATTCCTGAGTGATAGAACCAAGGGATGTGAAGTGTATGTGGGTGTGTGTGTGTGGGTGTGTGTGTGTGTAACCTCCACAGTCCTTAGCAATGTAAGTTTCCCATAAGTTCTAATTGATTTCTTTAACTGTTCTGCAAAAAAGATGCAATTTATAAATTGTTAGAAGCTGGGTTACTTGGCTTAGCATATTTGAACTTATTGAATAAACAGTGGCGTAATTTATTATTTTGCTATTTTGTAATTTACTATTTTCAAATTTTTCTTATTTTATTTTTATTAATTATCTGAGGAAAAATCTGCTTTTTATGTAATATTATTAAAAGTAGGATTCTTATGAGATTGGAAGAAATGTATGTAAAAATATTTCTGCATGGAGATTGACATAAGAAACCATCAATGTATCATCATCATTATTTTGTAACTATACAATTTTTCAGGGCACGTAGCAATGTGCAGTTATCTACAAAAGTTTTTAACAGAAAAGCAATTTGTAAGGTACAGCCACATAGCTTACTCTCACAAATTCAATAGGTTCTAAAAGAAACTCTTTATTGGAAGATAGCATACTTACAGAAATACGCAGGTATTTCCCATGCATAACCTGGTGGATGGTTTAGTTTTATATGAAAATGCTAAGCTAGTCCTGTAGCTAGTTTAATGGTTAAGAAAGCCAGATCTCACATAGCCACAGTTCAAATCCCAGTCCTGATGGCTTAAAAAACACGAGGCATTTGTACATGTGAGCTCCAAATCCTGACAGGATGGAGAAAGGATTATGGTATGACCATGCCCCATTGAGGGATTCTTTTTTCCTCTTGTTCTCTCTCTCTCTCTCTCTCTCTCTCTCTCTCTCTCTCTCTCTCTCTTTCTCTTTCTGTTTCACTGTATCTGGCTGGCAAGGGTACATATCATCTGGCAATTTAAAAAAAAGTTGCCAAACAGGTTTTCAAGTTCTTTTTTGCCAATTTACACTCACACCAGCAATAAATGAGGATTGCAATTTCCCCACATTGTCACCAATCCTTAATATTACCCACCTTTTAAACTTTAGTGATTCACTTAACGTGTGTGATAGTATCTCAGTGTAGTTGTAATTTACATTTTCATGATAACTAGTGAAATTGAGAACTTCTCATATTTCCAATTATTCAGTAATTCTCTTATATGAGATGACTAGCACAATATTTTGCCCATTTTTCTACTGGATTATCTTCTCTTTTAGAGACTTAAGGTATTCTTTGTGTGTATTACCTCTGATTTACTTAAACTATCATTACCATCCTACTATTTGTTTTCTATTTGACTTACCTATTTATTCTGTTTATTTTTTTTAATCTCTGCTTCTTTTCCTTTGGATTAATGGAATTACTTTTTATTATTTGTCCCATCCTCTTAATTTGTTAGTTACTGTTTCTTTTCTTATCCTTGTAGTGATGATGGTAGAGACTGCACCTCGTACAAACTATTGCAGATTATTATTTTTATCCCTTCCCCAAAAACTCTACAAATTTGGAATAATCACCTTGATATATCCCTCTCTTGCCTTTTGCATTTTTATATTTAAATCTGGGACATTTTTTCTTCTGATTGAACTTCCTTTAGTATTTGTCTGAAGTCTGGTGACAAAATTGCTCAACTTCTGTTTTTCTGAGAAAACACAGTCATTAATAATCACACGGCCTATTTAAAAACTTTATTTTCACTATTTTACTTTAATAATTGATGCATAGTGTAGTTAAATTTGTTTTATTTTCATTACTAGTGGATAATTTGGCACCCTTTTCCCCCAGCACTTTCCATTTTCAATCAGCTTTCATAGTGAGAAGTCAACCCAAAACTTGTTATTTGCATGTAATCTTTTTTTATCTGAATGTTTGTTAGAGTGTTATCCTTTTTACTTTTAGCCCCACACAATTTAATTATAATATTCCTAAGTCTGACTTTCTTTTTTCTTTTCTTTAAAGCTTTTATATTTTGGGACCAGCAGATGGCATAATGGTTATATCACGAGACTCCCATATAGTCTGCTGCGGTTCGAGTCCCAGACCCTGCCTGCTTAAAACACACCAGGCACGTGTGCCTGCGTGCCCAAGATCCCAAGAGGAGAATGGAGGAGAAGGGATTGTGGTGTGGCCATCCCCCATTGGGGGTGATTTCTCGCTTTCTGTCTCTTCTGCGAGCACACATGCCCTATAGCAAAATCTCTCTTAAAAAAAGAAAACAAGAAAAAAAGCTTTTATATTTTTTCCATGAGAGAGTGAGATCAGCACCCTTGATGGGGTCTTCATGCTGTCACCCATCCCTACCCTCAACTCGTCCTAATTATGGGCACATGCATGTGTACAGGGAGGCATTGGGACACCTGTATGTCCTGCTTCCTACCGTCATTACCACTCGAAAATAATACAGGCACCTGAAACTTAAGGGTCAGACTCTACTCTCATTATTTACACCTGTAAACTTTCGTGTTCTGGGTACCTCTGTTGAAGAGCAGTTGAACATAAATATATGGATTTATTTCAGTACTGTTTATTCTTTTCCTTTAGTCTATATGTCTGTTTTTATGCCAGTGCCATGATGTTTTGATAACTATTACTTTTTAGTATATTTGTAAATCAGGTAGTTTGATTCCTCTATCCTGTTTCTTCTGACTCATCTACTTTTGTCCTTTGCCAATCCCTTAATGTAAGGGTCGTAGTTACCAAAACTTAAACTACAGTCTTTTCTAAGTATAATGTTGGCTGTGGGCTTGTCATATATGGCTTTTATCATGTCGAGATACATTCTTTTTACATCTCATTTATTGTGTTTTTTTTATCATAAAAGGTTGTTCAATTTTGTTGAATGATTTTCTACATCTTTTGAGATGATCATATTATTTTATCCTTTATCTGTTTATATGGTATATTGCATTCCTTGATTTGTGTATAGTGAATCATACTTGCATCTCAGAGATAAGTCCCACTTGATCATGATGAAGGAAACTTTCAGTTCACTGTTGAATTTGGTTTGCTAGTATATTGTTGGGGATTTTTGCATTTACAATCATCCTCAAAAGAGATATTGGCCTGTAATTTTTTTCTTATGATTATCTTTGTCTATCTTTGGTGATGTTGGTCTTGTAAAATGAATTTGGGAATGTCCCTTTCTTGTCAAGTTTTTAGATGGGTTTTAGAAAAATTGGAATTAATTCTTCCTTAAAATGTTTTGTAGAATTTACCAGTGAAGTCATTAGGTTTTGAGATTTTCTCTGTTAGGAGATTTTTGTTTTGTTTTGTTACTGATTTAATCTTTTTACTTATTATCAGTCTTTCTGTTTCCTCATAATGCAGTCTTGATAGATTGTATATGTCTAAGAATTTATTCATTTAGTATTGTTAGAATGTTGATACTACATAAAGTAAGCTACAGATTCAATGTGATCCCTATCAAAATTCCAATGGCATTTTTTAATAAAATAGAAAAAAATCTTAAAATTTACATGGAACCACAGAAGATCTAGAGTAACCAAAGCAACCGTGAGCACAAATAACAAAGCTGGAGGCATCACACTACCTGATTAAAAAACATAGTGAAAAGCTACAGTACTCAAAACATCATGGCACTGGCATAAAAACAGATATATAGACCAAAGGAACAGAATACAGAGTCCAGAAATAAATCCATATATTTATGGTCAATTTCTCTTCAACAAAGTTACAAAGAACAGACAATGGGAAAAGGACAATCTCTGCAACAAATTATATAGGGTATTCATATGTGGAAAACTGAAAATAGATCCTATTATACCACATTTTCTTATTCAGTCATTCATTGATGGACACTTAGGCTGATCCCATATTGTGGCTATTCTGAATAATGCTGCAATGACATGGGATTGGGTATTTAGAGGTGGGGCTTTTTGGAAGATAATAAGATCATGGAGACTTCATGAGTAGGATTAGTGCCCTTATAAAAAGGTCCTCTGTGGTACAATAGTGACCATACACGATACTAAAATACTGTATTCTGCAGGCTGGTACCACATGGAAAGCCAAGGTTTGCTGTCTAATCCAACCTGAACAGCCAGGGGCAGTGAAATGTGGCTGTAATCCCAGCTACTCTAACACCACGAGACTGAGGCAGGAGAATTGCAAGCTCAAGGCAGCAATCATGATACCCTGTCTTTCATACAAAGAGGCAGGTGTGGTAGCACGTGGCTGTGGTCACAGTTACTTGAGAGGATGAGACAAGAAGATTATAACACATTGAAACTCTCTCTTAAAATAAAGAAAAAGAGACACCTCCAAACTCTATTCTTCCTTCTGCCACATGAAGTTATAACAAAATGACAACTGTCTATAAACCAGTAAACAAGCCATCACCAGACATTAAATCTGCCAGCATCTTGATTTGGTACTTCCAGCCTCTACAGTGATGAAGAAATAAATTCCGTTGCTTATAATCCATCTAGTCTTGTTATTCTGTTATAATAACCAAAATAGACTAAAAAATGAGGCATACTTAGGTTATATCTTTTCATTATCCTGTTGATATTATTTCTGGGCCATTATAACAGCTCTCAGCTTGGTCTTACCAAGGGACATCCAAAAGATCATGGAAAATAAAATTAAGAATAAGTTTACTTTGGTACAAAACAAATTGAAATCCATGCATAGTTTTTTCATGGTATTCATTTTTCATGAACTTTTTTGAGGACCCCTCTTATTGTTTGCAAGTGGACACTTGCAAATAATAAGCAATCCGAAAGTACGATTGCTTTTCCCCAAATAAAACTTTGATGACCCTTTCTACCTCAAAAAGCATTAATGATGCCTGATTGTGTGCAGAACAGTATTGAATAACTTAAACCTGGTGCTTAGAGCTCTTATATTTCTAGGCCCCTTCCCCAGCATTTCTTATGACTTCTCTACTTCAGATCAGTAAGTGTATTTCCTGTTGCCAATGTACCTCAGGCTCGCTTGCTCCTGTAAGCAGTCTATTCATGCACACTGACTCATTCTTCATATTGGCCCTAATCTGCTAAATGACCTCAGGCTAATCCCTTGTTCTCTTATCCTCAGTTTATCTGCCTGAAAGTTAATATAATTACTTCCAGAACTTCATGAAGAATAAGATAATGCACTCAAAATTCCTAACATGGAGCCGATAATGGTGCACTGCAAAAATGCAATGCTCTGCAAGGCAATCTCACATGATAATGCTCCTGGTTCAAGTCCAGAGACCTCCCTGAGTGCAGCAAGCACACGCATACACATGATCTGGAGCTGGCTGAAGATGCAATGATCACAGTGTTGAGGCCCTGTTGGGAGTGCTCCTTATTTTTCTCTCTCTCTCAGTCCTCTCACTCATGAAAAAAAAAATAAACAAAATAAATTCATACACAATGACCGGTACATAATATGATTTTGGTAAATAGCCATTGTATTACTATCTTTCACCTTATAACTGAACTCATTGGTGCCCTTTTCTTCCTATTATGGTCCATCTTCCACAGTTGTACTTTATTTATACCTACCAGCCTCCTCCAATAAATTGTCCAATACTTTTATCTTTAATCATCTTTTTTTAAATTTTAAGTTATTAGAAAATGAAGTGATTTTCCTTGAATCACTTTAGCATCATTATCTTCTGCAGTAAAATGTTGCATAGCTCAGCCTCATACCCACACAGTGTCAGTCCATAAAGTAAGATGTGCCAGCTCCTCACTGGACTGGAGTCTGAACAGGAACCTTACATTGGTATGCTTTGTAAAGCAGGTTGTGATTGTGAATGGACCACACAGATCAAACACTGAGTGAGTTACTCAGCTTTCTTATACTACCACCCAGCTTGATTCAGGGCGATTTCGAGAAATACTAAGGAGATACAACATGTGCCGATCTAAAAAACAGTTCAGAAATAAATTGTGACTGAATGAATGAAAGAATTGAGGTCTCCTCTTTTGGAAGCTATAATCTTATGATCTTATTTAGTAAAATACCATCTGACTGTCCTTTTACTAAAACAGGGCTAAAGACAGACATCCTCTCCACTTTCCCTCTTTCTAGACCATCAGCTCACATGCCTTCTTTCCTGAGTGAAACAGAAAGAGCTGTTAGCTCTTTCTCGAACCAGGCATTCTGCTCTTCTAGGAGGGGGCGGCAGGAGGGTTCATGAGAGGCATGGATGGACAAAAATGCTGTCAGAAAGGTTTATGTTTTTTAATGCCATTTAAGATATCCTGTAGTATGGAGACAGAGAAATGGACTGTTTCCTGAGGAGCATTTTTCAGGAAAAAGATTTTGCAATGGGTTCAAAGACTTGGGTTCTGCTACTGGCCTTGCCATTACCGACTCCATGGCTCTGGCTGTCTTATTTCTCCTTTCCAGGTCTCGGGTTCTGCACCTGTAGATCCAGGAAATTGGATCAGGTCACTTCTAGGGCTTCTGACAATGCATCACCCACCTCCAATTGGGGCTTTTGATTTTACCTATATTACATAAAGGGTCAATTCTATTCATGTGAGAGAAACATGAAAAATCCCTCATAATCTTTTTTACAAATTTATCAGTTAAAAGTTGAATTGAAGATACAGTATGGCCAAAATATCATATGTAATAAAGGCAGGATAGATGTGAAACAGAACAAAAAGAAATAAAATCTTAAGTGTTACACATTAGAAATAATGCTTTTTTTTTTTTTTTTTTCCCTTGAGGAGTTAGAGGGCTTCTCCAGCAAGAATCTGAGATGGACGGTTCCCTTATTTGTGGATGTGCTTTCTTTCTGAGACAGTGGCATGTGGCTGTGAGGAGAAATGGCCTTGACCCTGGGTAGTGAACTAAACAAAGTGATCTAAGAGGAACAGGGTGATTTTTTTTTTTTTCTTTCTTGTGATATCCAGGAAGTAGTAGACTATAGATTATTCATTTACTTGGTTATATTTCAGATGTTTTCTCTATCAAGGCATTTGGAAAAGAAAAGTCATGATGTTTGACTCTGTGATTTCTGATGTAGCACTGTCTCAAAATTAACACACTCCCAATTCTTTCAAAGTACTTAATTTTGTTGTCAGGTTTTTCTTCAAAACATCTTGGTAAGAACTGTGGGGGAAAGATTATTCAAAGGAACAGTGGATGGCAGTATTGGTTTGCAGCTCTAAAGCAGAAAGCAATGGAAAGTACAATTTTTTAAAGAAAAATAGAATATACTCAATCTTCTGAAAGAGCCTTACATGGACCTGGATCTAAAACTATGAAAAGTTCCTGTTTTCAGTTTTAAAACTTGATAAGGGAACTATGTCAGATGATTTGAGGGTCTTACATTAGGAAATGCAGAGAGAAAAAGTGATGACTCAGAAAAAAAAAGATGGCTTCTTTAAATTCAAAGTTTGACATAATCATCTTTACAGTAACTAAACGGTGATTAACACACAGAACTAACCAGTCAATTGCCTGATTAAGACACACCAGAGGCACTCTAAGCACAATGACAATCATGTGTCTTTGTAGGGGTAGATTTTAGATCGAAAGATAGAATGGCCAGGACGGAGAGTAGTAGGTAGAGTACATGTAGGCAGCTGGTTAGGAATTCACTTTTTTGCTCTAAAAATATATATTTCAGTACCTGAGTAGCTCCTGTTACTTTGGGAAAGCACATTATTATTTTTGCATGACTCTCCCTCTTTTGTGTCCCCGACATCTTCCTCTGTATTCTAATTTGAGCAGTGATTTGGCTATGAATGTGTCCCCTCATTCTCTCAACAGATATCTCTGAGTTTATGTGAAATGCAAGGTACTAAAGATACAGATACCCTGGGAGGGAACACAGACATGTAAGTAGGAAAAATAAAAATCATAATTGTGCTGTGTGGTAAATGATACCTAAGTGGTTTATTTAGTTATCTCAGGTTGGTGGGCTAAACACAATATAATTTTTTTCTTAAGCATTGTTCCTGTGCTGTGTTGAGTCTCTTTATCCTGTGTATATACACCAAATCACATATTGGGCAGATATCAAAACCTCCCAAGCATTTTCCTCTATGAAAGTTGTAATTCTTTACTTTCAGTTATTATCTAGTTTAAAACTTGTTTTGTTCCACTATATTTAGACATTCCTTTACTCACGGTAGCAGTTTTGTGGCTGTGGAGGCTTGAAAGAAGAGCAGTTTCCAGGACCAGCAGTTAGCATAATGGCTATGTCACTGAACTCCCATGTAGTCAACTGTGGTTCGAGTCCCGGACCTGGCGGCTTAAACTCACGCCAGGTGCGTGTGCGTGTGTGCCCAAGATGCCGAGAGGAGAATGGAGGAGAAGGGATTGTGGCGTGGTCATCCCCCCTGGGGGGTGATTTCTTGCTTTCTATCTCTCTGTCTTTCTCTGTCTTTCTGGTGAGTACATGTGCCCTATAGCAAAAATCTCTACCAAAAAAAAAAAAAAAAAGAAGAGCAGTTTCCATTTCTTCTTTCTGCCACTATGACCGTGTTGCAGGAGCTAAGGGTGTCCATGAAATGCTCTGGAATGCCTTCTTCACCCTCTGTTTTTAAGACTTAATTCTATATGGACTTCTTGGGCTTGCCAGTCTCTGTACTTCTGGGTATTTTGAATCTCTGAGTACAGGTACCGGGTAACTCTACCTCAATGCCTTCCAAATCTCTTCCATCTCTTTTCAAGTCCTTTGACCCAGCCTTGGGCCTCCATGATGCTCAGCAAGCCATAGCAAACACACATACATTTGTTCGGGTGAATGAAGAGCCACAGGCTGGTTGGCCACGCTTCCCTTTCTCTATACTATCAGCTTTCACTCTGCTTACTTTTGCCCTGCTCACGTGTATGCAGGATAATTGAGCATATCAGCTGCATAGCCAAATGAGCAACTGCAGAAAGAGATGCCAGTCTTCCTTCTTACAGGCATCCTCAGTCTTTTGGAATTCCCTTCATGTAACTTTATTTCATAAAGAAGAAAAGGTAGGATAGGAATTGGAATGGGAAGGTGTAAACCAAGACTGTGGCCATGAGGATGGTAATCCACGGATGACCAGGAGACAGGAGAGGTTGAGCTTGTTGCCAGAGTTTCCAGCCCTGGAGTCTTCACGGACAGTGAGATTGTTATCTAAGAAAGAAAGGGGGCACAGGAACATGCACAGGTAGGAAGGGAATACGTTTAATTTTGGACATAAGATGGTGAATATCCAGATAGAAGTAGACTAAGTGGAATGTTAATAATGGCTAAAATAAATAAATAGAGTTACAATATAAGTTGGAAGAGATTTCAGATCTGAGTGAAGAAATAAAAGCCTCAATATATATATGTAATAAATAAAATATAAAAAGAATAGGGCAGAATACTGAGTTCAGAAAGATCTTCTCAGATGTCTGTAAACAAAATGGAACATTATGGGAACAGACAAATAAGATCAAATTCTAAATTAAGGCATTTGAAACAGGAAGAGATCACAACACAGAAGAAGTTTTAAAAATCTATTTTGTTTAGCAGCCCAAAAATAATAGGAGAAAAAGGTGGACCAAACGATAAAAGAAATGAGAGAAGAAATTATCATCCCCAAATCACCTGTATCCAGACAAACCTTTTAAAACTCTACTTTAAAAAGGCAACAAACAGAAGAATGGACAATCAGAAAACAGGAAAGACCTCATAAAAACAGCTTAAAATAACTACGAGCAAGGAGATTCTTGGGTGATTACACAATGCACAGATAACTGACAGTAAAAACAAACTTGTGACTTGATAGTTAACTAATTAAACTCTGTCTCTTCACTGACTAGATGTGGAGCTCGAATTAATAAAATGAGTAACTAGTAAGGGGCAGAGAGGCACAGGAAAATTTAAGAGTCCTAAGTCCAAGGCTAGTTTAGTTCTCTTCCTGTAGTCATCAGCATCACTGTTGATAGCCACTTTAAAGCGTTCCTAAAGGACACTCTTGCAAAGCTATGAGGCATCTTGGAAAATAACAGACACAATAATTTCTTTTCTAAAGAAATTATAAAACCTTATCTAGGCAGTCTTCTCAACCATACCCACTCTGAAATCCCTGTGACATCAGTAATCTCTAACCATTGTCACCAAACAGCTGACTTGATTATTGAAAGACTCATTGAAGATTACAGTCCTTTGGAACTACATATAAATATTCTTTGAAAGAATGGTGTGTATGTTATGACCGTTCTTTTTTATTACTTCTTAAAAATTGTACTTTTAAGAGAAATGGAGAGTTCAAACAATAGCTAAATAACATACCAAATGAGTCATGATTTTCCTTGTCTACGTCAATGCTATTTAATAAAGAAAAGAGCTTTCTGTAATTCTTGATGAGACTGTGACATGGAAAGGAAAGTGGTAGCTATGCCTGGGACCTTAAGATCACTACATTATTGTCAATAATCTGCCATATTTACATATCAAAATATTTAAGCATGCTCCAAGTGGCTGCCTCCCATAATTTTTTAATGTCTGTTTGGTATTTCAATTCTACAATGTAAATAGCTGGCAGCAGCAGTGTTGTGTGCTAAATATCTCATTACAAAAGGCTAGAAAACTAGAGAATTACTGACAATTAAGGGTTGGTACACATAAGTGGCCAAAATTGCAGTTTACAAAAGAATGATAATTGCTCAAGAAGATAGAATTGATGCATATAATTGGATTTGGTCATTTTACTTTTATCATGCATTTGCATTACCTCGAATGGATGAATGCAGTTGCTATATGAATTAACATGTGTCATGTTCTATCCCCACTTCCTTTCTGCACCATTGCCCTATAGCCCTCGGCCTCAACTACTCTCACACTGTTTACTTCGTATTTTAACTTCTCTATCCATGCTTTCTCTCTTTCATGGTCTGGGGTTGGTTATATTGCACTAGCAATGTAGTGAGACAGCAAACTTCAAAATGCAATTGAATTACAAGTTTTAAATTCATATACACATAATGGAACAATGATTTGTTGCATTCAATACTGATCTGTTGCAGAAACTAATTTTAAGTTGTGGTATGAGAACCACAGATTATATTAACATTCTTAACATTTGCATTATTTACTCTTATGCTTCATTCTTCCAATCAAAAGTATCACTGTTCTTAACTTTCATTCTAGTGAGCAGACCCATGCTTTTCAAAGAGAAACATAAATAAATGACTACTCATATGGTGAGTTAGGGGTGTCACAGCACACTGTAGAAGTATAACAAAACAAAAAATACTGGAGAAGACACTGAATATCAGGATAATATTAGAGTATGATGAAAACAATCGATCTTCCAATAAAATTTGTTTCTTGTAGTTTTTTTTCTTGATATTATTTTCTTTCTTTTAAAGAATTATTTTTATTTAACTTTATTATCATCATTATTTTATTTTACTTTTTAATTTGAGAGACAGAGAGAGTGAGGGAAAGTGAGAAAGTAAGCCACCAGGTCTAAAACTCAAACCACAGTCGGCCATGTGAGAGTCCAGCACCCTCAACCACCATGGTACCTGCTGGTCCTCTTGCTGTTATTTTCTACCAAAATGAAAAAGTTTCAGTGTTACTACTATTAAGGAAAGAAAGAATCCTTATTCATACCTGCCATGTGTAAGTATGGTTTCGTGTCCTAAGATAATTTTTTTCACATTTCTGACTTATTACAAAATGTTCTTCTTGTTATAGCTAGATAATTTTGGACATTTGGAAGACAATAGACACTTGGGTGGATTAGTAGACTGACCCCAAATGATAGTTATGTTTATGTGTTAACTTAATGGGGGGGCTAATAGATGTACAGAGAACTGGTAAGGACTATTTCTGGGTGTGTCGGTGAGGGTATTTCCAGAAGAGATTAGCATTTGAATTGATACCATCAACAAAAAAGATTGCCCTACCAATGCAGGTGGGCACCACCCAGTCTGTTGAAGGCATAAACTAGAAAGCACAGATGGGGCAAGTTTGCCCTCTGCTTGAGTGGAGGCATCCATTTCTCCTGTCCTTGGACACTGACATTGATTTTACTTTTGATTTTTGTGAACCACAAATTTTAGGGTATCTTGTCAATGATTCTGAAAATCTCCCCCTTTTCCATACTTTATCTCACTTGTACCATCCATGTAACCTACTTTTTAAAGAAATATATTATTTCACTGTTTTGCCAGAGTAAAATGAACCAAGTAAACAAGAGCAGTTGAACGTGATCCATTTTCAGTTTAGACATTCTTGAAATGAAATTTATATTCATTAAATAAGTACTAGCCATTTGGCCCTTGTTAAGAAAATGTTTACCATGAATATTGTGATTCTAAAGAATATAAAATTTAATTACAAAATTGATCGACTCAGCCAACCACTCAAAACACCCTCCATTCAAATTCTATCAGTATCCAAAAAATCTGTAATAATTTTCAAATTTTAATTTACATACTAAGTAAAAAAGTTTATTTGTACAATTATATTTACAAATTATACAGATGAATAGATAAAATGCATTTATATTCACTGTAAGTTCTGTGTATTATTTTTATAATAACAATAATAATTTTCATATTTTATTAATTGCCAGAGGGCATTTGCACTTGCCAGAGAGAGAGAGACAAAAAGAGAAAGAGAAAGCACCCCCCAGTGGAATGTGGTCATGCCACAATTGCTTCTTCTCCTTTTCTTTCATCTTGTCAGGATTTGGGGCATGTGTGCTTCCACCCAGCATTTTTTCAAGCCTTCTGGGCCGGGATTTGAATATCAGTCAGCCATGTGGGATCTATGTCCCTTAACCCCAAGGTTACGGGCCATTTTAATAATTTTCACAAGCTAAAATGTTATCAACATATAAATTACAACAAACTATGTTATTTCCTTGAATTGAATAAAATTGCATAGCTTTTCTATGTAAACAATAAAGAGTTTCCAGAGATGGAATCTTAATTTGCTTTGGAACAGATTACAAATTTTGTATGTTGAAATAAAAATAGCTAGTACAATTTCCACAATTTGTCTTCCAAACTATTAATAAATGTCTGTATTATGATGTGGGGAAAAAAGGCGATTTCTCAAATATGAATGACAAGGGCTTGGTTTATCTCTTTCCAGGTAAGACAAGTGATTTTGATAGAGTTGCATTACCAAAAAAAGATTTAAGGCTCACAATGAAGGACCATGTCTTATAACCAAAGAACAATGAACCGACGTCTTACCATCTATTCATGTTGCTGCGGGAAGATTGTCTGGGAAACCACTGTCCATATCGTCTTGTTGACCAGTCTGCACCAAGAACATTAGATCGGTCTAGGCAAAGAGCAGGCCACTGATATAAATGTTTTGTTTTATCTTTGAACAGAACCGAGCACAATGATGCTATTTGCTTCCTCCTTACAATGAAGTGCTCAGTAATCTAGGGGGCTTCTAATCTGTTTACCAGCTGTACCGATGAGCTGGATTTATTTAACTGTTATCACCATGCTGACCTACATTATAATGACAGATAATGTTTCAATAAGCAAAAGTATCATCTTTCTCAGGCTTTTCTTTTCTATGAAAAGAGAAATTTATGTTCAAAGATTCCACTTTTCCCTCCTCTTTAAATGTAAATATGTCAGAGATGTATTAAAACGGCATTCGCTATACACTACTATTTTTAAAACAAAGTTGTCATTTGACTCCTGGTGAATTGCTCATAAATTCAGGACTGAATAAAGAGATCAGATTACATTAAATGTATTTTGGTATCTATAACTTTCTGCAATGAATTAAAACTGGCTGATCGTGTCTCCAGTGCATTTCATTTTCCGTTGATTCATGTACTGTAATATAACCTTCAAAATTCCCTTATGCCAACAAACTCACTCAGATATGCTGAGTGCAGGAGGAGATTAAAGTGGCTATAAGATTGAAAACTGGAGGAAGGCATCAGATAATACAGTGGAAGTATAATGAAAGTGTAAACAAAGCCAGTAAATGTAGAAATTACTGTTCATATAATCCACTGTTGAATTCAATGGAGAGTTTAGCTCCCTGCCAAATATATATTAATATCCAACAAATTGGTAAGATCAATACACCAAGCCTGTTTCATTCTTATTAAAGTATTTTTTCTCTTCGAGGCACAGCATAAGTAAGACATGTCATTCTCCTTTGGAAAATGTAATATTTCCCCAATAGGAATTTAGCATTCAGGTATACCCAGGCTCCCAGCTCTGTGAAACTCACATCAGATGATTTTCCTCCACTCTTTAAAATTGAAGTTACTTACAGAAATAACCTTTCATATTTTCCTGAGCAGCAGCTTTTTTGTTTCTGCATTGTGAAAGCCAATCCATCCTTTAAAGGCTCTTTAAGCTGGCAAAAGAAAAAAAAAAAAAAAAAAAAAAGGCATTATTACTGTGTTAGGAGCCTCTATTGTTTCAGTAGTAGCTAGAGCTATGGATGAATGCTTTCAACAGAAGTTAAAAGAGATAATGAGTCTTTAATGATACAAAATCAGAGCCTTGTGTGCCTAGTGAAGCCTGACACAAGCTCCAGCTTGCAGCTAGCAAGACAAGCACATCCGCTATCTGTTTTATAGGCCAAAAATACCCACAAAGTGTCTCCGTGGAAAACTGTGTATCCCATAAGATAGGGTCAGCGATATTTGTCTGTTAGGTTAAACTGTTCTGAGACGCAAAACAAAAAGAGGAAGGTAAGCCTATTTCATTTTCCTTTTCATACACTCTCTGAAACTTTTAGGTGAGTACATCCATACCTTCAAAGCAGCAGTTTCTATTTTATCCCAGACGTTTTCAATAGCGATTTCCTTTTGTGTGTATATTTGTTTCGCTTCCTTTACACCAAATAATACAAGCAAGAAAGTCCAATGTCACCTGCTTGGACACACCCTCTGTTATGCTGACCAGCTTGTAGATTATTTGGCTCATTTAAGAGAGATTATTGCCCGCCAAGTATGAGGAAAGTAGTTCAAATCTCAGCTGTGTAAATGTGTTAAGTAGCAGCCAAAAACTTCTGGAGAAGAGTGGGAGAAAAACTCCTCCTCCATGAAAACAAGCCAGGCTCCTTGATGTTAAATCAGATTTGCTTCTGAAAGGATTGGCATGTCTGATATGATTAGGAAGCTTCGGTTGTGCTGATTATAAATTAAAATTAAGAAAAACAGATTGATCTGGAGAATAAGAAACATAAGGCCACATTGCTGCGCTCTACTCTTTGCAATGATGCTTTAAAAGTGATGCAAATGGGAATTATTTATTGTAGGGATCCTAACTAGGTTGTTGTATAAAGATTTGCATGCTATCATCATTGTATTAAGGTGCCAAAATCACTTACAGAAATGAAGAGAGGAAAACATCAACATAACTGACTTGGTGTTGCTTTTGCATGCATTTTTCTCTCATTTTCCAAACATTTTCAAGGGTGAGAGTCAATTTGCAGACTGGGGAAAGGTGAAATTAAGTGGACAGATAGTCTGTAATTTGTTGAAAGGAATTATTCTTCTTCTTTTAGGAAATTCATTTTGTCTTTGCCTTTCTTCTGATTACTATTCCCTTTTTCCCATTTCCAGCCATTCACCTTCTCTCCTTTGGACAGGACCGCATTGGTCCCAATCAAGAATAATCTTTAAAGAGTTGCAATTAGAAAAAGGAATGTGAGAGATACTTAAAAGGGTTAGAAGGTGGGGAGAGCAGAGGAAAAATGTAGAAGTATATATTTTAAGCCCAAATATCCTGATCCTTCTTCCTTCACTGAATTCTACTATTTCAAGTTATGTATTACTGAGCTACAAAGAAGCAATCATTGTTGATAATGTGGACATAATTTTAAGAACTGATTAAGTTTAACTTAATGATAGCAAAATTTCTAATCTATCTGACATTAACACAAAATCTGGCACTAAGTAGGTGAATGTATTTTTAGCAAGTCTATCACCAAATAATTGAAATTTCTTCTTCATAGAAAGCTCTAGTTGCTATGTAAGATAATTGTCACAATTATGTCTACCATCTCAACTCATTACCGTCCTAGGAATACAGAAAATACCAGGACATTCCATGGGATCTATATATCTGGAAAGAGGCAAAACTTATTTTTCTCCACCTTTTACCTCTCAGGGATGTTGGATAATAAACAAATAAGACCTTTTGAGCTGTTTTTATCAATAATTGGAGTATATTTGATATAGTTAGTTTTCTTAACCTCAATTATCAAATTAAAGATGACCAACACTTTTCTCAACTTTGGAGACTTTTCTCTGACTCTATTGACCAATTTTTTACAAAAAAATACTACTGAAATGTGATTCTATTTCATCATTTTGTCAGAGCGAAATGAACCAAATAAATCAGTGCTTGAAATGGATATATAAATTTTCTAAAGATATTGGTAAGGAGCTTTTGTCCTGAAAAAAATGACAATAAAAACAACATGAGTGAATATATTAAAGTGACATTTATTCAAAGTAGAAGGTTAAAATAATCATTTAGAAGATTTCAGAAATAAGTAGTTTGAAGACAGAATAAATGTGATTAAAGTCTTGAGACTGAAAGATTAAGATTATTGGTTGATATTGGTCTCATACTTTGGACAGATTTTCCACTACGTATTTTCACGTTAGTAACATATAGACAACACTACATATTTTTACAAAATCAGGAGCCTTGTGAAATGTGCTATTTTCAGTGTTTTGATTATTTTTCATCTATACTGTTAACTGTTAAGTAGTAGCTTTCATCTATAATGTTAAACTAGCTGAAAACTATTATAAAAAAGATATAATGAACCATTTAGAAAATACCATAAATTGTATAGCTGGGAAGACAGTTTGGTTAATCTTTTGCTGGTCTATTTAGATACTTTAATTTTCCATAACCATTTATTCCATAAAGCTTTTTTTCTAGTGTAATTTTACATGATGCAGACAGTAGAATTTCCAGCATATCTCTTGAATCTAACTGGGTCACCAATTATATTTCAAAGTTAGGGTTTTTCTAGATTTACTACATTTTCAGTAAACCTAAAAAAATGCAAAGAATATAAAGAATTTGTTGATCTATATAATTTCTAACTATAAATAACAAATAGGGTTATGATGAAATATTATGAATAATCAAATACTATCCTCAATAACAGCAATGTAATTAACTAAGTTAATCAACAAATAGTGAGTAACAAAATGGAACTTAAATATACATTTAAAACAGAACACAGATAATGTTATTCTCTTACACAAAAATATGATATTGTTTCCAACTGTATGTCAAGTGCTTTATTCTGCTTTATGAAAAGAAGATAAAAATGAACACTAAGTACTTATCAGGTTTTTTTTTTTTTTTTTTTTTTTTTTTTTTTCTGGAGAGATTTTTGCTATAGGGTGTGTGTGCTCACCAGAGAGACAGAGAGAGATTGAAAGTGAGAAATCACCCCCTGGAGAGGATGGCCATGCCTCAATCCCTTCTCCTTTGTTCTTTTCCTGAGATCTTGGGCATGTACACACACACACCCCACATGAATTTCAAGCCACCAGGTCCAGGACTTGAATGACCATCAGTCCTATGGAAGTCCAACAACTATCCACTACACCTCCTGCTGGTCACAGTACTTATCTTTAAAGATAATTCTGTGATATTTTGTTGCATTAATAATTGTACTGGGTCAGGAGAATAGGGAAGAGCTGAGAGACTTGGTGGTTATAATAATAAAGAGCAATTTCAATAAAAGGAACAGGAATAAGTGAAAATAAACCAAAAAGTACTTTAATAGACTTAGATTTTTTTTTTTTGCTTTTCAGGCTCTAGAAACTGATATTTGTCTGTCTTAATATCAGATATTTTAAATATATAAACTTAAAATATGATATGAATTTATTCATTATGGTTTCTTTTAAATGATTCTTCACTTAAATCTTTTTTTAAAAAAGAGGCTTTTGCCTTAGGGCATGCGCACTAAGAGAGAGACAGAGACACAGAGACAGTAAAAGAGAAAGTGAGAAATAGCCCCCAAGAGAAGATGGCCATGCTGTAGTCCCTTCTCCTCTATTCTCCTCCTACAATCTTGGGCACATAGGCACACGGACCTGGTGTGATTTTTAAGCCTCAGGGTCTGGGACTTGAACCATGGTTGGTCCTATGGAAGTCCAGAGATGCAACTGCCACACCATCTGCTCACCCCTTTTCACTTCAATCTTAATTTCCACATCTATCATCTCTAACTATAGTTGATTGTCGAAAAGCACATTCATCATACTCTACTGAAGAAATGACACAAGACATAAATAGTGATATTCACCATTCTTTGACATTTCATTGTTTTGGCTTTGTGCTCCATTACCTTAGACATCCTAGCACATATGATAGTTGGTCTCTACATAACTAAACATTCAGTCATAATGAAAATATCTGTTCTGAAGACTTTCCAAAAAACTTTTCAGCCAATGTTGAACCAAAGACAAAATATTGACAGACAGTAGTGTCCTAAAAATATCTGCAATACAGTAAGTTAGCCATTTCCAATGAAAACATTTGCATTGCTAGAGAGCACTAAATAACACCTAGTAGAGATTATGTGAGGAATAATAAGTGCCCTAGCTTTCTGGTTCAAAAAAGGAATTTATGTGGAACAGATTTAATGTTGTAATTATGTCTGGACACCTTTTCTTCCTTAGAATTTAAAATTAGCATACAATTTCTATATCGAATTTAATCTATTTTAACTTTTAAAATACATATACAGAATTTCGATTTCATCCAACGTGTTACTGGGACTTTATTTTTTCAGTATATTCATCATAAACTTAAACAACTTTATATGTGCTACAATTCTCATTTTTTATGGCTTTATTAAACATTTTTATTCTGCTCCTACCAAAATTTTATATTGACACCTGATGCATTAGTATACCTGATGCAAAATATTAATGTATAAATAACTATTGATATATTGATTATTTTAGGATTGTTTTCATGGCAAGCAACAAAAAACAAGTGGAATTACCTAAAGCAAAAAAGGAGGAATGTAATCAAATCAAGGGAGGGGCAGGGAAACATCAGTAAGCCTAGGTCTATTGCCTCTCCTTTCTGTGGGTCAGTTTTACTCTCTCTTGTGCAGACCAGTTGTTGCCATGTAGCCAAAGATGTGACCACTGACAGTTTCTATAGTTAGGTTTACAGCTTGAATAGTCCTAGTTTGAAAACCCCTGGAGGGAACCAGCAGTTAGCGTAATGGCTATGTCGCTGGACTCCCACGTAGTCGACCGCGGTTCGCATCCCGGACCCAGTGGCTTAGAACTCACGCCGGGCGCATGTGTGTGCGTGCCCAAGATCCCGAGAGGAGAATGGAGGAGAAGGGATTGCGGCGTGACCATCCCCCCTGCGGGGTGATTTCTCGCTTTCTATCTTTCTGTCTCTGTCTGTCTGTCTGGCGAGCGCACGCACCCTATAGCAAAAACCTCTCCAAAAAAAAAAAGAGAGAGAAAACTCCTGGAGAAAATATCTAATTGACCCAGTTTGAATTCTACACCACTTCTAGAGCAGCCGTTCTCAACAGGAGTAATACAGACCCTGAAGAAGCATTTTTAAAATTTGTGAGGGTATTTTTCAGAGGTTCTATGGCATTTAGTACAAAGAAACGAGAGATAATGGATGTCCTGTAATACACAGAGCCATCCGACAAAATGAAATTTCTATTTCCAAATGACACAAGTCATTGGTATAATTAGCTGAGGCCAAAATATAACTGTTGTTTTACGTATAAGCAAAGTACTTTTGCACATTTTAATATACGTTGATATCTTCCAGGAATCAACAGGCTTTTTTCATCCAGAATTTTACCCAGAATTATTTACTATGTCAGAAATATTATAACACCAAAACCAGTTGTGGAGTATTTTAAAATTAATTTTACTATTTTTAATTTACTCTTGGGCATGTGCACTCACCAGCCCATGAACTACAGCCAGGTTTAGGACTTGAACCATAGTCGGCCATGTGGGAGTCCAATGCCTTAACCACCATGGCAACTGCTGGTCCTAATCAGCCGTGACTTTTGAATCACAAGTATAACTTACATGTGTCAGTCAGAATTGATGACTGTCATATTCATAGTGAAAAAAGAATATAAGAAGTAAATAAAAAATTATGAATGTAACAATAAATACAATAAATTTGAATACATTAAGCTCACCAGTTAAGATAGAGTCTCAGATTAGGTTAAAAATACACCAAGTTTGGGAACCAGCAGTTAGCGTAATGGCTATGTCGCTGGACTCCTACGTAGTCGACCATGGTTCGCATCCCGGACCTGGTGGCTTGAAACTCACGCCGGGCGCGTGTGCATGCGTGCCCAAGATCCCAAGAGGAGAATGGAGGAGAAGGGATTGCAGCGTGACCATCCCCCCGGGGGGTGATTTCTCGCATTCTGTCTTTATGTCTCTCCCTGTCTGTCTGGCGGGCGCACGCGCCCTATAGTGAAAACCTCTCCAAAAAAAAAAAAAAAAAAAAAAAAAAAATACACCAGTTCTAGCAATGTTTTTCTCTAATGGAGCTATTTAAAGTATGATACAGATTAACACCAGTCTATAACCTAGTCGTTGGGAAAGTCACGATGCATTTTTGCATTAAAAATAAAATATGTCTTCACTTTGTAAGCTAAATAATGTGATTGAATGTATAAAATAAAATAAAAAAGTAAAAGTCATGACTTCCCTGACGACCAATATTTTTATAAATCTGTGCTAAAATAAGTACAGAAGTGAGAGTTAAGAATTTGTAAAACTTTACAGAACTTAGAGTATGTCAAATCTAATAATCTTTGTCAAATCTAATAATAAAAAAGTAGGATTGTATTTTGTGTAGCTGTCTTATTTTCTTTTCTAGAAAACCATATTTATTGCATTTTACAAAAGTAAAATACAACGGGGGCCAGCAGGTGGCATGGTGGTTAAGGTGCTAGACTCCCACATGGCTGACTGCAGTGGAGCCCAGATCCAGCAGCTTGAAAATCACGTCAGGTATGTGGTGATCACGTCCAAAATCTGGAGAAGAGAATGGAGGAGAACAGAATTGTGGTGTGGCCATCACCCTGGGGGGTGCAGGGGGGAGCATGACTTCTCTCTTTCTCACTCCCTCTGTCTCTCTCCTGTGAGCGTGCTCCCTATGGCAAAAAAAGTAAAACAGGAAAAATTTTAAAATTTAAAATTCAGAAAACTTAGTCTTTCCCTACAAAGCGTTTGAGAAGCACTGGTCTACAAGGTATGCACGTAAAGACTATCAGGAGCCAGGTAGCGGTGTAGTGACGTGCAACTAGACTCATGAGAAAGGTGCTGGGTTCACATTCGAGGGTCTCCCTGAGCACTCTAGACAAGTGTACCTGCCTGTGATTCAGGCTGGCTGAGACTGGACGGGAGTCATGGTATGAGACTCTTGGGGGTACTTGACCCTGGGGCACTTCACTCGCTGTCTCTTCTTCCTTTCTTTGTCTCTATTCTATTCTCGTGAAAGAAAGAAATAAACTTGAAATAATGTTTTAAAATAATATAAAAAATTGACGATGTAAGGATAGAAATAATTTACTATGCAAATATAAACAAAGTTAGATAGCAATATTTATTTCTGAAAAAATAGGATTCAAGACAAAAGTAGTGTCATAAAACATAAAATATAAAAGATGATACTGGCAAAATGGATAAAGGAGCGTAAGAGTAACATATCTGCACCTCACAATATAGTCTAAGAATATGTAAAGCAAAAACCAACAAATATACAGGTATATCAGTAATTGCAATTTTTTATTTTAACATATGATTCTCAGAAAGAATAAAGCCAACAAAACAATAGGTGAGATGTAGACAAATCTAAATGATAAAATTAATCATCTCGAAGTATTACTGGCTAAAAATTATTCACGTAAAATAGAAGATGTGCATTTTTCCTTTGAACATACATGAAACATTCACAAGAATTTTTCCTGTAATTGACCACAAAGGAAACCTGAATAAGTTCCAGAGAGTGAAATCATATAGTTTATGTTCTTTGAAGATAATATGGTAAATTAATAACAAAATATAACTTTCAGTCCCACATACATGACATGTAATTAACATATTTATTTATTATATTTAAATTTATATTTAAATATAATTTAAATGCAAATATAAATATAAATTTCCATATTTAAAAGAAAATACAAGGGAAATAAAATATTTAGGATTAAACAACAATCAAAACCCTACAATCCAAAAGTATGACACATAAATAAAGTAGAATAGATGGAAAGACAAAATACAATGGAGCTAAGCATTCAATTCAAAATCTGAAATGATAGTAAAAGAGTAAAGCCAAACACAACTAAAAAAGTAATAAATGTAAAAACAAAAATCACCTAGACCAGCAGATGGTGCGGAGGTTAATGCAGCTGGAACCTTCATGGTGTACTGCATGACTGAGTCTGGATCTTCAGCTTGCAAAACACTGGGTACATGTGTGTGAGTGCCCAAAACCCTGAGAGGAGGATGGAGGAGAAGGGAGTAGCGTGGTCAGCCTCCTGGGGGGTTGCTTGCTCACTTTCCATCTCTCTCTCTGTCTCAGGTAAATGCACACATCCTCTAGCAAAACCAAATCAAACAAAACAAAGCAATAAGAAGCAGAAGAAAAAAGTAGTTGAGAATATTCATAAAACACAAAGCTAACACTCAGACAAAATAACTAAGATGAACTTCTGGCAAGACAGATTCAACAAAAAAGAAAAGATAGAAGTAAAAGAATTCCTGTTATGTAAAGAAAAATATTCCAGACCACAAATAACTTCTAAAATAATAAAAGGAATATTATTTTTAGAAATTCATGGACTAATAATTTTGAAAACTTAGATAAACTTAATACACTTCTATTTAAAAACATAAGAAGGCCCAAGAAGAAAAAAAAATCTAGCATAGACCCGTAACCTAAAAACTCAGATTCAATTGGTTTGCAGGTGAATTCAATTAACCTTTTAAGGAATAAACAATGCATAATTTCTATCTTACACAAGAATAAAAAAAAGTATTGATGCAATTCACAATGCTAATATATTAAGAAGAAAATAAATTATGAATATCTAAATGTATGCCTAACAGGAAGAAAAAAAATCTGAAAAAACTAATTAGAGGTAAATGTCTCAATTTTTTTTTTTTTTTTTTTTTTTTGAGAGGTCTTCACTATAGGGCGCGTGCGCTCGCCAGACAGACAGAGAGAGACATAGAGACAGAAAGCGAGAAATCACCCCCCAGGGGATATGGTCACGCCACAGTCCCTTCTCCTCCATTCTCCTCTCGGGATCTTGGGCACGCACACACACGCACCCGGCGTGAGTCTTAAGCCACTGGGTCTGGGACACAAACCGCGGTTGACTACGTGGGAGTCCAGCGACATAGCCATTACGCTAACTGCTGGTTCCCAAATGTCTCAATTTGAAAATGGTTATATACCATGTAGATTGTAAGGTATTCATTGCTATAGGGAATAAACTTGGCAATTATTTCAGTAATGATTTGCCCTGAATCACCTGCATTCTCACTTGATTTCTACGACAAAAGCAAACTCCGTGTGTGAGTGTGGTTGTGTGTGTGTGTGTGTGTCTGCTTGTATCTGTGTAACAGCATGTATAGTAATATGCATATATATCATATATATGAATATCAACACATAACACACTTATAAGACTGCCTAGTGTTCTAGTTAGACACAATTGCTCTCTTATTCATATCATACAAGTTGCAGAATTGGCTGGGTGCCCTGAGATGCAATTTAAAGTGTCACATAAATGATCATCCTCTGTTCTGTCCTTATTTACCAGAAAACCTCTCCACACAAAATTGACAAAATGTGCTCTGCTCTTCCTTCTGAAGCTGTCTTCTTGTCAATAAAGTTTACACATTTAAATGAACACTGTTCTGTATAATTTCCAGATTATATTACACATTTGCAGCTGGAACAGATACTGAAAGCTGCCGTAAAGTATGCCACTTTCTATGCATAACAGCTGCTTTAAGAACCTTGATATCCTACACACTTTTTCGTGCACATTTTGAGGAGTTTTTTGGTTTTGAGTTTAGAGGATTTTGGATTCGGTTCAGGACAATGGTTATAAAATTGAGAACAAAAAACGTGTTTACCTGTGTTGCCACTCAATTATGTCACAGGTTTAAGGGTTATCAATGTTGAAAGTGATTAAGTCAGTGATTAAGTGTGAAAGGCAGTCCTAAATAACAAAATAATTCAAAGGTGCCATAGTTAGTGATAATAGCTATAAAACTGTGCATACAATAAAGCTTATAAGAAGGTTCATATATTCTCTAGGGAACTAAGTTAATTGTGTGATCTTAGCCAAGTTACTTAATTATCCTAAATCTCAGTTTGTTATTTGTAAAATAAAAGAAATAATGATGCCTACCTGATGGAGTTCTTAGCAATAATTAGATGTAATAATCAGTAAGAAGACACCTCATACAATGGAGTCATTTGATCAGTCTGATCAACTTAAATTTCTATTTAGTGAATCATTTATGTTATGCATTAAGCAACCTCTGTTCTAGTTCTGGTCACAGGGGCTTGGAAAACATGCCAAACAAGTGTGTATGTGTGCCCCAAATCCTGACAGAATGGAAATATAGAGAAGAAGAGATTGTGGTGTGACTGTACCTCAGAGGGGGTGTTTTCTGCCTCTCTATCTCTCTTTCTTTGGTGAGTGCACACCAATTGACAATTAAAAAAAAATAAAAACAGGGAACCAGCAGTTAGCGTAATGGCTATGTCGCTGGACTCCCACGTAGTCGACCGCGGTTCGTGTCCCGGACCTGGTGGCTTAAAACTCATGCCGGGCACGTGTGCATGCGTGCCCAAGATCCCTAGAGGAGAATGGAGGAGAAGGGATTGCGGCGTGACCATCCCCCCTGGGGGGTGATTTCTCGCTTTCTGTCTCTGTCTCTCTCTGTCTGTCTGGCGAGTGCACGCGCCCTATAGCGAAAAACCTCTCCCCTCCAAAAAAAAAAAAAAAAAACACACAATTTTGTGTGCACAGCATGTCCCACAAGTGAATGAAGTATGACACCCATTGAAGCAGCAATTGAAAGCCCTCTCCAATTTGGGATTCTGAGATGACCTCAGGAGGGCCATCATCAGCGCAAAACTTTCCTAAGAAGTCATTCTGTCAGTGCTTTTGAGACATTTTCTTGCATTTCATTCTAATTATTAAGAAAATTTTAAAAGATGAGTTAGTTGTTAATGATGATAATCATATTTTCACTGTTTCTGAAATCTGATTAGCCCTGAGTTATTCACCATTCTAAATTTGCCCTTTGTTTTAGTATCCAGAGAAATTAAGTTATGACCACGTCTGTAAAACTGCAAGAAATCCAGTTCTCTTTACAAATATTGTTGAATGTCCCAAAGGAAAACATTTCATAGCATTATGCAAACTAAATTTCTGCTCCTAGTTTTCTTCTTGTCAAACTCTGTCATAATTGCCTCTCTACGTGTTTGTAGCTCCTAATCCCAAATCTAGGATTTGTTTTTTCATAAATGGAAATTAAGGTTGAATTCTCTTCATTTATAATTCATGCACTTAAAAAATATTTTTCAGACACTCTGCTGGTACAAAGGATATAACAGTGAACAAAATGGGCAGTTCCTGACTGCCTGGTATTTATAGTCAATTGTTAGAGATGGTTAATAAACAAAGAATTACACAATAATTTTTAATAATTAATTACAATTGTGCTACTTGCTGAAAAATATACAAGGTTCTGTGAAAATATATACTAAGGAGGCTTAGTCTAATCTAAGTACCAAAATAAGACTTTTCTAAAGACCTAGCTAACTAAAAGTTTACATATGAACTTGAAGTTACCCAGAGAAAGGAAGAACATATGGCCACAGATAACTACGTATGAGAAGGTCATAAAGTGTGAAAGAATGTTTAAGAACTTAAGGAGGCCAGTATGGATGAAGTTACTGAATGAAAGGAAGAATGGCATAAGATGAGTCTGGAATAACTCATTTGCCTTACTCGGGTTTTGATAAATTGCTAGAGGCTATGTTTCAAGCAACTGTAAGAAGGAAATATTTCTTGGGGCCAGAGTTTTAGGAGAGCTCACATAATTGTGTTAGCTTTACCTCCAAAAACTCTAAAAGGCTCTCATGGTAAAGATCTGAAAAAGACTCCTTCCTGCTCTGGCAGGGCTAAGGGAGAAGTAATCATTGTGAAATATGCCTACAACCTTCTCCATAGCCACAGCCTGCTTTCTAAAGAAAAAGACCACACAAACCTTCTCTCAGCTAGAGGGAAAAACTTCCTTCGGCTCTCAGCCCCATAGCCTTCCTGTCTCACCTAAGCAGGATAGTCAACAGTGGTCAAGTCTTGAGTCTGATAGATTGGAAATATTGCCACCTAAGGAGAAAGGAGGAGGCAGAGGATACACTATACCCCTGGAGAACCACCTGTGAAGATCACAAGCCCACTGCAAGACAATTCACAACCACAACAATAGGATTTATTAAAATAAAAATAGCTCAGAGCTAAAAACTGTAAACATATAATATCTCTCTGCAAAAGTGGACATAGGGAAACCCTAAATCAAGAAAGAAGACAAAAGCAAGGATGTAACAGGAACAAGGACCCAAGAGGAATTTGAAGCCTCTGGCACCTGTAGCTACAGCAAATATTAACACAACCCAAGTCTGAGTCAGGCTAACATAAATCTCACCTTAAATGTCTTTTTTTTTTCTCAGTGGCCTGATTCATATCTGACTTCCAACAAAAAAATTACAAAGTATGTCAATGGACAGACGAAAACATTCAGTAGAAAAAAAGCAAGTGTCATTATCAGATTCAGATATGACATTGATATTAGAATTATCAAACAAGGAATTTAAAATAACTTATGTATTAAGGGCTCTGGCAAAAAAAATGTAGATAATATGTACGAGCAGATGAGCAATGTAAGAAGAAATATAGAAACTTGGGGTTCCTTCTGAATAATTAAATTTTTAATAATCACATTTAAAATAATTAAAACATTGAAATAAAATTAGTTGATGATCAAAATGAATAGTCAGCATGTCTTTTGAAATATTAAAAGGAAATTCTAGCAACAAAAAATGTTAATAGAAATAAGGAAATCTTTCAATAGATTCATAAATAGACTTGATGAGGAAAGAAGTGAGGGAAGAATTAGAGTATTTGAATCTAGATCAATAGGAATTTTTCAAACTGAAATTAAAATAGAAAAAGAAAAGAATAATAATAGAAAGACCATATAGACATCCAAGAGCTGTGGGACAACTTTGAAAAGTATAATATATGAACAACTGGAATACAAGAAAGAAAAAACAGAAAATGGAACAGAGGAAAGCAAAGTAATAGTAGCTGAGAGTTTTTAAAAATTAATGACAGACATAAACCACAAGTTCAGAAGACTCAGAGAATACCACACAAGAAATATACCAACTACACACACACACAAACACACACACACACACACACACACACACACACACACACACACAGATGTACCTAGTCGTATAATATTCTAATTCTAGAATACCAATGACCTAGAGAAAATGTTGAAAAATTGAGGGTCTGGGACCAGCAGTTAGCGTAATGGCTATGTCACTGGACTTCCACGTAGTCGACTACGGTTTGAGTCCCAGACCCGGTGGCTTAAACTCACGCCGGGTGCATTTGCATGCATGTCCAAGATCCCGAGAGGAGAAGGGATTACAGTGTGGCCATCCCCCGGGGCAGTGATTTCTGTCTTTCTGTCTCTCTGTCTCTGTCTCTCTGGGGAGCACACGTGCTCTATAGCAAAAACCTCTCCAAAAAAAAAAAAAAAAGGAAAAGAAAAATTGAGGGTCTGGAGGGGAGGAATTGCCTTGAGTAGGGATACAAAGATAACAATTATAGTGACCTTATACAATATACAAAAGTCTGTGTTTCTATATTACAAGCTCATTCAGTTAAAATTTGAATTTAAAAAAAAAAATCACCATAGGGGCCAGCAGGTAGCATGGTTAAAGCACTGGATTCTCAAATGACCACTGTGGTTCAAAACCCAGACCTGACGGCTTGAAAAGCATAAAAAATAAATAGATAAAAAAATTTACCATGTATGATAGCAAAAAATTGGAGCATTCAGGTATAGATATAATAAAATATGAATCTGCATACAGAGTACTATAGACTACTGAAGAAAAATATCAAAGAATACCTAAATAAGTGGAGAAATAGTTCATATTCAGAGATTAAAGGCTCCAAATTGTTAAGGTATCAATTCTTCCCACTTTGAGCTATTAATTTAATGCAATTCTGAATGAAATTCCAGCAATATAAACAAGCTCGGATATCAACAAGTTGATTCTATGGGTCAGCCCTACAGTCTAGTGGTTAAGGGAGCCAGTTCCCACATGTCCTATTGCAGTATCCTGGCCCTAGTGGCTTGTAAAGCATGCAGGGTAAGTGTGTATGTGTGCTCTGAGTCCTAACAGGATGGAGAAATGAAGCAGAAGGTATAACGGCATTACACATCCCATTAGCGGCTGCTTTCTCTGTCTCTCTGTCTCTCTCTGATGATGTGTACATATACAATGGCAATTTTTAAAAAAGCTGATTCTGAAGTTCATATCAAAAGGCAAAGACTGAAAATAACCAACACAATACTGAAAAAGAAGAACAAAATTGGAAGACTGACATTCTAGAACTTCGAGATTTGCCATGAAACTACAGTAATCAAGGGGGCAGGGTACTGATGAAAGAATAGATTCATAGATCTCAGTAGAACAGAATACAGAACCCATAAATAGCCCCACGCACAAAAGTCACGTGATCTTTGACAAAGGAGCAAAACTCAATGAAGAAATAAAATGATGCTGGTACAACTGGACATCATATGCAAAAATAATAATAAATTTAGACACCTTTCAGAAAAATTAAGTCAAAATTATTTACAGCCCTAAATGTAAAGCACAAAAGTATGCAACTTCTTTTTTTTTTTTTTTTTTTTTTTCTTTTTTTTTTTTTTTTGGAGAGGTTTTTGCTATAGGGCGCGTGCGCTCGCCAGACAGACAGAGAGAGACAGAGAGATAGAAAGCAGGAAATCACCCCCCAGGGGGGATGGCCACGCCGCAATCCCTTCTCCTCCATTCTCCTCTCGGGATCTTGGGCACGCACGCACACGTGCCCGGCGTGAGTTTAAGCCGCCGGGTCCGGGACTCGAACCGCGGTCGACTACGTGGGAGTCCAGCGACATAGCCATTACGCTAACTGCTGGTCCCAAAAGTATGCAACTTCTAAAAGAAAACATAGGGGAAAAATCTAAGTAACATTGGGTCTGGTGATGGATTTTTAGATATGACACCAAAAGCATGACCTGCGAAAGGAAAATTAGTTAGATATCATTAAAAATTAAAAACCTCTGCTCTGTGAATGATATTGTTAAAAGAATCAAAATTTAAGTCAAAGACTACAGAAAATATTCAGGAAACATATATCTTTAGTGCAAGTGTGTCTAAAATATACAAAGAACTCTTAAAACTCAATAATAAGAAAATCAGTCTCATTTAAAAATGGGCAAAAGGTTTGAACAAATACCACATCAAGGAAGAAGTACAGATGGCACATTAATATATAAAAAGATGAGGGAACCAGACAACGTGGTGGTTAAGGCGGTTGGATACCACAGGGCCAACAGCACAGTTTAAGTCCTGGATTCTGTGGCATGAAAAACACACCAGGTGCATGTGCATGTGTAACCAAATCCTGAGAAGAGTGTGGAAGAGAAAGAATTACAGTGTAGCCAACCTCCCTGGGGCAGGGACTGCTTTTTTTCTCTCTCTTTCTGTCTGGTGAGCACATGCACCCTATAGCAAAATTAAAACAAAAAATGAAAAGATGCCCATTATCATTTTTCATTAGGGAATTGCATGTTACATGAGATACCACTACACACCTTTTGGAATAGCTAAAATTAAAAAAACAACAACAACAACAACTGATATTAACACAAATACTGACAAGGATACAGAAAAATAGAAATTCTCATTCATTGATGGTACAAATACAAAATGGTATCCTCTTTGGAAGGCAGGCAATTTCCTAGAAAACTGAACTTAATCTTAACATATGATCCAGCAACTTTACTCCTCACTACTTACTCAAATTGGTTGAAAACTTAATGCCCACACAAAACCTTACACGTGATTGTTTTAGTAGATTTATTCATAATCACCAAAGACTAAAACCATCCAAGATCTCCTTCTACAGGTGAGTAGATGTGGACAAACTGTGATACATCTATAACATGAAATATTATTCTGCTATTAAGAGAAGTGAACCATGAAGCCACAAAAAGACACGACAGAATATTAAAATGCATATTTCTAAGTAAAAAAAAAAAGCCAATCTGAAAAGGTTACATAATGTATGACTCCATTTATATGACATTTTGGAAGAGGAAGACTACAGAGGCAATAGAAATAGTTTTTAGGGTGGTAACATTGTTCTATAAGACATGGTACTTAATATTATGCACTTGTCAAAACCCACAAAACCTTATAGCACCAGAAGTAAACCTTAATGTCCATGTTTTCCCCTTAAGTCATCTGAGAGATCAGGAATTCCCAGTAAGGAGCATAAACTGTGTCCAGAGACTCTAAACATATGAGAGAAGGTCATCAAAAGGGGTGGGTGGAAAGGTGTATAAGTCAGTCATTTTGGAAATGAGTGGAGTCTGTAAGACTAAAGGAAAAAGGGGTCACGTGAAAGCCCTGTGCTTGATAAAACCGTTTCCTATGGAGGACTAGGTTAACAATTTAGATACTGTCATATTCGCACACCAGAACTGAAAGATTACATAAATGGCCGTGGAAGCCAGTTGTTTTCATTGTTGTATTTAGAACCTACAGATGAAGAAAGGAACCAGGCTAGAAAGATCCACATGGTAATCTGTTAGAATTGTTGATAGCAGAGAACCCACGTTTACCTCACCATCATTCCAGATTAGCACACATACAAATATGTATAGATAGATGTATAAATACAAAGGTTAGTATATACACACATATTTCTTTGTTCCGTCAACTGAGATGTCCTGATCAAAATGGCAGCACAGTAACAACAAACATTTCTAGAGTCCAGATCTAAGTATCTAATCCCATTCTTCAGTAAAAGGAGCCAGTGCTTTTGGCAAAATGGCTGACTTCAGAACTAGGGCAGGAGATATACGAGATGATGCAAAAAAAAAAAAACAAAAAAACATAAAACCACATCCATGGGTAGATTTAAATGGGCACAGAAGCCCACTGAAAGAGTTCCTTAAACTGAAACAATCTGAGCAATGATAAAAGTAGCATTGGATTATAAACCAAGGAATAAAATACATACTCATGAGTCCATATTGCTATAAATGAATGATCCAATAAATTAATAAATGGGGAATAAAATGAATCTCCTGTGTAGAATTCCAAATAATATATGTAAATTCTCCATTATAAACAAAAAAGAACAGCATAGTTCTTTACTCCTTAGATGTGTACTGCACGTGGTGACTTCTTGCCAGAGATTAAAGATTGGAAAAGGGGTAAAATGGCAACTTCATAGGGAAGAAAGCTCACTAGCACAAGTAGCCAGGTGATTAAGAGTAACAGCAATAACTTAAAAAAATTTACCAGGGGTATGTGCACTTGAAGGAGAGAGACAGAGTGAAAGAGGGAGAGAGAAAGTGAGAAAGCATCCCTACCCCCTCAGAGGACTGTAACTCTGCAATTAATCCCATTTCCTTGATTTCTCCATCTTTTTGGGATTTTGCACGTGCATGCACACATGCCCAGCATGTTTTCAAGTTGTCAGGCCTGGTACTTGAACTGCACAGTCAGCTGTGTGGGATCCAGTTGCCTTAACCACCACACCATTGACTGGCTCAACAATCTTAAATCAAATGGATGGTATGTATCCTTGATATAGTGTGATAAAAATGCAATTTAATCTTTGGTCTTCCTTCCCAAAGAGTAACCCCAGTCTAATCATGAGAAAAACCTTAGATGAATTCTAATAGGAGATAGTCTATAATCTACCCAACAGGTACCCCTCACCACTGTCAGGGTCACTAAAAAAAATCTGAGAAATTATCTCAGCTAGGAAAAACATAAGGAGATGGAACAACTAAATGTCACATGGTATTCTGAATGAGTCCTTAGATCATTTATTGACATTTCCTTAGTTTCCACTTATGTCAGACATAAGGAAACTAGGGAAATCTCAATAAAGAGTGAATTTTAGTTAGTCATATATCAATATTGGTTTATTATTGTGATTGTAACAAACATACCATATTGACAGAAGATCATAATAAAAGGAGAAACTATATAAGGGTATGTGGGAACTGTCTGTACCATCTCTTCAATTTTTTGTATATCTCAAACCATTTTGAAATGAAAGTATGTTTATTGAAAGAGAGGATTCAGTGGCATGGCCTTGAGGGCCCAGTGGCTGCAGTGATGTAGCAAACTCCTCATGTCCCATATGTCCCTGTCCCTCAACCCCTGCACACACATACAGTATCCAGAACTCAGAATCCTTTGAAATATATTGCAAAGTTTAGTCCAGAAAAAGGTGGCCTATACCCCAAGTATATTGGGAGGCTTTTCTAGTTTATTTGGAAATATTTGATTTTTGAGAATATGCCATAGTCTCTTGATTTAAAACAGATGAAATCCATAGAATTGGAGAGAAAAATTCTGAGGTAGATTTATCATGTGTCATGTACCTTTCAACCACTTGATTAAATATCCTCCAAGCAGATCTAGATGACTGTCAAAAAAACCTTAGTAAAATAATCTCTATAGAGAGAGCAGAATCCCAAGGATAAGGAGGAGCATTTAACCACATAATTATCAAGAAGCAAGGACATGGTGATAATCACCATGTTCCAACCGAGAAGTGCCTTTGGTAGTGATTCATTTTCACAAGGCCCCTATGGATGAAATAGTTGGATGGCTCGTTCAAATACTACTTTCTTTGTATAATCAAAACTTCAGATCGGTCCATGAATATAGCCTTTGTGACTGGTTAGACTGCAACTTAGAAATATTCATCTAAAAATTTTAGAAAAAAGTATTTAAGTGCTGATCCCATTCTGCTGACCTCATGGTCAGGGTTATCCTATGTTGGGGTATGTTAACTTCCTTATGCTTTCAAGTCATGCATGCGCAAAGGTGAGGTTGTTTACATGAGTGCCCTGCCGTGTTATAAGACTAACTGTAGGTCAGAAAGTAAGAATTATACATGATTCAGCTGTGGTGCTGGATGACACCTACATGAAGAAAGCTGCTGCAACAGTGATGGAGGAAAAAGGTTTTCTCTCTCTTCTCTGCCTCTCTCTCTCTCTAATGTGTGCACATGTGCGTGCATGTGCATACACCCTATTACATAATAAAAGAAAAAATGTAATAAAATAGGCTAATTCATATAATCCATGCCATCTGGCAGATAGTCATTGCTCTTTCAAATACTTATGCTTTCCTAGTCTAATACACAGCACAAATGTAATTTGCTTTACTTGACAAGGACATTAGTATACCTTCAAAATCTTGCCTCAGGATCACTTTAGTCCCTAAATCTTTGTCAGGATTTTGTCTGAAAGGACCTTTACTGTATCAAAAATATTAGAATTTTATCCTTCACTACATTGAAGACAGATAGAACCTAAAGAGCAGTAAGTAGCAAGAACTCTAGACATACTGAAGTAAGGTAGATAAATCCTATGAAAACCATGGGCCTTCCACCAGAAATAAACTTCTGAGATTACTAATGCTAGAATGATCCTTAGAAAATGTAAAATATGTTGATGGATGTTCACATACACTCCTATCAACAAGAAGAGACACGGTGCTTTGAATAATGTGGTAACTTGTGCAGTTCATGAGTTCTCCACCACGATAGTGTTCCTGCTCATACTTCTCATCAAATAAGGGCAATTTTGTGACAATGATAGGAAATCATTAAGGCATCTGCCTTACGGTCCTCATTTGGCTCCTTCTGTCTTATTTTTGTTTCCTAACTTCAAAAAAATCTTTAAAGAGCACACATTTTTCTTCAGATAATCATGTAAGAAAGACTGTATTAACATGGTTAGATTACGCAGAACCTCAGGTCTTTAAAGATGGACTAATTATCTGTTATCACTTACAAAACCTTTGAATTAGATGGAGCTTACGTTGAAAAATAGTTTATATTTCTTATCTTTTGATTCCATTTTTTACACACTTTTTGAACTCCTTTTATATTTCAGTATATTTAATTAACTGCAAACTTACATTGAAAGGAAGTATGAGGGCCACCAGGTGGCATGGTGGTTAAGGTGCTGCACTCCCACATTGACAGCAGTTCAAATCCCAGACCTGGAAGCTTGCTTTCTCACTTTCTCTCTCTCTCTCTGTCTCTTTCTGGTGAGCATACATGCCCTACAGCAAATTAAAAACAATAATAATAATAATAAAGTATCCCATTAAGACTAGAAAGAAAAATCATACTTTCATTATCCATAAGCAAACAAACTATCATCTACAATATTAGGGAAGGATAACGGAGGGAAGGAATCTTTATTTCTTGGAAATTTCTTTTCTTTTTCTTTCTTTCTTGGTTGTTTTCACAAGGAGTTTTTTTGTTTTTGTTTTTGTTTTTGTTTTTGCTTTTTTTAAGAAGATGATCTAATTTACAAGTTGCCATTTGTTTCAAGAAAAATATTTAAGAATCACAAAATATACCACAAACACATAAAAAACCTTAACAAGCAAAATTTAAATTTATAACATAAAACATGGATATTCTTCCTTCCTTCTTTTCTTTTCTTTTCTTTTCTCTTCTCTTCTCTTCTTTTCTTTCTTTCTTTCTTTCTTTCTTTTCTTTCTTTCTTTCTTTCTTTCTTTCTTTCTTCCTTCCTTCCTTCCTTCCTTCCTTCCTTCCTTCCTTCCTTCCTTCCTTCCTTCTTTCTCTCTTTCTTTTAATTTGCTATGTGCATTCATCAGAGAGAGACAGAGAGAACAGGGAGAGGGAAAGTGAGAAAGTACTCTTCAGCAGGAATGGCCACACTGCAATGCCTTCTCTTCCATTTCTCCCTCCTTTTGAGATTTGGGTGCGCGCGCGCGCACACACACACACACACACACACACACACACACACACAGGCCCAGTGTATTTTTTAAGCCATCAGATTCAGGACTCGAACTTCACAGTCAGCCATGTGGGATACAGCAGCCTTAACCACTGTGCCAGGACGGGTCCAGAAATTTACCTTTTTGACTATGTGGATATTGCTATGCTACCTCTAAGGCAAAATGAAATTGCAAAATTATAGGTTAGCCCTAAAAGTGCAACAGAGGCAAAACTAATTTAAATGATGAATTGTCATTCGGCTGACCTTTGGATCCTCTGTACAATGTGCCTCCCGTGTGGGTTGATGGTTGTAAGTTTTGGGGGTTCTGGATTTCTTTGACAATCAAGTATAATATCTGATTTTCAAAGGAAACATAAGGAAAAGATGAAGCTTTACCTGCTGCAGAAGTAATAATAACCACAAATAGTTTTTTTTCTTTTTCATAAGGAGTTGGAATAAGACACAATAATCACAGGGTAGGATGTCAAATGCAGTTGTTGGGCCCAAGCAAGAGGCAAAATCTGAACACTCACAACTCTGGTCTTCTGTTCATAAACACAAAAGGTTCTGAATAAATGTCAGTTAAGTTTCCATTTTATAAATTCTATAATGTCTTCAAGTTAGATGAACTTTTAACAGATCGTGGAGCATATTTCACCTGGCTCTAGAAAATAAGCATTGGTAATATAAACCAATACCTTGAATGCTTTGTTTAAGAGAACATTTATGCTTCATTCCCTTTATTTTTAATTTTATCTTTATGCTCTAAAAGGCAACAGTATTGATGTCCTGAATTCAATAAACTTTTTAGAAATGAGGTATAAACCCTGTCCAACAATCTTCAGAAAATAATCTTTCATCCTGGAATGATTCAAGGCTAGAAGTACTGATTATAAAAGCCTGGTTTGTGCACATGAGTGAAGCATCCACCGGTGTCTATTCTCACTTTCAGAATCACCCACTAGGGTTTATAGATGGCAAAGACATAAATGAGAAACTTGCTTTCAGAGGCCTGGTGGGTTTGTCATGAAGCTTTTCTATATAAATAAAAGAGACACCGAGAATGGAAATTACATTATTTTTAGTGCTGTGTTAAAGGGAAAGGTCAAGTTAACCCCTTAAGAATTCAACGAGCAACATGATGTACTATGTGTCCAGCAAAGCAATCCCCGAATGGCCCTTATGGACATCTGGTGTAAATCATCCATCTTTTTTGCCCCATTAAAATCAGTGGCACCTCATTAAAACAGTTCAGCAGCTGAGCGCACACATTATTCGGTCTTCAAGGAGTTAACGGAAATATCTGTAGGGATCAGGAAGGTTTTTGTCTTCAAGTACTCATAGTCACCCAGACAAAGAAGCTAGTTGAAGCATTTCAAGAAGATCTACTTTCCCTGTCAAAGTAAGAAAGGTATAGCCATTTTTGAAATAGGATTTAAAAAAAAAATCATCTTTCTCTCCTACAGCCCCTCATATTGCTAGCAATTACATCTTTTGGGGTCTGATAATTCTCTGGTCAGTAACTGTGCTGTCACATATACCTTAACCTTGACCTAAAAGAATCAGTGAGTTGCTAAGAGGATATTTCAGCCAAACCAGATGAGTATTTTGAAGTGTTACAATGTGGTGACCCCAATTACTCAGCTTTCAAGACAGGGAAGGTAGGTGGCTTGAAAGGCGGGACCTGCACATTTCTCTGACCAGAGTGACTTAGGGACACAATTGGGTCAAATTATTCAATGCTACCCTGGACCTGCTTCTCCTTATGTTCCCTATCTTCTTCCATATTCCATTCCATTTTCTTGCTAAGTAGCTCTAAAAGCATGTCTACTCTGGCCTTAGAAAGTGAAATATTTCGGGTAACTGGTTCATCTTTTTGAAAATCACCTCTAAAAGCATGTTTAGCTAAACAGTAACAATAGCGGAAAAAGTTCTAAATGAAGCAGAGAATGTTCCTTGTTACACAGAACCATGCATTCATACAAGTTTTTTATGTATTTTGGCAAGGTAAACCATACTGGATTTAATAATAAACCATCAGGAGCTACTATATAGAGTAATTTAAATATTTTATTTATCTCTTCTATACTTTCTCAATGGGTTCAATGTTCTACTTTTAAAAGTTGTTAATATAGATAAGCAATAAACCAGTAGAGATACATAATGCTATTGGTTCAACTAAAATGGATTGCCAATTTAGTCAATCCTGCAGCTCCGGTGTAAACATGAGTATAACTCCTTCTGCATTCTAGTAATCATAAAAGCTCTACTCCATGTCTACATATCAACACATGGATATACCTTACAGCTAGTATTATGTATCTATCATATTGACAAAGTTCTAACTGTAATGGTGATTTTTTTTTTTTTGAAGAGGTTTTTGCTATAGGGTGCGTGTGCTCGCCAGACAGAGAGAGACAGAAAGACAGAAAGCGAGAAATCACCCCCCAGGGGGGATAGCCACTCCGCAATCCCTTCTCCTCCATTCTCCTCTCAGGATCTTGGGCACGCACACACATGCGCCCGGCGTGAGTTTAAGCCACCAGGTCCAGGATTCGAACTGCGGTCAACTACATGGGAGTCCAGCGACGTAGCCATTACGCTAACTGCTGGTCCCATGGTGATGTTTTTGAGAGTACAAGAATTCTTGTTCACTATTAGTAGATGTATAAATTGGTATATATTGTGTGGAAGGCATATATACATACACGTAGATATATATGTTTAAAACACATGAAGCCATTGATCATCAAAACTACTTTTCAGAATTTTTCCTGTTCAAATATTTAAGAACAAGTGCCAAGTCTTATCTATAGGTGTGTTATGATGACATTGTTTATAATAGTGCAATACAATCACAATTTGCCTGTCTACTGTAGAATTTTTAGAAATAAAGTATGTCATATACACATAATGAATTATTATAAAACCATTAAAATGAGATTATAGTGTAACACTTAATGATCATACCTATAATTTAAGAAGATCAAGAGAATAAAATAGTAAATCATTATGTAAATAAAAAATTCAATGTAGGAAGGATTATCTTCAAAAAGTTCATAGAAAGTACATGAAATGAAGAAAGTATTTGTGAATTTCAAAATTGTTTTGCACAAAAGTAAATTCACATTTTTGGGCTGGCCTCATAGCATAGTATTTCAATACTGTTGCCAGAAAGCTGAATCCCAAGAAGCCAATTGCAGTTGAAGTCTTGACCCTACTTGAAAAACACACTGGACATGTGTGCATGTGTGTTCCAAATTCCAGTATGGAAAAGTGAAGGGAAAAGGATTGCAGCATGGCCATGCCCCACTGGGTGGTACTTTCTCTCTCTCTCTCTTTCTCTTGACTGAGCACACATGTTCTCTGGCAATTCAATTTTTTTAAAATTAAAATCATACTTTAATTCTATTTTCCACAAATGTTTTGAAGTCCTCTCATTTACATGAGTGTGCACACAGGGAAATAGATGGCTGGATACACACACACACACAAGGATTGCAGATAAAATGTTTTGGTTTTTTTTTTTTTGTCCATTTTAAAATTTTCTATTATTTGCAGGTTATCATTAGTATCTTTAGAGTTTCAGAAAACCAAACCAAACTAGCTTATACAGCGATAATATACATGGGGGCTCAGACAACTGAAGCATCAGGTAAGGCTCTACGCAGGCAAGTTTCCATATTTTCAGGAGATTTTTTACTTGAACAGTGAAATAATATGGTGAGCAAGAGTGAAATTTTTCAGTGTGCTTGATTAACTAGCTAACACACACCGGAAGTAGTGTATTTCTCTTAACATCTCCATCCTATGCTCTGTGTTTCCACTGTAGATTTATTTTCTTAGACCTCTTCTACTCTGTAGCATGACCATGCCCCAATGGGTTTGGCTTCCTGCACCCTCCTCCATGCCCCATGAGTACACGAGCCCTCCGGCAATTTAAAAACTTAAAAAAAATTAAACTCATACTTTAAGTCTATTTTTTCACAAACTTTATAGTCCTCTTGTACATGTGAGTATACACAGAGAAATAGATGACTATACACACACACACACACACACACACACACACATATATATATATATGTATATATATATATATATATATATATATATATATATATATATATATATATCTCCAAGCAATCTTCGAGCTTACCAGAGTAGAAAAACATGCTGATTAGTTTAAACCATTCAAGGTGTATCTTTAGGAACTCAGTGTAACATCAATGTCATGCAAACTACTTGGCCAAGACTAAGAAAGGGGAAAACATTTTTTTATTACAGGATATAAAGGGCTTCCAGAAGAAACAGAAAGATACACACACACACACACACACACACACACACACTATATATATATACACACACTATAAATAATAAGATAATTTTAACATTAGAAAATGACTAAATTATTATCTTAAAATAAATATTTAGTCTCACAATGCCTTTTGGATTTGGAGGATGTAAAGCAATTTCTCCTTTTATCAAGGTAGGAGCCAATCATCAATAAAAAGATAGAGTCATTACAATTAATCTTACGTGCCCTTAATACATCTCTGCCCTTGCCATAGTTTAAGCTTTTCTCAAAGCTTCCTTTAGAATGTACCCCTTGACCATGCCCAACACAGGGAAGGCCTCGTATTTCTGTTCTCCCTCTGCATGCTCCTCCAATCAACAATCTCCAGAGATTTTCAATTTACTTCTCAAAGGACACATGTAGTCAGGTACTCCAACTATTAATGTCACTAGCATCTCTTGCTTATTGAGTACATAATTAGTGTTGAGTGAAGACATGGCCAACCTAAGAATGATTCTACCATGTAGGTATTCTTATCCCCATTTATAGCTGAATGAGGAAAAAGAGTATCAGAATGCTTAAATTTTCAAATGGTTAGACTTTTAGCAAATAGCAGAGCCAAGATTCAATCCTCATCACATGCAGACTTGCAGCATGCTGTAAACCTCAATGCTACCTTGTACCACCAGGCACAACGTGAGCCCTGCATCCTGAGCAGAGTTCCTGAAGCAAGACAGAGTCCTCGTGAGAGTAAAGATAAGGGGACCTCCCCGTGATTTGTGCTACCATTCTGCCAAGTAAAAAAATTGAGACATTGAAATATTTTTTAAGAAGTCATTTCCTTTCAGAATCACTTAAATCTCTGTCTCTACTACTCTGTTCTAAAGTGTGCCTTTGGGTTTGGCTGTCTCTGTAATTATAATTTGCTGCAAATTCATAATGAATAACTACACAAACCACATCTGGTTTCTGAGCTTTTAGTGCTCTTCAAGAGAATTTCTTTCCTTTTTTTTTTTCTTCTTTTTTTTGGCAGTGTAGTTAAGTGGGTAGAAAGGGAGTAGAAAGGGAAAGTAAATTATTCTTAGTGTTAAAATATGCAATCCAGGCCCCAGATTTAAGGAGGGAAAGACTGGTATCAAGATTTTAATATCAATAAGAAGAAGGCCAATTAAATTGTCAGTTCAAATTTATAATCAGAAAATATGTATTTATAGAATAACAGGACATTACAGCCTAAGTGTCACGTTACAGATAAGAGGACACCAGGGCAAATAGAAGTTTTGTATCCAATCCATGATTATAGTTCATGGCAATGCCAGCATCACAGGCAAAGTCTCCCAAAAAGTCAAATGATTTTCTTTTTCTATTAAACCACAAAGTCTTTTATTCAAAAACCTGCATTTTCTTAATAATTCAATATTGTCCCAATTATTTTTTCCCAGAGAAGTATATTAAAAAATAAAATGCTACACTCGGAACTTTCAGTCTAAAAAAAATAAAGAATATGAATTTGATTTTTTATTCACTTTTTACTACCTATAAAATCATTAACTACTAGTAGAAATCCAATATACCTCTAAAATTCCATAATCTGACAATGCCTCATTATTTTTTCTAGTCAAGATATTTAAGTTTGGTTATGCTCAATATATTTTTGCAAACTTAGATAGTTTAATAAATAGATTTTTTTCAATCAACATATTTCCAAATCTTAAATCTTGCTTCATGTTCACATGTGTATCTATTATTTAATTTAGTTACTGAGGACATAGAATATAATTTTTTCTGCTTTTTTTTTAAAGAAGCAAAATAGTATTCAGTTTTTCAGATTACAACTTCTGAGCATCTATGTTTCAAAGCTCTGGTACATTGTGGTACTGTCTGGTCTCCTAGTTTCCAGATAGTATGATCGTAGGCTGTTTGGACATATCGGTGACTATTTAGGCGATTTTTCCAGGAAAAAAAAAAAAAAGCTCTAGGACTACATCATTTTTCTTATGCATGATAATAAAAAAAATGTAGAACAAAGGTACATGTTCTAAGTATGTAAAAGAGAGGCAACATTCAAAACAGAAGTTCCTAGCTTCCTCTTCCCTAGATCTGAAAAACAAATAAATATAAATTGTGATTCTTGCTGTGCATTTCAGATTAAAGACACATGATACAGGGTTGGCTTTATATCCAAAGAGTCAGGATAGAAAGTGTCACTTTTAAGTAATTCACCTCCAAGATTTTTATCGGACTACTGTTACACTGAGACACATGCAGAAAACCTGTGGTCTCTCCCATAAGGGCTTTGATGTGGAATCTTCTTTTTTTTTTTTTCCTTTTCATAAAAAGTGTAACTTGAAAGAAAAGAATAGCTCTACCTCTGAAAAATGATCCTGCTCTGTTAAGAAGCAGACAAGGCAATAAGTTTAAAACAAAATTTAGGTGGGAGGGGGGAGAAACAGCTGTAGGAGTTAACCTAAAAGTTCAGCAAACCCTGCCAAGACATGTGACAGTGTTTAACTTACCCAGAGTGGGGACTCTCCTTGGAGACCTCTCCAGACATTATCAAAAGCATTCCCTTTGAAAGAGGCCAACTCCTGATAATAATATGAGGGAATCAAACTCAGGCATCTCCCCATAATGGGATTCAGATTCCTTACAAACTTGGGAGTGTTGAAGGTTTAATTACCCAGTAAAACAAGAAAAATGCATTATACAGTAGAGATAAATGAATGGGAACACCAGCGAGACATGTTTCTCCATAAGTCATTTGGTCACATGATTTCTTCCCCATTTCCTTTCCCTATTATTATAGCTATTTTATTGCACTGCCCCTAAAGACAGAGGGTGAAAAGCAAGATATTCATAGCTTCCTCAAAGTACTTCCCAGATTAAATGCAATACAGCACAAGTTCCTTAAAGCTTTATAAAGGTTTCTTTTCAGTGTTTCACAGAGATAGGGAAAAGCTGGTCACCATCAAATAGACTGCAAACCAAGCAGACACCAAGAAGTGGCAAGTAAGGGGAAGCAGCGGATCAAACATATTTGTATCACTTCTCTCTCTCTCCGCCAGTGTTACTGGGGCACTTTTCAAGGCTGTATTACTTGTTGAAGAATACCTAATTAGTTAGGTTATAGGACTAAACAACCATGGTCTAAAACTCAATTACTCCTTTTCTGTATCTCACCCAGGAGTTGATATTAAGTAAATACCTCCTCTTCATTTTTTGCCATGGATCATGGCTTCTCCATAGCTTTCGCTCCCCTTACTCCCTATTTTCATGGGAAACTTTAAGATTTAATTTTATTGGGGGCCAACAGATGGCATGGTGGTTAAGGCACTGGACTCCCACATGGCCAACCACAGCTGGAGTCCCAGACCTGGCAGCTTACTTTCTCACTTTCTTTCTCTCTTGTGAGTGCCTGCATCAAATTAAAAATAATAATAATGATAAATTAAAAATGAAATAAATTATTCTTTTTAGAAAGGGTTTAATTTTATTTTAGATGTTAAAACAAGTTTTGAAATAAAGATTCAACATTACTTGATCCAGACATAACAATAATGGAGAGCTGCAGCACGTTCTAAACTGTTGTGGAGCACTAGAATCCCAAGGAAATAACAGTGTCACAGATTTCCGCAGTTACACAATATGTCACCAATAATAAGTTCTGGACACAGACAACGAAAAGACAAATAGAGTAGAAAGAAAATTCTGTTGCATTGCTATTTTTATCATTTCTTACAAAACTATGAAAGAATAAAATAGAACATTAAAGATAAAATGAAATTACAGCCACAAGAATAATAATTATTTAAAATATATTTTTCCTCAAAAAACTAGTAATGATTTCTTTGGAGAGGCAATTTGACAATAAAAATTAAAGATTCAAATATAAGAAAGGGAAGATGCTGGCTGTTTCTGTTACAAAACAGAAAAAAATTAAAAATACATGAAGCCTGATAAATATGTAAAAATATTTATGTGAATAACATTTGTAATGTTTTAAAAATCCAGAGAACATTTTTTAAATAGATAGTTATCCATTTGTCCATGACTATACATAAGGTTCTTCTTATAAGAAACTTCAAGTTAAAATAAAAGAAAAAGACCGTGCAAACAGGTGCGCCTAACTTTAAAAATGCCCATAATCGTTTTTCCTTTAAGAGTCAATAACTGTAAATTACTCAACCACTTAGAATCTTTGAAAATATTTTCATTTAGACTTTGGTTTTCTCATATCACCTCTTTTCTGTCGTTCTAAGGTGTCCTTCATCCACATCCCAACATTGCAGAATGATCTAACCAGAATGCCCCAACAAAAGAGTCTTTTTTGCTCTGGAAGCTGCCAAATCATAGCCATTTGACTGTAATTTCAGAAGTAATGACAGGCCTAAGGACTATTATTACAGTACTTCAGGCAAGAAAGTCTAAACTGGGATTTCTGCGTGTGCATGTGTGGGACCGAGCTAATTTACAGTTAGTGCAGTCAGGAACCCTGAACAAGCTGTCTAATGTGCCCACTCCATTTCTGGTTGACTACAAAGTGCAGAGATTAGTACTTGTGCCGTGTCAGCAAGAGCGACAAGAGTTTGACCTTTCTCCATAACAGGAGAGAGACGGCGCTGCCACAGCCTTTTCCTGTGCAAGCTCTTTGCAGGGCATTGTAACATATCATTACCATGACATCACTGCCAAGGGTTGCCATTTTAGAGAAAACACACAAATGGCCCAATAATGGGTTTCTCCCTGCGTCAGTGGAAGCCAGTAAAAGGAGCTTTGTTTGTGTCCTTATTGTCTGATGTACTGGAACTAGACTGCCTTTTTGACCTTTGTATTGTCATTCATATCTCTCCAACACAATGCATCCAGGCAAGGAATTGAAGAAAGAATTGGAGAATCAGAGGTAACAGCGTTGCCTCATTTGACCAGTGTCGGACCAAATGTGTAGCCTCCTGTCTGTTCATATTAATCTAAATGGGAATCAGGATTGGGGATTAATTCTTTCCTTCTACATGTAGAGCTGGCCCAGCTAGCTAAGAATCAAGGGTTCTAGCCTCAATGAAGTCAATGACTTATTATATCCTCCTTTCTAAAAGCGTATCAGCTTGGACTTTAGTACACATGTGGTTACTAACAACAGCTCAGCTTCAGGGCTGTTTTACGAAGAGCTGGTAGCCAGAGAAATGGTATTGTTGGTCCATGATTATACTTATACATAAATACTTTGAAGGTAGAATATTCCAATCTAGAAGAGACCTGAGTTCTTTGTCTCTTTAGAAAAATAAATATCAAAGAAAATGGAAGCCTCATGTGTGAAAGTGTACTGAATGTTTTTCTTCAATTTTTGGCATCCACTTACTGCTTATTTTTCTGGCAACAGTCTGAATTTGATTTGTACTCATCTGATCCACCAGTCTCAGTTTAAATACTTGGGTGGGTGGGGGTGGGGGGCTCTACCACTATCTCCACAATAGAGTTTGTGCCAAAACCAATCTGCAGGTGGCGTTTCACTGGTTGCAAGGACAGAAAAAGGAAAAAAAAAAAAGTGTTCATGCTCATACAAGCATTTATAAATTTAGGGTTTGAACCTATTTTATTGATTTTGGTAGATTTTTCACCTGTTGTACTCTTCTCATCACAAAGAAGGAACAGGATTTATAATTTTAAGTTTCTAAGCATAGTTGCTAAAATTAATATTTTAATGTCAGAAGCCATCTAATACATTTTGTTCAACAGAACACAGACTTATATGTTGCTAAGAATACTGAATAACAGTCTAGGTTGAGGTGCCTTTGTGAAATTCAATTACTAGATCAGAACAGCATGCCAGAGACTCAGTTTTACTATACTGAGAATTCTAAGCAGAGTCTTGAGGCAATGCTTTAAAATCAAATATGAATACAATTAATAATATTTTGAATGATAGCCTGCTCATTTTCCTCGAACAGTGCCTACTATTAGCTATCCTCTTAAATGTGCTGTTTTAACTAAACATATCATTGCTTTAATGCTAGGGAGATAATCAAGGCAACTTAACAATCAAGAGCTGACCTATGAATAAATGCTATTAATTCATGTTCTAATAAATTAAAATGACATGTTGTTTCATTAAAATTGGCTGAAGTTTGTTTTTCTAATTTTAAAACTTTTTTTGCAAAACAAATATATACGAACAACTGCAGTAAGTAAAGATGTATAGCTTAATGATTCATTATAAACCAAATACCTGTATACTACGTTGACCTTAACCCACATGGACCCTCTCCCCTCCTTTCCCTATCATTACCCCTTCCATTTTCTCAAAGACAATCATTGTTCTAATTTTACTGGTAATTAATTTTGTTATACTTAATGCCTAAACATTTATCGCTAAACCAGATGCTTTAATTTTGCCTTTTTAAAAGTTTTATATAATGGAATTATACATATAGCTTCTTTAGTGCCTGGATTTTTTAACTCAGTATTGACTTAATGATATTCATCCACGTTGTTGCAAGTAACTCTAGTTTGCTTATTTTCATTGACATCTATCTATTATTATTGAGTGACATTTTAACTTTTTAAAATATTAGTCTATTGCTGATTAAATTTTGATGAACATCCTTACATGTCTTTTGGAATACACAGCCATGTATTTCTTTTGGATAAATACCTAGGGGTGAAATTGCTGGGTGTTTAGTAGATAAGGGGGCAAAACGTGATCTCAAGTTCATGTCTCTTTAATTCCACAACCAATATAATTCAATAAATTTATAGAATCTACCACATTAAAATAATAGAAATAAAGATTACTTAGGTTATCCTTTAGTAGCAATGTGTTGCGCAGTTGGCATATCAAAATAACTCATTTTCAGTCATTAGTAATGATAAATCATGTCAGTAACTTTCTTTAATATTATTGAAACAAAAGGTCTAAACATTGAGCAAAACCAGAGAAGTCATTTTCTTTAAGCAATTAAGTTGAGTTTTGGAGATTCTACAATAAGTTGAAGATGGAAGACCAAACTGTGCCTGTTCATATATTTTAATGTTTTACTTCAATAAGGGAAGAAAGCATGCCAAGTTTATGAAAAGTTGCATAAAGTTTACAGTGATAATGCTCTACAAGAAAGTCAGTGCTAATGATTATTATGAAATTCCATACTGGTGGTTTTGATCTCAAAATTGTTCCTCAGTCAAGGAGGACCACTGAGGTTGATGATGACAAAATAAAGGCATTGATTGAGTCAAGCCCATGTTGCATGACATGAGAGATTGCAAAAACACTGAGCACTCCTCATTCAAAAGTTTATGACCACCTGAAGAAGATTGGAAGCTTGATATTTGGGTCCTTCATGAACCTGAAGTTCATTTGATGGTGCATATAAACATCTGTGGTATGCTTATTAAACATGAGGTAAATGATCCTTTTTTGAAGTGACTGGTAACTGGTGATGAGAAGTGGATTGTTTACAATGATGTGATACACAAACCGCCTTGATGATTCTTCTCAAATGCCGTCGAAAGCAGACATTCATCAGAGGAAGGTTGTGATCTCAGTGGGGTGGGATTTTAAAGGTGTGTTTTTCAAGTTCCTACCAAGGAACCAAACAATCAATTCGAATGTGTACTGTTGGCAATTGGACAGTTCGAAAGAATCTATCATCCAGCAACATCCAGAGCTCATTAATCATAAAGGAGTTGTGTCCCATTATGACAACCAAAACCACACACAAGTTTGATTACCTGTCAAAAATTATTGGAGCTTGGATGGATGTGTTTCCACACCCACCAAACTCACCTGATTTTGTGCCATCAGACTTCCACTTGTTTCCTTCTCTTCAAAACTCCTTGCATGGTATAATATTCAATTCAGCTGGGGCTGTAAATCAGCCCCTTGTTCAGTTTTTCACTGATCAAGACAAGTCCTTCTTTGAACTAGGAATTATGAAGCTCACTGAAAGATGGTAAAAGGTTATTGAACAAAACAGACAGTATATCATTGATTGAACTTTGTTCATTATATAAATACATGACCTTTGAGAAACAGAGAAACTAAGTCATGACTTTTCCAACAACCCAATATATTGGCTGTAATCTCATAGAACTGTCATGTGCAAATCTTTGAATTCACTACTTGGAGTAGATGTTCTGTACTTTTCTAACAGAATTCACACTGCTATCTGTTAATATATCACCTAAATAGTCAGTTCATCTTCGTAAGAAACCCAGGGTTAAGGTTGTCAGGAAACCCAGTTAAATCAGAATTTCAGAGAAACAATGAGTAATGTTTTGGGTGTTAGATACAGGAAATTTTCATTCAAAATATCTGGTAATCCTACACAGGCTTAATTTTTTCCATACTTATCTGTCTTTATGGTCACTATATACTTTCATCAACCTCAGGAAACACAATTTAAGAGTTTCTGTTCTCCTCACTATTCTGATCTAATGGCAACAATAACAAAACTGGTCTTGAATATTGTCTTCTATAACAATTTTAATATTCACATTAAAAGGTCTTCAAAAGTGATATCTAGAGTTTGCTAATATACAAGCCAGATGTCCGTTGGGAGCCTCCATGTCTCTAGGAAACTAATGAACTTGATTTACCGCTGCTATCTCCCAAAGGAATAGGAAAAACAGTCCCCTTGTAGAGATTTTAGCATTCCTGGAGACTCAATTATTTTTTCTCTTCTTTTTATTGTTTCATGCAGGTCACTATGCTGAGCTCTTTCAAACAGTGTCTAATTCTGATGCCCATGCTGGCTGCAAGCTCATAACCCTCCTGCTTCAGTCTCCCTGGTAGCTGAGACTAAGGTACACAATGCTATGCCTAGTATTTAGTGGGTGCTGGGAGTCTGACTCGGGCCTCCCATGTGGCTGCCGACTGCTGAGTGTCTACCAGAGCATGTGATCGTAGATGGGCCTGAGGGCTTGACTTTATGACTTGCTTGTTCCCTGAGATCCTGCCTCCATGCTTACCAACTCGAATGTTTCACCACAGACTCCAAAATAATTAACCTCTCTTTAACTTCTACTGAAAAAAATCCATGCACACAGCTTTACATGTGAAGTAACTTTACATGATTTTCTATAACTTTACATAATTTTCTATAAACAACTTAAATGGTTTGATTTTGTTTAAAGTAATGATATTCATGCATCAAACTCTGCTAGATTTTACTGTCCACTCAATTAATCCAGGACTCTCATCATCTTACCCAATTCAGGATGAAAATTTATTTTTTTCTCTCTCACTTCATATAAAGCAGTTACTCCTGCACCCCTAAATTATTGGCCCAAGATAACACTTAAGCCCTCATGGAGCTCATCTTTTACACAATCATGTATTACAGGAATTTTCCAAGCAAAGGCAATTTTATTCTCCAATAATTTTGATCCTAGTGGTAACACGTTAACATTTTCTCCTCATTTTATAAAATAAATGACTAAATTAGTCATCTTTATCTGCAAAGTTAAATATTATAATGCTGTTATAATGTTTTACTGAGTAACATTTAATAATTTGGCAAGAGTACCAGACGATGGTACCCTAGGGACACAACACACTGTGTGGCTGACCTACGTAGGAGGGTTCTGGATTCAGGTCCAGACACCTCCTAAGCTACTTGGGTACTTGTATGTCTGTGATGCTGGGTTGGCTGGGGCTGGGAGCAGACTGCAGAAGGAGAACCCTGTTAGGAATCCTTATCTCTCTGTTTCTGTCTCTCTTATGAGAAATAGAAGAAAACTCAAAAACAAAAACAAAACAAAAAAATACTGCATGCATCGTGCTTTAAAAAAATACTAAAAGAAGTACAACAAAACTACACATAAGCCAGAAATTGTCATTTTAAAAAATGATGTAAAGAAATATATCGATGTATTATACAACAGATGAAGGAAACCAATTTTAAAATACATATATAATGATTTTTAAAGTATCATCTAAAATGTTTTTGAAGTATCTAAAACACTTATATGAGGCATATATGAAGTATGTCACCCCGATAACAAAATAAATATATATATGTACATATATATATGTGTGTGTGTGTGTGTGTGTGTGTGTGTGTTTCTTTTTTAATTACTAATTACGTTCTGTCAGAGGCACACTACTTTTACTTTTGTTTTGTTTTTTTAATTTGCCAGTGGGAAAGCATGCTCACCAAAGAAAGATGAAAGAGAGAAAGAGAGAGAGAGAGATAAGGAAAGTGAGACCCTCGTGGGGAATGGTAATGCTTTAACCCCTTCTCCAGTTTTTTCTCCTTTTGGGATTTTGGACAGCTACACACATGCACTCAGAGCATTTCTCAAGCCACCGAGTCCACAACTAAAACCATGCAGTTAGCCATGTGGGTCTAGCTCCTTCACCACCACACCACCAGCTGGCCTGACTCACAACTTCTTGACAGTACTCAATTCTTACATATGTTTTTGCTATGCATTTATCTTAACTAATAATATTAATGTTGTAATCCCTTCCTTTTTTAGAAAAATAAAACTAACTTTTACCAATGAAAACCCTACGTTTATGCAAAAACTCACAAGTTATTCTTAGCACAAACACCTTATTTTACAGAACATGAGTTGTTATTGTCAAAGGTTGAATTGTAAGCCATTGGCACAGCATGTGAGTAGATGAGAACCTCACTTATTGGGGCTGCATCATAAATGTACAATTATTTCCTCGACAATAAGCTTTTATTTAAGAACCTTTTATTTCCATTTTTATGTAAGTTTATTTATTCAACAGAATGTTCTGAGTGCCTTCTATGTACCAAGTAAAGTTTTATAGACCAATAAGGTAGCAGAGAAGACATCAAAGTCCTTTTTCTCCCACAACTGTCATTATAGTGAGAGGTAACAGACATTACAGAAATGTATACATGTACTTTTTGATAGGTAGGTGCTATGTAGAGAAATAAATCAGGATGCAGGGGGAAGACATACAGAGTAGGACGTGTTCTTGTTCATTTTTACAAGGTTGTCAGGAAATGCAGATAAGAACATGGAGAACATTCTTATGTAGGTACAAAGGCAGGAGCAAGTTTTCAGTCTCTGGAAACAGCACGGAGTTCTGCTGAAGTGGAATTGGGGGGAGATGAACGTATGCATTTTACAATAAACTCACTGTTTATGACTCTGAGTAACTGTAAAAGCTATTTTTTTTCTTTCAATATTTCATGAGGGACAATGTCTATTCCACTCCTTTCTGTGATTCTTTTCTTGGAAATTATGGACACTTGTTTTCTCTTTCCATCCCATATGGCCACCATTTACCAAACCTACAGTCTCTTCTTTTAGTACCAGAAAGCATGCCCTCATAACATTAATATTTATTTTATATATTTGGCTTTGAATTGCCTAAGAGTAAATTATCCAAATAAAATTCATAGAGTCAAACAGGTTAAGATACATAAAACAAGAACAGCCGTTAGTGAGCATAATGATTTTCAAAATACCACCATAAAAGTCATATAAACTATTAAAAAAAAATACAACCACTGATCTAGGAGCCAAAAAACAGGTTTCATTTTTTTATCCCCAAAAAAGTTATCTTGCAGACAGAGTTTGTTCAAATTGAGAAAAGATGATATGTGTTTGTGTAAATGGATGAGGCATTCTTATTGATTATTTACCTACAATATATCAATGTTTTACTTGGTTTTGCCTGGTAAAATGAAGTCTGTTTTTCATATCTCCAACACAACATAGAATTCTTACTCAATCTCTAGACATTGTAGTGAACCCAACCTCAGCTCTATTTCTTTAATTTTTATTCTGATATACAAAACTCTCATACAGAGTAGACTTGTATTTATGACTCCTTTCAGCAAAATAAGAACAATTTTTTCCATTTAAATTGAAAAAGGACCCAATATTCTGTTGGCTATTTATAATGACTCTTTGAAGAAGTCCAGGGGGCTGTGCCCAAAGATAGCTGTTTATATCCAAGACAGCTTTCCTTAAAGACTCATTTTGAATGACATTCCATCATAACATGTAGTGTTATGCACTTTCCCAATCAGGAAAGTGGGATAATGAGGATGCTATCATTTGGGTCTACTAGTTCTGTTTTCCTAGCTAATGGATTATTTAAAGTTGGGATTTTGTAAAAACACCACAAAAAAAAAAAAAAAAAAAAAAAAAAAAAAAAAAAAAAAAAAAAAAAAACTTCATTCCAAATCTTTACTTTGGAATCAATCATAGACATTAATAAATATTAACCTAAGAAAGAAAAAGCCAGAGTGATGGGGGATATAAGCACAGATGGGTAATTTATGGAGCATTTGGCTGAAGTCTGCCCCATGGTCTTGGTGTGAGCTTTCACTTGACGGCCAAGGCGTTATGACTCTCCTGTGACTGTGTGGAGTCTCTCCTTCATTGTTTCCTATTGGGTTTCATGTGCTTCCATACTTTGTGCAGCATTAGAGCTGCTAGAGCTTCTATTCTTTCAAGAATAGAAATTCTGGACTTCCTCGAAGTGCCCTCTGAAAAATATTCACTGATATTTTCTGCATCTGGAGTGGTAGAAGTTCCCCTACTGTCCAGGGAAAGGGGTCATCTTTGAAACTAAAATGTTCCCGGCAATAATAGGCTTCTCCATTTTGCACAGCACATTTGCTCTATAATTCTTATTGGCCACCTGGCTGTGTGCTTAGAATTAAAAGCAAGTCCCTTCGGTCAGATTGAAACTTTAATAGAGTTTTGCATTTAGCTGTTTCATTTCTACTAAGTGAGAGCTACAAAAGTATGAATGAAATGTCTAGAGACGTAGCTACACAAAGATTAATGAAGCAAAGATCTGGCAGTGATTCAGAGTGAAGACTATGTGCAATGCTATCTTGCTGACTCATGAGCCAACGTGGACTGCTGCATTAGTTCACAATCTAGCCAAGCTTCGTATATTGCCTTCATGATCCTTCATTCATTGATGGAACTGAAATGCGAATGCTTGCTATTCAGTGGGCCCGTTAGGTTTTGAAGAAGAGAAAGACGGTTTCTGGATCTGCGAGGTTCACCTTCTATGTTATGTGTCTATCATATTTTCTTGCATCTTTTAAAATGTGTCCAGACAAGAAAACAAAAGCAAAAACAAAAGAACACTTCGAAACCTCGCAACAAAATGAGTAGAGAATGAGTAGATAATTAATGTCTAAGGACATTCTTAAAGCTTCTCTAGTGTCATTGCTAAAGCTGTTTATGTGATATTCATTTCAGGTTCTGGGTGTTTGTCTAAATGGATGAGGCATTCTTATTGATTATTTACCTACAATAGATCAGTATTTTTACTTGCATTTGCCTGGTAAAATGAAGTCTGTTTTTTATCTCTCCAAAGACTAGTCGAATAGTTTTCAGTTTAAATAGTTCATGATGTCAGCATGTCAGAAGTTTAAATTTGCACAGTTAAGAATCTTTCTAATGAGGCTCGATAAGGCATGTATCCAAGCAGAATTTTGCTGTCTTTAATCTTGAGCTTTATAGTAAGAGTTCTCCATATCTATTTAATGTGAGAGAATGTGAATTGGCAATACTTTAGTCCATATGTTATATATTTATGAGACCTGCTTATCCAGAACTCACAGCCCAATTATTACTCTAGCCGGAGACCTTATTTCTAAATTCATGTTTTCTCTTCATGTACAGCTGTAAACCACAAGTGAAGTTTCTAATGTTAGACAAGGTATATCCATTAGTTCCACTAAAAAGCTCTAACCACCGGAGCTCATTGATTTGTAGTTTCATATATCTTTAATGAGGAGATTAAATACTTGTTTAGGAAGCAGAGTCTAGCTTAAGTGGTGTTTGTTCCTACAGAATGTACAGTTGAAGACCTCCACAATCTTTCCCACAGGCCATGCCATGGAGCAAGCTTTTTACCCTAAATACAAACCTGTGAGTACTTCTATGATTATATAAATGAGCTAGTACAATTATTTTACAAAGGTATTCAAAATTAATTACCAAAGGAGAGACAAAATTCTTCTAATTGTCTTTTTTCTGGGCATATCGTCCAGGGTGTCTATTATTAATTCTCCATAAATGCCTGGCAAAACACAAAGTCCAGTGTTCAAAGGAAGGTACAATCTTGATCTCAAATTGGTGTGAGCTAGAGGCTAAGAGAAATTCCTACCTCAAGGCCAAAAGCAGATCTTACCTAAGTTCCCCTAAGTCATCAGGAAAAATTTAAGCCAGCCAGTGCCTGGAATATTTCTTAAAATGCATGAGATCATTAAAATAGCTGCACTGAGAGATTATGCCAGTTCACTGTTGGCAAACTAAACAAAAGTGTGATCTGAATAAAGAGTACCAAGCAACATTGCCTGGCTGATCACGCATCTTACCACCGAGTTTGGGATGCTGCAAATCCCTTAAAATAGGATCAAGTGGAGCGATATTAGCATTCCGCATGCAGAGCCTTTTGTGTGTGGTGAGCAAAACCTATTCTAAGAGATCTATTGCAGGTCCCTAGGTAACCTAACCAGACGGTGGGACAGGAAGATCGATAGATGGTTCACTCTACCTTAAAGAAAGAAAAATCTTCTTCTTCAGGGAAAAACAGAAAGAAGGTGGTGATGGGTAGGTTGTGAAGAGGGGGCGGGGCGTAGCCGGAGGCACATGCGAGGAAATGGAAGAATAATCCACTAGTGAACATTAAATTAGTTGACATAGATCTCCTTTCCTTAAAAAGCATATTATCATACTTTTAGCAATTTTGCGATTCTCCATGATACTAACGCAATTACTCATAAATTCTGAGTATAATAGTTTTAAATAATCTATACAGTTCTAAAATGGGTCATTTAGACAGGCTTATTCAGATGTTGTATCAGCTAGATAAGACTATGGTAGAAGATGCAACAAAATAGCAATTCTTCAGCCACTAAAATAACATTTAGTGACAATTTTAATGTAAAGAATGCTCATGATATAACCTACAGGAAGACAGCATTCATTTATGGTATGATAGTAATTTAGAAAAAACATACACAGGAAAAGGAACTATCTCAGTATGTCACAGTGACATTTTATCTATACCCTTGATTCAATTCTTTATAACTTACTCTTTTTTCTAAGTTTTCTAAAATAAGCATATATTGGGGACAGTAGGTGGCGTGGTGGTTAAGATGCTGGATTCCCACAAAACTGACCACAATTTGAGTCCCGGACCAGGTGGCTTGAAACACACTGGACACATGTGCATGTGTATCCAAAACCCAGGGAACAGAATGAAGGAGAAGGGATTGTGGTGTGGCCATCTCTCCCCCCCCCCACCCCGCACCCCTCCCCAGGGGGGAGGGATTTCTCACCTTCCTTCTCTGTCTCTCTTTCTCTGGTGAGCACATGTGACATATGGCGAAACCTAAAAAGAAGAATAAATAAAATAGGCATATATTACTTCTAATTTATTCTTTTTAAAAAGGCTAAAAGAAGAAACCAAAATGTCTAAGAACAACATTAATCCTCTAAGCTAAATCTATTGAGCAAGTATTGCTTTAATATCCCAAGAAGTTTCATGAAATCAAAATTTCACTTAGCTGAAATATAGCATTTGCACTTCCTAGGAGAGAATGAATGTTGAAAAACAGTGGTATGTTCTTATATCATGAAGATTTTGTTTATTTTTCTGGGAACTTTACACATATAGAAAATTAACAGTCTTCCATATTAATAGCTGCTGGTCCCAGAGATCATTTTCAGTGGACTCGGTAGCTCAGAACAAGGTTTTTTCATCCATATCCAAAGACAGAGAGGTTGAACTTATTTTCTAGTATAGTGAATCAATGTCCCGTGATTTGTCATAAAAGAACTGCCAGGCATTGAAGGACCACCACGAATCACTACTTATTTTCACCCTTGGAGTACATTTCAAGTGCAATGTGTTTGAAGACAGACATTGTCTATAGTTCCTAAGGGTTAAAGACTCCAAACGTTGTCTGATCCGAACTTGCTGAATAGCTAGTAAAATAATCAGGGTTCAGAAATCTCCATTTCTAAAGTGGCAGGAGTGATCCAGAAATTGGGCTACACAGAAGTTCAACATTCATACTTAATGTTTGCACAAGTTCTAAAGTAGCCTTAATTTTGTTCGTATTTTTTCCTTTCTCCTTGTTGAACTCACACTTCAGAAGATAATTCAGAAAATTACCTTTTGCACGCCCTAAAGGCATAACAATAATGCCCCTTTCCACTGAGCCTTGACCCCTAATATTTTTCTAGGCAAGACCTTGAGAGTGGTAGAAAATTGAGAGGGAGAAGAGGAAAATCTTCAAAAGCAGCATGCCTCTAAATTGATACCATGTAAACCTCTCCTAGTATTGGGAAACCACTGCTGGGGGTAAATGAAATGAATTCACTGGGGCATCTAATCCTATTCCTGGAACATTTAAACTGTTTAAATGCACTGGCGAGCAAACAAACTTCAAAGCGATCATTACACCCCAGACACTGTTGCTTGTGTGGCTGAAATCTTTATGAGATTAGCCCCCTACAGGGAGAGAAGTTAAACACGGCCAGAACCACTTTGAAACTGTCGGGAGGATACCCATTTACCGGCTGAGGATCAGGGCAAACGTGTCTAATTCCCAGCGCGGCTCTGCCCCAGACCCGAGAGTAACCTATTGAGCTTAAAACTCCGCTCCGTTCTCTGCGTTCTTTATTTCTCGCCTTTGCAACTACAGCAGCACTGACAACCCTGGGCCGACACAGAAATGCAAGGTTCTTAAACACAGCTTTGACTGAGCATCCGCCTCTGACGCTATTGTCTTCCCCAGACAAAGAAATAAGTGGTGGATAGCACATACTGAACCAAAACTGTCAAAGAGTATGACCAAGAAGTCTTTGTTCTTGCTGTTGTTGTAATGATACAAAAAACAATCAGCAAAAATAGAAAAAATGGATTGTTAGGGTCCCCCTTGCCCAACTTTTAGGACCTTTTCTTCAAGTCAAATGTCTCCTCAACTTTTCTTCCTTCTTTATCTCAGATCTTAAATTTGTAATGCAAATACATTACTTCATTGTTAACCACTTTATGAATGACAGTTTGGGTAATTTCTAAACTAGCAACATTGTTTTTATTTTTGTAGATGGGGCTGACATAATAACAACGTGAGTTCATTCAACCAACACTGATTTGCCTACTATAATACCGATACTAATTGCTATAAAGACATAAATCCAATGGACTCATTTCATCTCAGGGCTCCAATTTAGTGGGGAAGGCAGCACTCCATTTAGTGGGGAACGTGAGACCAAGAAAGCTGAGGACTTAAGGATGTGTGACAGGGACAGGAAGGAAGGATAAGCAGATGCTGATGGAGGCTTGCACGTGTTTTCTTGCCCTGATCTTTTCATTTCCATGGTTCTTCGTTTCTGAAATGCTGCGGATCCGTTTTCAAACTCAAATTTCAGAGACTGAAATTATTTCTATTTGATTCACTTTTTCAACTTACACTGAAAAATTGATAAGAAATGGATCAAAACATAATGAGTTTGAATCTCCTCCCTGATGTGATGTTGCCAAATTAATGTGGTTCTTTGTGAATATCATACCAAGAAGATGTTTCTCTATAGCCTTGAAGAGACCATCCTTGAAAACAGTCTTGGCCATTCTGAAGTCATGTCTGGGGGGAGCAGAATGCCTTCTGTTCAGGTCCATGTTTTGTCCTGGAAGTGCATTAATCCCACACTCAGCAAGACTGTTGAAGCATATGGCTCAGCCAGATAACCAGCTACCTAGACCAGGTACTTAAAAATCTCAAGCTTGAATGCAAAAGAAAAAGGAAAAATAAGAGAGTGAGACAGAATGGAAATAGCCTAAAGAGGATACAGAGCCCATCCAGTCCGGAGTTCTTTAAAATCTTTCATTATGCTACTCCAGCAGGAAGCATCACCCCTCAAGCACATTCTATTAGTTCCCCCAAAGATTTACTACTTTGTTGCTTTGGGGCATAATTCTATCAGGCCATGAAGAAGAACTTATAAGTAAGCTCATTGTCAAAGTACTAAGACTATTGTCTCCGAAGTTCCAGCACTCTCTCTCGCTTTCCTAGAATCTACAAGAGAAACTTATCTCTGGGCAAAGAATGACCAAAAAAAAAGAAGAAGAAGAAAAAGAATATTCATGAGCAATGACCTGTTTTTTTTTTTTTTTAGCACAGTAAATACAATGACTCATAAAGCTGATCAGCTCTCCTTTAAGTTGGCTGCTCAAAACTTCAGAGACACATCCATGGCCCAATTCGCTCAAGAATAAAAAACACCCAGTATTTGATGCATGGATCACTCTCAATTCCAATGTCCTGTTATCATTCTAATTTTCTTATTCTTTAATCTCTTCTTTTATCAGTTTTAATTGTGAATTTTATCTTGTCCGATTATGCATTTTTTGTTAAGTAATCTTAAAAAAGGTTTTGTTGAGCATATTTACACACACACACCACTAATTAAATATTATTATCCTCAAAGATACCCCTTTTCCTCTTATCCTTGGAAGGCTCAAGCTTTTATTTTTTTATTTGACAACGCTATTAATATTTGCCAATCCAGCAGAAAGTTTTACACAAATGAACTGGCGTAATAGGATGTTAACCTATAATAAGAGTTTGTCACACCACAGTCACACTACGGGAGATCTACCATTGATTTTTCAGTAAATATGGCAAAAGGTGAAAAATATAGTGTGTGTTCCTCAGCACTAAATTTTTCAGTGACCATTTTTCTTTTCTGCTGCTTTCTATTCTGCTGTCTTCAGGTGATATTTAATAAAATGTTCCCTCTCCTCTGCGTTTGAACTTGTACTGACATGGCTAATGGGGCCCACCCTGAGTTGTCATCTGTTTTGCCATTAATGTATTTGCAAAGCTTACTTTCATTCTTTGGTAAAGCGTGAAAATCAAATTAGGTGGGAAAAAAAAAAATCACTGGATCATGGAATTAAAGAGCGTGCATAGACCATGTATCCTCCAGGTTATTTAGGTTACCTGAATTCTGACAGGCCAAAGGGCAGTTTCTTAACAATCTAAAAAGCAAAATTTAGAATATGGTAAAAGCAAAAGGCAATGAATGGAAAATTCTTCTTACCTTCTTGTCTATGTTGTTCCTTAGGAAATCAGGTACCTTTGCTTATTAATATGCCCTCATTTCATAGAAGAAAAGCTACCAATATTTGTCATTTGAACCCTTTAGAAAGGCAAGCTTGATGAGGTCAGGCTGTCATTGGAACAGGACTGCTCGTTCTCAAACAAGATGGCAGCCATGGGCAAAACTGTTAGAATCTAGGATCTGGTCCTTTGACTTATACGAGCTCAGATGTCTGACTCTGTCAGCAAGGAAGAATGGGCAGACCTATCCTGAGAAGCTACAAATCAAAAACTTCACCAAGACTAACACATTAAACCAAATTCTTTTCTTGGTAGAGTGTTCCTAGGTACACAGAGAATCACAAAATTAGAATACGGGGAGTTATGACTCATTTAGTTATTCTGCCCATTTTGGTTATCAAATATGTAAAGACATACAAGATACCATGTCGAACAAGACCTGTACCTCTCTGAGCTCAAGAAATGCAGAGCTTCTAGGTGACACAGACGTGTAAGTGCTCAGTTGATGAACGCTGTAGACTGTCATGGAAACTCTATACTGTGAATGTTCAAAGACATTAAACCGAGTCAGGCTCTGGAACAGGAATATGCTGTCCTATGGACGAGGAATATTTTAAAACTGCTACCCAACTCTTCCTCGTCTAAGAAGGCAACTGATAGTTTATCCACCAAAGAGGAAGCTTTTTCCCCCACGCTACCAATTTTACAACCTTTACATGTATAGTGCCACTATATAAAGCAGACAGTTTTAAAGTCACAGTCAGTCAATTTCTCTAAATTGACACAATTAAAAGATAAAAATCTTTAAAGACTCTTGATTGCCTTGAAAATAAAATCCAAATATTAATGTTGGCATATCAGGGAATACCTAGATTTTCTACCTTATATTCTTTATCTTTTTCCCCCTTATTTTGTGCCCTTGCTAAATACAGTATTATTTATTTTATTCATTCACTCACTCAGTGTTTACCACCTACGATGTTCCTGGCATTGGTCTTAAGACAATAAGCAGGAGAAAAGCCCATGGCTCATACTTATCCTCTCAGCCTACGAAGTGATTTCTGTTCCATTATCTTATTTAAAAGCTACGTAGTACTTAAGGTGAATCTCAAATTTCATCTCTGTCATGAATTGCCTGGAATCTACCCACCTGAAAGAAATCATTGCCTGTTGTACATTCTGATCCCTGATCCCATGTGCTCTTCTATAGTACTTAATTACCTCCAAAGTTATTTTTGTCTTCATGTATATATTAATACATAAGTCTCCTGAAAGCAGGATTTATATATAACTCATCTTAGCATCCCTATAGCATTTTTAAATATGAGTGGACCTCCAAAAATTCAAGGAAAATGGAATTCAAGTCCTAGCCTCTTTTGGTGCAAAACCATTTTGCATAGTTTCTTCCTAACATGTGTTTTCCATGAATTTTTTGAAGACCCCCCCCCCCCCCCCATATAGTAGGTACAGAATATATCTTGGTAAAATAAATGAATAGAGGCAACTTCCTTCAGAATCTCTGGAGGTACAAACCTGAAGATAACATTATTATTTTTTAAAGAGATTTTTGCTATAGGGCATGTGCGGTCACCAGAAAGACAGAGGAGACAGAGATAGAAAGTGAGAAATCACCCCCCAGGGGGGATGGCCATGCCGCAATCCCTGCTCCTCCATTCTCCTCTTGGGATCTTGGGCACGCACATACACGCGGCCAGCGTGAGGTTAAGCCACTGGGTCTGGGACTCAAACCGCGGTCGACTATATGGGAGTCCAGCAAGATAGCCATTATGCTAACTGCTGGTCCCAAACTTGAATATAACATAATTTTAAAAGGCCTCATCACTGGGCTTGTTTCATGGGAAGCAGGTTCTTATATGGCATTTGAGTCCCCTGCCTGGTTGGCCTGAAACACACTGGACATATATGCAAGTATCTAGGATCCAACAGACTGGATCCAACAGACTGGGGGACTACAAGAGGAGGACTGTGACCTGATCAGACCCTGTGAGGAATGTTCCTTTCTCTCTCTCATGTGTGCATATGCTCTATCATGAATTTTTAAAAAATTAAAAGATCTTATCACTAAACTTTGGGTCCTTTATGGATAAAGCAGTATTTTTTTTTTCAAAAAAATTTGATTAACTTTCCTGCTGTTCAAATATGTCATATCATTTTAAAATTCATATTTGTATATTTGTATATAAAAATAAATGAGAAATGTTTTCTTGTTTCTTGTTTTACAGCTTCTATTAAGGAAAATAAAGTTCTTCTCTTTTTAATACCTAATATACAAAAATGTTAGCAGATCATTTCCTTTAAAAGGCTACATTGATTTTCATTGTCCTTCTTGGCATATTTCATGCCAAGCATGCATCTCATAGGAAATGTATCTTTGAACAGATTTGCTGCTCTGTTGGCTGTTGGCTTAAAAAAGGTCCCAGGATATTCATTTCTGAATAGCTTTAGACCATAAAGAAATTAAAATAGAGTGTCTTAGGTTTCAGTTGACCCAAGAGAAGGCGAAAATGTGAACCCCAGGGAATTGTCATTAAGGCATTTATGACCACATCAGTGTAAATTTTACCTGAACACTGGCATTCACTTTAGGCCAGCATGTTGGAAGTGGTGAGGAGGTGGAGGGCAGTGGGTGCCTCAGAAACATATGCCTTAAACCCACCAGAAAACCCAGGTACATGAAGGAGCCAGCGTAGCATCTCATCGTAAACTCAACAGTCAATTCCTTTATTTTCCTGGAGGTAAACCCACTGTTTCAGACTAATTCTGTTTTCTGTGGTTTCATGCAATCTGCACTCTTCCTTTCCTAAATTTATATTTGACACCTATAGACACAAAGATTAGCTTACTTTCTCTTGTTAGATAAGCTTGTTCTTTTAAATACCAATTTCTAAGTCTTTCTTCAGTTCACAAGATCCAATGAATTCCGCATTGTGTCCAAGTGCTCTCCCTAAACTTAGTCTGGAAAATATGATATGGAAACATTTTTTAATATTATGCCATTTAGCCATGAATCCTAGTTTGATGGTAGATACTTTGAAAACATGGGTTATCTATTTATTCTCAGCAGTTATTATATAGTTTTTTTTATGTTTTTAGTGATAAATTACAGGCTTGTTTGAAAATGTCCACATGATTATTTTTTGTTCTAAAAAGTTGTCTGGTTAGCTTAGAAAAGTAAATGATTTTCCTCCAAAACCCTTAGAATGATGAGGTTCACAGATGTTGACATTCCCTCCTAGAAAAGATAGAGATAGAAAGAGGTAGGCTTTAAAATGAAAAAGAACTTTCTTTCTTTCTCTTCCTTCTTTTATTATGATAGGCATTTTAGGGAGCATGGCTTTAAATCTCAACTTAGCCCTTCTTGCTGAATGAGGAAATATTGAAAAGGAAGAGGATTGACCTGTCAGAGGGGAAAAAGTTTAAATTCAGTGAAAATAGAGTAGGGTGTTTTGGAAAGAGTAACTCTAGTTCTAATAGGATTTTATTCCAAGAATTTGAATGCTTAAAAGACTAAGACTAGACACCGACATCCACGGAGGAGCTGCCAATTATCTGGTGAGTTGAGCAGTTTGTTATCTACTAAATTTAACCAATTAAAAAAAATTCTGGCTTCCTACTTTCTCTTCGATAATAGATTACTTTTGTGTAAAATAGCTGGCTAATGAATTCAGCTCTGCACTTCATTTTGCCTATGTGGACTGAAGCTGACTGTCGCATTCTGATCCAATTCCCAGAGGTAGGGAGGTATGGAGAGGGCGTCATCTACATTAGGGTTTCTCAGAATGACATGATAGTTCAACGAATGAATATAGACTCCAACTAACCTGCACATTCAAACCTTTTATTATTATTATTATTATTATTATTATTATTATATTATTATTATTATTTAGGAAAATAGAAGCAAAGCCCAGCATGGGTTATCTTAAACCAGACATTTGACAGAAAATCAAATTAGGCACCAACTCACCTGTTATGAACATTTCCATTTAAAAGGAGAGCTGTGTTGACTATATACTTGTATGTCAGCTTTGACACTTCTGTAAATGATTTTAACATCTCAGGCCCAGATGCAAGTATTGTAATTACTGAGAAATAGAAATATCACCAGCAAACGTAAGAAGGTCCTTTTATTATCCTTAGTAGTAAAGAAAACAGATCCAAACATTTCAAAATGTTAAAACAGGGATGCAAGGCTAGAAATCAACATGTGAAAGCAAGGACTACAAATTCCTCTCCTCTTGCTACCTTCGCTCAATCCATATGTAAATTCAAATTACAAAACAATAAATTAACAGTAAAATATTTAAAGGTGTTCTAACAAAGTTTTGAGGCAAAAAACTGAGCCAAGGAAGAAACTGAATCATTTATTTAAGAATAGATAGAAATTCTTTTTTTTTTTTTGGAGAGGTTTTCGCTATAGGGCATGTGCGCTCGCCAGACAGACAGAGACATAGAGACAGAAAGCGAGAAATCACCCCCCAGGGGGGATGGTCACACCGCAACCCCTTCTCCTCCATTCTTCTCCTGGGATCTTGGGCACGCACGCACATGCGCCCGGTGTGAGTTTTAAGCCACCGGGTCCGGGAAGCGAACCGCGGTCGATTACGTGGGAGTCCAGCGACATAGCCATTACGCTAACTGCTGGTTTCCAGAATAAATAGAAATTCTTCAAGAAAGTTTTAGGAAAACATAATCTATAGAAGGAAAAAAATGTTTAATAATAATATTTTTAACACCAAGCTAGCCTCTAACAAAATTCAATAAAGTGCAGAAAACCCTGCGAAGCCCGTAACAATTCTATAAATGCAAGACTAAAATGATTTATTCTTAAGTAGGATTTCTTTTCAAGACTAGCCAGTTAAAGGCACAAAAAGGTGTAGCTGATGTTTAATCTTCAATAGACTTCCAAGGTTTGGGCTACAGTGTCCAAAGAACCGTAAAGATCTTTTATGATTTGGATATTAGTAGGGTGAGTGGGCTTACCTGAGGCTAAACCACTCTCTCAAACAGTAATCTAAGTAATGTTCAGATTTCTGCCTCGAAAAATTAAAACGTATAAATTGCCATACTTTTGGTATGGAAATAGCTACAGACCTAGTGAGTAAAGAGAAAGATACATTCCACTCAACAACAAAGTTAATCTTACCTCAAACCAGCCAAGCTGCATTAGATAAGTGCCTGCTAGACTGCACATTTAGCCTGGGGCTACGAACATCAAATTATTCTCCAGCATAAAACCTGAACAGTGTATCCTAACACCCCACTCCATCCCCACATTAACCATAAAAAATAACAAAGGGATTACACACGGCTTGTTGGTTGGCAAGACTTGGCAAGTTCTCCCACTTTTAAATATAAGCAAACAAATAAAGTGGGTGAAAGCTATATTTTAAAAATGTACAACATAAAATAAAGAAAATTTAGTCTAACGAGTCAAACCTATAGCAGTGATTTAAAATAAAATAAATGAGAAAGATTCAAAGATATCGATGTTAGAATGCATCTACGTGCATTCTTCATCACATACAGGAAAACATAAACTGTATCAAACAAATGAAAGAGAGCTTCATATTTCAAGATAAAGTATGAAGCAAACCATCTGTATAAGGAATGAAAAGCATGGTGTCATTTCAGTTTGCCCTCACTTCTATTACATTAAAAATAAAGAAGTAAAAAGAAGAACCAAGCATTTGCATTATAATGAAACCAGGTCATAGTGCAACTCAAGTAATAAAAATTGGCTGCCAAGTACATAGGATTTAGGATGACATTGAAGAAGGAACCTGCGAGCATGCACAAAATTCTCCAATTCTGTCACAGAAAATAGTGTGTCTTAAAGGTTGTAGAGGCCCAATGACTTAAAGGCCCAACCCACTCACCCCTACTCAAAACAGCTCTGACAAGATGGGTAATACACAACTCTGTCCTAACAGTGCTTTTTCACACCATGGAGTGATGTGAAGTGAGGTCAAGAGAAACCTTCCGATGAAATAGGAAGAGAGAATATTAGAGTATCAGTGCAATCACCTTGGACAGCTTATGAAAATAAAAAAATATTTGCTGAGTCATGACATGGAGTACATTAAATTTAAAGGTTTCACTATGAACCACATATACTTTCATCCCCCGGGGGATGGCCATGCCACAATATCTTCTCCATTCTCCTCCCAGATCTTGGGCATGCACATACATGTGCCCAGTGTGAGCTTCAAGCCACTGGGTCCAGGACCCAAACTGTGGTTGGCCATGTGGGAGTCCAACGACATAACCACTACGCCATTTGCCGACCCTCATTTTTTTTAAGGTTTTTGCCATAGGGCATGTGTGCTCGCCAGAGAGAGAGACAGTGAGGACGAAAATGAGAAGTCATCTCCCAGGTGGGATGGCCACACCACAATCCCTTCTCCATTGTCCTTCTGGATTTTGGTCAGGCATGCATACACACTCAGAATGATTTTCAAGCCATTAGGTCTGGGACTTCAGATCGCAATCAACCATGTAGGAGTCCAGCACCTTGACCACCATGCCACCTGCTGGCCCTAGAATGATTTTTAATAAATGATGTTGAAATATTTAGTTTCTCTCATAAAAGAAATAAAGCTACACTATAACTAACTCTTTGTATTAAAATTAGTTTTACCCAGCTTCAAGAATAATTGTAAGTAAGAAAATAGGACTGTAAACATTATTAAGCTAAAATAGCTTTTTTTTTAAAAAAAGTTAAGTTTGGAATAGGGTTTAAGTAGTCATAAAATTTTAAAAATATTTTTTAATCACTGCCTTTTTTTCACAAAAATAAAGCAAATTTATAATAAGCTTGCAGAAATAAGAAAAACCTGTGAGCACTAATAACATGAAAACATAATGCATTAAAAATTTGTCAAAATTCTTGACCCATCCCAATAGAATTAAGAAAACACGTATTAAAATCAGATAGTGTTTTTCACATTCAATTTAGGAAGAGAATAAGTCCAATAATACCCAAAGCTAGCAAGTAGTAAGAATAAAAATCTTTATCAAAGACCATTGCCAGAAATTAAAACTGTCATATATTTAATGGCGGATGATTGGCACCATCTATGTAAGTTTAAAATACACAATTTTTAAGCCATCAGTTCCCTTCTAGGACTTATTTTAAAGTTATTATTTGTGGAATGGAAAGACTTATGTATAAGAATGTTTGTTGTAGCATTGTTTATAGTAGTAAAAGACCAGAAACAGCTCAAATGTCCATTTCTAGGAAATAGCTAAGCAGCTATTATATATGACTATAATTTGGTAGTATATAGTAGTTAGAAGGATTATAGCTGGGGCTGGCAGATGGCTTGGTGGTTAAGGGTGCTGGACTACCACATGGTCGACCACGATTCGAGTCCTGGACCTGGAAGCTTGCTTTCTCACTTTCTCTCTCTCTCTCTCTCTCTCTCTCTCTCTCTCTCTCTCTCTCACTTTCTCTCTCTCTTTCCCTCTCTCTCTCTCTTTCTCTCTCTCTCATTCTGTCTCTCTCTGATCATATTTAAATAAATAATCACATAAATACATAAAACTAAGATAATTCTTAAAAAAAGGAATGTGGCATATTTTTATGTAAATAAGAGAAATTATCAAGCTTATATGATGCTAAAATAATATATCCTTCCTACTCTGTGAATGTTTTGCCACACACAGTATTATTTTTATTCAAAATATAAGTTATAAAAATAATTGGGTTACATAATAAAAAACATGTATAGGGAAATAAAGAGTACAATGATAAAATTAAAATTCGCATATAAAACAAAAAGCATTCCATGATGTTCAGGTGCACAATAACAACAAAAAGATCTGCCAATTAAAGGATGACCTAATTCTTCCTGATTATTGATTATAATGTGCATCTCAATGTAAGAGAAGCTAAAATGAAAAACTAATGTACTCCTTAAAATTGATCAAGTACTGTATATGAAAAATAGTCAATATCTTAATATATCTTGGCTGTATTTTTTAATTTCAAGGGTAAATTGTCTCAGCAACCAGGCCAAAAAAGAAAAAGAAAAAAAAATTACAAAGGAATAAAAATTAGATCAGCCTTGACTCTCCTGGCAGTGTGGACTGCCAGGACACACTGGACTGATCTTGAATAGGAAAGTATGAAATCCAAGAATTCTGTGGTCTGCCAAGACTTTTTTTATACACAAAGGCAATAAAGAAAAAAAAAGTCTCAAAGAGAAGGCTCAAAAAATATATGACTATATTCAGAAAAAGTTACTCAAAAACATGTTTCTGGTAATCCTGCAATAAGTCAAAGGAAAAACACAAGTCAGACCAAAGAGTGTGGTATACCATTGTTAGTGACAGAAAAATGGACTAAAAAGTAGTCTAATTTTCAGATAATACAGACAAGTAAAAATGCAAAGTATACCATTACATTGGTAACAATTGTATAATATCTTCAGGCCAGCAGGTGGCATGGAGGTTAAGGCGGCTGGATCCCACATGGCTGACTATGTGGTTCAAGTCCCAGACCCTGAGACTTGAAAACATTCTGGGCACATGTGCATACATGCCTCAAATCCCAAGAAGATAAGATAAAATAGCCATCCTTCCAGGAGTAATTTCTCACTTTCCCTCTCTCTCTGTCTCTCTCTCCAATGATTGTCTCCAATGATCACACATGCCTTATAGTAAATAAATACATAAATAAAATAAAGTATCTTTTATATATGAGAGTGTTTGGGAAAATACATGTGGAGGGAAAATGCACACGTACAGTCATATAAACAACTCTTTAAAAATACCCTAAAGGAGTCAGAATAAATCAAGAATTGCCTATATTAGTATATGTAGACTAACCTATTCATAAGTTGATTTTTCTTGTCCTGGATCCTTTGTGTCTTATTCTGGTAACACATTTGCCTTTTTCTACGAACAAACAATTCCATATGGATTTGGGAGGATGGGGGTGGGGGTCTGGTCTTGCCTTCCTCCATACTGTAGAAATGAATATAAAATACACAAAAAGCAACAACTTCTCTCCGTGACAGTTGATTTAAGACTGCTGAAAGAGAGGAGGACTCTGTCTTTATATGAGATCACGAACAATTTTGAATAAAAGCCCTGGAAACATTAGTCATCTTTTATAGTATTTGTCAAGACCTTTGCTATATTATTAAGAGTAGGCTGGGACCAGCAGTTAGCGTAATGGCTATGTCACTGGACTCCCACGTAGTCGACCGCGGTTTGAGTCCCAGACCCGGTGGCTTAAACTCACACCGGGCGCATGTGCGTGTGTACCCAAGATCCCGAGAGGAGAACGGAGGAGGGGAGATTGCGGTGTGGCCATCCCCCCTGGGGGGTGATTTCTCACTTTCTGTCTCTCTGTCTCTCTCTGTCTGTCTGGCAAGCGCATGCGCCCTATGGCAAAAACCTCTCCAAAAAAAGAAAAAGAAAAAGAAAGAGTAGGCTTACTGCTATAACAAGTAAAATAAAAAATAAATAATAGGTCAAATACAAGAGAAGTTAATTCATTGTTCACATAAGGCTAAGGGTTGTTCCAGTTGGGAAAAGGTTGATGGGAAGAGGCTGATCCAAATAGCAACTCAGGAGCTCAGGTTGACAGAGGTACTACCACCTTTAGCATATGGCTTTCAGGGATACCAGCACGTGATGATGTATAAACGATATGGGAGGCTAGGCCTGGAAGTGGTTCCTATCACTTCTACTTAAATCCTATTGACTAGAGCTCCATTGCAGGCTACCTGAACTGCAGGGAAGACAGAGAAACAGCATAGCTATGCAACTGAAATCAAAGAACTGGGTTTTGGTGAGTAGCTAATATTCTCTGCCATAGTTTTCTCTTCAGATTATCAAATGTATAATTGCCCAGAAGTTCTCACATTCCAAAACTGATCTTCTCCTCAAGAGAAGACTGAAGTCCTCGACAGGTACTAAATCCACCTAAAGTCTGGGATCCCTGCATGATGCCCAGGCTTTTCCACCAGGCCAGGTATAGCTCCTCAAAGTAAGGTAACCTCCAACCCTAACCCAATATTTAAAGATAAAGCAAGGATAAGCTAGCGGAAATGTAAAACATAGCTGGACTCATATGTATATTTGCTTGACAAATGTTGGCATTGTTTTAACTCTTTTAATTAATTTAACTTTGAATTTGTTCAAAGACAGAGAGAAAGAGACAGAAAGCAAACAGTCACTCCCCAGGGTGAATTGCAGAACATCGCAAACTCTTCTCCTCCATTCTCCTCTCAGGATTTTGCACATACACCTGGCAAAAGTTTTAAGCTGCCAGGTCCTGGATTTGAACTGTGGTCGACTACATGGAAGTCCAGTGACATAGCCATTATGCCATCTGCTGATCCCATGCAAAGCAATCTTTTTCTGGCATTTGGTAAGTTATGTAACTCATTAGTTAAATAAATAAAAATAGAGAGCTTATTTTAAATTACTTTTTCTTGTGATTCTGAAAGTTAATTACCACTAGAGTAGTCGTCTGAATATATAACATCCCAAATCACTAGAATATTTATAAATTGATCAGTACAGATGCAAGAAAACTTTGATCATTTGGAAAAGAATCAGAATATGTAGGGGACCAGCAGATGAGGTTGATGTTAAGGTGACTGGATCCCACAAGGTTGAGTACATGGGTTTGAGTCCCAGATTCTATGGCTTGAGAAACAGGCCTGGTACATGCATGTATGTGCCCCAAAATTCCAGGAAGAAAATGATGCAGGGATTGGAGTGTGCCCATCCCCCGCAAATGGTGTTTGCTTATTTTCTCTGTCTCTAGTGAACACTTGAGGCTTATAAAAACAACAAAAAAGTATTGATAGATAAATCATAATTATTGGTTTAAACATAAAACATTTTAACATTTAGACATTTAAAAGCATGCTCCTATTAACTAGTAAATCAAAGAGGTTAAAAAAGTCACAGAGGATTTATTAAATAATGGAAATGATCAGGTACTAAAACTTTGATTATGTGAGCAAACATAGTGTAAATTTTAGCCTTAAAGATTCATTTACACTGCCAGTTGCCTATTTGAAAATCTCTTCTTTCTGCCTAAGAGAACTCCAACTTTTTAAGTCAATAGAGCCTCTTACAACTGAGGCGAAGGTCACCCCATTGCCGTTATTAGGCACAGATGTGGACAATCTGAATCAGTGATAGCTTCCCAGCAAACTGTTACTGACACAAGCATAATCATATGATTTCTGTTGGCCTAATCAGATAAAAGAAAAGGACTTAGAAGAGTGCCTTGCATGCCTGTTCTGCAATGAAGTATTCTGTCACATGGTTGCCTTGTGATTATAATATGAACCTGTCTTTAAAATTGGTCCAGTTGCAGTGGCGTAGGTAGCTGAGGTGCTGCTGTGCGATACTGGGGCAATGCATTCAGGCTCTGGGTTTGTGTCCCAGGTCTGTCTCAATATGGCAGCATGTCTGTGCTCCTAGCAGGCTGCAGGGTGAAGGGGAGGATCACGGCATGAAGATTCTCTCAAGAATCACTCTCTCTGTCATTTGGGAAATAAGTAAACTTAAAAAAAAAAAAAAAAAGGAGAAGAAAACAAATGACCCTGATGTCAAGAAGCATGAAAAAAAGAGCTTTTGATAATGTTTTTAAGTATGAGCCTAACACTTACCCTTCTCTGGACTTACAGGGATTAAAGATTAATAGATAGCATTATTGTTAGATGCTTTAGAGTCAGGATTTAAGCTACTTACAGTCAAAAGCAACCTAACCCATACAGTTTCAAAAAAAAATTAATGAACTTAAATACAACTAAAAATAAAGTTAACAATAAGAATAAAACTTTATTTATGCATATATTTTTAAGAATAAAAATCTCACACAAAGAAAATAAAAACAGGACCAGCCAGGTTGCATAGTGGTTAAGGCAGCTGGATCGATCCCACATGGCAGATGGAGTCCCAAACCTGGCGGCTTGAGAAACATGTGGGGCACACGTGTGTGATACCCAGAATCCTGAGAGGAGACTGGAGGAGAAGAGATTGAGGTGTGGCCATCCCCCTTGAGAGGTGCTTTCTCACTCTCTCTCTCTCGCTCGCTCTCTTCCTCTCTTCAGAGAGTGCACTTGCCTTATAGCAAATTAAAAACAAAAGTAATAATGCATGAATAAGAAAGTGAATACTAAAACACAAAACGAACTAAGAAATTACAGAACTCTTTTCTTTCCAACCTTAGTCAATAAAGAAATTCCAAAAAGTTTTCATCACTAAAAGATACAACAGAATTTAAGATGCATGAATTATGAGGAAATACATTGCGTAATTACACCAGTATAAGTCTGAAAATATTCAGGACACGGACTCATTTTGGAAAGCATAAAATATCAAAACCGAGTAAGGAAAAATTAAAAATCTAAGAAAGTGATAAAATATTCAAGACATTATAAAATTAACTAAGTGATTTTTTTTCATAAAATTTCTGGAACATGGTCATGTCAGTTCCACAATATTTGATACCTGCAGAGCAATGTGAAGGTATTCAGCTGACACCCAGGTAGTAGGTAGTACAAGAAAGGGACATGCGCTTACAGAGCCTTAACCTGTTATCATGGACAGTAAGCTCATCTCTCCTATGCTCCAAACAGAAATGCTATCTCTATTTCTCAAGGCTGTATTGAAAAGTTAGTCCTGAAGCAAAAGCACTCAGCATCTTTCACTCCTAAAATGTGTACAACTGAAAGATCTACACAGAATTATGTATCAATTTGTAAGTCCTCTACACCAAAATATAGTGATAAATCAATAAAACTTGGGAAACTGTATTTTCAGGAATTAAGGAGTAAAATTAACCTAATAACAAATGCTTAAGTGCAAAATGTTGCTTTTTCTTTAGAAGTGAAAATAGAGACAAAAATAAAATAGCATTTCTCAGCAATCAAATTGGCTAAGCTAAATTTGACAATAGTTCTAAATGTTTTTGACAGTATAGAAAAAAATGGGCATTCTCACTCTTATTTTTCTGGTGGGAATATAAACTTGTACAAACTTTTTAAAGAAATATTTAACTTTGTATGAAGAGGTTTTTTTTTTAATACTCAAACAATATGACCTAGTAATTCCACTTGTCATAATAGATTCTAAGGAAATAATTACAGATAAAGGCAAACTTTTATGCTACAGGAAATTTCTTGAAGAATTCTTATTAGCAAAAAGAAAAAAAATTGAAATAGCTTAATAGCTTTACTATCCAATAATAAGAGAATGGTTAAATTTTTTCTCTAATTCATGAGATAAAATGTCATGTAGCTAATTAAAAATATGCTTTCAAAGACAATTTCGTAACATGAAAAAAAGATATAATGTTATCTTTATTCCATGATCTCAATTATTAAACCATATTAAAGCCTGGGAGGAAATAAAACTAAATATTAAACTTGAAAATCTTTTAGTATTAGAGTTATTGATTTTTATTTTATGCTTTTTCATTTTATTATATTTCTCAATTTTTTCTACATGTAATAACAAAATATTCAAAATATAAAAGTAAATAAATACCAGCTATTTTTTCAGTTTCTTATGGTTTAAAAGTTATCACTACTGGAGAAAGAAATGAAACAAGATGATCAGTTGATCTGTGAGTAGACTGTGTTATTTCTAGTGCCCAAAGGACTTTCATGTACTAAGTTTACACTGTGTTATGGGAAAAGGGGCAAGGAAAGAAAACTCAGCGTGAGAACAGTGTGAGGCATGTTCAAATCCATCGCTCACAGCAGGGAAAAACAATTGCTTCCACTCCTGTTTCCAGTGACCTAGTGGTGAGGATCACAGTGTTGGAAAAAAGAATCCAAAATTGACATCAACATGGCTTCTCTGTTATTTTTGCATTAGCAAATGCCGAGTTCAAGGGATCCTCTGAAGGTCTGTATTACCCTAGTTCTCTTGGGCTAAAAAGTCTTCAAATAGGCACTGAATTATTGTATGAGACAGACAGGTTCATAACAAGAGTCAAGGACCCCTACAACTACCCTAAGCCGTAAGAGTGATTGGATCATTAGTTTCTAAGGATATCACCACACTCTCTAAAATTATTCTTTGTGATTTTAGACCAATGTTGATTGGGAGAACTCTTTTGTAAATACATAGACCTTTGCAAAGAAAAATCATTTGCATGTTATTCTTCCCTGATTATTTGTTTATTGCTTCTATCAACCTCAATCATGAAAGCTTTCAGTGTAGGTGCTGAATAAAGATGAAAATAGATGAATTTAAATGTTTGTTTATAAAGATGTTTGAAGGGATTAATTTTTATCTGGCCATTCAAATAGGATTAAAGGGATTAACTCAAATAATAAAGACACATTATAAATACGTATGTTGTCTCTAATTAATAGGTTCAGATATGAATATAAGATATGTCAAATAATTAGAGAATCGTCTGTAATTACATTATTTTCAAATAATGGAAAAGAAACTCATGAGTCATTAGTGAAGAGATGACTTTGGAATAAGGCAAACTCATTCAGCAAATATAATGCTTTGCAAGACACATTTCCTATTTATATGTACAGTTAATAACATCTATTATGCAGTCTTAGTCCCAGAAGCCTGTGTTTGTAGAGAGAAATACTTTAAAACAGAAGCTTAATTACATAGTGCTCAAGTTTCTCTGGCAACATCAAAAGGGAGAAAGTCATTTGTGCTTTAGTGAATATTTTGAAAGGGAAAAGTAAGTTTTCAAGTTGAGAACTCTACAGGTTTGAGACAAGGAGAATGCAAGAGGGAGAAAATGTTAGATTATAATTTATTTTTTCAGTATATGACAACAAAGAAACAAAGACTTCAAGTGGGGGAGGAACTGTTTTTCTCATTAATTAAAGAAAAAGAAAAAAAAAACTACAGCTTTTTGGTTTTTACCCTAGGGTTTTATCTCAAGATATATTACAGATGAAAATACTAATTTTTTCAAAAGATAAGAGTTCCCTTCAGCTCACTTTACCCAAATGTCTCTCTAAACACTACAACTACTACACTTTGAAGAAAATTACTAAAGAAATTGATGACCCATTCCAAGAAGGCAGAAGAGGACATTAAGTTTGCTTTATTTGTTGTTGCATTTTTTTGTTTGCTTTTAAATTTGTGACAGGGTGCATGCACTTTCTAGAGAGAGACACAGAGAGAGAGAAAGTGAGTGAGTAACCACCTTCTACGAGGGATGACCACAGCACAATCCCTTCTCCTCCATTCTCCTCTTGTGATTTGGGGCACACAAGCACACGTGCCTGCCATGTTTTTCAAGTCATCAGACCAGGATTCAAACCTCACAGTTGGCCATGCGGAATCTAGCCACCTTAACCACCACACCACTGGACTAGCCCGATACTAGCTTCTGCGAAATAGTTTTAACTTGATGACTCTAACACACACACACACCCTCAAATTAGTATTATGAAATCATTATTTGTACATGTTGACAGGAAATATAATTCTGGTTTCATCCAATTTAACTCGGCATTTATAGAACTGCATAGACAGGCTTATTTATAAGATAGGCATTAGACACCATTAAATGACCCTCATTCATAAAACAAGTGCACAGATGCTGACAGCTTATAAATGACAACCAACCTCAAATTTCCAGCCTCTTGAGTCCTTCAGTGCTCCATTTACTAGGGTATTTATCTGACAAATAAGATCAATAAGGTTTTGAAATAGGGAGTATTTCTCTTCTTTTCTTTTTTAAAACTTTTTGCTGTGGGGCATGTGCACTCACCCGAAAGAGATAGAGAGAGTGAGAGAGAGAAAGTGAGAAAGTGAGAAAGTGAGAAATCACCTCCCTCCAGGGGAGTAACCGTGCTGCAATCCCTTCTCCTTCATTCTCCTCTTGGGATTTTGGGCTCACCCATACATTCACTCCAAGTGTTTTTTAAGTCACAGGGTCTGGAACTCAAACTGTGCAGCCAGCCAGGTGGGATCCAGCTGCTTTAATCTCTATGCCACCTGCTTGCCCAAGAGGGAGTTTTGTTTTTAGAACTTACAATAACTGTGTTCAAGACCAGACTTAAGCAAATACAAATACAAAATCAAAATTGGTCTTTGGTCCTTTTTGATCCTCCGGTATGACCATCTTTCCCCTTCGTATATCTATTGACCGATGAGACTTGACTATGTCAAGTCACAGGACTGTCATGCCTCACCCACAGTCATGATTTGAGCATCATTGAAAAATAAATCAATTTGCACAATACTGTTAATAATCAATTACATTTTACTTTAGTAAAGAATGTTCTCCTTTTTAATTTAACTTTATTTATTTACCTATTTAAATTTGACCACAGAGGGACAGAGTAAGAGAGAGAAAGAGAGAGAGGGAAAGTGAAAAAGCAAGCCACCAGGTCTGAGACTCAAACTGCAGTTGGCCACATGGGAGTCCAGCGCCCTTAACCACCACGCCACCTGCCAGCCCTGAATGTTCCCTTTTTAAGCTTGCATTCCTGAAGGCACAATATCATATTTCAAAGGAATAAATTTTTCTTTTCTCCTTCTTTCTTGTTTTCTTTTTGGTTTTAAACAAAACAAAATCAAATCAATCAACAGTCTATTAACTTCTGTCACATATCAAACATCTTACTATAAATATATCATGTGCACAAAAAAACCCAATGACTAATTTTGCTTCTAAGTTTAATGTAGAATAATCCTCAACCATTGATAATGCCATTGGTTACTCTGGTGCAATTACATGTGTGACAGTCATCTACAAACCATCAATAGCTGCCCCTACATCTCCAGTATGCTGAAATCATCAGCCAGGCTAACAGCTGGCGTAGTGGTTATATTGCTGGATTGCCACATGGCCGACCATAGTTCAAATCATGGACCTGCTGGCTTGAAAATCACGCTGGGCACGTGTATGTGCATGCTCAGGATCCCAGGAGGAGAATGGAGGAGAAGGGATTATGACATGGCAATCCTCCCCCCGGGGGGAGAGATTTTTCACTTTCCCTGTCACCGTCTCTGTCTCTCTCTCTTTCTGATGAGCACATGTGTCCTAATGCAAAAATCTCTTTAAAAAAAAGAAAAAGAAGGAAAGAAAGAAAGAAAAGAAACATGAAATCATCAGCAACTTTCTGGCTGTGCCTCAAATGTTATAATGCCTAAAATGAAATGTAAACAATAGACACACTTTCTCCCTTTTTTTCTACATTTTACTTAATTCTTGTACCTCTTTAGCATACGGCTATTTATCTATTTCCCCTATAGTGATGACAACCCTGTCCTCCCAGGACATATCTTTTAAAGACATTGATTACAACGAAACACTAGGTGAGATGGAACATAAATGTCGCGGTCATTGTGGTCTGGATTCCTAGTACTATTTGCATACATGACACTGTACCTGAAGACTCCTGCTATCACCTCCATTGTTGTAACAGAAATAAAAAGTAAAACTAGGTCATCACTTAACACTATGGCATTCGATTTTGAATTTCACATCTTGGGCTCTCATCGTTGCCTTATTTAAAGCCCTTCTCTTTGCCAACACTTCTTTTGAACTCTGAGAGATGCATCCATCATGATATGAGATTGGATCTGTAGCTCAAGGAACTGGAATAATAATCAGAGGTGTATATATAAACTGAAAGCCTGTTCATTTCTCCAAACCATCCCCTGTTGTAGGAATGCTAAAATAATGCTAATGCAAGAAAAGATATTCCGGTGTCATTTTAGATTTCAGACATTGCACATTTGTACCCATGATTATGTCAAAATATACACATAGGCATCATTTGAGAGAGAATTTATTATAAAAGAATATATATGTAAACAAAGCTAGGCTGACCTGCTTTACTTATTTCTTTTAAATCAGTGCTTGAACTGGGCTTGAATAAATTTGTCCAGCTTAACATGAAATTGTGTTGGTCTGAAAATAAAAAATAGAACTGGTAAACCTATTCATGTGGAGTGAAAAGAAGAGAACATAAAAGAAGCATAAAACATCTCCCTTCTGGCATAAAAAAAGATATAGTGTTTTTAAAAAAAAAAATCAAAAGAAACCTACTTTTAAATAATACTATATTTAAGAATAAAAAATAAAGGATTGAAAGCCCCAAAAGCAAGGATATTCACATTTAGTGCCAGAGATATCTATTTGGGGGTAAAAGAGGAAAACCGTAAGAATGCTGATATTTGTGGGTTTGAGGTTTTGTTTTGTTTTCATTTTTTTGTTGTTGTTTTGTTTTTTAGGTCTAGGGGTCAGACAAATGCAAAAGACAAGAAAGAATGGATCCTTTCAGGTTTTTATACACTTGTGATTTATATTCATTTCTCTTATACCTAGACTTGTGCGCTAGAAAAATAAAAATGACCTCTTTGGAGAGATTCATAAGATCATTTATTTCAAAGCCAGTAGAATTAAATTGATTCAAATTTTACTTCCCTGCAGATCAGTGAGATGAAATTAGCACTCCTACTTAGCTTGCTTGTTGCTTCTGAAATGTAGTAATCTGTGAACTCAGGATTCTCAGTTTCCCGGCACAAAAACCAGAAAGATAAACACAAAATCGATTCTCCTTTACCATTTTGTTAATTGTTTTTAGGTCTGTTTATTTATCATCGTTAATAGATGCTCTTTGAATCAGGCTGCTGAAGGTGTGTCATAAAGCTACACGGGGGATTGGAGCTCAGAAATGGCTAAGAAATTCATTACCAAAACTCACTCACTTCAAGAAAGGACTTCGAGTTATTCAGCCATGGCCTTTTCTGAGAGTGTACCTGGTGAAACGTTATGGTACAGACAAAACACTGACAATCTCCAAGGCCTACATAGTCCTTTAAGACATATATCTGAGATTTAAAGGCTCAAAATCTGCACTAAAGGGAAACTCTTCAGTCTAGTTTGCTCAATGTTAGATCCACTTTAAGTTCAACTGGACTTATTTTTTACAGAAAAAAAAAAAAAAACCAAAAAAAAAAAACAGGTAAAAAGATCAGATTGCAGTTGCCAACTTTCAGCCTAGAGGAAATTTTTGGCCTTAAGTTATAAATTCCAGAAAATAAGAGTTTATAAGGGAAACAGTGACAGAACCTTAATTATGGCATAGCAAAGGGCAATGCCGCAATAAAAAGAAACTACCCCTGAGATGAAATGCTTAATCTTTGAGTGAGATGTGGCCTAATAACTCAAAAGGAGAGCGGTTGATGATTCAGGTCCTCACTTGTAGCAGGCTGTGGTGTGCCCTTTATGAAATTCACGGTCATCTCCAACTCCTTCTTTACAGACTAACCCTCACTTCACTCTGGACCAAGTAGAAAAGAAAGGTCATAAAGAATCAATTTATGGCAGGTTGCTCTCTGGCAAAGGCTGTTTTCCAACATGTGTATCAGAAAATCAGAGGCACTGGAAAGAACCGAGAGAGGCCATCTGGTCCAACCTCCCCGTCTACTGCAGATAAATCCTAAATCATCTCTGACAGTGGGAAGGTGGCCCACTGCTCGGTTTTTCAACAGTTCACATCATCCCCTAGAAATTCTATACTAGCTTTAAAGTCAAGAAGTTTATCATTCAAAACCCAGTTGTTAATTTTCCCAGTTTTACTTGTTTGGCTTCACACTATTCTCTGCATACATGAAGCACCTTCTGTAAATATAGTACTTAGAACATTTGCAGAAATGTATGAGGCCCATCCTTAGCTCAAATAATTTCAACTCCCTTAATATTTCTTAGTACAGGGAAGGGTTAATTTTATAATCCTTTCGCTTTTGTTTGACTTGATTTTCCCCTGGAATCTTCCTGGTGTTTTTACATTTCTCTTACCATTTCAATTCATCATTAGAATCCAGATATCTAATACAGTGCCCGGCCATTGTAGGCATCTAGTAATTGTTTTTGAGTGAAAGAATAAATGCCAGAGACTTCACAGTACATGCCCAGGTACATAGTGAACTCAAAACCAATTTAACATAAAGAAAAAATGTTTTTGCATCCTAAATAGACATTTTCCCCAGCTTCAGTTTTCTTTTTTTTTTTTTTTTCTTTTTTTTTTTGGAGAGGTTTTTGCTATAGGGCGCGTGCACTCGCCAGACAGACAGAGAGAGACAGAGAGATAGAAAGCGAGAAATCACCCCCCAGGGGGGATGGCCACGCCGCAATCCCTTCTCCTCCATTCTCCTCCTGGGATCTTGGGCACGCACGCACACGCGCCCAGAGTGAGTTTAACCCACCGGGTCCGGGACTCGAACCGCGGTCAACTACGTGGGAGTCCAGCGACATAGCCATTATGCTAACTGCTGGTCCCAGCTTCAGTTTTCTTGACTTAAATCTTATCTAACACACAATGAGTTCATTTTCTTTCTTGCTTTAAATGTTAAACTGATACATTCAAACTATGCATTTCTCTGGCAGCAGTGTTATGGCACAGAGAAATCACGTTTTATAGTAAACACAACAATGTTTTCAGACTGGGATGTACTCTAGCAATGGTCATTGTTTACTCATGGAACAGTGAAGAGGGACACGGGCAGAGCAATGCATTTATAGATGGGTGTGGTATGTATCCCATTCCCATTTCAATTGAGGTCCTAGGACTTTGAAATTTCCAATGGTTTACCAAGACTCCAAGGTCATACATAGCTGGGCTAGTTCTGGCTGCTGAACCCCAGACATCTATTGATACTGAAGACTTAACTTAGGAAACCCCTGAGTGACAAGACACATCTTACCATGTTTCAAATTCACACTAGAGAAAGAAACGATAAGCAGAAGCAGGAAACAGAGGGTCATCAAGAACTCCATACTGAGCTAAGACACCCCACAAGGAAATGTTATTTCCCATTTCCTTCCCCTAAATAAGAAGAGACTTCTGGATTTGTGTTGCCCTAAAAGAAATGCTTCCAGGTCAGCCAGGTAGAGTGGAGGGGTAGCCTGTAAAGGAGTTGGAGATGACCATGAATTTCATAAAGGGCGCACCACAGCCTGCTACAAGGGAGGACCTGAATCATCAACTACTCTCCTTTTGAGTTATTAGGCCACATCTCACTTAAAGATTATGGTAGCTGGAGTCCATATAGCTGATACCACAGTTTAATTCCTGACCCTAGTGGCTTGAAAAACATACCAGGCACATCTGTGTGCGTGTCCAAAATTCCAAGAGGAGAATGGAGGATAAAGGATTGTGGTGTGGCCATCTCTCCTGGGGGTACTTTCTCACTTTCTCTCTTTCTTTCTCTCTCTCTGGCAAGCCCATTGATGGGGGGGAGGGGGAGGGAAGAAAGAAATGCTTCCAACCAAGCCCAAAGTAAACTTCCTAATCAAGCACCAGAACTAACCAACTCTCTCAGGCTTTCTCTAAGAGAAAAACCCACCAGTGGGCCGGCAGGTGGCATGATGGTTGAGGTGCTGGACTCCCACATGGCCGACTGTGGTTCGAGTCCCAGATCTGGAGGCTTGCCTTCTCACTTTCCCTCTCTCTATCTCTCTGTCTCTGGAAATGTTAAGATAATAATAAATAAAGTTAAATAAAATAATTATTTAAAAAAAAAAATCCTGCCAGTACTCTCCCCAGAGGCTGTCCTCTAGCAAGTATTTGGGGAAACGAGAGGATATTAAGGTCATCTAGACTGAATCATATATGAGTGGAATTCAGAAATGAAAAATGCCACATTTCTTTCCCATCTGAATCTGAGACAGTGAATAATTCCGGAAAGAAAAGCACCCAGAGGGTAATCTTCACTTGGCTAGATGACTACACACATCTACATGGCATTCTGCCTGATTTTACAGTTAGGAGCATTTGTTTTCATGTTCATGTCTCTTATATGGGATTTGACTTGGATACACTTTTATGTGATATCTTTTAAATTTTTACATACTTTTTTGGGAAACAATGAAACACAGGATATTATATTTCAGCTATGCCCTTTCATTGGCAAGGAAAGAAAAAAAAGAAAAGAAAGAAAGAGATGAAGAAAAGGAAGGGGGGAGGAAAAAAGATGTTTTTAAATAAAAAATAGAAATTTATAGTCAAAGAAACTATAAGTAGTCTTCTGTTCTGATTCTTTTATGTGGTAAAATGTTTCTGACTGCAACAAACTAACAGATGTTGGACATGTTCAAATGCAGATAGCTGCAGAAAAAAAATCTGAAATTCCATAATTATTATAAATTAGAAGCCAGGATAAAATGTGCCCAGCCACTACTAAGGTAATCAACTTTCCAAGTTAAATGTAGAGACAGAGACAGACATTACATATTGATAGAAACACACATAGATACACATCATATCCTTCTGTGTTTATGTGTGAAATATTTATAGCAAGTGTACATCTCATAAGACTTGTACCCAAAATACTGGATTCATCTCTGGTCATGAAAATTCCAATATTTGTAGGATTTTTGTATGCTTTGTACATTCAACTTAATTACATGTGATCAACTTATTGTGCTGTAGTACTGTATTCTGAAGTAGAGTATGAAATGAGGCTCAATGATTATTACATTTTTTTGCATAAAAAAAATCAATGGTCATTTACAGACAATTGCTACCTTTAGAAATAATACTACACCAGAACAATTACGTAGTTTAATTAAAAGCATGTAGTACTAGAAAACCTTCTTTAAACAAAAACTGAAGCATTGGCTGTACCAGCTGACTTGATCATAGCAGAGGCAGGATCCTCAGGATCAAAGGTGAAATCTGAGTTGGGAGTTGATAGCATCGTGTTCAGGACTTGGATGACATTTTGTAGATCAGCCACCTGCTGTTCATGCTTCCCAACACCCTTGTTCAAACTTGCTCGAAAGAATCTCATATGCCTTAATCCTCAAAACCTTGAAAAATAATCAGTGTGCCACAGGCATTAAACCTGTAAACTCCTTTTAACCTTTCTATGAAATACCAGAAACCGTTGTCTGATTCTGGCAGGTGACCTGGGAGAAGATTTGAATGTCCATTTGATGCACACACATTTTTGTGTTCCCTTGCGGGTGCTTGCACACTATTGGGAAATGCCAAGTGCATCTGGGAGAAGAGTTTAGAAAACAATTCGACAGCCTGAAAAGTTCCAACAATAAAACAGAACTCTTTACATTGCAAAGTCAAACAAATAACTTGGGCAAGTGTAATTGAATAAATCCCAGGCTTCAGTGCAGATGGCTGCTTTTACTGTCTCTCTATGCTGGGGTCTGCTGAAAGTTCTTTAGTTTCAGTGCGTGTGTGTGTGTGTGTGTGTGTGTGTGCACGTGCATGTGTGTGTGTGTGTGTGGAGAAGGCTTTTTTAATATGAGATTTGGCATATTGCATGTGGCAGGCTGTTGAAAAATAAATAAAGACAGGAGAAAAAAGGCGATGCACATCCCATCGGTAACGAAAGGAAGCAGGGCTGCTGACGGTCCGTGTGCCTGTTCTCCAGGTTTGCCCAGAGGCTTGCAAGATCATTTCTTTGCCCCCAGATTTTCATGTTGAATTATCACTCACAATCTCTAAATGAACATGCCTCTTATTTTATTTAAGACACACTGGGCACTTGTGTTTGACTTCCTGCTAGGCAATACAATATTTAGTGTTTGCTGCATACACAAATGGCAAGAGATGAAAAATGACCTTATAAGCATAATCTCAATTTCTTTTTATTTTTGCAAAAAGATATCTTTGCTCCAGTCTTTCCAGAGGCAGGCATCAAGTGAAAAACATTTGTTCTGTGCTGTTTTTGCCTGAGAAACTCTGACCCAGAGTCTACATGGATTCATCAGGAGCTTTAGGCTATGGCCTCATGGCTTTGGCCTGAGGCAAAGCTGGGGGCTAAGAACTTTTCACGTGGGGGGTAAAGGATAAAGCAGGAGCTCATCATGCCTGGACTCGAACAGCTGTGCTAACTGGTACCCAGAAGTCTTTTCCTCTAAGACCTGGCTTGACTGTTTTGTGCTGCTGTTACAATAGAATCAAGCAGCATCATCATTTATTTGTGACCTACTTGGGAAAAATTCAGATTGTTCTATGATGGTCAAAAGGAATGCAGCTTGGGAAGAATAGAAATATTTTCTTTCAAAGCCACAACTAAAAGGGATATGTGGCTATGTACAAAAACATTTTGTTCTTAATATGTGAATGTCGTCTTTGGCTCAAGTGACCACTTTTCTTTCAATTATTTAAGTGTTTGATCATGTAGCAAGATTTTACGCAACAGTAGTAATCATTTTGTGCAAGTAAAAGATTTTCAAATCTAGATAAGAAAGTTCTGCCTCTTTTCATTTCTTTAGTTTCAAGGGGAACTGCAAAAAGAATCTGCTAAGGCTGCTTAGCTGTTAAGTGTTTCTTAACTCATTGTCAACCCAAAGGATACTCTTGTCACAATTTAGGCTATCAATGGGACCAGCAGTTAGCATAATGGCTATGTCGCTGGACTCCCGTGTAGTCGACCGCAGTTCGCGTCCCGGACCCGGTGGCTTGAAACTCACGCTGGGCACGTGTGCGTGCGTGCCCAGGATCTCTAGAGGAGAATGGAGGAGAAGGAATTGTGGTGTGGCCATCCCCCCTGGGGGGTGATTTCTCACTTTCTGTCTCTCTGTCTCTCTCTGTCTGTCTGGTGAGCGTAATGCGCCCCGTAGCAAAAACCTCTCCAAAAAAATTATTAACAATTTAGGCTGTCAATAATAAATTATGTTTTGAATTATTATTATTATTTTTTTTAGAGAGAGATTTTTGCTATAGGGAATGCGCACTCACCAGAGAGACAGACAGAGATAGAGAGACAGAAAGTGAGAATCACCCCCCCGCCCCAGGAGGATGGTCGCGCCGCAATCCCTTCTCCTCCATTCTCCTTTCAGGATCTTGGGCACGCATGCACACGTACCCTGTGTGACGTTAAGCCACCAGCTCCAGGACTCGAACCGCGGTCGACTACATGGAAGTCCAGCAACATAGCCATTACACCAACCACCGGTCCCAATGTTTTGAATTTTTTATCTCTAGCCATTTAATTAATTAATTAATTAATTAACTTGTAAAGGTTCTGATTATAAGTCAAACCACCTGCAAAACAGAGGGAAACTATACCTGATAATGTCCTGGCAATGTTGTGGCCTGTGGAAATGGTAACACTATTTCTTTAATGTTGTGTGTTTTTATTTCTCTCTGAATCTCCTTGCCCTAGTCCCCCAAGAGAATAGTAGTTTTAATAGAAGTAGTGTGAGAGAATGAAAGCATTTAACACAATAACCCTTCAAATATGAGAGTTTCAATTAAATTATATGCTCCATTTCAAAGCCCACTTCTTTGGAGGGAAAAACAAATTCCTAGAAAGTAATTGCTGAGCAACGGTCCTATTGACACTGCAAATATACTCAGCTGAAGATAGTGGTGAGTGTGGTTAGGAAATCAGCTCTCAGAAACCCAGACTTGGATTCTTAAAACATAGGTGGTATTCTAGAAAACTTTATTATTGATTTTTTTTTTTTTTCTGTTAAGGAAACATCAGGTGTTCTGTGAAAGCATAGAAGAGTTCCTAGATTCATGGTAAATTAGATATTTAAACTTTAAGCAGTCCAGTCCTCTAAAAACCACCCCCCCAAAAAAAAAATAGGCAGGGAGATACATAAAAATGGAAGGGATGATACAGGAACAAGAAATAATGTCCTACTAACTACACATATCTAGATTTGAGAGTTGCTCTGCTTCATATGTCTCTAATCCAGAGTAACTGGTATAGTTAATTCTAGGATTTTAGGTCTATAGCTCTAAATACTATAGGTTTGGCTCACTTTCAGAGTCTACACACAAATTCAGCTCAAGGATAATTAGGCCATTTTACCATTACCAGTTTCATATGTTAACAAATAGTACTCTAGGCATGCCATTCATGGAATGGGAGAGTCGTTTGTGTGTATGACTAAAATGACTATTAACTATTCCTATGGGAGGTTGTCCTTTCTTGTAACTCATTGTGAAGTGGTATAGGAAGTGAGGTTGAGATTGAAGAATGACTGTATGTAGAATCCTATCATCTTCCTCTGCAACTTTGCCTAAAACTTAAGAATTTCCAAAAATAACAGAAAAATTGAAAGAACTGTATGATAAATACATCAACCACCAATATTTTACAATTTACATTTTGCTATTTTTGATGTGTTACATTTATATCCATTCATCTAATCCTCTATTTGTCTGTTAATCTCTCATATGTTTTGACGTGATTCCAAGGTAATTGTGGACAGACTTAAGTGTATGTCACTCCTAACACTTCAGTATCATGTTATTAACTTGTGTTTGATGTATGTTGTTTTTCTTTTTGGGTTTTTGCTATACAGTGCATGCATTTACTGGAGAGAGACAAAGAGAGAAAGAGGGAAAGTGAGAAGTCAATTCCCCCTCCATTCTGCGGGGGGGATGACTATACCACAACTTCTTCTTCTCCATTCTCCTCTTAGGATTTTGGGCATGCACACACATGTACCTGGTATGATTTCAAACTGCTAATTCATGGATTCTAACTGCAGTCAGCCACATGGGAGTCCAGTGCCTTAACCACCATGCCAGGACCCATGTTTAATGTAAAATTAAGTTTCTTTTTTTAAGTAAACTTTATGTACTGTGAATTGCACAATTCTTAAATGTGCCATCCTATGTGTTTTGAAAATTCATGTATCTAGATAGCCCCAAATCCTATCAAGACATAGAAAATTGGGCTAAGCTGTGGTGTAGTTGGGAATGCAACTGGATCCACAAAGGACAGGTCCTAGTTTTGTATCCCAAGACCTTCCTGAGTGCATGTGCCCATGATCTAGGCCCACTAACACAACATGAAGACTATCTACCTTTTTGTCTCTCACTCTCTCTTTCTTTCTCATGAAAATAAATAAATAAACTTACTCCCCCCCAAAAAAAAGACATAGATAATTAAGAGCACTCTAGAAAGTTCCCTCATGCTCCTTAATAGGTAACTACTGCCCATATCTCCAGAGGCAACCACTATGCTGCTTGTTTCCAGCATAAATTTGTTTTACCATTCTAAACTTCATATAAATGAATTACCCAGAGCTTCTTTTACAGCACAATATTAAAAAAAAAAGATTTATCCATATTAGTGTTTGTGTTGGTTGTTTGCTTTTTTTTATTGCTGAATAGTATTTCTGTTGCATGGACATACCACAATTTGTTTTTCCCTCCTCTCATTAGTGAACACTAGGCCGTTCTCAGTTTCTTACTATAATGATGGAAGGTGTAAAAAATATTGTTGTACTAAACTTTTGTTGATAATTCTTAATCATAAGAATTTTGAAAAAATACTTTCATTCCCTTAAGTTAATATCTAGGAGTGGAATTTCTGGATCATAAGGTGGGTATATCTAATAAGTTGCTAAAAATTTCCCCAAAGTGGATATACCATTTTAAATCCCCACCAACATGTGTGTGATGAGAGACCTAATTACTCCTTTTTCTTTTCAGCCACTCAGGTGGAGACATAACGGGATCTCATGCTGATTTAGATTTGTACTTCCATGATGATTAGTGATATTGAGCACTTTGTCATGTGCTTGCTTAATGGTCTTTCATACATCTCCCTTGGGTGAGAGTCTATTCAAATCTTTTGCCTATAGTTCACTAGGTTGTTAAATTTTTGAGTTGTAGGAGTTCTATACATGTCCTGGACAGAAATTCTTCATCAGACATGTATTTTGCAAATAGTCTCCCAGTGTTTGGTTCCCCTATTTGTTGTCTTGATGGTGACTTTTTAAGAGAAGTTTTTAATTTTGATGGAGCCTAACTATCTTGTTTATAATCAGTGCTTTTTGTATTCAAAGGTATTTGCCAATCAGAAAGATGCAAAAATTTCCATTTAATATTTTCTTTTAGAATCTTTATTATTTAAGCTTTATGTTTAGGTCAGTAATCCACCTCAAATTATTGTGTGTGATAAGATATAAGGGCGCAAGTTAGTCTACTGTCTCTCTCGCTCCTCTTCTCTCTTTTCAGTTGCTTCGCATGTCGTCTTAGTCTCTTTGTTAAAAATTAACCACCTGATCCTATATATGTTAGTTTTTTCCTGACCTTTGTACTTCGTTTCACTAGTGTATATGCATGGGTGCATTTATTCATAGATTATTTTAAATAAATACTATAAATATACTGTTTCTTCCTTATGATTTTCTTAAAAAACATTTCATTTTCCTGGTTTGTTTTTTTATGAGAATACATCATTAACATACAAAATACTATGTTGATCAACTGCTTATGTTATCAGTAATGCTTCCAGTGAACAGTAGGCTATTAGTACTTTTGAGGACATCACAGTTACATGTGAATTGACTCCCCTATTCCCCACATGGTTCAAAAGCCAACTGTAATTTGGATCAATTGACAATAGAGATGAGAAGTATACATTTTCCCCCATAAATCCAGGGCAGAACTGAGAGTGAAGTGGCTAAGTAGAACAAATCAGTTATGAGTAGCAATTTCATGACCAACTTTTACCTCTGTCAAATACTATCTGACTCTTTTGTAAGGCTCAGTTTTGTGAAGTATTTAACTAATTGCTAAATTCCCTGAGAAATTCTTGGATTTTTACGGAACACTTAACTGTGTCTACTAATCCTTTTGCCCACCAGCTGGTCTCTCCATCCTTAAAAACTGTGCTGTGCATCAGGATGGACTGTATCAGCTGCCATCTCTTGCCTTCTAACTTCCAGTTGGGTTTAGCCAATGAGAGAGGAAAACAAGATGTGAGAGAATGAGAAGAGAGCTGTTTCAGAGTTGTCTCCCTCGGCTAATTTTCTGCTAGGCTGAAGTTTGACAGCAACGCTTTTCTCTTCCCGATGTCATAGTTTCTTTCCATCAGCCACCTCCTGTAGTACAGTTAACATTATCCATTCTGAACAGTAAACAGTCTTTCAACCCTTGCCCGTTCAAGCCAAGAGGTGATAACAAGTCATTGCTGTTGTTAAACTAGGGTATTTCACCATCTCTTGTTGATTTTCCTTCATTCTGTCTGTACCTTTGTAATTGTTTTATCTTTAAATATTTAATGTAGTTCTTTTCCAACTAATATATTTAAATATACCTTGAAAGTTATACCAGCCAAACATTTTGCATTCTCTGTGTCCTTCACTACAATCTTTCTCCCCTAAACTTTGACAAGGCTACCTATGTATTATTATTCAGCCTCCATTTAAATATCACTGTCTTAGAGTAGATTTAACTCCTTTTACTCTTTATCACATTCCCACATTTCTCTATCTCAGCATTTGAATTACTTCTTTATCTGTTTACTTGTTTATTGTCAGCCTAACAATCTAGATAGTGACTTCCATGAGGGTATGGATTATATATCTGTTTTTGTTTTTGTTATAGGGCACGTGAACTTGCTGGAGAGAGGCAGAAAAGGAAAGGGAAAGTGAGAGATCACCCCACAAGAAGGATGGCCATGCTGCAATCCTTTCTCCTCCATTTTCCTCTCTGGATTTTGGGCACAAATACACATGTACCCAGCATGTTTTTCAAGTTGCCAGGTCCAGGACTCAAACTGCTCAATCAGCTATGTGGAATCCAGACACCTTATCCATTATGCCATCTGCTGGCTCCATATTTTTATCTATTTTATTCATCACTATATAACCAGTACGAGATAGGGGAATGCTCAGAGCATATATGTTAATCAATATTTATTTATTTATTGCAAGGTATTGGTAGTAACTTGCAAGAGAATTTCTGGAAGATTTCATGCTAATAGCATCCTTTGAATTGCTCTAGTATTAATTAAAATCCTCACTATCAATGTCAAAGATGGAATAGTAAATGGTAGTTATCTTACTGGAAAGGACAACAGATTCGTAGGGAAGATGAAATGCCTTATAGAATTAAGAATACAGGAGTCCTCTAAGAATTTTTAGATTATAAGAAATGAAAGTCTATAAAATGTAATTCAAAAAGTATGGTATTATTAAAATTAAAAATTACAGCAAATAAATAAATGGGTGAAGTAAAGGTAGGCAGGTTTTTTTAAAAAAAATCTATGTATACTAGCAAATACATTTTTCTACTTTGCTATTTATTCTTCTGTATTTAGAAAGTAATTCTTTCCTAAGTGATTTCGAGTATTTAGAAAAATGCTTAGAATTCCTTAGGGAATTTAGGAGGTGACTAGGATGCCTTTTGAAGCTGCCATTATGCCCTCAAAAAGAAACTGAGACTTTACTTCTAATCTCAGGCCTTTGAAGAGCAGCGGCCCTCCCTAAGACCTCTACCCTGGACTTTAATCATATCCTATTAGGTCTTTTCACCTCTAGTTTTTCTTTTTCATATTTCATTAATTATGTATTCCACTGCTTAATCTTCTTAAAATATAATATTCTTGTGATATTTTCTTGTGAAGAAACCTGCAATTGCTTTTATTCTCTTACATCAAATCTGATATCCCAAAGTATTCAGCAGATATTTAAAACTTTCAACCAGGTGGTAAAATCAGCATCTTCACTACCCCATCATGTCCAAGGTCAAATAAGCCAGTTTTCACTATGTGCCCTATGGATTTTACACATTGCTGTCTTTGTCCTTTTTAACATACATTCTACTGTACCATTTCTGTGAGAATGACCTTTTCTTTACTTTTCTGTTAAATGAATTCTACAAACTTCTTTCAGGTGATAGTACTTATAATTCATGAAAATTTGTTTTTCAATAACCCTATCTTTGATGATTTTAAATTAGCTCAATTTCTTATAATAATTCTCAATAAATAAATACTGAGTGTCTGTTACCTCCAAGCCACCTAAGCTGAGCACTACATATCCCAAAAGGGAGAAGATTCAGTGCCCAAACCAAGGGATTTTATTTTTTATTTTATTTTTATTTTTTTATTTTCTATTTTTTGGAGAGGTTTTCGCTAGGGCGCGTGCGCTCGCCAGACAGACAGAGAGAGACATAGAGACAGAAAGCGAGAAATCACCCCCTGGGGGGATGGTCACGCCGCAATCCCTTCTCCTCCGTTCTCCTCTCGGGATCTTGGGCACGCACGCACACGCTCCCGGCATGAGTTTTAAGCCACCAGGTCCGGGACGTGATCCGCGGTCGACTACGTGGGAGTCCAGCGACTCAGCCATTACGCTAACTGCTGGTTTCCTTTCCTGTAGCAAATAACAATGTAGAAATCAAAAGTGACCTATCATAGGTTTGCCCAACCTTGCAATTACTTAAAATCTGTCTTAGAATTGTTCTGAAGTATTTTCATATTGCTTTTCTTTCCGAAGTAATTAACTCTCAAAAGGTTAGAAATCACAACTTTTTGTATGTTTGTTTTTGTTTTTGTTTTTTGAGAGGTTTTGGTTATAGGTCACATGTACTTGCCAGAGAGATGGAGAGACAGAAAGTGAGACATCACCCCCTAGAGGGAATGGCCATACTGCAATCCCCTCTCCTTCATTATCCTCTCAGGATTTTGGGCACACACACACACGCACCTGGTATGAGTTTTAAGTCACTGGGTCCAGGACTAGAACTATGGTTGACGAAGTGGGAATTCAGTGACATAACCATTATGCCATCTTCTCTTCCCTAGAAATCACATCTTTAAAAAAAATTCTTTCAAGTTAATTGAATTAAATAATAGCTAATACTAAATATTTACGATGCGATGGCTGCTATTCTTAATATTGTAAATACATTAACTCATTGAATCTTCAGAACAAACCCCTGAAGAACAGTACTGTTACCACTTGATAGGGGAAAAAAAATTACCGTGATACAAAGATTTAACAACTCATCCAGGATTGCATAGCTAATTAATGACAAAGTTACAATTAGGCCCTCTGTGCTCAATTTCGAGGGGGGGGGGGGTCATACTCTTTCATAATGCTTTACTGCCATGTAGACTCCATCAAACAATACTGCTAAGATAAAGAAGCCTCTGTTTTGCAAGCAGGAAATCTGCCTGGGAATGACAGGGAAGCTGTTGAATATTGAGAGAACCAGAGCTAAACTTGAAGCTCAGAAGTTCTCCAATCCCAATCAGGTACTCTAGGCTTTGGCGACCATGTGGTCCTCACCTTCTTACCACTGCTTCTTCCATAAGCCTGCAGGGAATTCTGTTGTGTCATGACCACTGCCCTAGAACCTTCTCCTCATCAAAGGAAACCTATTCCAACCATTATGCTCAACATTGGTCAGTCTCTCCTCTTCTTTGCTAAATGAGCTCTGATTTTGTTCAGGAAAACAATGTGCCAGTTAAAAGACAATAAAGCTCCCCAACTTTTCTGAAAACAATAGATAGCTGTGGTACATATGAGGTTCAACTGAAGAGATAGAAGCAAATATATTTTGGATGCTCTTTTTTATTATTTTTGGTATATTCAACTCTAGAAAAATAAACATTGCTCTTCTTAGAAACATGCACTGACTCAGATGGCATGGACATTTTTGCTCTTTGTCTTTCCCTTTCTACCTGCCTAGAATAGTGCACGTTGGTATAGCTGCCATCTTACAACTGGGATGCCAAGTGATCTGCCACAATGAGGTCAGTGAAATGGGAAGGGGAATAGTTCTTTGAGTTCCCTAGACTCCCTGTTAGGTGAGAAAAAAAAAAATAACCCCTTATTTGGTTAAGCCACTGTGTTCAGTTTTCCGTTTACATGCAGCTTAATGCAATCCTAAAAGCTAAAACTTATTTGAACATAATTTACAGAAACAAGTTCACTTAATTTTTGATAAAAGGTATTCATAAAACCCTCTACTATACACAACACTGTATGTGGGCTTTGATTTAAGGAATACTAATAAAACTTCCACTTGATTTTTAAAAGAGAAATAATTGTGTTATTATCATGGTAAATAAAATGAAAGACAATTAAATGGAGGCTTGCACTATTTCTGAGCTAGTATTTTTGAAGCTCAATGTACTTTTACTTTGGGACAGAAAGTGCACATCAGTAATAGGGTGATCCATCTTTCCTTAATCAATGAACAATTAATCTTCATTAGAATACTCAGGTCAGTTTAAATGTGCAATGAGATGCTGGATCTTAGCAAGAAAGCCTCAAACACAATGGAAGTCATTAAAATTACATTACATCTGGCATTCTTGATGAGGCAAAGCTGGCACCTACTCCACAGTAATCACAAGCACTGAGGCTCATGGCTGAGTCATTCAGAGAATGTGGACAACTGTGTTAATTTAAGTATCATCATCTACTCCCAAGGCTAAAGAACAAACTGCCTGCAATTCTGAGGCCCTTAGGATGGCTCCCTGAGTGACCCTTAGCAGTGTCACATTTTCATCTCATAATTGTTCATATTTCAGAATCCACTCAGTCTTGATCCCGTCAACTCTAAGGTGCCTTGCTAAACCACTCCACCCACAGGGATATGCTATTAACCCAGGTATTTTCTGTCTCTCACTTGAGGGCATGAGTCTATCATTACTAGCATTATTGTCACCGTCCTCGTGTATTGAATGTTTAGTGTGCATGAGGCTTTTTCATAGGAAATCTAGGCCCCTCATTTTAACCATAGAGCTGATCATCTTATTTACACATTGTGGGTATAAAAACTCAAGTCCCGAGAGCAACAGATGGTGTAATGGCTACGTTGCTGGACTGCCATGTAGTCGACCGCGGTTGGAGTCTCAGACCCGGTGGTCTAAACTCACACCAGGCACGTGTGCGTGCGTGCCCAAGATCCCGAGAGGAGAATAGAGGAGAAGGGATTGCAGCATGGCCATTCCTCCTGGGGAGTGATGTCTCACTTTCTGTCTCTCTGTCTCTCCTCTGTCTTTCTGGCGAGCACATGCGTCCTATAGCAAAAACCTCTCCAAAAAAAAACTCAAGTCCCGGTTTAAAAATATGTCCAAAGTCACACAGTTGGAGGCAAAAAATGAGGCTCCTCACTTCCAAAATGACTACGATACCACACTGCCTTTCAATTAATTATAACTTACGTTCTGTCTTCTGTTGTCTTTGCTTGTTGCCAGTATGCTATGTCAGTTCCACAACAGCAGTGATCATACCATATATTTTTACGTATCCTTAGACCTTAACATATCCTGGAAACAGTAGAATCTGGTACAGCTTCCATGAATGCAATAGGTTTGATCCTAGATCAATCCTACTACCTCTTGGTGTCTTATATCAACTTATTTAATAGGAGAGTTATCGGTAAACCCAGAAGTGATTTTTAAGATACCGCATAGTTGCATGGTTGGATTTGATAGATAGCAAGCTCTCATGGGCTGTTTATCCCTCTAATCATAAGCATAAATACAAGAAAAGCCAGTGTAGGGCTTTGAAAACACCAAGTTGACTCATCAGATATATGTCTCTATCAGTCTTTTGAAACAGACTGGGTTTTTTTTTAAAGACTTCAATTTAATTAGAATTCTTTCTCCCATCGAGATAACATCTTCAATTGATTTAATCCTTTCTTGTACATTCCTTGCATCCTGAGAGGTAGTAATGGTTTTCATTTTACATTCTGGTCTTAAAGCATGATAAACAGCTAGTGTCAGTTTTACTTCCCCAACTAGTGCCTGCTGCAGTGGGGGTAGGAGAAGGTCAGGGAGCCGGCCTCCAGTCCTGTCACTCCCCTCACCCTCACCCTCACTCTGCTGCTTTGTCCCATCTTTCCTGTTGTTTTGATCTATCCCCTCACTTGCAGAGATTAGATCAACTGTCCTTAGGATTCTAAAGTCATTTCCCATTTTACAGAATGTACTTTTTTAAAGACATGGAAAGACATTTATAAAGTATGAAGCATCATCTTAAAATTCAGTAACTTTTTCAGCTTGTCTTTAAATACATCTCTGTTTTGTTCACCATGAAAATTTGTGAGAAGAGAATATTGGTTCTATAATTTTCCTCTTTTATCATACTTGTTATTGAAGACTGTAAGTCTAAAGAAAATAAACACAATAAAGCCAGAAAACAAAGATCACATATTTTAATATAAATGTATCCAACATTATATTTCATAGGATTCTAAAAAAATCCTATGACTAAATTTCAATAAATGACCCTGTAAAAATCAGTATGTCATGGGTTTTTTAGAGGTCTGAGTCTCCTGACTGGAGATATGTTTGGCATGTTCAAGGCCATGAAGAGTTAATACCTACAAATGACCCTTCAAATTTGACCTTCAAATTTGACTACCTAATTCCACCTGCTTCTAAACTTTTCCCATCAGAGTCTATTTCTAAGAGTGAAAGTTTCCATTGGTAATTGTAGAGCAGTTTTCTCTGGGCAATGATTATGTCAGGAAGAATTTTTTATTTTCTCATTGCATAAAAATCAACTATTCAACCATTTCTATTTTTCTTATATATTAATTTTTAAACTAATTTGCCAGCAAAGAGCTACATATGTCACACAAAAGTGCATCATTTTGCTGATTTGTTAACTTTAGGAAAAAGAGACAAATGCAATAAGGTCCCACTGACCTGAAAGAAAATAAAACCACTGAAATTCAAATATTTGCCTCTACTTACTTCTTTAAAAATCAACATACTAAATACATTTAAAGACACAAGTATTATATATTTAATAGTTATTTAATTTATAACATTTTAATATTTTGTTACACATAAAATACAAACTAATGAGACAAATAATGTGCTATGATAAACTATTTTGTGCAAATAATTATTTTGTTCCCTTATATGTAAAAGAGAGCTTTTGATTTGAACTACATCCAAATTTACGAGTTGTATAAACTTAAGTAAGTCATTTAGTCTCTCTGAGTCTCAGTATAACTATAAAGTGGAGGCAATAATGTCTATATCAAAGAATTGTCTTTGGATCCAGCCAATGCTGCATGCTGGGGGCAGTTGCTCAGCAGCCTGGGGTCACATGGGAGGCCTGGGTTTGATTTCTAGCCCATTCTGAAAGAACCAGACCTGGCAGCATGCATCTGTAGTCCAGCTACTCAAAAGGATTGTGGCATGTCAGGACCCCGTCTGAAATATAAAACACCATACACCCCCCCATACACACATTATCTTGGGTGCCAAAAAGATTAGATAACATACTGAGAGGTGGTCTAAGACAGTGGGGAGTACAAAACCTGAGCCAGACAACTTCACCTCTTTGTTTCCGGGGCTGCTCATCTATTCAGTGTTATTGGGTAAGGCCAATGCATGGAAGTATCTAAGAATAATGTGGATTTCAGTCTGCTCAAATACTGGCAGTATTATTACTTCATATGATCATATTTAGCATACACCCTGGAACACAGTATTTTTACTTTCCTCTTGTGTGGTCATTAACATATTGTATTCCCATTTAACTACTATACTTGACAGTGGCAGCTACAAAACTTCTGTATGGGAATTCCTGGGAGGAGGGAAAATAGCAGAAGAACTGTGAGATCTGTTTTGAGGTTCTGTCTGCACACTGCTTTGAGTAAAATCATGGAAAAGTTATTTCCCACAGAAAACCGTTGGGAAAGGCGATCACGGAGCTAATGTCCCTTACCATTGTGGATCATGCAGATGTTTCCAAGTAGGTGAATGAATTATCAAAATAATGAATTCTCAGTTAATCAACAAAATAGTTTCCATATAAACAGGGGAGAATATCCATGCAGTAATGTAATCCTCTGTTCAGCATAAGACAATAATAGGAACCTATAATGCATGAATTATTTGGTGTTTGCTCCATTAAGTGATCCAGAGAAGTCTATTCTACCTAAGACATTCAAACAGGGAAACAGGTAGAAAACATGGCAACCTCTCCATTTAGTATTGATATCAAGCTTGAAATATTTCAAGCTGTAGAAGCATTTTACCCTAACCTAAAACATCATAATTTACTTTCAAGTAATGGATCTAATTAAACTCTTTGACTAGATTTACCACCACCTACCCAGTAGTACTAACACACACACACACACACACACACACACACACACACACACAGAGTTTACCTGCAATATTAAAATAAGTTGTGGGGTTTTTTTTATCCCTCCAAAATTTGTTTTCCACTTTTCATAAAGTGTAAGCCTTTCTGGATTGCTTTGTAGATTTGTTAAGAATTTTGTATGTACAGTATCATATATACACACTCTAGTGAGGAAAATAAACAAGTAAACAGCAAATGTTATCAACAGTATGACAATGAAGTTGGGAAGAAAATTTAATACCCTGAAATTGACTAGGTAAAAATCAATGATGTTGTTTATCTTCTCTCACTCACACACACATTCTCCACACATGGTCATTTCAGCAGCAAGGCAGATTTGCTCTTCCATTACCATTTTTCACAAAAAAGGAAAAAGAAATCCTTTAAGTGGTTACTAATTCAAGATCTGGAATGAGAACTAAACGAAATTATCAAGACATAAGCAAGCAAGAGAGCCATCAAGCATCCTCAGGAAACAACTGGAATAAGCCCTTCTTTACCAAAGATAAAACAATTAAATTTACATCAATAATGATTGTATCTGCAATGCATCATAAGACAATAAATTTGCTTCAACCAGGCATCCTCGTTAATACCTAAACAAATAGTGATCATCTCTGGATGATGCTAGGGTACCATTGTATTATTTTTAAAACTGAAAAATCAGAGGTAAAAACAAATAGTTCATTTTGTCTTTCTTATGAGTGGTAGCTGAGAGTAACCATATATATAACCAGGATAAATTTCTTATTTTTGATTAATTAGAATCATAAAGTGAGAAGAACTCCTCAATCAAATAAAGTGGAAAAGTTTTATAAATAAAGCAGTAGTTTCCATGAGTGGGTAAGTGTTAAAACTGGGAAATGGATCTCTGAGCATTACACTATTATACTATTTAAATCTCTTTTGTATATGTTGACATTTTCACAGGATGAAATTAAACAGGAACGGTATGTCCTGATTACTATAGCTTTATAGTAAGTCTTCAAGTAATATAACATCAAGTCCTTCAAATGTGTTCTTTTTCAGAATTATATTGGATAGTCTTCTTTGTTTTCATATATATTTAAAACCAACTAAGATATTTCTATAAGATAGGAATGGTTTTTATTATTCTGAATCAACAGATCAATTTGGGAAGACCTGACATATTAACACTAGTAAGTCTTCCAAGTCATGAACATCTTTCTACTTGTTAAATCTTCTATGATTTTATGTTTCATACTTTTTAAAAAAAATATTTTATTTAACTTTATTTATTTAGTTTAAAAACTTGACCAGAGAGGGACAGAGTGAGAGCGAGAGAGAGAAAGCAAGCCGCCAGGCCCAGGACTCGAACTGTGGTCGGGCATGTGGGAATCCAGTGCCTTTAACCACCATCCCACCTGTCGACCACTGTTTCATACCTTTTGGTGCAGAGTTTTTGTACATCATTTGCAAATTTTTTGTCTTTTTACTATTTATTTTTAATGTTTTACTTTTAATTGTTCACTACAATATATAAAAGTACAACTGACGTTTGTATTTTGACTGTCTACCCTGCATTTTATGCACTTTGCATTTGTTATTGCTGGCAGTTGCTTCATAGATTCTTAGGATTTTATATGTAGAGTATCAACTGCACACACTCTCACATACTGTGTGAATACAGACTGTTTTGGTTTTCTTTTTCTAATTTTCTTTCTTTAATTGCTTTGTCTCACCCTATTGTAGATACAATATTAAGCAGAACCGGTTATTTGATAAATAAAGTTCTATTCTGCTTTTCTATTTTATTTTGTGATAGTTTTGGTAATTTTTTGAAGAATTTGTCTATTTCATCTAAATTGCTGATTCTATTGAAATAAAGTTACTCAAAGTATTCTTTTACTACCCTTTTAGTATCTAGAGCATATATTTATATCAATGTCCCATCTTTCAGTTATGATATTTAGTTCTGTATTTTTTCTTTGAGCAATCTTGATTGAGAGGAGTTTCTTTTTTAAGAATTATTATTTTAATTTTATTTGTTAGCATTATTATTTTAATTTGCTATAGAGTATTTGTGCTCACCAGAGAGAGGAAAAGGAGTGGGGGTATAAGAAAGTAAGCAGCCAGGTCTGGGACTCAAACGGCAGTCAGCCATGTGGGAGTCTAGTGTCTCAACCACCATGCCACCCACTGGCCCAGTAATTAATTAATTAATTTCTTTCTTTCTTTCTTTCTTTCTTTCTTTCTTTCTTTTTTTTTTTTTTTTTTCTCTTTTGGAGAGATTTATACTATAGGGCACATGCTAAGGAGACAGAAAGAGAAAGAGAGAGAGATGGTCACACCGCAATCCCTTCTCCTCCATTCTCCTCTCATGATTTTGGGCATGTGCGCACACACACACCTGGTGTGAGTTTCAAGCTACCAGGTCTGGGACTTGAACCACAGTAGGCCATGTGGGAGTCCAGTGCCTTAACCACGATGTCACCTGCTGGCTCCAAGAGTTTCTTAATATTTTCAAAGAATTCATATTCATCTCAGTTCATTTCTTTACGATTCAGTTGATTTTGATTTCACTGATTTCTGCTTTTATCTGTGTTATTTGCTTCCTCCTACTTCCTTTGTTTTTAATGTTCTCTTCTTCTAGCTTGGGGTGGAAGCTTAAGTAATTTATTCTGAACCTTTTATCTTTTCTTATATAAAACTATAAATTTCCATCTAAGCACTGTCTTAGCTACATTATATAAGTTTTTCGATGTTGAATTATATTTATTATTGTTCAAATTATTTATGATTTCTCTTATTATTCTATAATCCATTAGATATCTACAGAGTATCTTTAAGTTTCCAAATTTTTTAAGTATTTCTACATTTGTTATTGATATTGATTTCTAATTTAATCCAGAGGAAATTCTTTACAAGAATTCAATATGTTAACATGTGTTGGGAAAAAAAATTTTTAGCCCACTTATTTGATATATCTCTGAGAATATTCAATGTTCCTTTGAAAATATGTGTATCTTGTAGTTGTCAAATGTTTATAAATGTTCATTAGGTCAATTTGATTGTTGATGTTATTAAAATCTGGATTTTCAATAATTTTTGCGGATATTTTCTGCCAATTACCAAAAAATTTGTTTGTAAACTTTCCTTTAATAGAAGAAATTATATTTTTTTAAAATTTTTTCCTTTATGCTCTGTCAATTTTTGCTTGGTATGTTTTGAGGATCTACTATTTGATGTGTACACATTCAAGACTGTTACATCTTCCTGGTAAATTATACCCTTTCTCATTATGAATTACTCCTCTTTTCCTTTGGTAATCCCCCTTATCTCTGGCAATCCTTATGCTTTAAAAGACGACTTAATCTCCTACTGCTATACCACACCAGCTTTCTTGTACTTACTCTTTGCTTGAAGTATTTTCCATATATTAACTTTCAATCTCTAATGCCTTTATTTTAAGGTGAATCTTTTTTAACGAAGATGAATCTTGTTTTAATCTGCTAGAAATATTTTCATTTTCTTAGGTTTATCTAGTTTAAATATACTATCTTGCTATTTTTTTATTTTTGTCATCTAATTTTTGTCCCTTTTTCCTTACTTTTTTACTATAATTTAATTTTTTTTAGTTTTCCAATATTCTATTTCCTTCTTCGACTTTTCTATATTCCTCTGTACATTAGTTTTTTCTACTACTTTAGACTAGAAATAAAAATATATACTCTTAACTTACCAGAACATATTTACAGTTAATCACTTCACCTAAAATTGGTCATTCATTGGTCTTTCTTTTCTTTAAATCTTTGAACAAACTTATAAAAGTTACTTTAAAGACAATGCCAGCTAATTCCAGCATCTGATCATTTTGTTTTATCACTGTCCCTGTTGATTGGTTTTTGTTACTTGACCATCAGCTGTATTTTTCTGCTTCTTTGCATGTCTAGTTATTTTTAGTGTATGTTTTACAGAATATGGATTATGTTTTCTGCTGCATAACTTATCCTTGGGAGTGCTTTCTCACTTTCTCTCTCTCTTTCTCTGTCTCTTTCCAGCAAGCACATGTGCCCTATAACAAATTTGTAAACAAAATTATTGAAAGATGATCAAACTTCTTATGTTTTATTTTCCTTCTCTCTTATAAAACTGATTTTCCATTTAGTGCATTTCTGAAGAAAAGTTTTAAGCATATTTTATACTTGCAGTTTGCTAACAAAGAATTCTAAGTTTTTCAATTAAACATGTCTTTAGTTTGCCTTCATTTTGGAGGAATCTTTTTCTGAATACAGGACTCTGGATTTAGTGTTTTATTCCTTTCAGTGCAACAAAAGCATTTTTCAATTGTATTGTAACCTCCATAGTTTCAGACAAAAAGCCAGTCTTGGTCTGGTCATTGTCATTTCACTATACATAATATTCCTTATTTTCTGACTGCTTGAAGGGATCTTTTTAACATGTGAACTATGATGTACCTAGGGTTTTTTTTTTAACATATTTTTTTACTTGGAATTCATGGCCTTCTTAAATTTGAAGTTTAATTATTTTCACCAAATTATGACATTCTCAGTCATTATTTCTTTAAATTGTTTTGTCTTATTTTCTTTCTTCTCTGAACTCCAATTGCAAATAACTTAGACCACTTGATAGTGTCCCAGATGTAACTGAGCCTTTGTTCATTAGTGTTTCGATCTATTTTTGCTCTATTCCTCAGATTTTGTCATTACAAGACATCTTTCTTCAGATTTGTTGACCTTATTTTCTGTAATACTCAATCTACTGGTAACATAAATTTCTCATTTCAGATATTGTCCTTTTGAGTTCTCGAATTTCCATGCAGCTAATTTTTATAGGTTTTCTGTCTCTGTTCAGATACCCTTATCTATTGGTCACTCATTGGTCTTTCTTTAAATCTTTGAACAAATTTATAATGGTTACTTTAAGAACAATGCCAGTTAATCCCAATATCTGGATCATTTTGTTTCAGCCTCTGTTCCTACTCACTAGTTTTTGTTACTTGACCATCAGTTGTATTTTACTGCTTCTTTGCATGTCTAGTCATTTTTAATGTATGTTTGAGAGAGTATGGATTATGTTTTCTGCTGCATTTTTTCTTTCTTTCTCTCTATCTTTCTCTTTTTTTTCTTTCTTTTTCTTTTTTTAGTGAGGCAATTAAATTACTGAGAGAACCAGCCAGATAGTATGGTGGTTAGGGTGGCTGGATCCCAAATGGCCAACTATGTGGTTCAAGTTCCAGACTCTGCGCTTGAAAATCAAACTGGGCACATGTGTGTAGGTGCCCAAAATCTAGAGAGAAAAACAAAGAAGAAGAGACTGTGGTATGGCCACCACCCCTTGGGGGTTCTTTCTCACTTTATCTCTCTCTCTCTCTCTCTCTCTCTCTCTCTCTCTGTCTCTTTTCAGCAAGCCTATTTGTTTGCCCTATAGCAAACTAATAAACAAAATTATTGAAAGAATCTCTTGAACTTGTCAAACTTCTTATGCTTTAGTGAAGACTACTCTGTTTTATTTTTTTCTTTAGTCCTAAGATACAGCTCCTTCTCTGGGGTGTGCTCTTTACTACTTAGGCATGACTCTGTATTGAAGCCTCCACGGTAGCATGAAGGTGTAACACCTGGAGATAGAACAGCCATCATAGAACCATGAATAGATGAGGAAACTTGCTACTGGAGCAGAGCAGAAAGTCAGAAAGAACCTAGGTCCTTGATAACTTCTCTGAATCATCTGATTAATAAGCCTTGCACTTATGTTTAATGCTAGAGTATATTGGTGTTACTTAATAATGAAAGTATCTTAACTGATATTGTAAGTTAGCTTAGATCAGGGTTGACAAAGTTGCTGTGTAAAATGGCCAGATAACAAATATTTTCTGTTTGCATGACATATGATTTCTGTCATAAATATTCAATTTTACTGGTATAGCATGAAAGCTTCCATGAATATTACATAAATGCATACATATGGCTGTATTCCAGTAAAACTTTATTTACGAAAGCAGGCAGCTAGATTTGGCTCAAGGGCATAGTTGGCTGACCCTGAGTTAGATGAATTTGTATGAACCTTGGTCGGTTGAGACCCAACCTCTGAAGTCAGCCCTAGACTGGATGGATTTGGGGGGTGCACCTAGTAGTCCCTGTCAGAATACTGTTTTTCAGCCCACTGACCCATGAAAGTCAGAGCGTTTAGAGCCAACATTATTCTGTACACTCACTCAGATGATAGGATTTGGTCTTCTACTTAGTATTTCTCCTTTAACGAACATGTAGTTGTCTTACATTATTTGAAATAATTAAGGAACAATTTCTTTTCCTACATTTTTTCCAGAAGATTAGAGAGTAATGTACACAGAAGGAATTTTAAATAAATACTTCTTGCATGTATGGAAAACAAAGAGAGATAGACAGGCAAAGGAGTAAATAAACAAATAAGAGAATAGAGATTGAACTGAAAAAGATCTTAAGGTAAGGTTCTATAACTAAGCAAAAGAAAGAACAATTGGGGGAAAGGAAAAGCTGAATATATTATTGAGGCAGGCAGATTAATGGCTCCCCAAGTGTGTCCATGCTCTAATGCTCAGATCCCATGAATATGTTGCCTTTCATGACGTAGAGATTTTGCATAAGTGACTAAGAGGGAGATTATCCTGGATTATTCAGGAGGGCCCAATCTATTACCTGAGTGCCTAAACATAGCTTCTCTCCCAGCTGTGGTCAGAGAGCCTTATGATGAATGGAGAGAATCAAAGGGGTAGGATGTTGCTGGCTTTGACGATAAGAAAGGGACTCTAAGTCAAAGAATGTGGGCAGCCTCTAGAAGCTTGAAAAGGTAAAGAAAGTTGTCCTTGAATGACTCCAGAAAGGAAGAGAACTTTGCCAACACCTCGACCTTAGCTCAGGGAAATTATTTTGGACCTCTGACCCACAGAATGGGGTAATACATTTCTGTTATTTTAAGCCAAAAGTATATGATAACCTGATACAGTAGCAATAGAAAATTAATACAACTGGACCAGGTGGTGGCATAGTGGTTAAAGCAGCTGGAACCCACGTGGCCAGCTGCACAGTTTAAGTCCTAGACCCCCAGTTTAAGAAACATGCCAGCACATGTGCATGCACACCAAAATCCTGGGAGGAGAATGGAAGAGAAAGAATTTCAGCATGGCTATCTCCTCAAGGAGATGCTTTCTCACCTTTCCTTCCTTCTTTCTCCTTGACTCTTCATGGTGAGCACACACTCCCTATAACAAATTAAAAAAAAAAATAAGAACGAAGAAAAAACTAAAATGTTATATCTCTAATCTAAACCATTGGAGAGCTGCCATTCCTATTTCCATTATTCTTTCTGGATTTTACTACAACTCTCTTGTGTAGCTTATTCCTCACATATATACTATAGTTCTAGATTTAAACAATATTGTCACCCATTTTAATAATACCAGGACTAAATGTTTTTTAAAATCTAAACAACATAATGACTATGCTAAATATTCTCTATGGGAACATTTAGTCTGTGGTTTCTTCCCCAGAGTTTACCTAATAGTAGATAAAATATAAATTCACAGTGTTACAATGTTAATCAATAGTACTTCAGCTCCTCAAAATGACTAAAAAGATAGACCAAGCATGATTCTCAAATAGCCCTCATAAACTGACCAGGAAAACTGTGCTTTATTTGCTGTCTGAAATTATTATTGAAAATGAATACCTTGCATTCATCTTATGCTACCTTTCAAAGATTTTGTATAGGATTTAACTAACAACTCATAACTTGACAAACAGAAACTGGCAGGCCAGTGTCAACTGATAGCAGTAATATTAATAAACTTGGGAGATGGTGTAGAATTAAAAAGCTTGTGAAACTATGTGGGGCCCATGCTAACTTCTTCCATGCTGTCGTTTCCTGTCTTTAGCTAACATAAGCAAAGAGACTGACATATAATGCCACATTCTTCATTTCCATGGAGTGCACATTCTCCATAGAACCAGGTAGTTCAGAGGGACCAACTCAAGTGGGTAGTAGTTGGGCTGGACCAGGCCAGCATTTCTGCATTTAGTGAAGGCTGGGTCTCCCTCGAATTCCTTGTTCTGGCCATCTGTGCCACATTCACTGTTGCACGTATGTTTTGAATACTGTTCCAAGCCATTGCCCATTACTCGAAGGTAGCTTTAGTCAGGGCTGGGCGTGAAAGAGATTGTTAGTCTGAGCTGAAGACCCTGCTTCTCCAAAACAATGACATTGCCAAGTGACCTGACTTCAGGTGCTACTTGTTTGACTCAACTTTTCTTCCAGTAAGTTTCTTGCTATAAGATGCCTCCCAACCAAAATGAAACTAAAATACTTTTTATTAGTTATAACACCCATCAGCCCTATGTGTGTGGCTTGTGGGGTAGACAGTTGCTTTCATGGATTATGCTGAACACCCTCCAAGGTAACATTTAGTCTGTGATCTCTTCCCCAGAGTTTGCCTAATAAGAGATGAAATGTAAATTCATAATATTATCAGTGTTAATCAGTAATACTCCAGCTTCACTAATACTCTAGTTCCCAGGCTTCACTTACCCATTTCAGTGCCAATTTTCAGACTGTTACCTAGCATGCAAAAATAGCAATATTTGACACTGCTCAGATATTTTGAAAAGCCATCTTTAGGAACAAAAACAGGTTTCCGGTTTTCCAGGAAAGATGGAATAGGCATTTGCTAGTTTTCTGGGTTAAGATTTGGTTTAGACTGGGGAGATTCTTGGGAGGCCTAGACAACTCTAGAACCTAATGTGGTATGGTTTCTCCAATGTGCAGGCTCCCATAGATTGACCAAGGAAAGCCTCAGAAACTTTTTTTTCTGTGACTATCATAAAGGTCACCTAAATGGCAAAGGGGACTTTTTTTTTCTCAAACCACACAGCCCAATTCCAAAAAGAAGATGGAGGCTGAGAGTATATTAGTACTTTTATACAATTAAAGGTTTCCACATATGAGTGAAAACATGCAGTATTTATCTGTGTGCCTGGCTGACTTCACTTAACATAAAACCTCCCAGATAAATCCATGTTGTGACAAATGATAGAATTTCATGCATGTTTATGGTTGAATAATATTCCATTATGTGTGTGTATTTATATATACATGGGTGTATATACTTTTTTATCCATTCATCTATTGATGGGCAAATGTAAAATTATATGTAAATTAAAAAGAGGAAAAGAAACAGGGAAGTAATAAACCAGATTCTACTTGATTGCTAGAGTTGATATATTGTAAAATTCAACTTGTATGGCTCAAGCTGCTTCTTTTGATGTACTAAACAAACTTAAGTGAATGGTGCTCTAAAACCCAAAAACTTACAGAAGAACTATCACAAAAAAGATGTAGGACTGGCCCCGTGGCTCAGTGGTTAAATGTTGTGTATTGAGAGCCAGTTCCTACTTGGCCAACTGTGATTTGAATTCCAAGCCCAGTGGCTTGAAAAATAACACACTGGGCATAAGTGCATGTGTCCAAAGTCCTGAGAGGATGAAGAAATGGGAGCTGTTTTCTCCCTCTGTCTTTGTCTGTCTTTCTATCTTTCTCTGGTAAGTACATGCCCCCTACCAATTAAAAAAAAAAAAGAAGCTGCGGGACCAGCAGATGGCATAATGGTTATGTCACTGGCTCCTATGTAGTCAAGCATGGTTCGAGTCCCAGATCTAACAAGTTAACATTCATGCTGGACGCATGTCTGTGCGTGCCCAAAATCCTGAGAGGAGAATGGAGGAGAAGGGATTGCAGTGTGACTATTCCCCCTGGGGGGTGATTTCTGACTTTTTGTCTCTCTGGTGAGGGCATGTGCACCCCATAGCAAAAATCTCTCTTCAAAGAAAAAAGAAGCCACAAGCTACTGTATTAACATAGAAAATTGTGTCATCCTTGTTTTCATGTAGCTGTTTAATCTGTAATTAAAAAAATAAACTATATAAAAAATTAGGAGCAATATCAGCTACAAACTATAAAATGAGCATTCTAAGTTCACTTCACAAATGTAAACAATTGTAAATCAGCAATGATTTTTGACTTATCTAAAGGACAACTGCAAAAAAGCCTGTAGGTAAATACTTTAAAGGCTGAGTTTGACAGTAGAATGAACTTTCCTACCTTGGATTTCCTAGGAATAAAAATCCAAGTTTAAATCATATACATTGAGTCATCTGAATGACTTTCTGTCTCTCTCGTTTTCTCTGTCTCTCTGATGAACGCATGCACCATACAGCAAAATTTAAAAATAAACATAGAAAGTGATTTATGATTGCTACCATAATCAAATTTAACAATATTTGGCAAAACTAATGTAGACTATTATGTAGGACCAATTCTAAATATAAGACCATTCTTTACATTTCCAATAAGGTGGTTCCCAAATCATTTTTGGCTAAATTCCTGTGTGTGTATATATAGATATAAATATAGATACATAGATACAGATATAGATAAATATAGATTGATATAGATATATTTTTAGGGATTACATAAAGTGGTAAATGTCTGTTTACAATATTTCATTGCTTAATGTAGCTCTGCTTTCATATTAAAATCATCTACATTAAATCTGTTACTTAAGAAGATTGCTCTATCCACTCACATATTTTATAAAATAATTTCATTCAAACTTTCACATGATTCTTTAACATCAGTGTATTGAGTATCACCAGCACCACTGAGCCATCTAACACAGCTCTGCAAAGTGCTGTCTCCATTCATGTCTGCCTGAGTCATTGGGGATTCTGCCCTATTTCAATCCACATGTAATGCTCATACTTGCTGTTTCCTCCAAACCACCTATTCACATAACATTGAAGCTGATTGTTTTCGTCTATGGGTGTATACTCTTGATTTCTACAAATGAAGTGCTGTATTTATTTAATAATAAAACATGTGCTATTTTAAGGTCATGTTTCATGCAATTATTACTAAATTTATGCTAAGTTTTTTTGGTCCCCTTTAGGAACAATTGATTGAAGACAGTTACAGACTAATATGTCTTCTACAAAGAATCGTTTGTGTTCAAAATGGAATAGTAAAAGATAACTACATGAGATGAGAGACTTTGTAGGGAATTGATTGTAAGGTCTCTCTCTATATGAATGTGTATTTAAGAATCTCACTCTTCTCTGTACATACAGAGACAGTAACATCATCAGTTTTTTCGTACTAAGCTAGAGTTCTTCAGTATATTCAGTTTTATTTATATTTTACTTACTGGTAAAGCACAAATAGCAAACCACAATTTTTAAATGAGACCAAATATGCTGCATATTCAGGTAGATAAGGAAAAAAATGCAGCATTCAGCTCTGGATTCAGCTTGTTAACAAGTGAAGAGGACGAATGAAAACCATAGATAATCCGCAACCCTCATTTTAGCCATTCGTTTCAATCTTGTCCCCTGCTCCTTCTTTTACCAGAATTGCTGACAAGGAGTAAAGTGGGGCTGACTAGGTTTTCCTGTCCTGCTCACCTCTGGAAGAGGTGATAATGAACAGCAGAATAGCTACAAGGCTGCACACCCAGTGCAGAGAAGAGGCGAGGGACTCAGGTAATCCTTCAACCCAATGATAAACCACTGATAATGCAGCTTAATCTCCACTTCTGTCACCTATCCAGAGGCAACAGTCCTACCCTGCTACTCATAAATACTAAATAATTAGAAAGACTTGGCACAAAGGATGGGATTCAGCTGTTTTTTACTCAGTTAGGATTATTTGCCCTAAGATGTTTAATTTAAAACAAGTCTTTTAACACAACATAGAGTGAGCTGTCTACCAATTGCTCATTCACATTACCAATTAATAACAGAGGAATTATCTGATAACAAAAGACATTTTGTTTCTCCTAAAAAAATCTTTTGGTGTAGCCAAGCTGGCACAGATCTACTTAGTATCCACTGAGCTTATCTTACACTTATTAGAAGGATATACTATGACCAAGCTATGTTTATTAAATATATACAGTGCCTACATAGCCAGGATTTATAACAGACATGAACAGATAAAAATTAAAGACTGTAACATATCCATTCATATCATGGTGCTTCAACAAAATTCAGCGTAATTGTGAAGTTTATTAAGCAACTGAGGAAATACTGATGGGTTGATAAAGCTTGACTTTTCTTATTTCAGAATAAACCCAAGCTCCACAAAATTCGATTTATTTTCCTGTTAGGATATTCTTCACCCCAAATTTAAGTTTCCTCAAAGAGTAGTCAAGCCTTCACAAACCCTCACAGGCACTGAAATGTTTTCTTTGAGAATATAGTTAATGCCAGGACTGTGTAACCCCTCTGCCCACCCCCACCCCAACACATTAGCCAGTGAGCTCAAAAGTGGATAATCAAAAGTGAAACTGATTAAAAACAGGCAAACTATAAAAGGAGCCAACCAATTTAGTTTCATTACTCAAGCTGAATGAAATTCAAAGCACAAACAATGTAAGGAGGTGTATGTCCTTTGTATTTTTGCAATTCTTAAATTTTTAATGATTCTGGGGTTTGTTTTGTTACTTGGGAAAAATATCTTAACGTAAGATTCATCTCAACAAGAAGGCCTGTAACAATGGTCCTGCTTAGAATAGTCCAATTAAAATGTTCATATTTGGTAAGTTTGCATTATATAAAAAGTACACAATGGAATATGGATCATTATCACTTTCCTTTCCTGGAATCAAAATACTAAATGTTGCATGGCACCAAATTGTGTCTCCCATTCCTGAAAAAAAAAAAAAAAAAACAAACAGAACTTCTGACTATCAACCAAGTTAATTAAATCCATGCAGGGAGACAGGCATCCTGAGGACTTCTTAAGAGGAAATATATTCATTTTAACCTGCATATGTTCACTTCCATTATTTTTATCTTTGCCCAAGAATTTTTAACTATAGTGCATAATTATTTGTTTTTATTGTCACGCCCCTCCAGATTGTAAAATGTGTAAGTTTAAGGACTATATCTGGCTCCAATTTTTTTAACCATTATGTGTCCAAGTGTCTGGACTGCAAGGCAGCAAACTAGTTTGATTTTAAACTAGTTCTGATTTGTCCAAATAATTGCATCCGTTCTTCATGTCACTTAAGGAGTATCATTAAGGAGTCACCTGATCTCCAGCAGTGAAGCCACTTGTAAAGTTCCATGTAGGTTCTAGAATTCCTTCTTTACTGAATACCTCGGGTTCCTGGATTTTAAACTCGGCCAAGAGATTTTCAACCTACAGGTGTGAACTGATGTAATGAGGTGATGTAAAAGAGACAGGATTTTTGCACAAAAGGCTTTTGAAAGAGTCAAAGGTAGAGGTGGTTTCTGTCATAGCTGCCCTCCTAACGTAGTCCTTGAGCATCATGTGGCCACTGCCACCAATCATTGTGCAGTACATCAATTTTACCATCTCATTGCAAGTGAGTCATTTAAGTCAGGAGAAATCTGTAAGGCTTTCCCTGTAACCCTAAAGATCATCCTTGGTACTAGTAACCTATGAGTCTCAGGCCATTGGTTAAGTCACAGAAGACACTCCTGGGAAATCTTTTTCCTTTACTGTTACTCCTGTACAAATATCCTGAGGCTCAAGGAATTCACAAAACTTCATGAAGCTGCCAAAGATCTAGTGACAATAAGTAACAAAAGTTATTTTTATTTATTAGCAAACAGAAAATTTCACTTAATGAGAGGTTTAGATCGTGAAGCACATTACATTCTGACAGTTGCTAACTTATTCTGAGTAGAGAGTGGGGTTTTCAGGCATGTCTTCTATTCCTTTGTATCTCCCAGAACCTACTGCAAGGCCAGGCACAGCTCTGATCTAGGATAAATAGGATTATAAGAAAGAACAAAAGTTAAAATGGAAAGTCTTTGGAAACTGCATCTACATCTTTTCTCCATTTTTTGACTAGATTTGCATGGTTTTAAAAAATGTTTTTATGCTCTCTTAAAACTCAGAGTTCAAGGCTTCCCAAAATCAAGCTGTTTGAAAAAGAAAATGTAGATGATGTAGATAAAAATCTGTTAATATTTTATTTTGTTACCCTTTGAAACCCTCTCACATCCCTTTAAAAAATATTAAATGATACTTAAAGCAGAGATTTTTGCTCTAACTGCTACTTTATAAGCAGCCTTTGTGTTAAATAGCATGCTTTAAAGATGATGCAACAATTGAATTTTGACTCCACTTACGGGATCAGTCTGAGGCTGGAAACTGTTTTTTCTCTGGGGAGGGAGTCTCCATCATGCCTTTTACTTTGTACAGACTTCATTGTAATCTACTTCAAGGAGCCACACCGTCTGGTAAATGTTGAAGGAAATGTCTGTGTCTGGCTTTATTATCACCGTACCTCCGGTAGGAGTGTTTAAAAAGTAGACTCCCTGAAATGTAGGTTCCGGTTATACTTGGGTCACTGCCTACTGATAAACTGTCACCAGTGTTTGTTCATCCTGAGCTCTGCACTGGTAGAAGGTGTCATCTAGGAGCTTGTGGGGGGCAAATAACATGCACGTTGGGGTAGTTAACTGTGTAAAGCCAATTTCAGCACCTTCAGTTCAACACGAACTGAATATCAAACATGGTGAGAGGCACTGTGGACTGGCACTCTCAGAGGTCCCAGATTTCAGTCAGTTGGGAAAGAGGGTGCCAAGTTAGCATACATCAAACCAAATCAGATGGTAAGATAAAAATGGTGGTTTGGGAAGAAAAGAAATATAAATGTATGTACATACACAGATTTAACTTTAATAGTTAGAAAAAGAGAGAGAGGTGTAAAAAAATGCATTAATATAAACCAGAATATTAATTTTAAATTTGAAGAACACATATTTACCAAGATATTTGAAGAAATATCAATATAGCTGTTAAACAAAAACATTGGGAAGTTTATAATGTGGGTTTTCTTATTTATTCAATGGATTGGTTTGATTCTGCCAGGGTTGCCACAACTTTACACCACAAACTGACAGGTTTAAACCAAAGAAATTTATTTTCTCACAGTTTTGGAGGTTAAAAGTCTAAGACCAAGGTGCACTAAGGCTGGTTTCTTCTAAGGCCTCTTTCCTTGGCTTGAAAATGGCCGCCTTCTCACCATGTGCTCAGATGCCTTTCCTCTGTGCCCTTGGTGTCTCTTCTTGTAAGGACACTAGTCATACTGGATTAGGGCCACACCCTAATAGCCTCATTTCAGAGGTTATTTAGAACACTTTAGAAAGTGTTCTATTATCTCACAACGTAACTATATTGTGAGGTAATAGAAACATATAGATTAAAAATTTTGGGAGACACAGTTCAATTTATAAGACTAATGTTTAAGACAAAGTATAAATTTCAACTTTAAACCAAGATCCTCTGCCATAGTTACCTAGGAAACTAAATAGACCAGATTTTTACATTCATTAAGCAAGTATTTATTAAGTGCCTACTATACAAAAGGCATGCCTTTGAGGTTCTATACTAGGTATAAAATGAGGAACAAACAGTCCCTGTCATCTAGGTGTTTGTAATCTATTGTAGCCAGGAGACATTTATCCAAACATGTGTAATTCTGTGATTAGTTTAATGGGCTTCTGTTAACTTCACCAAAGCCTTTCTCCAGGCCACAAAAGCTGCTCGTATATTAGGAAGAAAGAAAAGTGTTTCCAGTTAAGAACTTTGTAATTAATTAAGGAAAAATATTCTTGGGAAACTTTGCCATATTTCACCACTTTGCCAAGAGTTGGACATTCACTTATTCATTTATGTGTATGTTCTTTCTATCCAACATTTAGACAACTATGCTCTAGACACTGGACTCTAAAGAACTTTGTTTTTGTTCGTGATAGAGGATGTGCATGTACATGAGAGAGAGAGAGATAAAAGTGGCCTCCACAATGCTCCACTGTGCAGTCATCTCTTTCCTCTAGACCACCAGGTCCTGGGAATGTGGACAGGAACCCATTATGTTTTCAGGGCCACAACAGAGGGTTGTCAGTGTTCTAGATTTTGACCATTCTAATGGGTGTGTAGTAGTATCTCATCATTGCTTGTTCATGTTGCTAAAAAATATTTATTAAGTTTTATTTATTGTTATTTTTATAGCTGACCAGAAAGAGACTTGGGGAGCGAAAGAGAGAGGGAAAGGGAGAAAGGCAGCCTCCAGGTCTAGGACTCGAACCATGGTCAGTCAAGTGCAAGTCCAGAGCCTTAACCACCACACCACCTGCTGGTCCCCTCATCATTGTTTTAACTTCCAATTTCCTAATGATATATGAGGGTGAACACCTGTTCATATGCTTATTTGCATTCAGTATATCTAAAAAGTCATCACTACGCCTGAGGTCAGCTAGGTTTCCTTCTATGTTACCGTCTAAGAGTTTTATGGTTTAAATGTGTCCCCTAAAGTTCATATGTTGGCAACTGAATCCTCAGTGCAGCAGTTTGTAGTGATAGGACCCTCAAGAGATGGTGAAGTCATGAGGACTCTGTCCTCATGAAAGAATTAATGTTGGATGGATGTCACTATCTCAGGAGAGGGTTTGTTGTAAAAGCGTATTTGGTACCCTCTAGCATTCTCTCTCAAATGTGCCTGCTGTCTTCATCTCTGTCTTGGATAATCAGCAAGAAGGCTCTTGCCAGATATAGGCTCTCAGTCTTGGACTTCCTAGCCTCCAGAACTGTGTGAAATAAATTTCTATTTTTTTATAAGTAACCCAGTCTTAAGTAATCTGCTATAGCAGCATGAAATAGACTAAGAGAAGAAGTATTATAGTTTTGCATTTTACATTTAGTCTATGATCCATTTCGAGTTAATTTTTGTGAAGAATGTCTGTGTTGAGTCGCACCTCTATCTAATTTAGATGATGCTCTGGACTTCAGAATTTTGAATTGATGCTGGAACTAGTTAAGACTCTGAGACAACAAAAACACAACAGCAACAACAAAACTACAGGCCAATATCACTTTTAACCTTTGGAGTAAAAATTCTCAACAAAATACTATAGAATTAAATCCAGTGGCACATTAAAAAGATTATATACCATGATCAAATGAAATTCATTCCAGGAATGCAAGGATGAGTCAGCATATATATTTTTTAAAGTGATACATTGTATCAATAAAGGATAATAGCCTTATGATCACCTTAATAGATACAGAAAAACAAAAACATAATAAAATTCAACATTCTTCACCAAAATAGAAAAAACTATTCTAAAATCAATATGGAACCATGGAAGATCCCCAAATTGCCAAAGAGAGAAAAGCACAAAGCTAGAGGCATCACACTATCTGCCTTCAAAACATACTGAAAAGCTATAGTAACCAAAATAGCACGGTGCTGACATAAAGACAGACACATTGACCAATGGAACAGAATACAGAGCCTGGAAATAAATCCACACATTTATAGAAAGCTGATTTTCAATAAAGGCTCCAAGAATATTTGTTGGAGAAAAGATAGCCCCTTCAATAAATGGTACTGAAAAAGCTCGGCTATGATTGTGCAAGCAGTTTTATGCTGCTCTGTGGGACTAGGACTGCATGCAATTCCCAGCCTCCAGAACTATGATAATAAATTTCTGTGCTTTATAAGTTATCAGTGTTAGTATTCTATTATAGCAGCACAAAATGGACTAAGACATGTCCAAATCAAAAGGCAAAGACTATCAGGCTATAAAGGAATAAAAAACAAAAACAACATGCTGTTGATATACTAACTACATGCTATTCAATAGGACGTCTTTAAAAACTTAGCACATAAACAGATTAAAAGTATCAGGATGGAAGAAGTACATCACGCAAATGCTAAACATAAGAAAGCTAATGTGGTACATTAGTGTCAAGGTAAATTTTTAACAAGAAAAGTATTAACAGATTAAAAAAATAGATTTTATAATGATAGCATCATCAAATCATCCTGAAGTCATAATGGTCTTCTTTTTTTTCTTTTTAAGAATGACTTATTTATTTTATTTTATTTGTTAGTATTATTTTTTAATTTGACAAAAGAGACAGAAAAAGGGAAAATGAGAAAGCAAGTCACCAGGTCCAGGACTCGAACTAGTCGGCCATGTGGAAATCCAGCACCCCAATCTCTATGCCACCTGCCAACCCCATAAGTCACAACAGTCTTAAATGTGTATGAACCTATTAACAAAGTCCCCAAATATATCAATCAGAAATGTACAACAGGCTAGCCAGTGTCATGGTGGTTAAGGTGGCTGATTCCCATATGACTGACCATACAGTTAAAGTCTAGTGGATTGAAAAATACGCAGGATGCACGTACATGCATGCCCAAAATCTCAAAAGGAGAAATGGAGGAGACGGGATTTTCATATGACTATCCCCCATGTGGGTGTTGGCTCACTGTCCCTTTCTTTCTCTTCCTTTTACTCTCTCTCCCTGCCCCTCTCTCTCGCTATGGTGAGGTCACACACCCTCTAGCAAATTTTTTTTAAATGTACAAAAATAAATATGAAAACAGACAAAGCCACAGTTGGAGATATAACATCCCTCTCTTGGTAACTGAGAGAACAAGTGGATAAATTAGTAGGCTCTACATAAGATTTGAGCAAGAGTATCAATGACTTGACTTAAGATAATTTTTTTTTTATTAATCACTTTATTTATTTTTGTATATACTTTCAATCAAATTGTTTGGCTTACAATGAGACCATTCTGATATGTGAACATTTCTCCCCAGACCCGTTGATCGAAATATCTTCAACAGATAACACCACACCTCCCCATCCCGTCAATGCTCTACCTCTGTATCCCTTCTCCAAATGTCCTTCGTTAGGCCCCACTCCTCCACATACACCTCATCTGACATTCACACCCATCTCTTGTGTTTGTTCAACTGTTAGTCAATCAGTTTCAGACAAACGGTATATGTTAAGTGGGGACATACAATGTCTCTCCTTCATAGCCTGGCTTGCCTCACTCAGCAGTACATCTTCCATATTCTTCCACTTTCTGTCAAAAGCCAGGGCTCTGTTGGTTTTTATGGCTGAGTAGTATTCCATAGAGTATATGTGCCACAGTTTTTCAATCCATTCCTCCATACGGGGGCATCTGGGTTGGTTCCATGACTTAGCAATTGTGAATAGTGCCGCAATAAACATCGATGTGCAAGCACTTTTCCAATGAAGGATTCTTCTGTCCTTTGGGTAGATACCGAGGAGTGGGATCTCTGGATCATATGGCAGATCTATCTGTAGATTTTTGAGGAATCTCCAAATTATTCTCCACAGTGGTTGGACCAATCTACATTCCCACCAGCAGTGTAAAAGAGTTCCCCTTTCACCACACCCCCGCCAACACTTATCATTTTTTGTTTTTTTAATATTAGACAATCTGACTGGGGTTAGGTGGTACCTCATTGTTGTTTTTATCTGCATTTCCCTTACGATGAGGGAGGTTGAACATTTTTTCATATGTTGACTTAAGATAATTTTATAGAACTCCACACATACAACAAAACACACATTCTTCCCAAGTGGAAATTGGACATTCACCAAGAGACATCATAAGCTGAGCCATTAAGTGTGTCTTAGTAAATTGAAAAGTTTAAAATGATGTGTTCTGTGATCAGAAAGGTATTAAGTTAGAATTCAATAACAATCAGGTATCTAGAAAACTTCCAAATATTTCAAAATGAAACAGCAGACTTCTGAATAACCCAAGGGTCAAAGAAGAAATCTGAGAGGAAATTAGAGGCCCATTAAGCCTCAACAGCCTTTACATTTTAGTGGGAAGGAGATTATCAGATCATTTCGGAGAGCAGGTTTTAATTAGTAGAACACAAAGGAGGACTTGGAGGAGCTGTGCCTGAGAGCGAAAGCACTAAACAAAGAGTCCGCGGACCTGATGCTGCTACTTACGGGCTGCAGGACTTTCTCAAACCCTCCTAGAGAATGCATTTCTCCACCTGAAAATAGGAATAATAACGCGTACTCCCTCACATATGTGTGAAGTTTAAATGCAATGCCTGTAAGAGCAGCCACCTAACCAAGGCTAGGCCCATCTTAGCAGGTGCTCAGCCAACACTGACTGGACAAGTAGCTTGTAGCTATTAAAAACGTGCTTTATTATTTTGCCTAGAGATCAATCGAACAAGAAAGAGGAATGTATTAATTACATGTAAGAATTTCATGTCATACCTAACTAGCCCATAAGAGAATTTTAAAAGAATAACTCAAGGAAAACAAATGTTTTAAAAAAATCTTTGGAGGGATCTAGGAGGTGAGAAAAGAGACTATGTGTTCATATTCTCACATACTCTCTCTTAACTGAACCAGTGCATTCAAGCTCCTTAAACAAATGATATTTCCACTTCATTGCTATTTACAGCCATAGCCCAAAGCGCAAAGATCAGACTCAGCATCTGATTAAACTAAGTTTTATAAAGAATGACAAAATAATTGGTAAAAACATTTCAGCTTGGCTATGTAAAATAGAAAAAAACAAAGTAGCAAACGTTCAAAGCACAATGGGTTTGGGGAAACAACACTGTCTCTTCTCTTCGGCATTTCTCTAGGATTCATATCTTGGCTGAGTGACAAAAACCTGTCCATCAGCTGCAAGCCTGAACCTATCAGCCTTACAAATCAGAGTTAATAAAAGTCAATCAGTGATGGTTTAACTTGCTTGCTACTGCCTGAAGCAGGATTCAGCCCCAGTGTCTGTCATCCACTTAGAAAACACTTTCCATGGTTGCCATAAATTCTAAAAATTTACCTATATACATTTCTATAGATAGGAAAAAGTTATTTCTATAAATATACACCAGTCCAACATGGATGCATATGAATCCCCTACAGGTAAATGCAGAGATAAAAACTTAACCCTCTACAGTTAGAGATGCATAGAAAGGTGTGGTTTTTAAAGTTCAGCTTCTTGAGAATTTTGCCCTGTTCATGTATAAATGGTACTTATGTTATAATTGCCTTTACATATAAGTTGAATTATTTTTTCTTTTTCTTTTCTTTTTTTTTTTTTTTTTTTTTACCATAGGGCATGTGCACTTGCTGGAGAGAGACATTGAGAGAGCAAAGTGAGAACTCACCCTGCAGAGAGGACAGCCATGCTGCAGTTTCCTTCACCTCCATTCACTTCCTGTCATTCTGGGCACACGTGAATGTGTGTTTGTTTGACACATGCTCAGTATGGTTTTCCAGCTGCGAGGTTCAGGATCCAAAACATGGTCAGCCATCTGGGAGGCCAGTGCCTTAACCATCAAGCCACCTGCCAGTCCCAGGACAGTTACATTTTTTTTTAAAGAATTATTTATCTAATTTTACTTATCATCCTCTTTTTTTTTTTTTTTTTTTTTAATTTGATACAGGCACTCACCAGAGAGAAAGTGAGAAAGTAAATTGCTAGGTCCGTGACTCAAACCATGGTTAGCCATGTGAGAGTCCAGTGGGAGTCCAGCACCTTAACCACCTTGACAAATGCTGGCCTATGATTGTTACTTTTTAATTTTTTCTTAGAGAGGGCATGTGCACTAACCAGAGAGACAGAGACAGAGAGATAGAAAGTGAGAAATTGTCCCCAAGGGGGCATGACGCCACACTGCAATCCTTTCTCTTCCATTTCCTCTCAGGATTTTGGGCATGTATGCATATGTACCTGGTGTGAGTTTCAAGCTTCTGGGTCCGGGATTTAAACCACAATCAGCCACTTAGGAGTCCAGTGACATAACCATTATGCCATCTGCTGATCCCCAATTGTTACATTTGTAATAAATTAGATATGATTAATGTATTCATTGCCCAAATCCCTATGACAACATCCACCAAGATTATGATACTGGATCTAAAATTCACAAACTACTGGAGCTGTTGATCAGTCATGTTGGATCCAAGTCTACGTCTACCTACACAGGCAACAACAGAATTTTCTGCCTTAGCCAAGAGCTCTCAACAGCCAAACATATGTGTCCCCAGTGCTCAGCAAGGTCAGTTAGGAGAGAGTCAGGAAAGGAAAGAGCAAAAATTTGGAAGTTGCTGTTAAGATAAATATTAATCAGAGACAAGTTCTCTTGTAATGACAAATTTCTTATTTTTGGAGTCAAATTTGGAGTCTCCTGAGCCCCCCTGCATGCCTCACTCCCAGGAAGTTTTTAACATCTACCATTATTCTCTCTACTTCCATGCCATTGAGTCCTTCAGTTTTCGTCATGCAGTGTGGACAATCAATATATGTTAGGCGGGGACATATGGTATTTGTCTTTCATGCCTGTCTTGTTTCACTTAACATTGCATCTCCTAGGTTTGTGCACTTTGTGTCAAATGTCAGGATATAATTTTCCTTTATGGCTAAATACTATTTCGTTGTGTATATGTGCCACATTTCCTTAACCCATTCATCATTTTGGAGCATTTAAATTGATTCCATGTTTTAGCCATCGTGAATAATGCTGCAATAAATGATGTGCAAATGTCTCTCTGATTCATTTCCTGTTCTTTGGGTAAATATCAATATCTATGAGTGGGTTTACTGAGTCATATGAAAATTCTATTTTTACTTTTATTTTCTTTATTATTTTAATTTGTTTTAAGATGTGTGTGCTTGCCAGAGAGAGACAGACAGAGACAGAGAGAGAGAAAGTGGACAAGCACTCCTTCCCCAAGGGTATGGCCACACCACAATCTCTTCTCCTCCATTGTTGGGATTTGATTTGGGACACATGTGAACATGAACCCAGCATGTTTTTCAAGCCACTGAGTCCAAGACTCACACTGCAGTAGGCCATGTGGGATCCAGCTGCCTTAATTACCATGGGCTGGCCAAGAAGTTCTATTTTTAAATTTTTTAAGCAAATATTTCTTTTCCTAGCTTGTCCTTTGTCTTTCCATTCTGTCTGGGCTTTATTTGTTTCTTGTTTAACCCTATCCATCTTCTTTTCTTTATCATTTCTACTTTTGTTGGCATAGCTCAAAAATTCTTCCCCCCAAATTTTGGGAATGATTATCCATCTTCCTCTCTCCAGCTGGCCTGACAGAGAATCCTTGTGCAACTTCGAAGCAATTGCTTTTCAGATTTGAGACTCTGTTCACTGCCAGCATATTGCAGGAGGGCTTGTTTCCTGGCAACCCTATTCTTTCCTTTCTTACCTGCCTTTAAACCCAGAGAAACCCCATACTATCTTACTTCTGGACCTAGCTTCCCCTGTTTTGCAAGGGAGCATTTGTCTCATGCACTCAACTTACATCACTGCACATTTGCTAAATCCTAACAGATTTTTAGAGAAGTAATACAGATGGACATACAAATAGTGTAGGATAATAATACTGTAGTAGAAGCTAGATCCCTGTCTGCTAATTCTTATTCTGCTATTCGCTATCTAAGTCCTTACATTTGTTTTCTGGACCCATCATTTCTTGTACGTTGAAGGGTTGATACAATGCCCCTCACCTGCATTCAAAAGCTAACAATTCTCATTGACTCCTATGGTATGAGTCTCTTCATCTGGCCTTGGAAGAAATACATTTCAAAATACAAAAATGATAATGTAATAAGATTACTCACATTATGAGAGTTTCTGGCATAAGCAATTCTGAATGAGATTCAGTGATCTAACTTTCTGTTCTTTAAGGCCAGTCATTGTGAGCTAATAGTAGAAAAATCAACCTCTCAACAGGCAAAGAAATATTTATTAGTAAGAAAAAATAATTGAGGCTTGAAATTTCTATACATAGTAATCAACTCAAACAGGAAATCACTTCTAATTCAGAAATAGCACAAGAAATGGAGAATAGATTTTTTTTCACCTGAATTAAAAATAACAAAATGTACTGGGTTTGGAATCCTCAGTAAAAATATTAAGCTTCTCTTTCATATCTTACCCAATGAATAATGAGCGACTTCACTGGACTTGAACTTATTTTGAATGTGAATTTATTGGACCATTTTTGGAGAGTAGTCCAGGCCAGAATTACATGTTAGTAACAGAATACAAAAGGTGGCCTTCTTTGTCTAGACTAGAAGCTACCACTGCTTCTAAAATACAGAACAGATTTTCCAGTTCATTTTGTAGAAATGGCTTTCATGGGATTTGACAACACAAGAGTCATTCATTAATCTAATTATCTTCTGCCATGAAATTATGCTTAATGTTAGTAATATGGAGACAGTATTATTATAAAATATGAAGTGCTAAAAAGTAGCCTAGAATACCCTGGCAATTTTCAACCACTTGATAGATTAATGTCCAATTTTAGTAAATTTTAGATTTAGATTAATGGGACCATTTAACAACAGATGTAATTAGTTTTAAACTTTATTTACTATTAAATTCCCCTTTAGCCTCCAAATACAGTAATAGGTAGGATGAGAAATGATCAACTTTGAATAAAGAGAATCACTCTTATTGAAATATTTATCAGAATCCTATACTAATTAATATTGTCTCCTGTCCTGTTGTTTACCTAATATTTTCTTGGTGAAGGAATAGATGGTAACTAATTTTAAAAACTTAACTGTGGTATAAAATACAAGAGATCTCATCCAAACATATTTATATGCATACATATATCTTAACCTACCCTTTTTGATTTTTTAGAACTGCTGTTATCAGAAAGAATCTGAAGTCATATTTTCTCAACTTATATTTCCCTTGTGGAGAAAATACACATTTTCATAATCTGACTAAATTACTTGGATAAAGCTTAGATGTTTTGACCTAAAAAAGTTAAAATATTAAACTGTTTAGAAATCATTTATCTTAACCTATAAAATTTAAAAGTTTGTGCATTTGGGGTGTTGGACATTGCTGACAAAGATCTCAGTCACAAAATACTACGATTTCCATAATTAATTCTGTGTTTTTCCCCTTATCTTTCACCTTTTCAGAAGTGACCCAACAATATCTTTTTTTTTTGGAAAGGTTTTTTCACTATAGAGTGCGTGCACTCGCCAGACAGGCAGAGAGAGACATAGAGACAGAAAGCGAGAAATCACCCCCCAGGGGGGATGGTCTCGCCGCAATCCCTTCTCCTCCATTCTCCTCTCGGGATCTTGGGCACACAAGCACATGCGCCCGGTGTGAGTTTTAAGCCACCGGGTCCGGGACGCGAACCACGGTCAACTACGTGGGAGTCCAGCAACATAGCCATTACGCTAACTGCTGGTTCCCCCAACAATATCTTGATGCCCATTACAGTATACTAAGAACTAGTCTCAAAGCAAAAAGGAACCATCTTTGTTTTCGTGAGGGAGGCAGGAATGGTGAGACAGGAATTGCCCAGTGCTGTTGGCCTCCATAAACCCACCCAGTGGACAAGGTCTCTATGTGTTTCACAGGATGATGTCACCAGCAACACTCTCCCTGGCCTGTAACCTCCTTAACATTCCCTCCAGTCAGAAACAAGTCACAAAGTCAAAGAGTATTAGGTGAAGAGTCTCTTCTAGGACAGTATTTTCATCATGCTCTTTCCTTCTTTGAAAGTTATTTTACTTATAAGTCAATTTACTGCAAAAAAAAAATCACACCTAGCTGTTACATGTTGTGTGACTCAGGACATCTGAAATTGCAGTATATCCATTTATCTGTCAAATCCTGCCATCACCTTGTCTGACAGGAATGCTATAAATAATACATCTTATAAAGGTCCCCCAAATCAAGCGAGGCCTAAATATCCCAAAGCCCATCTGATGGAGTGCTGTCCCTGGGAGTGGACACAGGAGCAGTAACTTGAACAAGGTTGAGGTTGAGAGCAAGCAATCTTAAGGAAGGAGCAGGTTTACTTGGCAGTTCTCATAGTTTGCTACTGTGTTGTCTTCACTCTGTCCTTGTTACCTGAGAAATAACTAAGCCTTATAATAATGACCATACTATCATTAGAGCCCACATTTATTTAGTGCTGAGTTAAGTGACTTACATGTTTTCTCTGCTTATTCCTCAGTAAAACCCTATGAAGTTCCAGATGAAAAAACTAGAGTTTAATCTAAGGGCATGCTATTACTAAAAGATGGAACCGGAATTTAAGCCCAATAGAAAACACACAAGAGGAGGAAAAAAAAAAACGTCTTTCAAATCTATTATCTTACCTACAGAGATTGACAGGGAATTTGGCAAAGATAAACTATTGACTTGACTCTGAAAAAAAGTTCCAATTATTTCTAAAAAATAATTATTTATTTTATTCTTATTTTATCTATTATTATTATTATTTTAATTTGACCAGAAAGAGACAGAGACAGAGACAGAAAGTGAGAAAGCAAGACACTAAGTCTGGGACTCAAACTGCAGTCAGCCATGCGAGAGTCCAGCATCTTAACTACCATGCCACTTGCCGGTCCCAAGTTCCAATTATTTTTAAAACTACAAGTCATTACTTGATGATATCTGAGAAGACATAATAAATAGAAATTTGAAAACATGAGAAAAATGATAGCTCCAATTTTTTGCATACCTATTATATACTAGGTACTTTGATAAAATGCTTCGATTTATTACCTTACTAAATATCAAGAATCCTTAAGGTAGGTACTGTTACTACCTCCATTTAATATGTAACCTAACTGAGGCTTGGGTATATTTCTAGGTAAACTCATACATAATAAAAATATATGTAATTTGTATCTAAGCACAAAGCGTTTGTCTATTTTAAAAAAATTCAAAGGCACAATTATTTAAGATTTCATTTTTTCCCATAACTTTTTATTTTACCGATTTTGTTTTCCTCCCATTGAAGTCTGAAAAAACTTTCTAACTGCCAGAGTGTACACATTCACCAGGGAGAGAAAGAGAGAGGAGGAAAGCACCCCCAAACAGGGCACAGTCACGGTGAAATCCTCCTCTCCGTGTGGTTAGAAACTTTGAGTGTGCACAAATGTGTTTCTAGACCCTCTGGGGTCAGGACTTGAACCACAGTCAGCCATACGGGATCTGGCTCCCTCAACCAACTAACCTACAGAGCTGACCCCAAAATGTTTTAAACGACTTGTTCCCACTGTGAGTGATCTAAGGGAAAAAAGGGGAAAAAATAAATGTTCTTGCTTCTTCCTCTATCCTCCTTACTCAGCAGTGCTTCCTCACTAGCAACACCTGACCAAAAGCCAGAGAACGGGGGTCTGGGTGATGCAGTTACCAGGGCAGCAATGACAGGTGGAGAATGGATTGAAGGGAAGAGGCTTGGGCAAACTGAAAATAACCAACCTAGCCACTCTCGCTCTTAACTGGAAATGGGATTCAGCCAAACACCTTCAATCTGGTGCTTACTGTCCATCCAGTGATAGCAAAAGTGATATGGGAAAACTTTCAGGACCTGATCTATAAAAAGGTGAAGTAAGGTACCAGCAGTCGGTGTAATGGCTATTTCGCTGGACTCCCATGTAGTCAACAGCGGTTCGAGTCCCGGACCTGGTGGCTTAAACTCATGCCGAGTGCGTGTGCGTGCGTGCCCAAGGTCCCAAGAGGAGAATGGAGGAGAAGAGATTGAAGGGTAGCCATCACCCGGGGGATGATCTCTCAATTTCTGTCTCTTTATTTCTCTCTTTCTGGCAAGTGCACGCATGCTATAGCAAAAACCTCTCCAAAGGAAAAAAAAAAAGGTGAAGTAAAATAATGATAACCTCAATGTAAAATTTTTAAAAAAATGTATATGTATATACATTTAAAAATTAATATTTATGTATGTATACATACTATATTATTACATATAACCTATATGTATATATAGTGTGTATATATACATGTATAACTGAATATTAAAAATGTAGAATGGGGCCAGCCAATGGTGTAGTGGTTGAGGTGGCTGAATCCAACAGAGCTGACTACATGTTTCAAGATCTGGTCCTGGCAGCTTAAAAAGGAAGCTGGGTGTTTGCCTGAAATACTGAGACGAAAGTAGGGGAGAAGGGATTGTATTGGCCACCACCATGGAATGTGCTTTCTCAGTTTCTTTCTCTCTCTCTCTGGTGAGCACACACACACCCCATAGCAATTTTTTTTTTTTTTTTAATGTAGAACGAGTCCCCATGTCAGGCCCCATTCTCTCTTGCTTAAAGAGTAAAACTAGGGTACAACAGATGGTGGAATGTTTTGTGTCAGTGGACTCCCACATAGCTGACGGCAGTTCAAGTCCTGGGCCCAGTGGCTTAAACTCTTGCTAAGCACGTGTGCATGTGTGGCCAAAATCCCAAGAGGAGAACTGAGGAGAAGGGATTGAGGCATGGCCATCTCCTCAGGGGATCATTTCTTGCTTTCTGCTCTCTCTAGCTCTCCATCAAGCGCATGTGCCCTATAGCAAAAATCTCTTTCTCTAAAAAGAAAGAGCAAAACTTAATCAGTGTGGCTGAAAGAAGAGTTCTGAGCCCTCTTCTGTATCTCTGACATGAAGTTTGTTCTGCCTCATTTGGGAAGACCAGCATTTTAAATTCGACATGAACCACACTTGGTAGTATGGTTTCCTACGCATGTGTAGGATCCTAGCTTCCTACATCTTCGTTCAGTTTTAGTATTTGACTTAACTTTGCTATGATGAGTTCTAAGATGCAGAGCTCCATGTCAACCTAAGCACTAGAACGTAGTGGTCATTATGCTCTATTCTCAGTGTCCAATAAGTACTATCTGGTTATAATGAATCCAGAGACTTTTAAAAACATTTTTGAAATAGCTTGGTCATCTTTATAGAAATTTATGATGGAAGGGGTTAAGGTTGCAGCCCACCATTTATTGTAATACGTTTTGAGAATGTGTTGTTTTAGGTCTGAAGTATCTGGAAAATTTTCCTCTATCTCCATTTCAGCTGATTATGAAGAATTAGCCACAGTTTTCAGACCATTGCCTAGTCCTTCATAGGACTTTGACCACACATGTATCTTGACCAAGATCTCCAAAGTCAAGGTTGAAATAGAGCTATGAGATAGTTATCTACCTTCATTAGAATCATGTTGGCTGCAATTTTCTTCTTTATTTCCTGTGTGGAGACTGAGCACATAGAACCAAATAACAGCTGCTTAAGTCTAATTTTTAATAAGATCATTATTCTAAATCATTCTAGCACAATTTGGAAAGATGGGGATTCTGACGTACTAGTGGGGAGAATGAAAACTGACAATTTGGCAATATCTAGAAAAATGGAAGATGTGTGTGCCCTATGACCCAGAAATACCTTCCCTTTTTTTTTTTTTTTTTTTTTTTTTGTATGGTATACACTCTCAAAAAACAAAAACAAAAAACTCATACCTGCAAAGGAAGACACGTGGCTAGGATTTAAATTCATACAGTGAATACTATGCCACAGTTAAAATCAGTGGCACGGAATGTAGATAAAACAGGATACCAAAGGATACATATGCTATAGTACCATTTTGAAAAAGTAAAAAACAAAACCTATAAAATAGTATGCTTTGTTTGTTGTTGTAAAAATATGTACCAAAAGTAAAACATAGCAAACATTTATATGTATAAATTCATGACAGTCATTCCCTTGGAGGAGTGAGACAATGTGATAGAGAAGGGATACACGGAAGTCCTCCGCTGTATTCATAAGATTTATTTTTTGAAAAAAAAAAAAAAAAATACATATCTGAAGCTCAATGTTAAGATTTGATAAAGTTGTGTTATGGGTCTACGGATTTTTATTATATTATTCTCTATACTTGTCTGCATATTTGAAATATTTCATATAAAATATATATTTTTAAATCATCCAAGCACAAGAATATTTCTCAGAGGAATCACCAAAGCAAGGAAAAATAAAACATTCCACTCAACTTCTTTTCCCTATAAGAATCCATGAATTATGGAGCAAAGAATGCTTTGTATTATGAGAGGGATCCTTCTAAAGGAGGCCTCACATTTATGAGTGAATATCCTTGTAAAGATCACCGCTTTTTCATGCTGTATTCCAGACATTGGATTTGGGACAAACTTATGATCCCCAGAGCATTACTGTTAGCTCTGCTTAACATTTTCTTTCTTACCAGAACACATCAAGAATTCAGAGAGAGGATCACCCAGCTAGATCAGGGTGTTACCCTGCCTTTGGAGCGTTAGGGAGATAAGATAACTGTGGACATGACTGATGAAATGAACTGAGTCCTCAGTTTTGCTGTGCTGTTTATCATACTTTTAAGACCACAGCAATCCGAATGTATACGAGCATTTTTCCCTTAAAATATCTTTTGAGTGGTAGTTGTGTGAAACAATGATCTGTTGAATTTAATTCACAGATCAAAGAGGGAGGAAATTAACCAACACAGTAAATTGATTATTTCATGGGTGACATAACCAAGGCAATGATTTATCTTAATAAAGAGCAACTTCCCTCTAGTCCTTAACTGAATTCCAGCCAATGCAATCATACTCGGCTGTTAATGACTTTGATGTTGATGTGGAAAAGTGAATGACTGCATAATCACTGAAATGGGACCTCATCACAGTTGGAAACGTTTAAGCCAAATCATTTTGGACTGTGAAAAGAGCCCTGAGTGGTGGATATTGGCTGGGTACCAGATCTTCAGTCTTAACTAAACAGGGCCTGAAAACTTTATCATATTGCACTGCTCTGGCTGGACCATAACTCTGACAGCTCACAGGGACCGGAGTCTAATGTATATGTCTGTGGCCTCACAGAGGAAAAAAAGAATTCCAGGGCTTACAACACCGATAATAAATACATGTCTATCAGCATTCAGCTGAAAGTGTAATTAGTTAAATCCGTCTTTGGGAGAGGGAATAGAAGAAAGGAAACAGAAGTCAACTTTAAAAAAAATCAAACCAAAAGCTTATTTTTATACCCACGTTACTAAATATGGCTTAAGAGCTTGCAAGACAGTGTTTGTCATAAATGGCAGCCTCCACCTCCTCCCCTCCTCCACTCCCCATCTCTAAATAATAAAATGAACTAAAATTAGAGCCACTTTCAAATGTGTTCGCTTTATTATTATTTGAGTTACAGCTGAGAGGTCTATAAGAAGGAGCCCTCCTGGGAACAGAAGTAACTCCCAAGTGCCCATGTTTTCAACTTCCACACGAGGGAAAGGAAAACAGCCTTGGTCTCACCCAGTTACCATCGGCCAACCCGAAGATTTCCTTTTGTGCTAATCAGATTCTGGATAACATCAGCTTCCTAGAGTTAAATTATTACATCCATGTATTATAATGCTAGTCTTTAGCAAGTCTCTCCAACACACCCCCATTCTCTCTCCATCCCCTGTCTTCACCTCATCCCCCCTCCCACTATGCCCCCCCGTCCCTAGTTGCTCCTAAGCAGAAGTTTCGGAGAATTGTCCAAGTGAGCCTAGACTAAGCTCTGCAGCTACAGCTTGGCGACTCGGACTCAGAGGAAACAGCTGTAGGTAGAGCTGGAGGAGTGCCAGTGTTTAAATACCACTGAGCCCCCACACTCAAGAAACTCAGGATGCCTGATTCCAATCATTAAAAAAAAAAAAAAAGAACGTTTAGGGGCAAGGGTTGTTCAAGTGCTCATCCAGGCCTGCAGCTGGGGTTGACTCAGCGCAAAGCTGGAAAGGGCCCACATGGCAAGATTAGAAACTCATTTGTGTAGTTTGTGTGGCCTTGCCAGGAGCCTCCTCTTTTCCTCTCCTCTCTTTTTAGGCAAGCCTTGATCAGTTTAATACTTTACAGGGACCCTTTTCCTGCCGGGACCTGGCCTGGCTGCATCGAGGTAGCTTTCCCCCAGTGCATTAGTGACCCTCAGACCTTTCATTCCTGTTCAGCAGTCTACTTAGGTGAGATCATCTGGAAAACTTTCAGAGAGTCTATATCTTCTCCCCCCCTTTTTTTTTTGCCCTTCCCAAACTGCCCTCCTCCATCCATGACAAATTCTTTTGTCTTACTTCCTCTTCTCAAATTCAATCTGAATCCAAGTGCTTTTAATTTTTAGCTGCATTTTGCAAGCCTGGACTTTCAGGAATATATGTTATGAAAGCACTGAAAGAAAAGACTTTCTTGTCATCAAAACCATAATAATTATGTGTCAAAGATAATTACTGCTTGGCGTGTAATACATCTAATACCAAGTGACAGAGAAAGTAGTCTACCGGCAGACAAGAGTAACTGCCGGCTGGCTGAAATCTGATATAAAATTAACCACCAGACTCAAGCTCTTTGCCCACTGGAATTCCACTAGATAAAGGCCAAGTCCACCCCCAAATAATTCTTAGCAGTGAATAGTTTATTTGTGTTTATTGTTGGGAAATTTTAAAGTATGTATGTGTATATATGTGTGTGTGTGTGTGTGTGTGTGTGTATGTGTGTGTGTGTGTGTGTGTATATATATATGTATATATAAATTGGTTGTGTCTTTCATAAAAATATAAGACTATTTTCTAAGTACCTGTGATGTAGGTACCATGGGAGAGATTATTTGAGGAGTAGAATTATTAATAAAATAGCTATCAACACAACCAAACTCTGTGCAATATATCAAAATAAGAAGCTTTCAGAGATATGCTTTGCTCTACAAAACTTGGATTTAGAATCTAAGTCTTTTCTGGAAAACCAAAGCCTTAAAAGCAAAGCACTTAAAGATGTGTAGAAGGTGGACCACTCCACTATCAGGACAAAGCGAGGTGACAAGAAATCAGGGATGCCAACAAAGTAAAACGTGATTGAGAAATTGACCTAAGTCAATTGGTGGATGGGAGCAGGGTGACTATTAAAAATCTCAAGCATGAGAATTCTTCTCTAAGATTCCTTCTGAGCGTCCTCTAAGGACACTTGGATTCAACTCTAAGTTGAATCCAAAGCCCAGTTTCTTTAGGCTCAGGAGTTCCCCTGCCCTATTTCACCATGAACAAAATCAGCTTTGCCAGGGAAATACTGCCTTGAGCCCAGCAGAGGCAAATGTTGGTTAGCAGCAGGCAGGACTGGAGGGCTTGTGCAGCATTTGACATAGATCTGAGTCTGACCTACCTCATCAGCAGCAAAATCTATCTCCGCAACAGGAGAAGAAGAGGCCAGAGAGTTGGAAAAAGAACCAAGTGGTTGCAAAATGTCCTCTTCTTAGCTGAAGTCACTAATAGGCTTGCAGATAATCATTGCTCTGTTGACTTTCATGTGATTAATGGGCTTGGGTTCATTTGGTAGACAGAGGCATGAGTGCAGAAATTCTGGGAGGACTTCATCACCCTCTGGGGTTCCCTGAATCCAGCACAGCATTATCTCTGCAGCCTCAAAAATGAGTCCTACTCATCTCCCTCAAAATCCCTGCAACTGCTTAATTGGAATAGATCATTCGATGTGTGCTAAACTGTTTCAGTACTATTTAACTGTTCTGCGTCAAATACAGGAATTTCTTATTAACATCATTAATACATTAAAAACTACATTTGGCAAGGCTAGCAATCAGAAAATAATTAAAATGGTATTAAGTACATACACCTAATAAGAATGAATAAAATTTTTAGCAATCATCTGATTTCAGAACACTAGAATAATTAGCATTCAAAATCTCCAGTTGGTAACCATTTATTTGTTTAGGAAATATGGCCTCATCTTCATGCCTGGCTGAGACAGAGTCTCTCACAAATTTTATGCAACATAAACTGTACCAGCTTAAAATTTATTTTTTTATTTTTTTTAAACCATTCCTCACAGGATAGAAATGCAGTATCCTTTGCACTTAGGTCTTCATTTTTGTTTTAGCTGTCTCTGTGCAATTCTCATGTAAGTATCTCTCCTTTTCTTAAGCCTCTGTGCTTGAAAGCACATTTTTGGTGGTGCCTCTCTCTCCTCAATTTGAGAGGGTAGGCAGAAATAATTTTCCTCTTTGTCATTCTATAGACCCTAACACATGGTCTGCTGCGGGGGTGGAGAGAAAGAGATGAACTGATTTGAATTGCACATCAGAAAAAAAAAAAAGATCATTTTTAAATATTTGGTATACAAATATAAAACTGTACGAATTTCAAATCCAAAGCAACTGAAGGATTATACATTTACTTATCCTCTTCACCTCTAAGATTTCGAAATAAAAAAATGCTGTCTTCTAACCTGGCTGTTAGCAAGAGAAATGTTGGGACATGAAAAGAATGATATAAAGTGTTCTTAGGAAATAAGAAAGCTATTCATATTTTGACTTCCCGGTTAATGTGTTTAGGACTTCTTCACAAAATATGAAAACGTATATTCTATTATGGTTTTCTGGAGATAAACTATTATTTTGAGCACACGTTGCCTTTCTAAAGAATATGTATGAAATAGATAGTATTTTAAATACCTGACCCAAAGAGGTTATTTCTAACAAAAGAAAAAGCAAAGAAGCCTTTGAATATATGTAGCCTTTAAATATACAGATAGTCAGCAAACTAAAGCTTCTCTAAGCTACAACACTGTGATCCACTTAGGGGAGATTTCTATCTGGTGCTCAAAATTGTGTGTAAAAGTTTGTCTCACACATATATCCCTATTCAGTTTGGTTTCTGATACACCAAGTTATTAGATGTAATGTCTGAATTTGCCAAGCGTAAGGTCATATATCTGTAGGAGGACCATGGCATACTTCAGTGTCCCGGTACTCTCCCACCTACCCTGACTGCTGATCTCTGGCAGGTATCAGGGATTCATCATTTCTGGCATCCACTTCCTTGAGACATCTAATTGGATTGAAATGATCTAAAGAGAATGAGAAAATATGCAAACCAGAGATATTCACAAAAATACCATCGAGTTTCTCTTGGTCTCAATGTTACTAAAGAGGAGTTTTCAAATGAACATACTTCTTCTCTTCAGTCACATACAAAAATAAATTACCTTGGGAAATTGTTAAAAACATAAAAATAACAAATGGGTAAGATGCTTGTTTTTATGAGTTCATGTCACAACACAGTGCAATATCATGGCTAGCATGTTTTGTGGATCCAGGCCTGTCAATAATTCAGTCAATGAAGAACCATAGGTTCTTGGTTAGTGTCTTTATTTTTATTCCTAATGAGAAAGCAACAGAAATGGTTGCTGGAAGACAAGTGAGAAAGAGGTCACAGCTGGGACAGATTGGTTCGTCCACTGTGATAAATGTCTAGCAAGTATTTCTGGGTGATCCTGAAGTGTGAGCTGGGCCATTACTCAAGTGTCCTTTTAATGCTTTTCTTCTCTGATATGAACTTTTGCCTATCTGGTTCACCTGATTTTAACTATCTCATGAGTTATTGGTAACCCTAACATCTTCCTGGATTCCTTTAATTATTTCCCAGGGATAACCATCCACACAATTTCCACCTAATAGCAACCACTATTAGTTGTTGTCCAACTTGCAATACATAAACATTCCCTAAGGGTCAAAGGAGCTCTAAGTGTTAATAAAATGCTCTGTTTTGTGTAGGGAAGGCTAACCCAGAGTACCTACTCGAGTGCTCTATTTTTACTACCACCCTTCATCATCACTTAGAAATGCTTTTGTTTAGAGTGATGCTAAGTATCATCCGACCAGACAGAGACAGGAGCATCGATCTACTTAGCCTTGCAGTGAACTGAACATGGTTCATCCATTCTCACAGCCCAGCCTGGGCCAAATGGGTGAATGGCTCTGGCGGGAAACAGTGGGAGCTTCCCTGATTAATAGCTAAGACAGAGTATTTGAAAAAAAAACTAGAGGAATGCATTATCTGGAGATATTTCCTGCCACCAAACCACCCCCACTTAGGCCGATGACTGAGAAATCCCAGAAGGCGCTCTCTCCTGAATGTGGCCTGCGTCAATGGCACATTTTTGAATTGTCAGGCTGAAAGCCCATCAATAGTCATAAAGAGAAGGCTGTGCCCTCATTGGGGGTGTGTTGATGGATCTGATCCAGAACATGAGGTGATTCCTGGGTTACTTGAACATTGGACATATTTGGGTCTAGTGACTGTGCTTCGGATCCCAAATCAAAACCATTCTCCCCACTTCGTTCAGTGCATTACATAATATGAGTAGGGCTGTCTACATGCATAATTATCACTGCTCATGAGAAACAGGCCCAAAAGAATTCTCTGACCTTGTGCTGATAAATTGTGCTGGAGGAACGAGGGGCTCAGAACTGCCAGTGTCAGTTACAGACACTGAAAAATTAAGTTGGACTGAAGGAAAATCAAGCTTCTGCATGGCACATTTCTCAGTAGACTGATACTCTAATCTATTGAAGTCTGTTGCTCAGGACCCCAGTTCAAGCCCTACCTCTCTCATCAGTCAGCACATCATTCCAGGCACTAAACAGCATGCTTGTGATTTCCAAACTGACTGGAATTAGCTCCTAAGAGCAGCAGGGAGGGGGAGTGGAGAGGGAAGAAAGTCAGAAAGAAATGGTTCAAAAAGTACTCTTTCTAAATCAGAAACATCTGCTAGAGTCATAAATGATTTTAAGTAGAAATTGGCAACAAGGGGGTCCAGATAGAAGTAGAAAGAATGAAGCCACCCTCCCTGTAAGTTTCCAGGTAACCGTCACAAATGATATCACCATATATTAGAGCAAACTTTTGAACCTGCATGGTGGCCGACACTTGGCGTTTTGTATTTGGCTCTTATTACAAAGAACCATGTAGCACTAAGGACCTCTGTGTGTCATTTCTGAATACCCAAAATGCTGGGGCATGACTTGGCTACCTTACGCATACTTGTCGTCATCCATTAATCTCACTGAAGACCTTTCATCCTATAATTCCTCAGGGAGCTTTTCCAGAAGAAGCAAGGAATGAGCGGGATGACACTCCTCTCCCTCGGCTCTGAGAAAATCCTCACTCTGACTTAGAAAATCTTTCTAAAGCTATGGAAAGAGACATGGAGTATTACTAATGCAAAAGGAGTGCCAGCTTCTACCTCTCCTGTGTCTGTGGATGTCAATGTATAGTTTAGAAAGATCTTAACATGAACATTCTAGAAGGAAAGTGGAAGAAGCTATCTGTTTTCTATGTACAATTTTTCCCAAACCTGCCTTGTGAAACCAAATAAAACATTTTAATTAAAAAAATAAAATGAGGACCAGCTGGCAATGCAGTGATTATGTAGTCAGACTCTCATGGGAAATGTCATTGAGTTCATATTCTGGCACCTGCCTGAGCACACTGACTGGGTACATGCACACATGCCCATGATCTGAGCTCACTGAGACTAGGGTGGAACATGCTTCAAGACACTGCTGGAGATCTCTCTTTCTCTCTCTTTCTCTCTCTCTCTCTCTCTCTCTCTCTCTCTCTCTCTTTATTTTTCTCTCTCTCACTGTCTCTCACATGGAAGAAACAGATGAACTTTAAAATAATTTTTTTTTTCTACAAAAGGATCATGAGTCCTAAACCAGTGTTGCCACCACAGCATGGAAATTCTTTAGTGATACTTCTCATAAAAATCCATCCCAACACACACACACACAAAATAAACAAAGAAAAAGATTATCTCTTCCTGATTCAAATTTTGATTGAAATGTAGAGATCACCAGGGTTCTGCTAACGCCAGACCCGCTGTATGATAGATAGTTGCCCAATGAGAGTGTCAAAGAAATAACCAATTGGAAGTTTAAGGGTAAAAATAAACATGACTTTGACACAATTTTTACTACTGTAGCAAATGTGAAATTATTAGAGAGTCAAGAATAGAAAGAACAGAAAACATAAACCAACTTTCTTTTCATCTCACTCTCCTACCCCCTGAAGTTGGATAAGGTGAATATTGCCTTGCTATAAAATAGCTAGAGCAGAGGGAGGGGAGTATCCTAGTGAAATAAAGAATTTCTTTAAAAGCAAACATCAAATTGCAACCACATCAATCATTCCTTGATTTAAAGAAAATAAATGAGTGCTTTTCTCCACAGTTGGAAATTTCATTACTTCTGTATGTTCTCTTCTTTGTTTATAAGCTGACTAAGAACTCCTGGAAGTTTTGCTTTCGTTTGGGAAGAGAGGTCAGATTTTTGATGGCCCCAAATGTACCCCAGGGATTCTGCTCCAAGACTAAAGTTTAACCTATTTTTCTTCTTTTCTTGGCTTTTTCTTGTGGGAGAACAATAAATATATCTTTCAAATATACCATTAAAAAATGGGCTCCCTGCCATGCTGTAGTATCCAAAGAGTTACTCACATTATGGGGTCTTAATGAAATACAGATCTTTCAAACTCACATCTAAAATGTCATTTGCACATGAGTATTTTATTGCATATGATGCAGTGGTCAAGTAGTGAATGACTTATTATTCTGAATTAAAAAGACAGAAAGAAAGATGAGAATCTTTTTTACATTTTGCAAAAATTATAAATGAACAATTGGCTGTTTCCCTTGAATATACAGAGTTTCATAAGCCATAGAGAAGGTCCAGAGAAGAATAAAAATGATTAATGAAAATGGCGCTAGGTTTTTATAAAAGAATAAATGAAATTAGTCTGGAACTAATTATCTATGAGAAGAATACAGTGAGAAGGGGATCACTTTGAAATTATATTATAGCAAAAGTTCTTTCTACAGAGCCCAGCGGAGGCAAAAAAAAAAAAAAAAAAAAAAACCAACAACATGGAGTACTAAATGATACAGATGAACACCAGACAAGTATCTTTTCAAGAAGGAAACACATTTGGTAAAATTTGCAGGCTCTGAAACCTTTACTTTAGATACAGGTATAATATCAGGAAACCTAAAAGCAATTTTCCTTTACATAAGATGGCCTGCATTGTATTTTGTATTGTATTTACAGTTGATATTGGTCAGCCTCTAAAGTACTATTTTACCTCATTATAACTCCTTGATTCGGGAATACATTCAGATAAAACAACTAAACTCCTTTCAGATAAAGTAAAAGATGTACTTGTACCAAACTGAATTCTGTTCTCAAGGTAACTATATAATTAAGTGCAGTTTAATTGAGTTTCAATGTGTTATGTGGTTTGATTATAGAGGCAACTTGGGGGAAAAAAGCTCAGTAACTTCACTACTATGGAATATAATTTCATTATAAGTTCTGCACATAATGGAGAAGTACAACATAGACCACAGGCAAGTTAAATGTTTTCTGCCAGCCCTTCTAGTGGAAGTTCTTACTAGCCAACTTCCTCTATAAGCTCACTGCTACCTGCATCTCTAAAGCCCTTCTTGTGTTAGCCTTCCGGAATCTACAACCTCCAACTTTTTGGTGACGTTGTTAATTTTGTAATGAATCAGATACTTTTGAAAATACCTTCAGAATTTAGTTTTCTCTACACTTTGGCCATTATGTCTTTTTCTATTCTAACTCATGAATAATACTTAGCAAAAAGGCTAAAGTTAGGAAAGAGGAGACTGTAAGAAAGCTCTCTTTTTTATTTATTTCTTTACATTCTTTAATTAATTGACATAAGATTTGTACAAATTTATGGGGTGCAGTGTGGTTTCTCAATACATGCATGCAATGTATAATATTAGGTTGTCTTTAAAATCATGATGTGTTTTTCTGTCAAAAATGTGTCATGACTTTCCTGACAACCCAATATTAAATAGGGTCAATAAACATTTATCATCTCTAGCATTTATCATTACTTTGTGTTGTGAGTATTCAGAATCCTTTCTTCTGACTATTTTGAATTATATGCTTAATAGTTACTAACTATAGTTACTCTACTATGCTATACGATCCTAGAATGTATTCATCTTATCTAATTGTAGTTTTGTATCTATTAACCAAGTTCTAAGTTCTTCCTATTTTCTCTTCCTCCCCTCACCCTTCGCAGCTGCTGGTCCCCCATTCTTCTCTCCACTTCTACGTGATCAGTTCTTTAGCTTCTGCAAATGAGTGAAAACATGGGGTACTTGTCTTTTATTTAGTGGTTTATTTCACCTTGTATAATCTTCTCTATGCTCATGTATGTTGCTTCAGATAACACTATTATGGCTGAATATTCTATTGTGTATATTTGCCTCATTTTCTTTATCTGCTAAACCATTGATGGATACTTGTCTCACCTACAAATAAGAGGAAGTATTAAAAAAATGATACTCACAATGCAAAATCTTGCTTCATTCAGCTCGGGTGGGGGGGGAGTTATGGGGGGAAAAAAGGAGGCACCAGCAGAGGGCATAATGATTAAGGTGTTGGACTACCACATGACCACTTGACCATGGGTTGAATCATGGACCTGGTAGCTTGATAATCACGCCAGACACATGTATATGTTCATATGCCCAAAATTCCAGGAAGAGAATGGAGGAAAAGGGATTGTGACCTGGCCATCCCTTAGAGGGTGGTTTCTCCCTTTCCTTCTCACTGTCTCTCTCCAGTGAGCATATGACCTTCTGGCAAAAACCTTAAATAATAATAATAAATAAATAAATAAGTAGAAGAGAGCAAGAAAAATTGAGGATGAGAAAAGTCATTCCCTTCTCTGAATTCAGTCTAGAGAGAGGGTGTTATAATAGCTAGATTGAGGAGAACACCCACTTTGCAGGATTCTGAGGAGAAATTGCTTCACAGTTCCTACTGCCCAAGCACTAATGGAGTGGCCATACAAAGGTTATTTGACAGTGATTGCATAGTAACTAGGCTAAGGCCAATTTAACTTCCAGGATCCATTTTTGTTGCTAATACATTTTGATGAGTCATAGAAGTCTTTAGAATAAGGATCTCAGTAAGTTGCTGAGTTGGGAGTCTGCAAGATTCTCGTGAAGTTCAACATGGCCGTTGACCCACTGTGGCCAGTTAGAGACTCAGAGTAGTCTGTGGTGTCAGCAAAAACTTCAGTGAGGCACAATGGAGCCCCGTGAACCAGGAAGTACTTCTGGGCCCAGAACAACATATCTGTAGGCCTGAAGACCACCACATTAGCCAAGAGAGCCACCTGGTCAAGTCCTTGCAAAGCACAAAGGGACAGTTTCAGACACCAGAGAAGAAGGACACATCATGAGTCCAATCCAAGGACCGTTTTCCTTTAAGAATATATTAAGCCAACTGGTACCTTCAGGTGCCATCTTGGGAAGCAGGAGGAAAGCGATGTGAAAAACTGGACATTTACCCAAAAGGGAATGAAATTATCAGACCAAACTAAATGTAGTTCCCTCTTCCTCTTCCTCTCATAGAGTCATCTATTTAGCCATTGGAGGACAAGTGAAAAAGAGAGATCAGTAGGTAACAAAAATAGATTTTCTACTTTTTTCCATATAGCTGCATCATATAAATAAGTTTGTCATATTTTTACTATTTATTATACGTAGGTACTGGAACTGTGGTCGACCATGTGGGAGTACATTGCCTTAACCACCATACCACATGATGGCCCCCAAAAACATTATTAAAACTGTGAAATACCTTTGAGGAATAGTGGTAGAAATAAAAACCTGGTGATTGCATCATGCACTCTCCCTCTCCTTCCCAATACTGAAGCAAGACATATTAGTTATTTTTCTCATCCCTTTTGCCCTTCCTTCTTCTCTTTGTCTGTATCCTCTTTCTCTGCTTTTTTTCCCTTAAGTTCTTTTTTTTTTTTAACTTTTGTAGAAAATAGTCTTATCTCAATATTTTTCTGGTATGGATCAGCCTTACAAAGATCTGGGGCAAAGCTGACAAATACCTTAAATTTCCTTGCTCATCATGAAGCAAACTTCTTTTTATTATTTAGTAGAGATAAATACATTTTCTGTCTCTTTATAAGTGTTATTTTTCATACACAATAGACATTTCAAAGACAAACACTAAACTAAAGAGACCCTTGAACTCTGTTTCATTAAATGACAATCTACAAGATTTCTCTATTTCACATTGACATAAAAACATTCTATTGACTTCTAAAAGAATAAAAGGATACAATAACCCACTCTGATTTTACAAGACTGGTAAGAAAATCTAAAACCTGCAACTTGATCTTTCCATTCATTTAGTCTGAAAATATAACACTAAGATAATTCAACTCAAATATCATCACAGTAACCCTGGTCCTTTCCTTGTTCTCTCTACAATTTTCTTCCTGTACTTTTAGGACTATATAGACCTGAATGTTTCCATTTTCACTCTTGCTTCATTAGGAAAGAGCTTACTCACCTGCTTTGCTGTCTCAAACACAATAAAACTTTTGTTTCCAAAAAATTGACAACAAAACTAGACAAAGCTAGCATTGTGTTCCCGAAATATCAATGTCTTTTGATGGAAAAAAGCTTTTTTCTTATTTTGTTTTCACAACTACCTTGTATTTATATCACACATTTTTTCCAAATGCCACAAAGTTATTTCAGGTGTTAATTGATTTATGCTTTCAAAGAAGTTAGTAGAAGACACAATGCTTGATTCCTGGTCTCAGAAATAAAGGAACAGAATATTATCTACATGAAGTCAGAATAGTGGTAGAGATAAAAACCTGGGGATTGCATCATGATGTGGATTAACTCACTTATCAAAGAGTGGCACCATTTAGAGAACATTTCAATAGTCACAGGTGTCAGCTTCAGCATGAACTATTAGTTTAGTTTTCCTAGACCTCAGTTTTCTGTTAATATTTATAAAATGTTAAAGTGCCAGATTACAATGCTTTGAAGTCTACTAAATTCAAAACTGATCATTGTGTTTATTCAGCTAAGCATACATGTATTCATACAGAAATCTACATGTCTGTATAAACATACACACAGGTATACATGCACATACACATATATAATCACACACTCTTGCTTAATTCAGTCAACTTGAAATTCTACCCTCTTTTTATTTTATAAAGCAAAAGCCATTTGATAAAAATGGGGGAAAACACATAATTTCATTTATTTCCAGAAAGAAATATGGCAAGGAGGCAAATTTCTATACTTTTTACTGACTCCATTTCTTCCACCTATCTTTGTTTCCTGCTTGGCCCCCCCCCACTGTCTCCACCAATATGCAAACATTACCAGTATTGATTTCCTGCTAGTATTGATGTAATAAGCAAAAGTTTATAATTATGGTAAGTATATGTTTTTCCATACCTAAAATTCTGAGCACCTATCATCTTAACATACTTCCTTATAGGTTTGTTCTTCACTGAGGAAAAAAGTGAAAGTGAAACTTTCAGTTGCAGAATATGTTGGTTTTACTTTCTGCTGCATTTTGGTCTTTATTTGATCCCTGTGCGTGTCTGTGAGGGTGTGTGCTTACACAACCTGCACTATTTGCTCATCTCTCCCAGCATTTCTCACTTGGTTCTAAAGTGAGTGAACCTCTGCCCCTATTAACATCAAGACCAAATAACTCATTGCTCTGCTCTTCAGCATTGACCACTGTTTTCCCCTTGTGCCACGAACTCCTGTGAGAAAATGAAAGAGCAATTAACGATGGAAACAAGATTTTTCTCCTATCACAGGACTGAGAAATCAGCAGGGATATTATCCATCCTTCCTGGGGCCATATTGAACATGATGAAAATGTGTTTGTGGCAGATGTCAAATGTTTCCACAAACCGTATTTATTAGCCTGAACTTTTTTGTTATATGCTCAAGAATGTTTAGGGCGCAATTTACAATTCACAGAGAAATTAATCAGAGTAATATACTGCATGGAGTTTCTTTCAGCTACTTTATGATAACTGAGACCAGAAATGGTGGACAAATTTAGGGAGGTTGTTTTTAATTCATTGTTTGGTTTTTCTTTATTTATTTTTTCTCTTTTCCCTCCCATCAGTCTTACATAATGCCAAAATGAGATCATAATCTTGATCAAACTTATGACTGAAGAAGAATACTGAGAGAATCTAAATATAGTGAGAAACAAATGACTGTCACTGATACCCAGGATAAAATATTTCAACCTTGTTTTTTTAGAGGATGGAGTTATTTTACATATCCCAAATTAACCTCAACAGGAAAACTGCCTTTTTCTGGGTAAATCAGGAAAACAGAATGAAATTTATGAATAGCAAGAAAATGCAGTCATTTAAGACAATGGACTTTCTTTTCTGAGGATTTTTCCTTAACGTTGACTTGAATCGATTAATGAGAAACAGAGGTAGAACAAAGCCCAAGGGGATTCTCCTTCCCAGGCAGATATATTCTTCCTGCCAGCAGGGTCAGTGTGGGGAGAATAAACAGCAGTGAGCAAATACTTCTTTTTAAAAGGATCCTATGCATTACAATTTAATACTAAAAGATGATTTGTCAAATGGGGAGCCATTAGTAATTTTTCTTTCCAGAATGATTTAACTTTGAAAAATGAAGATTATTAAGTACAGGAAGTAACCTAATTCACAATGAATTTATCCTCATCATTATTGATAATGATAATCACTCACAAGATATATCCTGATATCCTTTGCATAGTCATTTATTAACCAAGCTGGAAAATCATCATTTAAACATGTGGATTATCTGTGAGTATCAGGCATATGGCCCTGTAAGCTATCCAGCTATGTCCTATATTTTATCTAAAAGGTTGGCTGAGATTTTGATATACTTATAATTTTGGGGACCAAGCTTAAATAATCACTACAATGTCAAATCACTCAATTCTAAGTAATTCAGACTCAATTTCTCATAATGCACGTCAGGCCAAAAAGAAAATGTAATTTTGATATTTAGGAATTTGCCAATTCTGAAATTTGTGACACAGTTCTTAAAGTAATGATTCATCCTCTAACCTATAATACAAATAGTCTTGTCTATTATTTTAAGAGTCAACACATTGCTACTGACATGTATTTCTTCTCAAATAGCCTGAAGTTCTTTTCCATTATGTGAAACAACCATTATCCTCCAGATCTGAACTAGAAAAACTAAGGCACACATCATTGTAAGTCTTGCCATGAGTCATTTGGCAATTATCTGAGAATAATTATCCTTGGAATTCTGACTCACAAATAATATAGGCATTCAACCCAACCCACCTTCTTTGTGCAAAAGCTTAGTGTGAAATGGGAACCAAGGAAATAAAATAAACGTCTGTCTCCAATATTCATAACATCTGCATGAGTAAAAATTATTCAAAAAGATACCATGAATTTTTAAAATGAAATGCAGCATGTAAAAATTAAGCACCTGGTCTTTTCCTTTATATTTCATTAAAAAATTCTAAATAGACTATCACCAGCTGTACATTTTACTGCATTGTATATTGTGGCAGACAGTCAAAGCAATACCACATTCTTTCTCATCTGAGTTTCACATAAAAATTAATAAAATAAAATGAAAAAGGCAGAACATACCTTCTGTCAGATGCAGCAAGGAGTTGAGGATGCCACACAAACCAATGAGACTATAAAAATGATCCAAAACAAAATTTAATTCAAAATAGGCTCCTTGAGATAAAGGAAAAGCAATATTGCTTGATTTCTTGTTAATGCAGACTTTCTAAAAGAAACATGGAAATTTTAATAAGAAATTCCATTTTGTTTTAGAGAAAGAACAGACTTAATTTATAAGTAAAAACTGAGGAAATGAGTGAAGTCACGTTACTGGGAATTGTTTTGTTATATAACCTGAAGGTTCTTACACCATCCAAAAAGAACATTCATATCATAAACCAGAAACTCACCCTTTCTAAACTTAATACTGAGTTGTCACATGGTATAATATCAATACCAATCAAGGTTCCATATCTTTAAAGTAAAAAATAACTAGGAAAAAGTTTCTAAGTAACAATCATTAAATCTCAAAAGGACAGATAAGCTTAGATTACAATCTATGTTTCTACTTATTTATGTAAATAATTATTCAGAAGGATTTGGACAGTTTGTCTCTTTAATTAAAAAATATTTATTCTGTACCGTTTTAAATACTTTTTCTAGTAAAATGTTTAATTTGTAAATAATGCAGAAACTCAAATTTTTTGTTTTTTAGAGAGAGATTTTTGCAATAGGATGCATGCATTCTCCAGAGAGACAGACAGAAAGCAAGAAATCACCCACCTATGGGGGATGGTCACACTGCAATTACTTCTCCATGCTTCTCTCGGGATTTTGGACATTCATGCCCACATGCCTGGCATGGAAACTCCATTTTCCAAAAGTTCTACGTGATAGGGTTTTTCCGCATCTATAGTGCTGTGAACGTTAGTGTCTTCTATATGACTATTTTTCATGACTTTTTTCCCTTAACTTGCTGGAGTGTGGGTGTGAATGCCAGAGAGTAACAGAAAGAGAGAGAGAGAAAGCATACCCCATGAGGAACAGTCATGCCGCAATCCCCTCTCCTCCATTTCTCCTTCTGAGATTTTTAAGCACAGCACAGGTGGCTGGCGTGTTTTTCAAGCCTCTGGATCTGAGACCTGAATCATGCAGTTGGCCATATGGGATTGAGCCACTTCAACCACCATGCCACCAGCTGACCTGGTGACTTCCCTTTATCTAAATGTATAAAGTCATCAGACAACTCCAACTTAATCCATTTTATCACCACACCTGAGAATTTATAGTTATTCACCAAATATGTACTGAGCACCAACTAGGTGCCAAATACAGCTCTAGGTGATGAGGATAAAATGTGAGCAGAATAAATATGGTCCATGCCCTGCGCTTTATCTATAAAAAAAGAGAGAACATTGACAATAGCATCTAAAGAACGTTAGCCACTTTTTCATTCTCTCCTTATTTATTTTTCATAGAAAATCACAAGCTCATGTAGAACAAACACCAGATATATAGGATCCTGTAGATAAGTGACTATATGCATCTGTTGTTCAAATTTTGCAAAATATTTCTTATTTCTGACAATCATTTTTCCTATAGCTTTAGTTGTATAAAGATACAAAAGAAGACATTACTGTATTTTTCTTTTTAAAAAACTGAGTTTTTGGAAACCAGCAGTTAGCGTAATGGCTATGTCGCTGGACTCCCACGTAGTCGACCACGGTTCGCGTCCCAGACTCGGTGGCTTAAAACTCACGCCGGGTGCGTGTGCGTGCGTGCCCAAGATCCCGAGAGGAGAATGGAGAAGGGATTGCGGCGTGACCATCCCCCCTGGGGGGGGTGATTTCTCGCTTTCTGTCTCTCTGTCTCTCTTGGTCTGTCTGGCGAGCGCACGCACCCTATAGTGAAAACCTCTCAAAAAAAAAAAAAAAAAAAAAAAACTGAGTTTTTAAAATCAAGGGGTCATTTTTCTTAGATGATAAATCTTATTTATTGTGATTTTTAACTATTCACAAAAATCACAATCACAAAAAATATAAAATTTTTAATCCAAAATATTTCAACATAATTTTAACTCATATCCATCTAAAAAAATTATTTTTTTTCTCCTAAACAACTCATTTATCCTTAAAATTTTCAAAACATGATGGGACCAGCGGTTGGTGTAATGGCTATGTTGCTGGACTCCTATGTAGTCGATCGTGGTTCGAGTCCCCGACCCGGTGGCTTAAACTCATGCCAGGTGCATGTGTGTGCGTGCCCAAGATCCTGAGAGGAGAATGGAGGAGAAGGGATTGTGGCATGGCCATTCTCCCCAGGGGTGGAGGGTGATTTCTAGCTTTCTGTCTCTCTGTCTCTCTCTGTCTTTCTGGTGAGTGCACACGCCCTTATAGCAAAAACCTCTCCGAAAAAAGTTTTGAAACATGAAATAAATTACTGACTGGGGGAAACCTCTCACTTTCTGTATATATATGGGTAAAGTTCAAGCATACTGTGTATGTTCCTTTTAAGACTCATATCTATATTATATTTCATGAAAATAAGTTGAAAAGTACATAAAGGCTGACTCTAATGGCACAATGGTTAGGCACTATACATTGGGAGAAAATTCCCACTTGGCTGACCCCCAGTCAAATCTCTGCCCTGGCAGCTTGCAAAACACATCAAGTGTGTGTGCATGTGTGCCCCAAATTCTGAGAGAATGGATAACGAAGAAGGATTACTATGTGACCACACCCCATTCCTTGCTCTCTCTCTCTCTGATGAACACATGTGCCCTCTGGCAATTACATGATGTGTATGTGTGTGTGTGTGTGTGTGTGTGTGTGTGTACACTTGTTTTCTTTTTATTTTTTTACAAAAAGATATATAATATTTGTTTTTAAAAACCATTATCTGGGGAGGGAAGAGGTGAGAAATAAGACCATGGATTGACTTGTTCAATAGTTGATCCCAAATTTGTAAAGACAAGTGAACTCATGATGTTGATATTATAAACTGAACAAATTTTTAAAATGTATTTATTTTTATTTATTCATTCATTTATTTTAATTTCAACAGAGAAGGACAGACACACAGAGAAAGTGAGAGAGCAAGACCCCAGGTCCAGGACTCAAACCGTAGTCAGGCATGTGGGAGTGTTCAGCGCCTTAACCACCACACCACCTGCTGGTCCCATAATTTTTAAAAAATGCTATATGGTTATTTATTACCCATGATATCCTGAGAAAAGAGAATATTATCAACAGAATTATAATAATTTCAGTATTTTCATGATTTATTTATTAGGGGAAAAAAGTAGGAAAATAGTATAAGAATGTGATGTGAAATTTGCTAACATTTGATCGCTGTATGAGTGATCAGTCTTTGATTTTCCTTCTCTGCTCTTTTTGGTATGACTCCAGTTTTTTCTACCTTCTGCTTGGCCCGGGGGGGGGGGGGGGGGAGTGTTTCTTTATATTTGCACCTTCAAGAATAAACTTAATTTCAATGAAAAAAGAATTTTGAGATCTCTATTTTATTTACACTATAACTTCTCACTACCCCCCTAAAAAAGGGTAAAAATGTTTTCACAGAAAAAAAGTTACTTTAGTGACCTTTTGTCCCTCCTTAAGAGGAAGAAGTCTGACAGGTAGATATATGGAGAGTTTGTTATTGTAAATTCCAGATCTTGTGATTATCTCTGACTCAACTTCTGGGGTTTTATCTGGAATTCCTGTGAAGGGTCAACAAGTGTGTTACTGCCTGTCTTCACCTTCATGTGACCCTAATTTTAAAACTACACCTTGTAGGATTCAGAAAGCAGATTACAGTGCTGCATTTCAGCTGACGTACTTGGGAAAAGGACGCAGCTGAGAACATGTAATTAACTCAAACAACCAAGAATTTACAAGTTTTTGATATATCTATGTACACCCGATTTTTAACCTTTTAATTGTGGAATTTAAAGAAGAAAAAATCTAGTAACGTTTTGACTTCAATAATTTTTCACCTCAGGTTCCTGAAACCTAGTATCATATTTAATTTTCATCAGAAGAATAACCTGCCTCAAAACAATTTTTAAGCTCATGTGTTACATGTATCACTTCAGCATATAAAAACATTATTTTTTAAAGAAGTAATTTTCTTATTAAGTAAGCTGAAATTTAAATAATAATAATTTTTCAGTGCAAAATATTCCATTGCACTTTTTCTTCCTGGATAAAAATTATTTTTATGGTATTACTATAATTAAATGATTTCAAGGATGAATAGATAGGGAGTTGTGGATGTATTTTCAAAAAATTCATCTTAATAGATGATTGCATATTAAAGAGTTAATTTAAAATTTTAGGGACATAGACATAGACATTTTGACAAAATAATTCATCTCCTTTTTTTTAATGTACAATTTCTGAGTAAATTTTAAGTATAAACCTCATTAAGTTCAATGTACCCAAGTCTCCCATTATTTCTCCATAGTGCTTGAGCACTAGTTAAAAATGACAGAACTATTACTGTTATAGGATGGTGGAAATTGGTTTGCTGAAAAGAACTCCTGGATAACAAATGGTGCAAACAAATGTGCAAGAAGAAAGAAAATTAAAGATGAACATTTAGAAAACTTCCTGAAAAGGGGACACTGGAGTGTAATGCTCCAAGCGTGTTGTTTTGGTATAGTGTAATAAATATGGCTCCAGACACTTAACTAAAAGTGGGTAATAGGTAGGTTATTTAGCCTATCTACTACATCCATTTTTCTAACAGTGAAGAGTATAAAATTATGGTCTGACATTAAGATAAAAAGTTAAATACTTAGAACCAGCAGGTGGTGTAATAGTTATACCACTGGACTCCCAGTTCGAGTCGTGGACCTAGTGGCTTAAAGCTCATGCCGGGCATGTGTGCGTGCATGTCCAAAATCCTGAGTGGAGACTAGAGGAGAAAAAATTGCAGTGTGGACATCCTCCTCTGGAGGGGGGCAATTTCTCACTTCTGTCTCTCTGTCTCTCTGGCAACTGCACACACCCTATAGCAAAAGTATCTCCGTCAAAAAAAAGTTAAATATTTATCATAATATCTGGCATATAAGAGAGTATTTTAGTCATGAGAATGTCCACTATAAGTTTAACAAGTATAATATTTGGATTATTGTAAAAAATTGGATAATAAATCTAATAATTGATTGATAGATAAAACCTTTTAAATAATATGTATGAATCAAAATGCTATAGTCTAAAATGTAAGGTTCCAATTAATCTTAAATTAACTGGTGAGATAAAATTAAATTCTTGTTATTAGAAAAGGAAAAGAATTTCAATGAAGAGCCAAGCAATGATTTTGGTCTATTGTCTGAAACAAAATAATACACGGAAATCATGAGCTCTGGTGCGAATGTCTTTTGTTTCATTCTTTATGCCTTTAGCATTTTTGAAAACTCATGGTAAACCGAAAGTTGGAGACATTTGAAAATTAGAAGCACAAAAAAGTGCCCCTAAAAGTAGCAATTATATGAAGAAATCTAGCATATGCATATTTTCACCAGCAATTTTTCACTATTTCTTCTCATTTGAGAAAACTTTCTGCAATGTTAATACATATTTTGAAAACAAATAGAATCCCCACAACCATTTAAACACAAAGAAGACTCAGAAGTGAAAAATCTATGGAACTATTTCGAGTCATTATCCCATTTTATGGAAGCTTTTCCTTTTTATCAAGATTTAATGTCAAATTCTGTCAAGTTTCAACTAAGTATATTCATCATGATTCTAACTGTGTCTCCACACATACTTTTCCAGTCATTTTGGTTTAAATAATTGTTAATACCCATGTGGGTGTTTTTTTTGTTTTTTGGTTTTCTTAAAAATTTTTATCATAGGGTGCATTCACTCGCCAGAGAGAGAGAAAAAGCAAGAGGGAAAGTGAGACATCAACTCTCCCCACACCACCAAAAAGGATGGCCACGCCACCATCCCTTCTCCTCCATTCTCCTCTCAGGATTTTGAGCACCCATGCACAAGCACCTGGCATGATTTTTCAAGCCACCAGTTCCAGGACTTGAACCACAGTTGGCTATGTGTGAGTCTAGCACCTTAACTGCTGTGCACCTGCTGGTCCAATGCCCATGTAGTTTTTAAAAAGATCAGCCAATGTAGGCAAACTAGATACACATTTAGAAAGAATCACAGAGAGCTGAAGGCTATGTACATTAGATAGAGTGAGTCTGTCACGTGGTCAATGCTGCCTGGCTTGGAATTAAATATTCTTGACCTATTTTTGCGATGTTGCTTATATCATTGTCCTAAGCTATTTATCATTTAAACATTGATATGTTTAGTCTATTTATCAAATATTTGTCATCAATTCTTTTGTTGGCATCTTGATGAAGTCCCTTAGTTATCAATTTACCAGTTAACATTTACCAGAGAAAATATGTATTAAAAATTTTTATGTGAGATATTTGACTTATTGTGTACCACTGGTAATTAAACACATTGTTCTATGCTAAGAAACCAGAATCCTGATTATTATTAACTAAGGCATATTAGCTATGAAGACTGGAATTCAACCAAGATCATCTTTATTTGCCTACAATGTTTATTTGATTGATTAGTTCATTTAATGTACCCAACGTTCAGAAAATAAATATAAAATAAATCATAACATATACATTTCTATCTCTTTTATTTATTTTTTGAGAGGTTTTTGTTATATGGTGTGTGTGCTTGTAAAGACACACAGACAGAAAGTGAGAAATCACCCCCCAGGGGGAATGGCCATGCCGAAATCCATACTCCTCCATTCTCCTCTCGGGATCTTGGGCACACACGCATATGTGCCCGGTATGAGTTTAAGCCACCGGGTCTGGGACTTGAACCTCAGTCAACTACATGAGGGTCCAGCAACCTAGCCATTACGCCAACTGCTGGCCCCATACATTTCTCTTATTCTAACCAAATTGTATTATTAAATATTCATTAAAAAATATGTAATGTACATGGCTAAAGAGTAATTACAGAAAGGACACTGATGTTCCCAATAGCCAGGTTATGTCATTGAAAGCTTAAGATATCTCTGAAGCTTTCCATTTTGTTTCCCCATTTTGCTTTCAGTTTCTATCCCATACCATGCATAACCAATGAATTTTGAATTATATATTCTTGTCTTTCTTTATAAGTTTCACCCCATGCATCCATATGCCATATAATTTACTGTTCCTTTCACCTGAATTTGAATGTAAGGCAAATGGAATCATGCTGAAGAAGCACTTCTCTAACAGGCTTTGACACTCAACACTTAGTTTTTGAGATGCACTCGTGCCTACAGCTGTGTTCACATCATTCAATCTCAATATTATTTTGTTATATGCAAATACATTGAACTTTTTTATGCATTACTCATGAACATATTGAGGGGCATGGTTTTTATATGAGTCTCCTATCACCGTGTAAGAGTGAATCTAGGAGACCTAATTCTGGGTCATAGGGTATGTGCATCTTAAACTTAACTTGGAAAAGAAAATTTGTTTTTCTGTAAGAAATGCTTACACCAATTTATAATCCCTATAGCTGTGTGTTGAAGTTCCATTTTTCCTCGTATCTGACAACATATGATCTTATCAGACTGTCAAAGGTATGCCTATTAGGAATAGCATTAAGCCTTTAATTGATATTTTCTGATAGCTAACGAGTTTCAGCATCTTTCCATGTGTTTATTAATATTTGTGTTTCCTATCTAAGAAATACTACTGTTCATAACTTTTTCAGACCTTTTCAACGGGATTGTCAAGTTGTTTGATTCTGTTCTGTTTCATTGGAATATCTATATATAATATACATAATTATATAATATATAAAATTAATTATATAATATATGAAATTATTTTATTTTTTGTCTTTTTACTTTTCTAATGAACAATTCTTAATTTGGGTGCAGCTCTGTGACCCAGTGGTTACGGCACCTGGGTAGCACATGGCTGGCTACACAGTTCATGTCTTGGATCCAACAGTTTGAGAAACATGCCAGTCACTTGTGCCCACATGGTCAAAATCCTGAAAATAAGGAGAATTGGAGAAGGAATTGCTGTGTGATCATGCCCCATGGGCATGCTTTCTTCTCTCCCTTTCTTTCTGTCTGTCTCCCTCTGACAAGCACACATGCCTTCTAACAATATATAATAATATATATATATATATATAGATATATACACATACATATATATATACATATATATACATATATACATATATACACACACACACACATACATACACACACATATTAATTTTAATGTGGAGAAACTATCAAACTTATGACTTAGTTTCAGGCTGTTTTAAATATTAGGAAATTATTTTCTATTTCAAGTTCATAAGAATATTTTCTAATGATTTATACTAAAAGTTTGAGAGGTTTTCAAAATTAAGTTTTTGTCTCTCTGGGATTGATTTTTAGAATGGTGTGAAATATTAATTTAATGTTCTTTTATTTAGTAAACTATCATTTCTCTATTAGCAACTTCACTTTGTATCAAATCTTAATATATGCACAGATCTGCTTCTGGGCCTTCTATTCCAATTCATTAGTGTAGTCTCCATCTCTACATAAATACCAAACTACCGTACTATAGCTTTCTTTTCAGCCTTAATATGTCCTACAGCTTAGATTTTAGCAAAACAGATACACTGTTCAGAAATGGCAGGTACAATATCTTCTTTAATTTCTCATGATGTTTTTACTTTACTATTTTCTTCCCCGCCTTCTTCTAACTGTCCGAGGGCATATGTGCTTGCCAGAGAGAGAGAAAGAAAACAATCCACCATGGGATATGGTCACACCAGAATTGGGTGTGGTCACACCACAGGCTTCCGTTCATTTCTCCATCCTGTGGGGATGTTGGGCCTGCTGACATGTAACTTTTTAAGTCACCAACACTGAGATTTGAAACATGCTTGGTGATATGGGTCCCTTTTCTCAAAATACAGCATTTAACCCCTGTTCTGTGGGACTGTCTTATTCTCTTTAATATAGCTATACCCATGTGCTGTTCAGAATGTGTCTGGTATAGTCTGGTATATTGTTCTTTTTAACCTTTTCTTTTAAATCTTATTTTGTCATTATGTTTTAATCATGTTTAATTAAAATGTGTTTATATATATATATATATATATATATATATATATATGTATATATACACACACACATACTATAATATATATATATGATTTTTCTCTTTATGTCTCTTTTGGAAATATTTGTATTTTATTGAAGAATTCAATCTACTTCCATTTGTTGTACTGTCATTATAAAATACTTGGAATTATTCCTACCAACATTTTTTTCTATTTTTTTATTACATTTCTCTCTGCTAGTTTTGAGCTATCTTCTATTTCCATTCATTTAATGGTTGCCTTAGTTATTTCATTCATCTTACTTAAAAGGTCTAGACGTGGGACCAGCAGTTAGCGTAATGGCTATGTCGCTGGACTCCCACGTAGTCGACCGTGGTTCGTGTTCCGGACCCGGTGACTTAAACTCACGCTGGGCGCGTGTGCATGCGTGCCCAAGATCCCGAGAGGAGAATGGAGGAGAAGGGATTGCGGCGTGGCCATCCCCCCTGGGGGTGATTTCTCGCTTTCTGTCTCTCTGTCTCTCTCTGTCTGTCTGGCGAGCTCATGAGCCCTATAGCAAAAACCTCTCCAAAAAAAAAAGAAAAAAGAAAAAAAGGGTCTAAGACATAATATCAAAACTTGGACAAAAATAGCATATAATTGGGAGAAAGCTAATTAGAATAAAGTAAGTTTAGGCCTTTGTATTATTTGAAGAGAAGGTAATGTGTGGCACACTTCATACCAGAAATACTTTATACTTTATTCTTCACTTTTTAAATTTTTGGTGGAACCACATAGGTAACACGACTTAGAGTCCCAAACTGGTGGTATGAAAGTCTTGTTGGGGATTCTCACAGCAGATTTTTTCCACCCGCTCAGTAATGAAGTATCTCCACAGTCCCTCTCCACAAAACAGGTTTGTTCTTGGTATTACTTTTTCATCATTTGCTTTTTGTTGCTGGTGTATTGTTCATCCACTGAACATGATACCTTTACCAGATTATCTGATAAGACAGTTCTAGTTTTTGTAAACCCAATATTTTGTCTGTCACTGAGCAGTGAATCTGGCCTGACCTAAGCTTTATGTAAGTGCTTCTCAAAATAACTAAGGGGAGGAACCAGGTTTGTTGTTGTTATTAATTGCCCATCTCTGCAGGCCAATACTTTAGTAAAATACATTGAAAACATTAAAGCTATGTAAAATAACAGAAAAAATTTTAAACATGGGACTAGCAGATGGTGTCATGGATATGTAACTGGACACCCATATAGTAAACCATGGTTCGAGTCCTGGACCTGGAGGCTCAAAACTCATGCCTGGCACGTGTTTGGGTATGCCCCAGATCTTGAAAGGAGAATGGAGAAGGGACTGATGCATGGCCACCCCCACCCCCAGCAGGTGATTTCTCACTTTCCATCTCTCTGTCTCTTCAGCCAGCATATGTGCCCTATAGCAAAAATCTCTAATAAAAAAAATTTCTAAACATGTCATCTTTTTTAGACACTGTTCTAAACCACAAGGTAATCTATACAAGTGAAAATTTTAAGCTTCTTGTGCCTCATATTGCCAGAAATATCATGTGCCTCAAATTGCCAGAAATAGAAACTTCATATTTCTTTTGCTATTTTTGAAAAAGTACTTTATATAACTATGCTATATTCTGAAGTTAACCTCAAAAATTACTTGTTTCCTAAAAATATTGTACTGCTGACATCTGATTTACTTGAACTCACTTTTTTGTTATTTTTATAATAAATAATTACGTTACGTAAGAAGATTAAACATTTTCACCAATGACAGGATAGCCCAAAGTAAAACCTTTATTTTCAAGGACAATATTTTTCAATGTTACAACTATATGTTCCATATACACACAGAAACACTGGTTTATAAATTCAGTTCTGTTGAAAAAAATGTATAGACTACTTAGTAAGTTAATTGTCCCTAAATTGCCTTCTATTAATTTACAGTAGTTTTGTTAATGTGTCATTTACTATCAAGATTGTTTTCCACTTATAATTAAATGGAAGGGGATAATATAACAGGCACAAGATTTGTGATAAAAGAAAACCAGGCATGATAAACCCTGCATTCTAATTTATATACACTCAGTAACTGTTATATACAAAGTAAGATCCCAGTAGATTATATCTGGGATTTTCGTTTATTTGGCATGTTGTTCCACAACCCAAATCCAGACAAGAAATAATTTCCTACTGACATTGTGCTTCATTGAAGAAATTAAAGAGCTATAATGTCATGACTGCTGACATGAGTGCAAAAATTCAATAGAAAAATTAACCTGTGAAACATGTTATCTGACAGTGAATACTGAACCGGTACTATGAAAGGTTAAGGTTATGCTGATAATGGAAGAAAACAAAACAGAGTCCGTGAGTTATAGTTTTTAAATACATGGTGTGAAAATAAATCTCTGCCTTGAAAGAACGATTTGCTAACCCATTTCCATCCCGTGAAGAATGTATAATCATCTCAAAATGTTTTCATTATGTTTGTTTTACTTGTACACTTTTAAGTTCTGGCTATTTTGAAATTATGCGATCTTCATTTAACACAGCAATGAAAATGAGCGATGCCAGAGGCCTTATCCGACAGACTCACATTGACTAATGTGGACTCAGTTCCTCACCAATTTTTCCTGCCAAATTCCACGTGTAACCTAGGGTCTTAGAAATCACTCATAAGAGTGATTGGAAAACCTACCTGCTAAGGAAGCACTTCCATGGCTACTCCCTTTGTGAAAGTTATCAATTACAAAGTTTTCATTAGATTGGAACAATAAATACATTTTAACCAAAACTTTATATTCATTTCCAAGATTGTTATAACAGAACTTCAATGCATTTTTATAACTAAAGCAAATGAAAATTCCTTACTTCTTGGCAACTAATTGTTTAAAAAATTACTAAATGAATGTCATATTTTAAATACACAATTTGACATTGCCTACAACTATTGAAATAGAATTTTTAGGTGAATAATTGTGCCTAAAGTACTTGAATTTCTGCTTAGCAGTAGATAATAGACAACATTTTAATACTTCTGAGATTATCAAAACTTTGTGGACATCTCGGAATAATTAGTGAAGATACCTCAGTTCCTATTCCCCAAACACTTTGATAATTGTAAGTTATTCCATTTAAAAAAGAAGGTTGACCTATTTATTTACATAAACTTCCAACAGATTATATTCAATAAAGCTTACTTACTTAATAAATATGTTCCCCATAAAATTTCATTCAGCATTGAATATACAACTTCTATATCTTCTTTTTAGGTTTAAAATTAATATCTCTCATTGGTACATTATGTTATGAACTACATGAGAATTACATTGTTTAAAATTTATTATTCTTTCGAAGAATAAATGTTAATCTAGTAAGTGAAAATATTATATTCAAGAATTAGTAGGTACAATAGTTAAGAACTTCCTATTCATTTATTGTATGCTCAAAATAGTGCATGTTGATCCAGTAAAGGATATATATAAAATAATATACTATAACTCAAAAGTCATTTGTGCTCATTAATATAAGCGGGTTAAATAATGCCAAATATTATCTCTATGATAAAGCAGTACCTAAATTTTAAAAGAGAAACATTTTACAAAGTTGCTAGAGGCATTTAACAAAACCAACAAATCATTAAAGTTGACTTTATAACTGCCAATTTTGAAATATATATTTACTTTAAACAATTATTTATAGAACATTTTCAACGTGTTCAGCAGTTTAAATTGCACATTTGTTTTAACCTATCTTACCTCATCTCCTTTACCTCCTCAATCACAATTGTGTTCTTAGAGTACCACCCTCCAAAGAGAATTATAGAATATGGTGAAATGGTATCTTTTCCAGGTGTGAATTAAGTACTTGTACCGGTAATGTTGCATGAAGTTCTCTCTGTGTAAGTCATTGCATCTAGTTTATTCATAACAGCATTTTCAAAAGAAAATTTCTCTTTTAAAAAAGAGAATTTCTCTTGGGACCAGCAGTTAGCGTAATGGCTATGTCGCTGGACTCCCATGTAGTCGACCGCGGTTTGAGTCCCGGCCCCAGTGGCTTAAAACTCGTGCCAGGCGTGTGTGCGTGCGTGACCAAGATCCCGAGAGGAGAACGGAGGAGAAGGGATTGTGGCGTGGCCATCCCCCCTGTGGGGTGATTTCTCGCTTTCTCTCTCTCTGTCTCTCTCTGTCTGTCTGGCGAGCGCACGCACCCTATAGCAAAAACCTCTCAAAAAAAAAAAAATTTCTCTTTTAAAAAAGAGAAATAATGATAAACACCTGTTGATGATGAAATTAAAAAAAAAATCTGCATGAAAAACGTTATGCAAGTCTTCATAGATAGTTTGGCTTTGCCAGAGGTTAGCAAATCTCCTTCATGCAGCTGAAATCGCTTGTAATTTTTCTGCTGTCTTCCAGTGTCACCACATATTGTGAAATCCAGGTGGTGACATCAGAAAAACTAAACTGAGGATCTATGGACATACTGGATTCAGGCATCCACTTGCAATGTCGCAGCCTGACCTTTGAAAAAGGACAATTCTTGTGTGCATATCTCATGCCTGTCTGCCTTCCACATACTTAACAAGATGATGGTCGCTTCCAGCTATGTTGATACACTTCTATCCACTTGGCTGGCTGTGGAGAGGACACAATCTATCTCCTAAGAGGTGATCTTCTTTGTACATGTCTCACTTAATCAGAGAAGGACAAGGGTAAACATATAGGTGTACTATTGTACCTAGTTCCACTATTACCTGTGCCACCTTTGCTTGCCCTACATAAAAGGTCATTACAGTTACTGTTATGAAATGGCTTAAAAACGAGTTCTTCCTATAAATGACCTGTGGCAATGAACAAGAAGAAGCCCTTTCTCAGAAACGTATTGCATGTTGGGATCAGCAGTTGGCATAATGGCTACGTCGCTGGACTCCCATGTGGTTGACTGCAGTTCGAGTTCTGGACCTGGTGGCTTAAACTCACGCCAGGCGTGTGTGTGTGCATGCCCAAGATCCTAAGAGGAGAATGGAGAGAAGGGATTGTGGCATGGCCATCCCCACTAGGGGGTGATTTCTCGCTTTCTCTCTCTCTGTCTCTCTCTGTCTTTCTGGCGAGCGCACATGCCCTATAACAAAAATCTCTCCATAAAAAGAAAAAAAGAAACGTATTGCACGTCTTCATGGATAATCCAACTATAATGCTGGTTTAATTTCCCTTAGGAAAAGGAATATCTTCCATTACACACTAATATGCAAATATGCAAATATTTTTGATCCATACTAATGCTGACTTCTTATGGTTCAACCTAATATATCCTATAGTCTAATATAAGGGTTAGGAAATAATTGTCAACCCCATTTTTTCTTTTAAACTTAAATGTTATTTAAAAATAGAAATTTCTCAGGGCCATCAGGTGACATGGTGATTTAGGTACTGGACTCCCACATGACTGACCACAGTTCAAGTCCGGGACCTGGTGGCTTGCTTTCTCACTTCCTCACCCCCGACCCCTATCTCTCTCTGATGAGTGCATGTGCCCTATATCAATTTTTTTTAATAATAAATAAAATTAAATAATTAATTTTGAAAAATAGAAATTTCTCTCTAGTAGCCTTTTCCTGAATTTCCAGAAACATTTAAAAGATGATCAGAGTAGTAGAATTTCTATAGCATTTTTTATCAAGGTGTAATATATGTCTCATTAGGCAGGAAGGTGAATTTGGTGGTACACTGAAGAACATGAAAACTATTAGAAAATAAGTAGGTAATATTTGAAATTAGTATGTTTTTTATGGGCAATATTGCTTAAAAGAGTTCATATGTTAAACATTTTTAAAAAGTGATTAATCTAAAACAATTGAGGAGCTAAAGATACACATAGCAATCATATGGATAGTCAAAGCATGAACACGTTGGTCTGTGTGACTACAACTCACCCTGTATTAACCATGTGCTACACTATTTACACTCCCAACTTACTCCAGAAAAGACAAGAAAGCTTATATTTAATTATACCATGTGGAAATTGTCATTTTTCTTAATGAAATACTGGAAAATATTGGCAATATCACAAGGTTTAATGTGTCTCTGTGACCACAATGCATATACAATACATTAAAGTATTAAGTAAAAGTTAAATTGTTATCAAATGAGCATATTTAAGACAAAAACTTTGAGTTTTTCATAAGCAAGTCTCAGTATGAATATAGACTATATCAGGAAGTTTAAGAAAACTTGCCAGGCCAGCAGGTAGCATGATGGTTAAGGCACTGGACTCTCACATGGCTGCCTGTTATTTAAGTCCCAGACCTGGCTGCTTGTTCTTCTCTCTCTCTCTTCCTCTCATCTCTCTCTGGTGAGCACATGTGCCCTATAGCAAATTTTAAAATAATAAGAAAGGGACCAGAGATGGCATAATGTTACATCACTGGACTCACACGTAGTCAACTGTGGTTCGAGTCCTGGACTCTCATCTTAAAACTTGTGACAGACTTGTGTGCATGAATGCCCAAGATCCCAAGAGGAGAATGGAGGAAATCACACCCTCGGGGTTATTTCTTGCTTCCTGTCTTTCTGTCTCTGTCTCTCTAGCGAGTGCACACACCCTATAGCAAAAATCTCAAGAAAAAGCAAAAGAAAAACAAATAGAATTAAATAAATAACTCTTGAAAAAGAAAACTTATCTATAAACAAACGCCAAGTGAAATATATGGGTACAAGACACATGCTTAACTAATGTGTAACTATCACAGATACACTGATTCTTTCTACACAGCACTTCCCTGATAGCAACATAAAAATAAATGATTATCTCTCTTAGAAGCTTAAAATTTTGTTGCCATCAGTATGGATTGGATCATGGTTAAGGATAAATTTATTCTTTCATTTTCTCTAAAACCATGGAGTCAAGTGAATTAAGAAAAGTACTAGGAAGAACTTTTCGCAGCTGGAGACTTCTCTGTGTACACCAGGCCTGAATGTGTCCAGGATCTGGGATAGCTGAGGCCGGGGGAAGATCGTGGCTGGGAGACCCTGTTTGGGTGCTGTCTTTTTTGTCTCTCTCTTCTTGTCTCTCTCAGTCATAGAATAAATGCAATTTTTTAAATGCCACAGTAAGAGTTCTTTAAAAAAGAAAAACTCAGAACCTGTGTGTCTTTCCATCTAAAATAACACTAGTTGTTAGACGCAAACTAGTGAGATTTAACAAACAACTTAGGAGGACTGAATCAAGTCTATTTCCCACTCTCTGCCCCACAAAAAATTTGCCCCACTTGATATAACTGAGCAAAAGTAATGTAATGATGTACAAAATCTGACAAAACTTAGCTGAGTAACGCTTCATAGGACCCAAGTATCTTAACAGATCTCTCATTAGTTCTTTTTTAAAAAAAAAAAACAGAAAGACTATATATTAGTAATATCTTCAAGTGATTAGTAATCTTTAACTCTGCGGCCATTATTTGCTATACTGTGACTAGGGGTAAGATGAAGGGCAAAGGGAATGTCGAAGGTTGACCAGAGTCAGCAAGAGCCTCAGCAGACTCCTCGCCATTTCACGGTATCTACTTGTTGGCCCCACTCACTGTGTCACATGCTCTGGCATCCAGGTCTAGCTCTGATACCAAGGACATGAAGAGCAACTTAGGAAGGAGACACGCTGTAGAAATTTATGTAGGCCACCAATATAAAAAGCACGCTCTAGATTTATAAATAGATGTAAATGTTCTTGTGAATTCTATATACACAAATGATAGTGTGGTTTAGAAAAACATTATGAGTTAGAATTTAACTGCAAGGAAGGAATGCTTGCATTTTTATGTTTTGGAAGAATCTTTTATTTCAGACCTAATGTTTTAAATTTACTAGCCAGCGCTAGTGCAATACGATTCAGAAAGTGTGAGAGGATTAGAGTTGCTAGATAAAATGCAGGATTCCCATTTAAATTTGAACTGCAGGTAAATAGTAAATAACTTTTGGTATTAAGTATGAAATATTGTACAGGAACATTTACACTATGATATTACTCATAGATTATCTGAAATTCAGATTTAACTGGAGATCCTGTGTTTTTATTTCCTGAATCTGGCAACCCTAAACATACTACCTATGCAAAAGGAAAACACGTATTTTTATTGGAAATCCAAAGAACAAAAGAGCATTCTGAGGTTGGCATAGGTGGTCAAAGAGACAGAGTTTTGATTGTTCCCAAAACTCATCTCTTCCCAAATGTTTTCTTTGGTACTGACCACAGATTTCACCAGTTCTTCCTCAAATATCGAAAATCATTATGAGTTTGCTTTCCTCACTTGGATTTAAAATGATGTACAGATTTGTATATTTACAGGAAGCTGATGAAGACCAGCATTAAAAAACACTACAACTAAACAAAGTAATTAGTTATAAGGTTAGAAGATAATATAATTTTGCTAATTACTCACAGTTTGGTGCCCATTTTTTCACTGCAGCTGACAACTGCATGTTTTTAATCTCCATGATAACAATAATGGCATACATCATTAACCCTATTTTATTCTTTTTTAATTTTTTATAATACCAATAACAAAGATCATTAACCTCTGTTCTGTTTAACATCTAATCAGCCATTTTAGTTAAATAAATATCATAGAAAAGATTAAATATCACTTTGCTAAGCTACACTGGCTCTCGGAGGGGAATTCTTCCTAATGTGTTCTATTAACATCAGTTTACTCCACAAGTGTCAAGCCAGGAGTGGTAACAAGTAAATAGATAAAGGATAATTCATGGCTTTAATCAAATTAATTCAAACTATCTTTTTCAAAAGAGTTTTAAATCTTATTTGTATAATTGCACAGTGTTTATGACATTATCTCTAAGGCTAGGTACAGAACAGGGCTGCCCCGTTATTAATATCGGCAGACAACTTATACCCGAGGATGCCGAGAGAGTGACTCAACATGTCTGTGAAGGGAATTGCTGAGAATAACTGCTCTCTGAGGTCAAAACTCTGTGCTGTGGAGTTGCAGGCATTAATAGTTATTTTATTTATTTAAAAGTGTGTTTCATTTATTTTTAGAAACGTGTACTTCTTTCTTCTGTGAGAGGGAGAAAGGAAAGCCCTCCAGCAGGGTCTTTGCACGGCTGTTCACCGCTAGCCTCAGCCGGCCCACATCGCAGGTGCACAGGCTGTCCAGCTCAGGAAGCCAGAACCTTTCCCACGTTCAGTGGTCACATCACCACTGCACCACCACTTGGCTCTGGCGCTCCTGACTCTGCTAATAGTTACTTAGATCAAGATTCTCATTAAAGACATATGCCTGTTTGTCATAGCGTTTCTACTCGTGTATTACCTGAATCATCATTTCACACTGTCAATGATGTAAAAAAAAAAAAAAAAAACTACAATGGTGAACAAGACTCCTACTTAAAGTAGTAAAGCCTGTCCTAAGTTCCAAATAAATGATCTTTCTCCTACACACAGATATTATCACTATCCTTACCCTAATGAGAATAAGGACTTGGCTCAGACAGTCCCAGGCTCTCAATCTTCCTGCCCCATCAGTCTCGGTTTAAAACAGAGGTGAAGAAAGATGGACGAGAATCACAGAGAAGGAGAAGATGCTTGGGATATCACTGTTAAAATTATATATATATATATATATATATATATACACATTAAAATTTTATATATATATGTGTATATATGTACACATATATATATAAAATTCTGTAACAATAATGGCATACATCATTAGCCCAATTTTATTCTTTTTTAATTTTGTATAATACTAGTAATAAAGGTAATTAACTTCTCTCTCTCAGGTGTGTGTGTAAATAATTAAAACTTAAACTAGACTCAACATAAATTTTAAAGTTCTTTGGTTGTATCACATTATATATATATATATATATATATATATATATATATATATATACACATATATACTTTTTTTTTTTAGAGAAAGAGTTTTTTGCTATAGGGCACATGTGCTTGCCAGAGAGACAGAGAGAGACAGAGAGAGAAAGCAAGAAATCAGCCCCGAGGGAGATGGCCATGCTGCAGTTCTTCTCCTCCAGTCTATTGGAATTTTAAGTATGCACACACAAGCACCTGGCTTGAGTTTCAAGCCACTGGGTCCAGGACTCAAACCAGAGTCAACTACGTAGGAGTCAAAGCAACGTAACCATTACACCATCTGCTAGTCCTACGTGTGTATACACACACACACACACACACCCACATATATCTACATATATACAGAGTTAATGGTAGCTCTGTATATATTGGGTTGTCATAAAAGTCATATATATATATATATATATATATACACACATATATATACATACACACACACATTTATATAGAGAGAGGGAGAAAGAGAGAGAGAGAGACTATTAACAGAAGTTTTTAGGGCAAACAAATACTTACACCTTGATAAATAGTTGTACTTGTAAAATACTTCTATACTTCTCTTGGATTTCTGGGCTCCAGATTACAGATTGGTACATGTTTCGGAAAAGCAAAGATGTGTGGCATACCAATGTAACAGTTAGAAGAAAAGAAGAAGTTCTGCCCTTTCCCAAGATATATTTTTTGCATTCTGCCTTAATTTCCTATCATGACTATATCCCAGAAAGTGATCTAGATGGTTCTGCATTAAATATTTCTTTTTTTTTTTTTTTTTTTTTTTTTGGGGGGGGAGAGGTTTTTCGCTATAGGGCGCGTGCGCTTGCCAGACAGACAGAGAGAGACATAGAGACAGAAAGCGAGAAATCACCCCCAGGGGGGATGGCCACGCCGCAATCCCTTCTCCTCCATTCTCCTCTCGGGATCTTGGGCACACACGCACACGCGCCTGGCGTGAGTTGTAAGCCACCGGGTCCGAGACGCGAACCACGGTCGACCATGTGGAAGTCCAGTGACATAGCCATTACGCCAACTGCTGGTTCCCTGCATTAAATATTTCTGAAACAAACACCCAGTGCTAACCATGTCAAATGTGTCTCTCTATCAGAGACAGGAGACCAACTGAAGAACTAAACAAGAGAAAGCTGTAGGCAGGCTCCTTCACAGCTGGCTGTGACATCCTGCTTGCACTGTGGTCTGCTTTTAGAAATGCATGCAATGATGCCTCTTTACCCATCCTCCATTTTCCACTCCCTGTGAGTTAGCAGCACTTTTTAATACTGTCAATGGCTTTGGGAAGACATAGGCATGGCAAAACAAAACAAAACAAACCAAACAAACAAACAAAAAACAAGTTAGAAACCAGAGATTCAAAGGGTTGCAATAGAAACATAGCCTCAGAGGAAAGGCTAAAAGAATTGGGCCTTATTCTTACGACAAGGAAAAAGCTAAAAGAGAACCTAGCTGTTATTTGATTTACTTTGCTTTGCTGAGCACACACAGACCTCTTCTGCTTGTTTCCAGAGAAAAGGAAGCATGGCCTAATAATTAGAAGAGAGCTCAGCCTCTTCTCTTTGATTTATGTAATGCTTGATAAGTTCTGAGCCCATTCCCCAGCCTGCATCCGCTGCCTCAGTTTCCGCTTTCCCCAGATGTGCGACAGAGGTGACCTGGGGGAACAGCATGCACACTGTGCAGGATGACAGTGGGGACACAGGGACACAGGCTTGGGAAACACCCAGCTAGGACAGATACTGCCACAGTCTCTACAGCTTTTTGGGATTCCCTTTACTGCGTCCTTGATGACACCACCTGCATGGCTGTTACTCCTCCTGAACCTGACCTGTCCCCCGAAAGTGACATTCTGTATTATATTACTTTCATTCCTAGCATCCTATATTTATGTAGGTGTTCTCCTATTTTATGGGCATTCTTTAAAGACTGGTGGTTGGATGCTTTGAGCAGTCTTTGATAAGGTACTCAATAAATGTAGGTCTTATCTTAACTAGCCACAAACACAGATACCTACAAAACTGAATGATGATGGCAAAACAACTTAAAATTTTCTATACAGTGATGTCAGAAAAAGAGGTCTTTCTGCATTTTCCTATGCTTTATTTTGGTGAAAACTTCTGGTTTCCTAGGTGCTGGTGTGAAACACTGTTGATTTAAGACACTAAATGAACTATACTGTCAGATAAGATTTGTTGACATTTCACACTGTCTTTAGAATAATTTATAACTAGCACACAGTTCAAGGGGAAAAAATGATTAAAATTTAGATTCACCATAAATTTTAAAATGACTTCTTTGGTTGTAGCACATTAGAATATCAGAAGACAGTAACTATTTGTATCTTAAAATATGAAGCATCAATGCTAAGTAATATTTTTACATTACTCTTAGGTTTGATAGGATGGGCTTTGGTTTACAAAGAAATACATTGTAAGTGAAAAATATCACCACATGGATATATATTTATTTGATTAAATATTATATACATATCACAATAAGTGTTTTAAATAGATAAACATAAATATATTTTAACTTCTTATTCAAAGAAAAGTATTATTGCTACACTGATACTATATGGGTGAGTTCTATTATGACTGTTAAGTAATAATAAAAGTGCACAAGCCCACAATTTGTATTACCAACCTTGTGCTTAATATCTGCAGTTTTGATTAAAAAAAAATAAGTAAAATCATTTTTGTCTCAAGTGAAATGTCAAGAAAAAAATGAGAACTGAGAAAATTTTCATAAGCTTCTAGACCATCTTAAATCTCCCACTATTAGTTAGGACTCAGTCCATAAGCCATGTCTTCAAACTTTTTCAGGGACCTGTTCAAAGACTACAAAATCATTTTTTCTTGAAGTATAACTTGTATTCTTCCTTAGGCAAGTTAAAAGTCTCCTTAACAAAGATCATTTAAAATATAAATAAGCTTTACTCTCTGACCCAAATGAAATTTGTTTTTATAGATCCAAAAAGTGGTCAAATATTTATCATTTTATATACTTCAAAATTATTCTAGACAGATTTAGTATTCCTTATAAAAGTCATTTATGAGACAAATATGTCAAAGTCAAATTTCCCTCCGTTCTTTCATCAAACCTAAAATAGACAACATTATTCCCTGGCTAGTTGGTAACATGGTGGAGGTGGCTGGATCCCAAATGCTGACTGTATGATTTGAATTTCAGACCCAGCAACTTGAAAAACACTCCTGGCGTGTGTGTGTGCATGCCCAAAATCCTGAAGAAGGGAGAGATGGAGAAGGGATTGCCACATGGCCAGGTCCCATGGGGTTGTTTTTCTCTCTCCTCCCCCCACCCTTCTTTCTCTCTCCAGCAAGTACATGCACCCTCCAGCAAATAAAAATTAAAAATAAAGAAAAAAAGGAAGAGAAGGAAAGAAGAGGAGAGGAGAGGAGAGGAGAGGAGAGGAGAGGAGAGGAGAAGAGAGAAGAGAAGAGAGAAGAGAAAGAGAGGAAAAAAAAGAAAAGAAAAGAGAAAAGAAAAGAAAAGGAAAGGAAAGAAAAGAAAAGGAAAGAAAAGAAAAGAAAAGGAAAGGAAAGAAAAGGAAAGGAAAGAAAAGAAAAAAGAAAAGAAGATGTATTTTTTTAATAACAGATGAAAAGTGAAGTTTTGATGTCATTCTATTTTCTAAATGTAAAAGTTGCATATTTTGTTCTATAAATTCTCCAAGATAATATTCAGTGCTAATATTTCACAACACATACTTTTCTGGAAGCTGTTATAAAGAATTAAAGGGAGGGACCAGCAGTTACCGTAATGGCTATGTCGCTGGACTCCCACGTAGTCAACCGCGGTTCACGTCCCAGACCCGGTGGCTTAAAACTCACTCCGGGCGCGTGTGCGTGCGTGCCCAAGATCCCGAGAGGAGAATGGAGGAGAAGGGATTGCGGCGTGACCATCCCCCCAGGGGTTGATTTCTCGCTTTCTGTCTCTCTGTTTCTCTCTGTCTGGCGAGCGCACGCACTCTATAGCAAAAACCTCTCCAAAAAAAGAAAGAAAGAAAGAAAAAAAGAATTAAAGGGAGAGGGACCAGCAGATAGTGTCATTTTTATGTCGATTCCCACATGCATGACCACAGTTTGAGTCCCAGACCCAGAGGCTTAAAACTCACACTGGGTGCGTGTAAGTGTATTCCAAGATCCTGAGAGGAGAACGGTGCAGAAGGGATTGTAGTGTGGCCATTTTTCCTGAGGGGTGATTCCTCACTTTCTGTCTCTATATCTCTCTCTGACAAGTGCATGCTCCCTATAGCAAACATTTCTCAAAAAAATTTCAAAAAGAATCGAGGGGAGATTTACGAAACTATAAAAACAGTATTGCTGCTTAAATTTCACTGTTTTTGGGAAATATTATGGAATATGCTTATGGTTATTTGTTTTGAAGAACATATGCTAACAACATATGTTTTCATTAATGTTATTTTTAATAAAGTAATGAATAAATATCTTAAACATTTTAGTTTTAATATTTTTTTTTGAAGTATAACTTGTATTGTTCCTTGGGCAAGGTAAAAATCTCCTTAATAAAGCTATTTTAAATATAAATAGGCTTTACTCTCTGACCCAAATGAAATTTCTTCCTAATACAGTAAATATCAATAGATAGCCCACAAAAGTCAAAGCTCTGTGGTGTTCACAGACATTTTCAAGAGTATAAAATGTTTCTGGAACCACAAAATTTGAAAAGCATTGAGTTAATTAAAGAGATCTATCAGAGAAAGAAAAATAATATACACATTTTACAAATTTTACTATTTATTCAGCCCTAAGGAAACCTAGTACAGATCTGCTTCTATAATTGACTAGCAGAATATCCATCTCCTTGCTAACTTGGAATGGGTTTGGGGCAAGTCTGGTGTGAGTACAGAGTTTTCCAGAGACATAGCCCAAATTCTTTTTTTTTTTTTTTTTTGAGAGGTTTTTGCTATAGGGCACGTGCACTCACCAGACAGAGAGAGAGACAGACAGACAGAAAGCGAGAAATCACCCCCCAAGGGGGATGGCCACACCGCAATCCCTTCTCCTCCATTCTCCTCCATTCTCCTCTCGGGATCTTGGGCACGCACGCACACGTGCCCGGCATGAGTTTAAGCCACCGGATCCGGGACGCGAACTGCGGTTGACTATGTGGAAGTCCAGAGACATAGCCATTATGCTAACTGCTGGTCCCCATAGCCCAAATTCTGATCCCATGTAATTTTTCACCCGTCACAGGTGCTACAGAGGCACCTATAGGCAAAAACAGCCCTACATGTCAATATCGCACAGCGACAGGTAGTCTTTTGCATGACTCATTGGTTTTAGATATCATTTCAAGGTCCATCAGATTCTTTTTCTTTATCATAACAATCTGGAGATATTAAGAAAACAGAGGTGTTTTACATCTCGGTTTAGGGGAAACAAAGATGGATTTCAGGGTGTAATGTAAGGCACACAGAAGGTGTCAGGGCAGGTGGTAGAATCTAAGGCACCTAGATCCAAGCACAGCACTTTATCCACTAGGTCAGGCTATTTAAAACAGCTTTTTAATAGACCAGTAGATGGCATAATGGTTATGTCCCTGGACAATACATAGTCGACTGTGGTTCTAATTCCAGACCCGGCAGTATAAAATTCACGCTGGGCATGTGTGTGTGCGTGTCCCAAATCTCGAGAGGAGAATGGAGGTGAAGGGATTGTGGCATGGCCATCCTCCTGGAGGCTGATTTCTTGCTTTCTGTTTCTCTCCCTGGTGAGTGCACCTGCCCTATAACAAAAATCTCAAAATAATAATAATAAATAAACAAAACAGCTTTTTAGCACTTGAAATTTTTTCAAGAAAATCTTGTTCAGAAACACCATTACAGAACTTCAGAAGGAAAACTGCGTGAATGGAGAGAGAGCCTGTACTGAAGGTTTCCTCCCTCTTAGTTGCTTTTCTGCAATTCTACCTTGCCTTTGCCATCCCCTCCAGCACCACCGCCACTGTGGGACTCCAGCCTGCCTAAGACCTTCCTATATTATTTTCCCCTTTTATGCTCAGCTCCTTCTTCATTTTTATTTATTTATTTTTAAAGAATTATTTAATTTCATTTTATTCCTCCTCATCATTTTTTTTTTTATTTCATCAGAGAGAGACAGAGAAAGAAAGTGAGAAAGCAAGCTGCCAGGTCTGAGACTCAAACCGTAGTAAGCCATATAGGAGTCTAGTGCCTTAACCGCCACACCACCTACTGGCCCCTTATTTTTTTATTTTTTTTAAATTTTTCCCCCTTTCTCTTTTCTGTTGGCTGACACATATTTTCTCCTACTCTTAAAATCATACATTCACTTTTTATTCATCTGGTGATTACTCATTCACACTATGTTTATGGTTTTCTAATAATTTCTTCAATGTATCTGTATCCTTATCTCTTCCCATCAAAAAATATATGGGCCAGCAGGTGGCATGGTGCTTAAGACACTGGACTCTCACATAACTGACTACAGTTTGAGTTCTGGACCTGGAGGCTTACTTTCCTACTTTCCCTCTCTCTCTCTCTGGTAAAAATAAAACACATAATAAGGATAATAATAAATGAAATAAAAAAATTCTTTTTTTTTTTGAGGGATTTTTGCTATAGGGTGCACGCACTTGCCAAAAAGACAGAGTAAGTGAGACAGAAAGTGAGAAATCAGCCCCCAGGGGGGATGGTACACTGCAATCCCTTCTCCATTCTCCTCTCAGGATCTTGGGCACGCATGCACGCACACGGGCCCGGCATGAGTTTAATCCACTGGGTCTGGGAGTTGAACTGCGGTCGACTACATGGGAGTCCAGCGACATAGCCATTATGCCAATTGCTGGTCCCAGAAATAAAATAATTCTTAAAAAAAAAAAAAAGGACATACATTGGGCTTCCACTTCCTCCTACCCCAGATTAAGATACCTAAATGTTTAATTTGGTGTTGTTCAGTTATGGTTTAGTGTGTTTTATCTTTATGCCCTTTTTTCCTTTTAAAGTTTAATTTATTATCATTATGATTCCTTTATTTTGCTATAGAGCACATGTACTCACCAGAGAGAGGGGGGAGGCAATGAGAAAGCAATCTATCATGTCCATGACTTGAACTGTGGTCAGTCAGATGGGAGTCCAGTACCCCAACCACCACACCACCTGCTGGGCTCACTGGGTATTTTTTGTTTGTTTGTTTATTTTTTCCAGAAAAATAAGCTTTTGGTGAGATATTCCTTCACACCCTTCTTTTCTACCTCCTGCATTTTTTTCTCTTATTATTGAAGTAAAATCTCTAGTACTTTAAGATTTTCAAAGAATATGATTTTTGTGATAAATTTCCTGATTTCTTATGTGCTTAAGAATATACTTATTAAGCCCTTACATTTAAATGAGTGCTTAACTGGATTTTTAAAAATTTTAGTTTTAAAATTATTTAACAGGCCAGCAGCAGTGGTGTGGTGGTAAGGCAGTTGGATCCTGCATGGCTGACTGCCTGACCTGGTGACTTAAAACACAGGCATGCATGCCCAAAATTCCAGAAAGAGGGACTGATGAATGACCACGATCCCTGGGGGGATGCTGCCTCTCTTCCTCTCTTTCCCTCTCTTTTCTCTTTCCCTATTTCTCCAGCAAGTACACATACCCTCTGGCACAAAAAAAAATTTTAAAAAGCGAGAGAGACCTAATCCAGGAATCAGAAAACTCCCCTTGTTACCTCAAGGCTGCCAGATAATCAAGAACAAAAGTATTTTTTTAAAGATTTTTTTCCATGTTCTGTTTAGCTGTATTTTCCAGTTTCCTAGAAAGAGTAACATTTACGAAGCAAATGAATGCATAAAGTGGAGCAAGTGCTGTTAAGAGAAATTCCAGACTACTAGGAGGGCTTATGGCACATAGACTAAGGCAGGACAGGCAGTCAGAAAAAGACTCCACCAAAAAAGTCACTTACTGGATTGTTTACATAAATAATAAACCACTAAATAAACATTACGAATAAAGAGATCTCTTATCTCCTCTAAAATGGGATTTCCATTTCCAGAGTTGCTATGAAAATTAGAAAACAGTTCAATGAAACTGCCTTAAATTCCAGTTTGAATAAGATAAATAATTACATAAAAATAAGTAAGTCTTTTAGTATAATGCCTACTACACACTAGGCAATCAGTAAATGATTGTTATTATCATTATTTGTATAAGAGGCTGAAGAAAATACAGTTTCTTTTACTGTAAAACATAGGTATTAATACCTATTTTTATAGGATTATTTTGAGGATTAAATTAAATTAGTAAATGTATGTAGAGCATATGTTACAGTGGTTAGACTTAAGAGGTATAAAAATTACCATGTTTCCTAGATAAAGATCTATAAACAGATGAGCTGGTACATACAGAGGAGTCTGGGAGCAGAACGAAATTAAATGTGATGGATAAGAGGTGCTACCCATTTGGAAAAGTAAGGGGCCTATGGCAAGGTTTCCAAAAGAAATGAGAAGCCCTTATTCCAGTGAAGAGAACAAGAAAGGAAGGCTTAGGTGTCAAGGCAAGATTCTCCAGGAGAAGGAGGTGGCCGTGCTGACAGGGCTTTCACCACTGCATAGTCAAACACCAAGAGCTATCATAGTTCTACGTGGAAGACAGAGAATTAATAGAAATAAAGTGAAACGCAATTATAGTGGGTCCTTATCCACAGGAGATCCATTCCAAGGCTCCAGCGGAGCCCTGAAATTGGGGATAATACCAAGTACTGTGTCCATCTGTTCCTAGAGATGTATACATAGGATAAAGTTTAATTTAAAAATTAGGCACAGTAAGGGATGAACAACAATAACTTATAAGAAAATAGAATTATAACAACATACTATAATACGGTGATGTGAATGTGGTCTCTCTCAAAACATAGTATTGTACTGTACTGTGGATAGCTGAAACCGTGGAAAGAGAAATCATGGATAAACGAGGAAAATGTTACCCATAATTTTACCCTTGGGTTGAGAAAGATCTTAAATTCATGAATAGAAGAAAACTACCCACTTTCATAAAGCAAGAGAAAGATCTGATTTGGTCTCCACTCACAATCTGTGCAAGCAGCTCTGGGTGTCACAAATCGACCATTCCATTCACAATGGAAAAATCAGACAAAAATCTCCATAGCTTCTAAGGTTACTCATTAGTATCAAGACTAACAGAGGGCTTAAAAATGATGATGGCATGGCCATCTCCCTGCTCAAACATGATGACTTCGAAGTTTAATAAGTACCAAAGATATTGAAGAGGAGAAAAACAAATAATTAAGCTGCTGATCTGAATTTTTTCTTAGTATGTCTTATAAAGGTAAAGAGAATAAACTGTAAGGCAGAATAATATTAAAGAGTACTGTATCGATAAGGCCCTTTGATAGATTTATTAGTGGACTAGGAAAAGAGTGATTCTAGAAAAAAAGCAAGAAACAGCCTGTCTTACTAGAAGAGAGAAGGCCTCAGTGAAATGTTTCTGTAACCATTTCTTACTAAAAAGGTAAACCAGATGAGTTTACTGAAGTAGGCAATAAATTCTCTCAAATGCACAAACATCACAGAATTATGAATGAAAATCTGAGTACGAGTGTCTATTTTTATTGCGATGTCGCTCTGGGAGAATTCCAGTGATAGGCTGAAACTGGTCATACACCACAAGCTCTCACAGTGATTGTTTAGGGTTTGCTGCATGCATTCACTATGGAAATGAAATGCTTCTTGGATTTTATTGGTTCAATCTCTTCAGGATCATAAGTATGTAATCAGGTGTGTTTCGGGATATTACATTTTAAAATAGCATTCTTACTTTATTTGTGTAATCTCTTATTGCCTCCCAAATTGGTTATTTGTGCACTTGATTGGGGCAATAAATAACCTCCGGTTTGTTCTTGTGTTCTGTAAACAGTATAACAAAGGAAACAACTCAGCTAAATATTAACTAAACACTTCAGAATAAAGAGTTTTGTTCAACACTGTACAGAGCATCTAACACAGTCCCTCCCTGGAGGCAACATATATTCTAAAAGCAAGAATGAACATATCCAAATTCCAAGTAAGTTCTATTGGAGCAGACTGCTAAGGCAATCGCCAAGGTCACTCAGGGATAGATTCTACATTCACCCGTCCTCTGCATTGTGCTCAGATATAAAGCTGTTCTTAACCTGTGTTAGGCACATCATCCCAACTTTTTTTTTAGTTCTTTTTTTTTTTTTTTAAGAGAGGTTTTTTTTCTATAGGCTGCTTGTGCTCGCCAAAGAGACAGAAAGACGGAGAGACAGAAAGTGAGAAATCACCCCACCCCTCAGGGGAGATAGCCATGTTGTAATCCCTTCTCCTCCATTCTCCTCTTGGGATTTTGGGCACACATGCACACGCACCTGGTGTGAGTTTTAAGCCACCGAGTCTGGGACTCGAACTGTCGTCGTCAACTATGTATGAGTCCAGCAATGTAACCATTACACCATCTGCTGGTCTCCCAATTTTTCATTTTACCCCAAAATAACAAAACCTTGATTAGAAGTGAATTATAAAAATAAATAAAAATATGTACTTATATTAAAACCTTACGTTTTCTGAACTCAATTACAGGGTTATATAAAGAGAATAAATTGTCATATATCTCCAGTGTTTACTTATGTTGCATTTTACTTACATTTTCATAGGGCAAACAATTTCACAATCTGAACAAACATGCGGGGGGATGCTTCCAATACCACATAAGGACTGCCATCTAGACAGCTGATAGACCTCCCCTCTTCAGAAAGAGTAAAATTGACATTATCCTCGACAAATATATCAGTGAGGTGTTGCATAAAAGCAGATGTGTATGTTTGTAGGTTTGCAACCCAGGGCCTGTATTGTGGCTTCACAGGTCACTATCAGAGGACTCAGACTTCTCTGATATGTTCCCTTCATTATTGTGAATTCCAAAGGTGGCCTCTGGAGCCCCAGTAACAAGGGGATATTGACAAGAACACTTTCTCCCACACCACACTTAACGGAACTTTCATCCCTATCTTTTACAATAACTACAACTTACACTAGAGAGAACTTAGGAACATAGCCATACCTAACTACAAAGAAATCTGAAAATCTTATTAAAAAGAGGATGATACACAGCTGGCCTGGTTGCCCAGTGGTTAAGGGAGTCAGATCCTAAATGGCTGACTGTGGTTATAGTTCTGCCCTGGTAGCTTGAAAAACTCACAGGGCACATGTACACACATGCCCAGAATCCTGAGGGATGTGAAAATAGAATTGCAATGTGGCCACACCCCATGGAGGAGTGTATTTTTTCTCTCTCTCTCTCTGTCATGGGCCCTCTGGCAAAAAAAAAAAAAAAAAAAAAAAAAAGAAAGAAAAAGAAAAGAAAAAGGAAAGAGGAGGATATGCATATTGAGTGGGTAGCAGAGTCTGTCTCACCACACCAAAATAATTAACAAAATAATGTGAGGAGTATGTTAGTGATGGGTTTTCAGTGTAAAATCTATCAGTGGTTGGCTGAATACAGAAATCCTAGAAAGAATAATTAGCATATGTCACAATCATAAAGAAGCCAATAACATTTGGGGAAGAGGAAGATTATTAGTGTGGTTGAAGAGTAGCGTGCTTTGGGAACAGAACAGAGAGTAAGACTCAGTCTCTGGTGTCCAATTGCCTGGATGACCTTGAGAAAATTAGTCAACTATGTTGTGTCCCCAATGCAAAGTGGTGATAACTACTTACTCCATTGGGTTGTGGCATTAACTGAGACAAAAATCAGAAGCATTTAGAAAACTTACTAAAATATGATTGTTCAATACATAGTACCTGTTGCTATAGACTGAGTGGTCTTTCCAGTGTTTGCCTGAGGAACAATAACCCCCTTGATTAGGAATTGGAGACCCTTTGCGGGCCTAATATAATGAGATTTGTTCCTTAGGAAGAAGTTTCTCTGGTGTGGTAAAATTTAAGCCGTTTTCAAGGGGATTCATTAGATGAACATTTCAACTGGGATAATGAGGCTCTGAATAAGTTAAGGCGATTGACTACATTTTAGTCTCTTGATAATATTGCCAAATTTCTTGTTGGAATACTAATGATTTCCACTACCACCAAGAATAAGAGTGATTTCTCCCAAAACTTAATGCCCGTGTTCATCCTTTTCTGTAAATCTTTGCAAATTTATTAAGTGAAAATAGTGTTCTATTATTCCTTTAACTTGTAATTTCTTTTTAAAAGTAGACATTTTTTCTTAAGGATATTAATTTCTTACTTCTTCTGTGTCTATCTGTTTACATCCTTTTCTACTTATATTTTTAAAACAATGCTTTTTTACTGTACCTGTGACCCCTTCATGTATAAATGATTGTAACCACCTGCATGTCCTATTAGGTTTTGAGATTAATGGCTACGTAGAGGACTGATCAAACGAGAACTCCTGATCTGAGTATTGATGTGCCATGGAAAAGGTTGAAAAAGAAAGATAACATATTGTTCCAGAAAAAGCCATGTAAAATTTCCTCCCAAAAACCAATGACATTTTTAGTAAGTGCTACAAAGTTCCTAACTCCTTTGAGGAGTACATGTCCTATGGAGAGAATACAGCTACCCGCTAAGCTTTGCGTCAATGGGTAGTAAAAACATAATTTACTCAAGGGGATAATCATCCATTAGTTACTCTTAAGATTATTCTCATGTATTCTATATAATTGCTACCATTATGAATTGAAATATTTTTTCCATTATGGTTTAAAGTGATTGTTCTGGCTTATAGAAAAACCATTTTATATTATTTGAATAAGTTTTTAGAAATCTTGGGTTTTTCAGGGGCCAGAAGATTGCACAGTAGTAGCACAAGTGAACCCACATGGGGAAGGTCTGGGTTCACATTTTAGGGTCTCCCCAAGCACGCCAGGAACACACATGCATGCTCACGACAAGGGCTGACTAAGACTAGGAGTTGCCCGTAGCTTGGGGACCTGCCTGGGAGTGCCTCCCTCTGTCTCTCTCTGTGCCTCTCTCTCCTCATGGAAGAAATAAATAAGTAAACTTTTTTAAAAGGAAAAGAAATCCCTTAGCTTTTTAAGCATGATTTAATTGATTATAATTTGTGATTATGCAAAACTAATAAGAGAGTTACTGTTTAGACATATAAAAGTCAAGGCCAGAGTAGAATTTTATTAGGAAACTCATAAATTATTATATCAGACCTGAAATATTTTTATTCTCCTTGAAATATTAATGTCTATGTCAATTTAAAGTTGAAGTGAGACTTCTGAGACCTGTAACTATTACTCAGAAAAAAAAAAAAAAAGACAAGGATATGCATATTGAGTAAGTATACAAGAAATTCACAGGAAGTAGCTTTTTTTCCTTTTGTTCATTTGGGTTTTCCAAATTTTGAAAGTAAATGTCTGTAACATTTTACATCAGAAAAAAGTATTAAGTTAAATGAAAATCTAATGCAACGCCCCTTTCCAGTTTCTATTTAATATAATAATTCTATGTTACAGAAGTAATGTTAGGTAGATTTAAGAAGATACATTAAATTCACTCAGGTAAGAATTTGTGGCCAGAGAAACATCACACATTTTGATAAAATATGAACATTTTATTGCAATTGCATAAACATAAAAGTGAGTCAAAAATTTTGAGGAAATGAGATTCTTCATGGGAAAAACTTCATATTTTTTATTGTTCAACTCAAACAAAAATTCGACCAGGGTTGTTTTTTGGAATCTTCTGGAAAACATATTGGCAATTCAAGATAAAACCCAGAAGAATGAAATTAAACACCATATAGAGAATAGCAGAATGTGTGTGTGTGTGTCTGTGTGTGTGTGTGCATGTGCACATGCATGCACAGGTGTGTGCTCAAAATTTCTGCACAGGAACTAGTTGGATAAAAGGTTGTCATGTCTTGCTTCATTTCAGATCTGATTCTTATCTAAAATCAAATTCCTTATTGAAATTTTCTTTAAATACGTCTCAAATATCCTGTCCCCATGTTTCTATCTTCACATATTGCTTAAAGATTCATTTGACTTTTCCATTTTCCTAAAAGAAAATGCTACATAGATTTAAATATGAAAATTTACTGATTGACACTGAATTACAGTAATATCTTTTTCTCTTCTTTTTTTTGAGAGGTTTTTGCTATAGGACGCGTGCGCTCGCCAGAGAGATAGAGAGACAGAAAGCGAGAAATCACCCCTCAGGGGGGATGGCCATGCTGCAATCTCTTCTCCTCCATTCTCCTCTCGGGATCTTGGGCACACACACACATGTGCCCGGCGTGAGTTTAAGTCACAGGGTCTGGGATGCGAACCACAGTTGACTACATGGGAGTCCAGCAACGTAGCCATTATGCTAACTGCTGGTCCCAGAAATATCTTTTTTATATATTTTTTTCTTTTAATTTGCCAGAAGACACATGTGTTTGCCAGAGAGAAACAGTGAAAGAGAGAAAAAGTACCTCCCAATGAGAAATAATCATGCTGCAATCCCTTTTCCATTTCTCCTTCCTTTAGGTATTTTGGGCATGCACATATATGTGCCTGGCATGTTTCTCGAACCACTGGGTCATGACTCAAACTCACAGTCTACCATGTGGGATCCAGTTCATATACCACCACACTACTGGCTGGCCCCAAATATCTCTTAAAGAATAACTTCTCCCCTTTGACCCAGAGTCTCACGAACCTTAGGTTCAACTTCTAGAAATGTTCTAGGCTCTCTTTTTCTTTTAAATATAGAGCTTCAAGTAATGTGGATGAAACAAGTAAACATGGAAGAATTAAGTAAAGGGAAACCTCATTAATTCCATTGCTATTTCGTTTCTCTGTCTCTTTCTTTCCACTATTTCCCAGATTCAGATATATGACTTCTGGCATCCACTTTAGAATGTTAGTTTGTCTTTGCTGGGTATATTTTATACACAATTGTGGTAGAAAGTTAGTTTTATGTCCTATTATTGCATTTACCCAAAAGTGACTGAATATTCAAGTCAAGCTTTGTGGAAAATAAGACTACAATGTAATTTGAAAATGAATATTAACCTTACAGGTATCGCCTTGAGCTACAACATCAGTTACTGTGACACTTTTAATATGGCACTTGGAAATACTTTAAAACAATGCTGCATTGTTATTTTGAGTGGCTACAATGGTCAAAGCTTCCTGACTCTAGAAGACAGTTTAAATATTTCCTTTCCTCTCTCTTTATAAACAATCTGTAAAGTTTTATCTATAAAACTTTGACCAAATTACTGGGGAATACTTTGGGCCCCCAACCCCACCCCCAGTTAGCACAGGATATCAAGGACCTGTACCTGGCTTTTCCCAGCCACCAATGTATTGACAATCTTTCAATTCTTAGACAAAGATGCCATATTCTGTCTTCATTGTACAGAATTACTGTGCATCTTTGGCTGTTGAGAATTCATTTTCTCTAAATATACAAAGGTCTCTGAACTCATTTAGAGCACAAAAATAAACTATAATAGTTTTAAGACAATGGAATTATGAGTTATGATTAGCTAATGTTTTGAATACATTCTGCAAGTCAGAACCCACTCATCCTGATTTACGTTCAAACCTCTGGACACAATTATGGTTGACCAGTGAGCTTTTTAGCTGACAAATGACTGACTTGGAAATCAGTTCTCAAAGCCTCCAGAGAGCAACATGCTGGTATCTCTGAGCTCTGGGCTCTTAGATTTTTTTTTCACATAGTTTTTACAAAAGAAATACCTCAGGTATACCAAAGCTTTGTGTAATAAAATCTTCCACAGCAGCCAGAAAAATATAACACTTCCCCACCTAGATTCAGTTGTGGGTTGGAGCACATTTAATTTCAAGTCAATAGGTTCCCCGCACATCAGCACTTAAGGGATTAAAGACAAGCCTACTTTTGTTGCCCTAAATGCACTGTTATTGTTATCAATTCGTGCAGCCTTGCAATAAGTTTTCAATAAATCTAAGATTAACTATTATTTTCTCACCTATAAATAAAATATAATCATCTTAAAAATCAATGAAGGGAAAACCATCATATCCATTAACCCAGCTCAGAATCCCTCCAGGCCCTTGCTCTGAAACACGGTGCTGTGGATCTTTCATTTTATTGAGCTATATCTCTTTGTATGGCAACCAGCAGGCAAAAGAAGAAAAATCAAATCTAAAAATCAAAGACTACTTTTTTGTTCTGCAAACCACTGAGGCAGGGACTGAATATTCTTTTCTGCCTGGGGTTAATTTTTTTTTCACTTTAATTTGCAATCAGATGCAATGAAAAATGAAAAATAAAAGAGGACATTGCCTCAAGTAGCTAGTGGCTTTATTACCACTTCTACTGCCAGTATCCACTTTTTATCACTTCCAAATCCTTTGTTTTTAAAGTCACCTGTACAACCCTGCAATGTTATAAACACCTTCAGTTGTCTTCACCAACTGTCATTTCATACCATCTGCTGCTACAATCTCAAAAGCAGTAATGCATGCGGGTCAAGGCCACCTTCTCTCAGGAAACTAAAAAACAACAGAGCCAAGTCGTTTAGTTGTGTTTTTTTTTTTTTTCCCCCTCCCCCCTGTCAGCTTTACTATACCCTGGAGTGGACATTTTCCTTGCCTTTCAGTTGTGAATGTTCCTCAGAAGACATGAACTTCACAATAAGGTAACTATACAAAAACAAGATTTTATAGACAACCCATTATCAACTAGCAGAAGGGGGTGATTAGTCATCTGCTCCACTTGAAATAGATCCAAAGAATTCAAGCCAGTACTGCAAAGACAGAAATGCATTTATCTCACCGGAACTGGAGCATTCTTGTCTTAACATGAGGGGCATCAGGAGAGACCTTTTGAAAGCTGTAAGTAACCTCAGGAGCCAAGCAACAAGGAGTTGACCAGTTCTCCCACCCATCCAAACTCAGTATTTTCTCCATCTCCATAGCACAGCAATCTAGAGAGTCAATGCTTTTCGTCTTTTTTCTTTTTTTGGACTGTAGTCAGAAGGGATCATCTCTTGCTTCTACTTTTGTTGGACAGTAAAGATGGTCAGCTCAGTTAAACTAATTCAACCAGTTCATCCAGACAGGCTCTCTAAAACCACACCCTTCCTTAAAATGAACATAGCAATTAGCAGCATATTCCCCTTTTTTAAATTTCCTGAAAATCATTACAAATTCACATAAAATTTTGTCAATGTGTAAAAACCTAGTTTACTCTCAAAAACTTGCGAGTTCAAGTTTTTCTCTCTGTAAATAAAATAGAATCATCTTAAAAATCAATGCGAGGAAACAATCAAAACCATTAACCCAGTTCAAAATCCCTTCAGTCACGTGTATGAGCTACTCAATACTGAGTCTTTCATTTTACTGAACTGTACAATTGTTTATATGGCAACTGACAAGAGGAGAAAACAAACACTTGGGGGGTTGTGTTCTGGATTCAGAGAGGAGTGGGAATGTGAGAACAGATTTTTGACCCTTTTGATTATTAAAGAAATAGATTTTGGTGACCCAAGAAACAAAGGTTTTAAGCTGCTAGACAGAGGTTAGCTTGATTTGGCTTCTGTCTTTAACTACACTTCCTTATGAACAATTCATAAACCTAGGCATCAATTTTGAGAATTGACACCAACTTTTCTTTAAGATTTAAGAGAAAAGAAGAAAAAGGAGAAAAGAATGATGTGAAAGGTAGAAGTGTGAGTCAAATGCACTGACAAGAGAAGACTGTTAGGCTCGGACTCGTAACGTGTAAGCTAAAATGCAAATACTCTTATGCCCTTGGTTGTTATTTACTGCTCACTGATCACATGAGTTCTCTCTTTTGCTGTTTAAATTCCTGTGCAATTTTCATAGTGAGGAAAATTCAGAAACTATAACCGGACCTTAAATACCTAGCTAACTTGATTAATGTAAGTAAAGTCTAATAATACATTGTAATTTATCTAGTGGATATATTTTTTAAGAAAATATCCTTCTTTGTCTGCCTTACCTCGTTGGAGAAAAATGAAATACCTCTTCTCTTAATGCAAGGATAAAGTAAGTAGCTCCCTAGTGATTTATCTAATGATCCATAAACATGCTAAAAATATAAATAAGGACATTATTTTTTTTGAGAGGTTTTTCGCTTTGGGGCGCGTGCGCTTGCCAGACAGACAGACAGAGAAATAGAGACAGAAAGCGAGAAATCACCCCCCGGGGGGGATGGTCACGCCGCAATCCCTTCTCCTCCATTCTCCTCTCGGGATCTTGGGCACGCACGCACACGCACCTGGCATGAGTTTTAAGCCACTGGGTCCAGGACGCGAACTGCGGTCGACTACGTGGGAGTCCAGCGACATAGCCATTACACTAACCGCTGGTTCCCAAGGACATTATTATAATAACCACACAAAAACAATCAACGCTGCATCAAATGGAAAGCGAAATAGCTTGAAAATCTGTCATTACAAAAATTGAGTAAAGATCCAGTCTTTGGTAGAACTTTGAGGAAAAATATATCATGTTTTTAATATCTGGAGAGCACAAATTCAAATGATAACTTTGCTACAGATCACTAAAATCCAGTTAATAGATAAGCATTTGAACAAATAAAGCTATAAGATGGAACTTCAAAAGTTCATGAAAAATGCAATTATAGTATGATTTTATTTTGGTGCAAAAATTTGAAATCCACGCAGCTTTTTTATTTTAAGTGATATGTATTATCCATGAACTTTTTGAAGACCCCCCCCAATATATGATAAGAATGTAATAAGGAAATAACAAAATCCAAAATTCAAATTCTATTATCCCCTAACAAAATACATAAAAATAAATTTCCTTTGATTTTTTAATGAATAATTTTTATTTGCATAACCATTGTTTCAATGTTTTTTTTCACTATATGAGTGATCAAATCAGGGTGATTAAACTAGTATACCCATCATGTCAGCCATTTGTTGTTTTTGTGTGTGTGTTTTTTTTTTTTTTTTTCTTTGGAGCAGTTTTTGCTACAGGGCACGTGCACTTGACAGACAGAGAAAGACAGCAAGAAATCACCTCCCAGGGGGGATGGTCACGCCTCAATCCCTTCTCCTCCATTCTCCTCTCGGGATCTTGGGCATGCACGCACACGCACCCGGCGTGAGTTTAAGCCTCCGGGTCCGGGACTCTAACCATTTCGACTACATGGGAGTTCAGCGACATAGCCATTACGCCAACTGCTGGGTCCATTTGTAACATTGTGTACACTAAGTTGTTGCTAACCACGTCCTCCCCACTGAATCTTATAATACTAAATATGAGCCCTTCTATTTAGCTGCAATTTTGTTTATGTTAATCAATACCGTTCTAGCCCATCCACATCTTTTCCAGTGTCCAACAGTCTTTCTACATCTCTCTATTTCCAAGAGGCCATTTTTTTTTCTCCAATTTCCACATATGGGGAAGAAAATATAGTAGGTTTTCTTCTTACACCTGGCGTATTTTACTTAACATAATTTCTACCAGGCTCACCTACTTAACCTCAAACGCCTGGATTTTGTCCTTTTAGTGGCTGCTTAGTATTCAATTGTGTGTGTGTATGTGTGTGTGTGCATTTCTAATTGTAAGGTTTAAATTGCATCTTATGCGAGACCATTAAAAATAGAGGTTAAAACAACTGGAAACCACATGGCTGTCTGCACTGTTTGAGTCTTGGACCAGCAGCTTGAAAATCATGCCAGATGCACATATGTGTATGCCCAAAATCCCAAGAGGAAAAAGGAGACAAGATTGCAGCATGGCCATCCCCTACTGGGGGATAATTTATCAATTTCTCTCTCTCTCTCCGTACCCAACAAGCACATGTGACCAATAGCAAAAAATAAAACAAACAAACAAAAAAAAAATCAAAGAAACTAAGCAAACAAAAACAAAAAGTAGAAGAGATTTTATTCTTTTTAAAATATATTTAATTTTATTTATTAGTATTATTTTTTAATTTGACCAAGAGGGACAGAGAAAGAGAGAGAGAGAGAGAGAGAAAGCAAGAAACCAAACCACTAGGTCTGGGACTCAAACCATAGTTAGTCATGTGGTAGTCCAGCACCTTAACCACCACACCACCTCCCAGCTCCTAAAGATGATATTTACTAGCATCTAGCATATGGCCAGATATGTAGCCCATTTGCATTTATTTAGATAACTGGTTTTATCTTTTTCATCTTTTTTAACTTTTTATTTTTATTATTTATTATTTACTTATTTATTTTTTATTTATTTCTTTTCCTTACACTTTGCCAGCCTAAGTTATTGTCCAAGTAATTTGTAAATAAAATTGTGCTTATTGATTTTGTTAGTGATTATAGTCTTCTCCTTAATAAGGATTATTTAAAATATATTCAATTAATACATCTATATTAAATAATGATTATGTCTCCCACCGATATATTTGTGTGGTCACTCTTTTCTCTCCTTTGTTCTCTGCCATTGAAAGAGACTATTAGGACCTCTTACTCCTCAAATATCTCCATGTCCTCCACTGAGAAGGGGCCATTAAATGATTATTCCTGTCACAGAACTTTATTTAGGTAGCCTCTACCTTTTAAATTTCAACCTATCTTATCATTTCAAGGTTTCTCTGTTTCTTACTGTAGAATAATATATTCCCAGTTAATTTTTAGTCACCGATAAATACTTAATAATTGCAAGATTTGTTACCACTTTTCCCTCTTCTCTTTATCTCCCATTATCTTGAAGTAAATGATCTGATTCCATTGGCAAAATGTTGGAAACTTTCCTGATGGATTCTCAAATGGTTGCCTGAGTGGCATATTCTTAAATGCCAAACTTTTTCTTACACTGACAGGTAAATGATATTTTGAGTAGGTAAAGAATATCTGGCTAGCAGTTCTTTTTTTTCTGCTTTATTTTCTTTGAAAAATATCATTTTCTCTTCCTAAGAAGCAATAGGAATCTTTACACCAGATCGATTCTCTTTTCTCTACAATTTCTTCTTAAAATTTCACCAATATATTTAATTATTTTTTTTCCACTAATACTCTTTTTAAGTCATTTTTTAATTACAAGAGGGTGCACACACTCATCAGAGAGAGAGAAAGAGAGACAGGGAGAATGCACTCCCCCTGCCCAAACCCCAGCTGGGCATGATCACACCATAATCCCTTTCCTGTTTCTCTTTCCCATCAGGATTTTGGGCATATATGTACACACACCTTGCATGTTTTTCAAGTCACCAGAGCCAGCATTTGAACCACTGTTGGCCATGTGGGATCAAGCTCTCTTAATCAGCAAGCTAAGGGACTGGCTCTCAAGTCTTTCTTCAGTTCAAAGGACTATTCTTCAATTATTTTTGCTGTGAAGATGCTGCCTAACCTATACCCCCAATCCAACTTATTTACATCAAGTTTACAACAAACTTGTTTAGCTCTATAGGTTACCTACAGGTCAGTTCATCTTAACCTATAAAAGGAGGACCTTTGGGAGTCAATTGGATGAAGGCATATTGAATCAGTACCTTTATAAGAGAAAGATACATCAGAGCTTCCTCTCCTCACCCTGTGAGGGTACAGCGAGAAAGTGGCCAATTGTGAGACCTGAAGATGGCCCTAATCAAGAACTGAATCTGCTGGCACCTTGGTCTTACCATCCCAGCTTCCAGAACTGTGGAAAATAAGTCTGCTGTTTAAGCCACCCTGTTTATGGTACTCTGTTATAGACAGCCCAAGCTGACTAAAACAGTTCTCAACCCTTGTAGGGGCTAGGAGGTGGTGCAGTGGTAACAAGACACTCTGCAAGGTTGAACCACATGGCAGGATTCCAGGTTCCCATTCACAGACCTCCTAAGTATGCCAGACACATGATGCCCATGATCCAGGGCTGGCTGTAGCTTAGGGTAGATAGCGGCAACAAGGCGTGGTTAGGGATGCTGTGTGTGTGTGTGTGTGTGTGTGTCAGTTTCTTGTACTCAGGAAAAAATAAATAAATACATAAATGCAGCTTTAAAGAAAAATCTTCTTTTTGTACTCTAAATGTATCTCTGGAGAGTCTACTTTTAAAACGTTTCTCAGGACCAGCAGATGGCGTAATGGTTATGTTGCTGTACGCCCACATTGTGAACTGCAGTTCAGGTCCTGAACCTGGCTTCCTGAAACTCACACCAGGCACATATGCATGAGTGCCTAAAATCCCAAGAGGAAAATAGAGAAGACGGGATTGCAGCATGGCCATATCCCCTGGGGGTGATTTCTTGCTTTCTGTCTCGGTCTCTGTCTCTCCAGTGAGTGCATGCTCCCTATAGTAAAAAAAATCTCTCTCTCAAAAAAAAATTCTCATTAATCTTTGTCTTTATTTCTAATTTATTAGTGCTCTTCCTGTTCTAATTGTTCAGTTTGGTCTTTTTTTCTCAGAGTGACTCAGTCTGGCAAAATTAGTTCTGCTATGCCTGTATCTGTATAGGGCTGTATTTTCTTTCAGTGTTATTATAGGTCAGGCTGTTTTGTCTCTTTTATGGAGTAGTAATATGACAAGTTATAGAAGGCATAGAAGTTTCTGTGTTTGTGAGCTAGCAGTGCAAACTGATGAAATGTCACCCTTCTGCCAAACTTAAAGGAGCCTGCTCTACTCCAGGGCCCTCTTGACAGTCCTCTTCTTGCTGCAAGACCTGGAGACGCTTCAGCACGCTACTGAGGTGCTCTCCACAGGTCCCAATTAACAGATCTAGCAGCCTCTCCAGGCTACACACAGCACGGCAACAGATATGCCTTACTGAGGCACCTTGAAGTTTGGGCTGCTGCCTTAGATCCTGCACAAAGTCAAGCCTGCGCCTCCTACACTGGTCTCTAAGTTTGTTTGTTTTTCAGTGACACCATGAATGCTCACTGACCAATATGGTAGCCATGCACTACGTGGGATCATCGAGTACTTAAAATATGGCTAGACTGAACTGAGATGTTCTGTAACTGTAAATTGTATACCGAGTTTTAGTTTGCCTATTTCTTCCATGAATGAGATAGACAGAGAGAGAGAGAGAGGAGACAGCACCCCTGACAGGATCTTGACTCTGTGATCCACCCTTAGCCTCAGGATCTTGGTGATGTTCTCAAGCTCTGAGGATTCCTTCCCCTTTAATTCTGCAAAACTTTCCTTCAATTTTATGCCTCCTAGAAGGACACCAGCTTCTAAAACTTTCCTTCCCTTCTAAAATTTAGCAAGTTTTACCCCAAACCCCACATCTATTGTCTAAGTTGATAGGTTTAATGAGGTCAAAATTCAAATGTGACTCTTGAGTCACTAACGTGAAAGTTAAATCATGTATGGCTTACTGGGCTCATTCTGTAGAAACACTTGCCATTTGAGGTAACTATACTATTTTGAAGCATTGACAAGACAGGCTAAACATGAAATAAAAGTTTAAAGAATTCCTATTTACACAAAATATTTCATTAAAAAATAAGATCAATGACAAAATTAAAAATTATAAATGATAACCAACTCAAGAAAATTAGATGGTAAATTTTAAATAATGAGCACTTTGAACAAATTAGTACTACTAACAATCTGATAAAGATACTCTTTTTTTCTTTTTTATAATTTGCTACAGTTCACATACTCTCACCAGAGAGACAAAAGAGAGAATGGAAAAGTGAAAAAACATCTTCCAGTGAGAGATGACTATGCTACAATCCCTTCTGCTCCATTCTCCTTTCAGTTTTTGGGAAACACGTGTACTTGCACCCAGCATGTTTATAAAGCTACCAGTCCAGGACTGGAACTGTAGTTGATTATATAGGATCCAGCCACCTTAACCTTCACACCACTCAACATACTCTCTTTTGCTCACTTAGGTACTTAGTAGACTGTAAAATTCTGAAGTGGAGGTCCTGTCCTACTCAACTCTTCTAAGAGCTTTAGGAGAGTTCTGGCCATCTTTCAGGCTTCACTCACATAATGGAATAACTATCTCAGAGATTTAATAGACCTCACTTCACCTTGCAACCCAGTTGTAGAACGAAGGCTAAGATTTTTTTTAAAGAAAGGTTTTTGTGATGGGATGCATGTGCTTGCCAGAGAGAGACAGAGAGATAAAGAAAATGAGAAATAACCCCCCAGTGGAGATACTAAGCCATATCCCTTCTCCTCCATTTTCCTTTAAGGATTTTTGAGCATGCATGCACACACGCCCAGAGTGATTTTCCAAGCCTCCAGGTCCAGGACTCAACCATGTGGGAGTTCAACACCTTAACAACCATGCCACCTGCTGGCCCCAAGATTTTTCTTCATAAGCTAACAAGGACTTGGCACCTGGTACATCTGTTTCCCTCTAGTTCCCAGTCTCCTTACTGACCTATTAACTAGCTGTCAACATTGTGAATACAAGCTCTGGTATTGCTGTGAGATGTCTTCCTACAGTGAAAAATGTGAAGAATCTTTCAGCATGCTTCTCCTGTCTCTGAATATGCTATTTTACTTTATGCTCCAATCTGGGTTCAAATCTCACCTCCACAATTTGCCAGTATAGCTACTTACTATCTCTGCAGGCCAAACAGTAGCATACTGGCAAAATGCAATGCTTTTCCAAGCTGACCTACATGGAAGGGCTCCAGGTTTGTGTCCAACAGCCTGACATCATGGGTACACACATGTACCCATGATCTGGGACTGGCTGAAGCTCGGTGTGGGTCTTGACATCAAGACACCATTAGGGGTGCTCTCTCTCTGTCTGTCTTTCTCTCTCTTGTCTCTTGCTCATGGAAGAAATAAATAAACTTCAAAAATAGATCTGTATGCTTTCATTTTCTCATCATCATAGTGGGGATAGTAATCACCATCTCAATTGTCCTGGAACTAAAGGAGTACATGAATCACGTAGAACACTGCCCGCTAGACAGAACAAGCATGCAGCTCAAGTCAGCTCACAGAATTCCCTACTGTGGATACCACCGCCTCTCAATGTGGGGCTCACGTTAGAAACACTCGGGGAGAGATTCATAAACGTCCATGTCTGGGTCCCTTCCCAGACAGATGAAGCTAGAATATTTGGGAGTGGGGCCCAGGTTTTTGTGTTTGGTAGAATTCAAAGGCTTCTCAGAATGCCAGCACATCCTTTGAAATTATAAGAATAATGTTACTTATTTCTCAAGTGCTTACTACGTGTTAGGCTAGTCGCTTTACTCACACTTCTCTATCTGAGCCAGGCTCCAGAGAGGAAAATAGCACCCACTGACCAGGTTCGTATGTGTTCCTGTGCATCTGGTCTTCCTGTGTGCAGTCCCAACTACCAGAATCTATGGCTAAAAAGTTTAAACTGGGAGCTTGAAGGAAAAGAGGAAGACATTGTTCACCGAATGGAGGAGGACCAGCCTCTTCCTTGATTTCTTTTCCCAAACTACCAACACTTGCCAGTTTTCCATGCTGGAAAAATTTATAACATAAATGATATACTTTAGCTCTACAAAACAGACTTTAAAACTCCTGCTACTAGTCCTCGGGACCAGCAGTTAGCGTAATGGCTGTGTCGCTGGACTCCCGTATAGTCAACCGCGGTTCGAGTTCCAGACCCAGCGGCTTAAACTCATGCCAGGCGCGTGTGCGTGCATGCCCAAGATCCCAAGAGGAGAATGGAGGAGAAGGGATTGCGGCGTGGCCAGCCCCCCTGGGGGATGATTTCTCACTTTCTATCTCTCTGTCTCTCTCTGTCCTTCTGGTGAGTGCACATGCCCTATAGCAAAAACCTCTCAAAAAAAAAAAAAAAAAAAACTCCTGCTACTAGTCCTTGCACAGCTGTTAGTATGCATGTTTTAGCAAGGAATATTAATTTTAATATTAACTATAAAATGTATTTCTTGTAAAAAAAATTAACATGTCCTATGAATAGTAAAAGATGTAATCTGATGTCCATGATATATTGTAAGTGAAAAAAGAAAAACAAGGTCTAGAGCAATATAAACATTATAATCCCATTTCTGCCAAAAAATTATTTTCTATTAATATTATATATGGATACAGTTGCATATATTCAAACCAAAATATTATCATCTGGGCATAAATATTACAAGTATACCATTAACATCATTTTTAAGTTCTGTACATAAGCAATGATTCAAGAGTATTTTTAAGTTCTGTAAATAAAATTTGATACTGAAATGACCTCTTCATGACATTAAAAGAGCAAAAACAAGTTGATCATAATTTTTTCAAAAGACTCTCAGACAAAAATGTTCATGTTGTTTTGCAAGCTTCTTTATTTGCATAAAAGCATGCTATGACACATTTCTATATTTTATGGAACTTCTATTAAGAATATATAATCCAGATGTTCCTTGATTTCAGAAAGCAGTTTTTTTAAAATCTGAACTTATTTACATTACAAGAGATTCTTCATGTTAATGAAAGAATCAAAGCAATGTTCCTTTAAAGCACAAATGTCCCTGTGAGTTTATGATTTTATTAAAAATATAAGCCTCAGCTCATCAGAGGTACCCCAATGAAAATACATTAGGTGTCCACATTATTTGCTTATAAAATAATAGTGTTAAATTTATGTCCAATTATTTGGGGGGCAGTAGCTCCTCCAATGCCCTACAAGTGGGCAATCCACCTATATTTTTTCTACTGACCAAGAAAAGAGAATGAGATTCCAGGCAACCCTTCCTCAATCATCCCTCAGATTCTCAAAGTTTGTAACTTTTTAGTCTCAATTTTTAGATGACAACTTTAACTGCAGATCCAATTTTTAAATATTCCTTTTTTAACAAATTAATGTATTACATAGGTTTAATTTAGTCATACATTTTATTCTACCAAATACGGAAATGGTTGGAATGGAAAAGTAATAGAAATAACAGTTTCCTTAATATTTGCAATGTGATTTAGAAAGCTCTCCAGTAGACACAGTATGGGCTACAGAGGTAGCAGGGAGGTAATATAAGAGTCTATTAAAACACTACAGTTTAGCTCAATAGGTGGTGTGGAGGTTAAAGCACTGAATCCCACATGGCTGACTATATGGTTCAAATCCCAAACCCAGCAGCTTGAAAATCATGCCAGGCACATGTGTATGTATGTCCAAAATACTGAGAGGAGAGCTGAGGGAAAAGGGTTGCAGCATGGCCATCCCTTATGGGAAGTGGGGAGGTGATTTCTCCCTTAACCCCTCTCTCTGTCTCTCTGTGGTGAGCATGCATACTCAGTAGCAAAATAACTTAAGAAAAAAAAAAAAAAAAAAGTCCAGACTGGATATAAAACCTTAATTCCACCAAAGGCAGAAGAAACTGGGAGGAAAGTGGAAACTGTAACAGACATTCAGAAGCCATTTTCCCACTCTAATTCTTTCCTGGCCTGGTGCCTCCCACTACAGAAGCCAGGACCATCCCAGAGATGCAAAGCCCCTGAGGGACCATGAGAGCCACTCCTTACCATGGGACTCACAGGAAGGCAGCAGGTTGGGTGAAGGGTCCCAGAAAAGATTGTCCACCCTGGTAAAAAGACTGGGGAATTAAGGAGGAACTCTATTCGATCATTAAGTAAGGGGAGAAAGCAATGCTTATTGCTACATTGTGCTATGCAGCCCTGAGGAGAAAAGCCAAAGAAATTTTGTAAAAATCAGTTCTTGGCGCTCTGAACAGCTGAGCTAATCCTGAAAATGGCTGGATTCAAGAATCTCTATGTGAATAACCAAAGTCCTTGATGCTTAAACAGCTTTTGGTGATGTTAGCTATGATTTGCAGCTGAAAGTATTATAACCACAACTGAGCAAATGGATTCAACAGTAGGTAGAGCCTCCAGTTCTTGATCAGTAACTGATTATGAATGATAAAGAAAAGGAGGCTGTGCAGAGTGACTCTCAGGAAATTTAGGTCCAAGGGTTAGGGTGACATTGTTCACTTAATAGAGAAATGGAAAAATAGAAAAAAGTAGAGAAGGAGGGAGAGTGGAGAATATTTATGAAGTTTGGGATATATTGGAGTATGTCAATATTTGTGTTTCTCTGGGAGATTGAGATGACAGTGATAGTGGATGGCCAGTTACACTCCTTATAGTCCTAGAGCTTAGACATTAAATGATGGAAGATACACAGTAGATAAGAATGCTACCTTTGATATTTGGTTGGCTCTAGGGTGTTTTTGCAGCAAATTACTAGTGTAGATTCCTTTCTTAATCCTGACTCATACGTTCAAATGCCTACAGCATCGTCTCCTTTAAAAGTTTCTATAACTTCCTTAAATTCAATATGACCGCACCTGAGCATCTAATTTTCTTCTTATCCCCAAATCTCTCTCTATTCTTATCTGTAGTATCTAAGATCGTGCCTGTAATGTATATTCTCTGGGCCAAGGACAAACCTCAGGGGAGCACCACATGTAAAGTGTAGGCAGTGGAAGAAGGTCTCATGAAGAAACCAAGAGCGAACAAGAAGAAAGATCAGGATGGACACAAAAGAGTTTAGTAAAAACCGAAGAATAGAGTTTTCCAGAGGAAATGGTCAGTAGTGAAAATGCCACACAGGGGGTCCAATGACTAACAGACTTAGAAATCAGATTCCTAAAAGGGTCAGCCATTGCCTCAGACAGAGATACTCAGTCATCAAAAATCATTTTCCACAGGGATAATATTAATATTAAACTACTTTCCTTTCTTTTTTAAGTGTTTATTTTATTTCTTCCATGAGCAGGAGAGAGAGGTTGAGTGATGGCATCCTCAACTGGGTCTTCACACTGCAGTTCACCCTCTTCTCAGTCACGGGCACACACGCGCATCCTGTGTGCACAGAGCGCTCCTGGGAGGAAAGCTGAGGGCCTTCCCGTGTAGGTCTTACGTTACCACTACACCACGGCCTGGCTCCAGAAAACTACTTTCTAATATGAAAACTAAAAAATACACCATATCAACACATATTTTGCGTTTTAATAATTATTTTAAATAAAATGAAAAAGATTTGAGGGTAGGCCCTGCCATGGGGCACAGAAGGGGTGCAGGGTTTGGCTCCCATGTTGACAACTGGTACACTCACGGCACAGGCCATGCATGTCTGAGGGCCTGGCCGGCTAGAAGGACAGCAGAAAGGATTGCAGAGTAAGACGATTGAGGGTACTTGCCTTTCTTTTCCCTTCTCTCTCTTTTTTTTTCTCTCTCTCTCTCTCACATGCACAAAGGAAATGAATTTTAAAATGTTTTAAAAACTTCCTGTATTTAAAAAAAAAAAAGATTTGAGAGTAATTTTTTTTTTTTTTTTAGCAGAGTGAAATCAGGTTCCAGAATCTCTTTTCTCAAATATCCAACAAGATTACAAATTATAGTTTTAAAAGGGGGAGGAGAGGTCACCAATGGGTACTAAATTTAAAGGAGGTGTAACCCTGACTGAATAAAAACTAAAAGAGAAGGCAGAGGTAAAACACAATATTTTTAAAGGAGTTTGTGCCATTCACAAGCCCACTTATACAACTTGGAAATAATATCAGAAAAAGAAGCTGCATCAATAGATGTGTCATTAATAGCCCTAAATTTAAAAGGGAAAAAAAATGTTTATACACACACACACACACACACACACATCTATATAAATAGATAGATAGCAAAAAATAGTAGACGACTCTGAGGAAAGTCTCAGAACTCTCTTGTAAGACTCCAGGAGCTCAGCACAGAGGACGACCAGGGCCTTCGCACTTTTGGTCTCCTATTTGGGCTTCTTAGGCAGGAATCAAGGGAGAGGTGGAAGGGAGAGTGATGTAAAGGACCAAAGCTGTTTACTCTGAGCAGTTAATTAGCTACTTAAAAGAAGGGAGGTCAAGGGGCCAGCAGTTGGCATAATGGCTATGTCGCTGGACTCCCATGTAGTTGACCACAGTTCGAGTCCTGGACCTGTTGGCTTAAACTCACGCCGGGCACGTGTGCGTGTATGCCCAAGATCCCAAGAGGAGAATGGAGGAGAAGGGATTGCGGCGTGGCCATCCCCCCTGTGGGGTGATTTCTCACTTTCTGTCTCTCTGTCTCTCTCTCTGTCTTTCTGGCAAGTGCATGCGCCCTATGGCAAAAACCTCTCAAAAAAAAAAAAAAAAAAAAAGGGAGGTCAAAAGCAAAGATGCTTAAGATAAGATTTGTGAGAATGAAGGAAAGTGGAAGGTCAGAGACAGTGGCTAGCAGAGATCTTCCCAAACCGTAAAGCATTGACAGTACCAAAACCAATGAATATTCAGGTTTTTTTCTTCTAAACTACAGAATGCTTCAACAAATAATCACAGGAAATAGTCATTTTACCACCTTCTTCCACAGGACTGCTTAAGAATTAAATAACATAAGTAAAATTTTTAACCTTGCAAAGAATAGAGCATTGATACAAAGAAATCTTGTATTATTGTCATTGTTATTTTGTATATAAAACTTTTGTTTATATCTTTTTCTTGGTTAATAGTCTTAGAACACCATGATGCAGTGCTGAATTGCCTTCCCCCACTGATTTCTCCTCACCTTATGAAGGTCTGTCAAAATATTTCTAAAGCACCAGTGGAATGAATTTGCAAGATGTCCCTGTTTTCACTTAGATTCTTTGGCAATAAACAAACAAACTGGAAACTTTGTTTTAGAGAATACCTCATTTGCGAATTGGTTTCTTAATCAAGTTTGACATTTTCAGCTTCATCAGTGTTTTAAGAAAACTTCAATGCTGACTTTGCAATTGTTTCATTTTCTGTTAAATGTGTAGCCAATTGTCGAGCTTACCTGGAAATAATATTGCCCTCAGCTGTTCGGTAATTGGGTAGGTATTTATTGTAACATCCCACACTCTCTATGTAAACCCTTGATATTACTAGCTATTCATAACTGCAGGCTGACATGTTCATGAAATTAAACAAAGTAATTAATTTAGTTTCAGGCATAAAATAAGAAATATGCAGAGCTGTTGGAACAACATGTAAAAAACTCACAGAATTATTACAAAACAAAAAGTGCGTAGCCTGCAGTAATAAAGTGATTTTTAAATTATTTTGTCAAAGAAATACATTTAATTTATCATTAGTAGCCTTAAAGATACAAATTTTAATATTCCTTCCTTACATTATCAGGCTACTTTCCATATTTATTGACTATAATTACCATGTTAGGAAGACCCCAAACTAAGGTACTACACGTGAGAAGCATCATTTCACATGTGTGAAAATCTCCTTATTTCATCACAACAAAACACCTAGCAGGGTTATCCTCTTCAAGACAACCTGTTATCTGGAGTTAGCATCATGGGTAGAAAACAATAGGGACTATGAGGAAGCCTTCCAAAATTTCCTGAAAAACGTGTATTATGAAAAACCTAAGAATGGGTTTCAAAAATTTTTTGCACCAAAATAAACTTAACTCGATTCTATTTTTCACTGGACTTTTGAAAAATCCCCTAATATAATCAAAACTAGAGGAGAAATGCAGGTGGGGGATGTTTCTCTGTTCTCTAAATATAACCTAACTTGGGCACCTGGCTTGGTGGTACCTTTATCAATCCATCAGTAATAAAAGAGTGCCATCATTTGCAAAGTGCTTCAAAGTCTTTTTTTTTTTTAAGAGATATTTTTGCTATAGGGTGTGTGCACTTGTCAGAGAGACAGAAAATGAGAAATCACTCTCCACCCCTATGGAGATGGCCACCCCCCAATCCCTTCTCCTCCACTCTCATCTTGGGATCTTGGGATGCACACACACATGCCTGACATGAGATCTGGGACTTGAACCGCAGTGGGCCATGTGGGAGTCCAACGATGTAACCATTATGCCATCTGCTGGTCCCCCAAATCTTTATATAAAAAATGCTGTCTAGCTTGGATGGACAATGGGACATTCTAACCAACTTTTATGTAGTCATTCTATTTGTCACATCTGCCTTAACAATTTTCAGATGATTAAAATATAATAAATAATTATAATACAAATTAACTTCTCACAATTCTAAACATTCTTCAGAACCTTACATAACATTTTTACATAAACTATGTTCACACTAAAAAAGAATTCCAGCTAAAGTGTACATGTTAGTAAAAGATTGAAAGTAGTAGAGCATTCTAGTACATTTAAAAACTAAAAAGCTATTCAAACTATACATTAAGCTATAAGTTATACATTTATAGTTAAATGTATTAAATTATATATTTAATTATACATTTATTTATAGTTCCACATTAAAAAGGTGAGCAAGTGAAAGGTAAATGACTAGCTTAAGATTTATATAAAAGGACTTTTAAAAGCTTACAGAATAATGAAATTAAAGTATGAGTGTATTTTGGGGCAAAAATTTTCAAATTCAGGCTTTTTTTAATAATATACATTTTCTATGAACATTTTGAAGACCCTGTCATATATCGGCTATTGAAATATTGCTATCAATAAAGCATTAATAGATATTTTCCATGCTTTACACATTAAGTAAATATTTTAGGATAAAAGAAAGGCAAGAAAAAAGGAGTGAAAGAAACAGGAAAGGAAAGAAGGGAGAAAGATGAAAGGGGAGAAGAAAAGCAGGCAAGGGTTTCACAGACCATCTTTTGGCAATGCCAATTGTTTTCAATGATGTACTTTCAAAAAAACATTTTTTAACCATTTTCAGTAAGAGAGCCAAAAATACTCCCTAACAAAAAGTTAGAATTTCATGGAACCCCAAAAGGATTCATCATTTTGTTTTGTTTTGTTGTAGGTTTTTGCCATAGGGTACACATCCTCACCAGAGAGAGGTAGAGAGCGAGAGAGGGAAAGCGAGAAGTCACCTCCCAAGGGGAGATGGCTGTACCGCAATCCCTTCTTCTCCATTCTCATGTCTGTATTTTACACACAAGCCTGGCGTTATTTTCAAACCACGGGGTCTGGGACTCAAACCACCATAGGCCTTGTGGGAGTCCAGTGCCTTAACCACTATACTACTTGCTGGCCCCAGGACTAGTCATTCTTAATACCATAGAGCTTTGCTAAATATAATAATTTAAAGGAAAAAAAGAAAAAAAACTTTGTAGGAATTAAGGTGGCTTTGGCTTTGGAAATCTCCCATTAGGTATTAAATAAGCACCTTCTTTCTCTCTCCACCCCCCAAAAAGTTCTATTTCCCTTTATTTTGACTTCTCACCTCACTGACGCCAAATTTCTTCCAAAATTAAAATTTGGAAATTCTTGAGACTGTAGAAAAGGGGCTGGCAATGCTGTTTCCATGCAAAAGCCACTGTAAGGGTTGTGCTGTCCCAACCGATGCAGTCAGGTACACGGCGGCTGAGGGCTGTCCCACGTCATTAGCAGGACACCGCTCCCTGCCTGTGTTCAGCTTTCTTCTGTCATCCGTGCTGAACCAAAGCTGCCAGCTGGGGCACACACATCCATGTGTATTTTCCTGTGACCCTGTCAATAGTGAAAATGAGGTTTAGGAGAACCTGCAGCTAAAAAAATGTTTACTGACACCCCCACGGTATCTCCTCACATACAGCACAAACGCACCCCAAGCTGAACAAATGAATGAATTAATTAAAATGGAAGTGACAAATCCTTAGTAGCTTTTCTACCTCCATGAAATTATCCTAGTGTTTTAAAGTTTGAACCTTCAGTTCGGTTTCCAATGTCAGTTAAAAAGCCTGTCTTTTCTCTCCTCTCTCTCTCTCTCTCTCTCTCTCTCTCTCTTCTTTCTTTCTTTCTCTTTTTTTAGTATATTGTGACTGTTGTTATTATTTGCTCATTTTTATTTTATTTTTCTCTGTTAAAGCTTCTCCATTGAGAATCAAAAGCAACGTTTACCAACACCATTTCTCTTAAGTCAGGGTATTCTGCTTTATTAGCCCAACTGGGTTATTTGATTAGGCCATAATGGTTTTTTTTTTATTTTATAAAAGATTTTTTTCCATAAGATTATTTTCTAACTGTGTGATTCTATAGCTATATCCAGCCAAAATATATAGAAAAATGTGGTGAGGGGAAGTTTCACTTACAGGTGCTTATTTCCCCCCATTCTGCAACTGCTTGGATGATATTTATTTTGCATCTTCCCATAGAGATTTTTTTTTTAACCAAAGCTAAGTTGTTGCATCTCTCAGTGAATCCAGACCTGCTCAACTGATGTCCAACTTGCAAAGCACTAACAACGCCCAACCCCTGAATTTCTACCAGAGTCAGAACTACTACTGGAACCAGCATTCACCCAAATCTCACACTAGCGTCCCCTCCAGTGCTGGGGGACTTTATTGCCAGCACTACATCCAAGCATCTCACTGATCATCTAAAGGCTGCTGAGAACTTAAAACTCACTTCATCTTACAGGATGACTGATACATCATCACCGAGGAGACAATTCTTATTCAGTATCTGCCCGTAGATAATGGTTTTTAATAAAGAGAGATATCAGAGAAAGGGCACTTGATGTGAGAGACCACCAACTTCAGCATATCGTTGATCCTCTTCATGCCTTTCTTCTCCAGGGTTTAAAGTGGTAAAGTGGTTAAACTAGCTAGAGTTTCCTCCAAGATATGGTGTGGTGCTCAGCTATGGTACAGGAGGCTATAATAATGACTGAGATACTGGGCATAATATTGTAATAAAGTAGAACAGTAAATAGGTCAATTAATTAAGTAATTTTCTATTTGAATTAATTTATAAAATATGGGTTTAAAAGGTTTTATTTTAATTGAATTCTTCTATGAGCAAGAGAGAGAGAGAGAGAACCTTCACCCAAACAGATTCTTGATACTGTGATCCACTTCCAGATTCAGCCAGCCCCAGACATGGACACAGGCCTGCCCAGAGTATTCAAGGGGATTGCTACTCAGAACTTTCCCAAGCGAATCAGCCTCATGGAGCATTGCATTTTACTGCTGTGCTATCACCCAGCCCCCTGGAAAGATAGTTTTCAATGAATTCTAATGAAATACATTCTTCCAGTCTTTGTTTATTCTCAATGTGTATTTGTTGCTTAAATCTTGCTAAGTAAGTTCTGAGTACTTACCTCTCTTTAAAATTGCAATTACAAACTTGACTTATTGCATATTCCCATTTAGCAATATTCTACATCTTGGCCACAGTTGAGTAGTGTGGTGGAAAGAAATGAAAAAAAAAAAAAACCAGAAGTTGAGAAAAGGGAAGGAATGGGAAGGGGTTTTGCAAAGCATTAAAGGGATATCTAGGATAAAACACTGTCCTTATAAGGAAATGTGTATAGTAAAAAACTTGAAATGATATTGTTTCGTAGAATTAAAAGTAAAACTTGATTTATTGAAAAAGAATAAGCACATAAACAGCACAGAGTACTTCATAACACATGCCTGTCCCATGCGTATCTTGTTACCCGCCGTACTGCGTTAGTAAGATTGCGCCAGAAACAGGATAATCAGAAGCAGCTCTTGAATGGGGAAATGTCCTCTTTATCCCATTTACATGAGAGCATGCTCTTTAGGCATCATGTGACACTGTTAGAATATTCTGTGCAACTATTTTTTAGGTTCTCTTTCTTTAACTGATTAGAGCCAATGTCTGTAATGTGCAAAACTGCCCAAACCCAGCTTTTAATAGGAAGCGACACAAAATCCTTTACTGATTGGAAGCTCTGATTCCTATCGGTCCGTAGCCCGCTTTTCAGTTTGAATGGTGGTATCTCCCCTTAACTGCAAAGAAGCCAATAAGGCTCACGCACAGGTTTAATTTGGCATCAGGCGCGGGCTTACTCCCTCGTGCTTGTCTATTGCCTGTCTGCAGCTGTGACTTGCCTTTCTTCCGTCTGCTGCTTCATCCACATTTCGGTAACAGGACTGAGCTGTCAGTTCTCCTGCTCGCCTCTGCAGTATAAGCTTCCCATTTTCATGGATGAGCCTATTCTGGCCCTGCTGATGAACTAAAAATACATTTTCTTCATCATTTATTTTTGAAGAACATGTTCCCGAAAAAGTCTCTGAGTTTTCCTTTTGATCATTACTTTTCGCCTTTAAAGAATGCATGAATAAAATAAAAACCAAATCAATTGCCAGTATGCCTAAGACTGCCAAGTCGGTAAGACTTTCTATAACTTTTTCTCCTTTTGTTCTCCTGCTTACTCTGTGGATCAAGACAGACAACAAAAAAACTCATAATGGTCTTGCTGAAAAAGAAGCAACTATTTCCTAAACTTTGGTAAGTCAAACTGTTCAAATTTTACAAATTAAGAAGATTCAGAACAAAAATCTCTCACACACTTAGGTTCGGTGTTTGGAGTTTCTAGAGGAATGAAGCAAAGTCAAGTGCCACCATTCTTATTTAATACGGTCATTTTCAAATGACTGAATGTGATTTTTCATTCTGAAATTGGCCTATCTTCCTTCAAACTCTAGTTCAGTGGTTCACGATTTTTAAAAGGTCTCCCATCTTTATATGTGCATTCATCTATTTATTCCATCCTTGTTCAATAAATATTAATTGAGCACCTACTGCATATCAGACACATAGAATTTCAAAGGAAAAAGTATGGTGGCAAAGAGTGCTAGATATTGGCTTAGAAGACCACTGAGGGGCATCTGCCCATTCTCACAGCACTGGGTGTCTCAGCCATCTGCACCTGCTGGAACATGTAGTAGGAACAAGTATATTTTCAGCACCTGGGGCTATTTGCCAATGTAAAGATACAGATCCCAGAGATCACACAGCAAGTAAATCAATTGCCCAGAGTGCCTGGGTTCAAATCCTACTTCTGCCACTTTTAGCTGTATGATCGCAGAAAATATGTTCATTCTGTGATTATGTCTCTTTGGAAAATGGGAAAACAATAGTACCTACCTCATCAGTTCTTATCAAATGAGTCAATCTTAGTAAAATACTCAACACAGTGGGCCAGTTCTGTGGCCTGGTCGTTAAGCAACCTAAGTGTCACACACTAACGCAGGCTTAAGAAACACACAAGACACTTACATGTGCTTGTCCTGAGTCCCAAAAGGAGGAAGAGATGGAGGAGGAAGGTATTTCAGCGTGACCATTCTTCACGGAGGTGTGCTTTCTTTTCTCTCTCTCTCTGTCTCTCTCTAGAAAGCGCATGCAGTCTCTAGGGAAAAAAAAGAGAGAGAGAAAGAAGAAAGGTATTTTGAGAGTGTCCCATACATAGTAATATTATATACATGCATTAAAGAAATAAAAACAAATTTTGTATGTTTTAATAATTAAATAAATTAGCACATGTGTAAAATGCTTAAAACTGTGCCTCAAGTGCTAACTAAAGTTTAGTTATAATTTCTACACTGAACAGTTATTTCCCTTCTGAAAAGCCAAATCTCTTCCACAAGAATTCTTATACATGTCCCACCCTGTGAGACCTTGCAGCTGATTGTGACCAGCTTGAACAGAGAGAGAGAAAATCCTGACCAAAAGCAGAAAATCCACCATGAGTAACTGGACTAATCCAATCCCCCATCCCTGAGGACATTTCCATTGAGGATGTAGAAGAGAGTCAGCAAGCCGTCAGGTCATAAGAGCTGGAATGACATTCATTCAGGGAAATCATCAGGGACTGCAAAAGCAGCTGAGTTGGATTCCTGCCAAGCATGAGAAGGGATCGTGGACCCCTGCTGATGACCCAGCTACGCAGCTGGATCCCACATGGTCTTCCTATGTCTGAACTGTGATCCAGTCACCTGGCGACCCACACACATTGTGGATTCTGCCTGTCCCATAAGCTTTAGTGCCTGCTCTTGTTGATTCTCCTGAGTCATGGCCAAGAGTATTTTAGATTTCAATTTTTCACATTAGGGGTACGCAACCTATTCTTACCTCTATATCCTTACGTTCCAGTGATTCCTCCGTTTTGGTTATTCTTGAACATTCTGTATGCCATTATACATCCATGCCTTGAATTCATTCCTCTCTCCCATGCAGAGTTGTCCTTTTTCATGCTTTCTGACCATTTCAAAGTAATTATAATAGTAATAGCAATTTATAGATCAAATTTATAGATGTTCCTTACAGCAGTAACCTTGAGAAATAGATAAGCTCTTTATTTCAACTTTCTGATCCAGAAACGGAGGCTCACATGAGTTCGGTGGCATATTCAGTGTGTGTTACATAATGGCTAACCAATAAAATGTGGCCAGAAATAGGAAGCTCAACCAATTATTTTCTCGTCTTTGTTCCTGATAGGGTGTGTGTGCACAGACACATGAAAGAGAAAAGCACCCCCACTGTGATCTGATCAACCCTTTCTTCTGACCTCCACTCCTCCAGCTTGTCACATCCATTCCTGGTGTGTTTCTGGCTGATTAAGACAGGGATTGGAATTGTAGTCACCACGTGGAATCCGGCTTCTCTTAAACCGAGCATTACCAGACCTGAACCAAATCTTTTACCGTCAAAGTCCAAGATTTTTGTTTTCTGTTTTGCTTTGTTTTAATTAGCTAAACACACTACTTTCCAATGTCAAAAGTCTAATCCTTCAAAACTCAGATACAATGACATGCTATGAAGTCTTCCATAATGCCCGAAATTAGAGCACTTAACTTACAAGTGATTAATAATGATACGGCACAGTGGAAATGCAATGTTCTGCAAGGCAGAATCCATACTGAAAGGTCCTGGGTTCACATCCTGAGGTGGCCCTGTATGTGCCAGGGATGCCCCAGCATTCCGGTGATCCTCACTGGCTGAGACTGGGAGTGGGTCCCAGAAAGAGGACCCTGTTGGGGTTCCCCCCCCCATAGAAAAAATATGTCAATAAACTTTAAAAAACAATAATAATAGCTACCAGTTTTGATTACTTAATATATGGCAGGCACTGTACAAAATGCTTTCAATATATCATCAAAGTATTCCTTTACCAAGGAGAAAGAGGCTTACAGAAGCAAAACGATTTAGTGGAAGTTACCCAGCTAGTAAGTAACAGAGACAGGCCACTGATTACAGAGCTCTTGTGCTTGACCCACACACAATAAACCCCTCTCTACCAAGCCACTATTTTGTTTTGTGGTTACTTAGTAATATGCACTTTTCCTCTCTACCCTAAAATTCTTGGGTTTAGGAAACTTCTCAGAATCTTCCGAACCACACACATAAACATCCATGATGTTTGCTTGTTTGTTTTTTTCAATTGCCAGGGGATATGTCCATGTACCAGAAAGAAACAGAGAGAGAGGAGAAAGCACCCCTGATGGGGCATGGTCACACCGCAATCCCTTCCTTTTCCATCTTGCAGGGACATGGGACATGCATATACACCCTGTGTGTTTTTCAAGCAGCCCGCACCAGGATTTGAACCCCGGTCAACAATGTAGGATCCAGTTCCTTTAACCATCAGGCTCCAGGTTTGGCCCCACAATGCTTTAATTATTTAATAAATATTTACCAAATGTATTCCTGTATATCTGACAAAAATGAGACCGGGATTTTTAAGAATCAAATGCTCAGAAGAAATTCAATTTACTTCTATTTATTTCTGTTTATCTTTGTTTTCATTATGCCTCATCAAACTCATCTAGAGCATAATACTTCATGAAAGCTTTTGAATAGTCAAGCTTTCTTTTATCCTGCTTTTCTCATGAGTGTCAAACAAAATAGGGTCTGAGGATTTATCACAAAAGCATAAAACAGTAATAAATTTGTATTGCCTCCTCATCAACCCTGCTCCAACAGAAAAGTCATGGACACTGACAGATGTCATTTCCAGGAAGTTCTTCATGTCAGAATATCTATTTCTCACAACTCTGTATGTTTTCTGTGGCCATGTTGACTCTTTGCCACTTCATACCCACCATAATCAGGATAACTAATAGGAGACAAGAGTGGATCCAGGAATCCCAATTCTCCAGACTACCATTGAGCAAATCAACATTCTCACTCCTCTGAAACACACTTCTGCCGTAAGTCCCACCTGTATTCCTTGTTCTTGAGGTTTTCTTCCCCATTTGACTCATTGATTCCATTCAACCTCTCTTTATTCATCTTATTTACATTATTTTGACCTGGATCCCTTGATGATTTTCACTACTTACAAACCTGTCTGGCTCACAGGTGGTTCTCATTGCAACCCATTTAAGAATATCAACAGCGGTTTAGCAACAGTGACTCTGTTCACCCAAACAGCTTGTGACAGTCCATGCACAGATTTTTATCTCTTTACATAAAACTCCATCAATGTTGCCGGCTCAGACACAGAACTTTAAAACCATATGTTTCTGATATTTGGGTTTTTTTTTTCCCCTTAGGCTTTGTGAATAGAAGAGAGATATCACATCCTCCTCATTCTTTCACTGGCAAAAGGTTCATTCACACAACCTAAAGTCATTTGAGAATGGGTCTCCATGATGTCTCATTTACAAGTATTATTACCAATTCCATCTAAGTTTATAAAGATTACAATACATGCCTACCTACAAGAAATACTCGGTGAATTACTCTGGTCCAAGAAAATTCAATATTTTATGTTTGTCCATTTTTAATAACATTCTGGCTGTCACTGTTAAAAAACATTTAGAATGTGGCCCCTCTGCAGTGTTTTTCACTGGGGATAAAAATAAGAATTCAAGTTATTTTTTAACTCCATGTGTGATCGCTAGGGCGTTTCAGTTGCATAAAGCCAACTCAGATTTTCATGGCTGCCTTACTGTAAATACATTTAAGATAGGCTAGGCTAAGCAATAATGTTTAGTAGGTTAGATGTAGTAAATGCATTTTTGACTTACCATATTTTTAGCTTACAGTAGGCTGATGGAGACAAAACCCTTTGGTAAGTCGAGGAGCATCAGTACTCTGTGTTCTGGTTAACAAAATCTGTCAGCTGTCCTTGATTACTTTCTGTGGAACTAATTAGCTAGGCTGTATTGTGCACATACTAAGTGCCAGGATCTCTGCTAAGCAGGTTTCACGTAGAATCTCATTTTGTATGGGATGAATACTATTATTAAATGTATTTAACAGGTGAAGAGATTGAGGCCTAAAAAGATTCACTAAATCTTCCAGGACATCGATCTAATAACAATGGAGCTGGAATTTGTACCTGGGTGTGTCTGTGTCCAAAGCCCAAGCTTCTAACCACAGGAACCACTTTAGAAGGTGGTGACTAATCTGTGTAACAAGCTGGGCATTCAGTCCTAATCAGGGCACAGAGGGCATTACTGCCTAGCAGTTGTTTTGTTTTGTTTTATTGTTCATTTGTTTTCATGTATAATCCACCTCATAGTCAAAGAACAGCACAGGACATTCAGCAACTTCTATACCTGACCACCTTGTTCCTCCAGCCTTCCCATAAGATGGGAAAGAATCTGAAGTCAGTGATGTCCTCTTCCATTTTAATTGTTTTGAAAGGGTTTTCTAGAACCTATTCTCTGTAGCCAACACTTCAGCCTCTCCACCGCCTTCTTTTAAATTATTTTAGCCAGTGTCCTGTGGCTATGCAGTAAAAACTGCCCAAGTTTTAGTATCCTTAAAAATAAATTTCCATGTCAATTCTTTACTCTCTTTTTCCCTTTCCCCACATAAAAAACCTCCCAAATTCCTAATTCTCCTGGCCAGAGGAATAGGGAATTGCATAACAATTTGCAATATATCTTTCAAAGTACCCTTTCAGGGGTATCTGACATTATACAGAGTGACTGTGTAAGAGCAAAGTCGAGTTTCTGAAACGGTTCTCTGCTACAGAGTGACAGGTAATTTAAGATTTTAAAAAACTTTTGCCCTAGATGATATTGAAAATCTAGGTTCCTACAAAGACATGCTTTCTCCCCCTTCAGGTCTGTTCTGGAGCCTCCACTCCTTGTTTCCCAGCCTACATATGCTATCATATATAATGTCTGTGGAAACACATTGATTTAAAGATCAAGTCGGCAATGGAATTGGGCTCTTTGCAAGTTACCTTGGTTTAACAACTGAAAACCTCTGTAATTGCCTCTGAGACCTGAGTCACTGGAACTTTAATTCACTTGTGCTCTCGCATGGAGGAACTTAACTGCTTACTCCAGGCTTTGGCCCCTCCTAAGTACCTCTGGAAGGGAATGACAAACCAAGCAAACAGCCTATTTGTGAACGTAAAGGGCAACTCCGGTAAAATCTTAGCCACAGAATAACATTCTGGATGTTATCCATCTGTGAGACTGGTTATTCACCACAGCCGTCTTGGGAATCATACCTCCTATGACAGTCATGAATTTTAAAAAGTACCCATTGACTTCTGACCTGTTGGTTTTGAGAAGGTGAGTAAGCAAACAGTAGGAGGTCGACTCAAAGTTAAATGTATGTCAAGGAAAACCTCGAGGACAGGTCCAGCCAGTGAAATGAGAAGGCCAAGCAATGGCTTCTCCAGGAAGAACTTCCATTTTCCCAGAGGGGCTATAGACTCTCCATACCTTCCTATGAAAACCATGTCGATGACATACCTAATGTTCACTTGAACATTCTCTTGCATTTAAAAGGTACTTTCCCACAAAAGCCAAAGCATCTTCTTATTCAGAGAAATGGCTTTTCTTTGCTCATTTTTTGCAATGGGTATACTGAGGCACTGAAAAAATGTGTGTGAATAATGCTAGAACGGATATTCTGGACTCTCACTTGAACATTTTTATCAATTACGCTTGGTGTATACATGCATAAGCTGTTCACATTATTCAAGGATATGTGATAATGAGCTCTTTAATATTTTATATGCATATGCATGTATATATATTTTCTGTCTAGATAGTCAAGTGAGTTATCTCTGTTAATTCATCAGCAAGAAACAATACTGAAAATAATTTCCTTTTCCTATTGTGTCCATTGAAAACTAAAAACTTGTGTTTTTTTAAAAAAGGAAAGAAATGCCAATCACTCCAAAGTTTTTTATACTTCTTTATGTTTTTCATAATTTAATCCCAAAACTATAAACTTTCCAGTTCGTTATTTAGGTCAGATCTATTTTTTAAAGAATTATTTTATTTAACTTCATTTATCCATTTATTTATTTTAATTTTACCAGAAGGTGATAAAAAGAGAGAAAAAAATAAATAAATAAGAAAGCAAGGCACCAGGTCTGGGACTCAAACCACAGTCAGCCAGGTGGGAGTCCAACACCTTTAACCACCATGCCACCTGCTGGCCCTGATCAGATCTATTTCAACCTATTGAATTTTCTTACTGTGGTTTACAAATGATCAAAGTAATCATTAAGTTTAATAACAATATTTGTAAAAGATTCAAAAGGTAAAAAATGGTAACATGCCATAAGGTATCTATCTTTCTCTACAGTAACTGTATATAAAATAAAATAGCAATGATCCTCTTGCTGCCTAACCAATTAATCTGAACAAAGAGACATTCTAATAAAATGTGATGTGGCATCCTATATGGTTTGATGAGGTGAACAGATCTGAAGGACATACAGAGAATTCCTGTATCCAGAAGGTGCCTCCTTCCAACTTACACATGCTTTGGGCTCAGAAGTGTCATGGCAGAAAAACACAGCTAAAAAGCCTCCAAAACTATCATGGATATTCTTCAAAGAAATTTCAAAATGGCGGAGCCAATTTTTACAAATTTCTAAGCTTGCTAATAAAAACATAGATCTATAGACAAGCAAATCTTTCAAAATTCTTGTTTTCCATAAATACAGAAATCTTGTAATTATCTCAAAAGCCATACATTATTTATTTAGTTCCATGCTTTGATGAACGAAGACTTGATGTTTATCATATTAAAATGGGAAGTCGTGGAGAAAAAGGGGGCAGTTCCGGAAGAGAAAATCCTGTTCTTAATGAATCTGGCCTTATGTTTCTTCAATTTTTTTTATTAGCAATTTTATGCTCGGCAGATAGTAAACAAAAATGGTGACAGCCAAACATGCATTTTGCATCATAACAAACCCGTTGGATCTGCAAACAGTTGTTTAAGGTGCTCCTTTCTATCGGGAAAAACAATAGCATTTATTAGCAGCGTTTCACTCCACTCACATGATTTGTGTGTTCTTCACTCTCAAAGTGTCAGCTGTCAAATGAAATGATGGGGACTGACAGCTCAGAATTTTAAAAGTTCAGCTCCTTTCAAATGCACTAAATGAACAAGAGCTGCCTAATTTGGGTTGAAGAAAAAGCAACAAAAATCCCCTGTAAGGTTTTATTCTACGTTTGCATGCTTAGTATGCACAGAGAATGTTAAATACTTTTCAGCTGGATACACTGTTAATTCTATGAGTGAGAAAGATTTCATTAGGTGAGCTTCAGGCAAGAGTGGACTCTAAATGGAATTCCCTTTTATTTTCTGAAATTCACAGTATATGACCCATATCCAATGATAAATGGTCTATAAACTCTCTTGCTGTATTTAATTGCATAAACTTCCATTATATTCTACTATTAACATGGGAACACTTTGACATAAGATGTCAGAAGGGGAAAAAATGAGTAAGAAAAAAAAAATACCTCCATTCTCAGCAAAATCAAAATAATCTTAGTACCCCTCAGAATCGTGCTCAGTGCATAAGTTCCAAACACACAATTTTAAATATTTTTGCAACCAATTAGTTACTTTTAATTTTAGTAGCACAAAATCTATTAATCACTATTTAATTATCTGGAGCTCTTGCCTACCTAATTAGTGCTTTCCGTATTGCATCTTCAACTAAACTGGGGGCCCTATCAACTCATTTATCTGATCCGTATTTGGTGCACTAGTGAGTTAATTAATGAAAAAAGAAAAAAAAAACTCTTTTAAATGTTCATTCAAAAAAAAAAAAGCTTATTAAACACTTTGAACATTAAATAAGCCGACTGATTTTATTGGGTTTTCATTGTCCTAAAAAGCATTATAGAAATGCAAAATCCTATGTGACATTTCTTGGTAAATATACATTGTGGAAGGAATCAGAAGGAGTAGTGATCAGTTGAGTAACAGCCCCTCTTAAGTACACTGCCTGAGGCAGTGGGCTTTTGAAATCTTTTATACAAAAATGGGGACAATGATTAGATATAAGATTTTATTTGAAATTTTCTGGTGTTAGTCAGGAACACTAAACGTGATTGTAAATGAAATTACATTGTTATATTCTAGGTAATGTAGTGTAAAATGGTCTCTACTATAGCTACGCTCATAACGCTGAAAAAAAAAAAACAAAGTCAGAATCATTTCCTGAACCCAGTCAATCCTTCCACCACATCTCCATTTTGTTCTGCTGCATCGAGGGGTGGGCACTTGTCCTCCAGCATCTAGCTCAGATATAAACACCCCCAGAAAGACTTTTCCAAGTACCCCCAATCTAGGTTATGGGCCCCTCCTGAATGTCCTCTCAGTATCTGGACATAAACCTTTGTCTGCACTTACTTGGGCAGGCAACAGAAAACAGTGGTAGAAAACAGATCTTTCAGCCCAGCCACAGTGGCACATGCTACTGAAATGCTAAGACCACACAAGAGACCAGGGTTCAATTCCCAGTCCAATCTAAAGGCCAGGCATAGTGATGTCTCCCTGAATCCCAATGACTTGGAAAGCTGAGGCAGGAGGATCACAACATGATGAGACCCTGTCTTTAAAATTTTAAAAACATGAGTTTGATCTCAGAAAGATCTGGATGAAAGTCTCGAGTCAGTCACTGACCAGATTATAAGAATGAAATGAAATGATCTACAAAAACATCTAACTAAGTGTCTGACACACACTGTAAATGAATTATAACCATTAGTGGGTTTTTTTTTTTGCTTGTTTTCTAGCTCACACACTACCATACTTGTCTATTCAGATACTTCTCCTATTAGATCCTGAGTTCCTGTAGGAAGAGACATGTAATCCACCTTCATATCTGCAGAATCTAGCACAGTGTCTGACAGACAGTGAGCGTCCAGGTATGCTTATATGATAGATGGAAAGAACAGAAAAAATAAAATCTGCGGTAAAAAACATCTAAGGGATTTAAGAATAAAATAAGCAACCAAAAGTCAAATTGCCCCTTCTTCTTATATAGGGCAGTGGAAATTCTGAGGCACAAATCTATACACATTAAGTGCTTAGAACATAGTTTATTTTTAAAAAGCATTAGCTATTGAGCTATTATTAACCCCTATGTTGTTTTCTCTGGATATCTCGTAGATTGTCAAACAGTCACGGGCATCTGATTTCTCATCAAGAAATTGCCCATAGGAAATCAAAAGTTGGAATAGCATGAAAATATTCACCAGTGAACTGACCACTTGTAAAATTAGTTCCAACTTAAACTCCCCTCTGCAATTAACATAACACCCACGTTAATCCACATAATCAACATCTTGATCAGTTATAATCCTTCTAACAATCTAACCTCTACAGCACCTTTTATAAATAGAAAAAAAATTAAAAAGTTAAACTGAAAATCTTTTCAAAATGTAGAATTTCATAGTTTATTAAAGTGATTTTGGAGACCTGCTCAAGTCACAGGCAAAGATTCTGTGGATCTTCCAAGGTCAGACAACTTAAAAGGGGGAAATGAAAAAGATGATGAGAAAAAAGAGAACAAATTGAAAACCAAATGTAAAACCATAGAATATTTTGTTGCAAAATTGATCCTTTTTATGTACATGCTCTTAAGGTTTGAGTACAAAGTAGAGAATTTGATCTACAATTACGTTGGGAAAATTATTAAAAATCTGACACTTGGCTAATTCTTCCTTAGTTCTAAGAACTAGAGAACGGTATTTATTATAACAAATATTGTTTCTAAAGTATTTTTATTATTTTTAATTTTATAATTATGGATAAAGTCCCAACCAAACCTTTTCTTTTTTTTAAGAATTATTTTATTTATTTATGTATCTATTTATTTACTATAAGGCACATGCACTTACCAGACAGAGAGAGAGATAAAGGGAAAGGGAGAAAGCTAGCTCCTGGGTCCGGGACTTGAACCACGGTCAGCCATGTGAGGACCACCACACCACCTGCTGGTCCCCAACACTTTTTTTCTCACTATTTTCTATGAAATTTGGTTTCAATTTTAAATAGATTCAAAGTGAACTTCTTGAACCCACCGGTTCTAGAGAATGTGTGTTGCCACCACCAGCACTCCTGCCATGCTCCATCTCTGATGTCTTCCAAAGGAAACTAAGATGCTAGCACGCCACCCTCCACTCAAGTTCAGGGGCAATGCCCATTTTTTTAAAAAAAATGTTTCTTTTCATCTACAGAGTGAGAGAGAGAAAGAGAGAGAAAGACAAGTGCCCTTGGCAGGGCCTCACACTATGGCTGCCCTCACCACAGCCTTTCCAGCCCAATAGGATCATGGGCACGCACACCTGGTGTGTGCAGGTTGACCAGGGAACTGAACTGAGCTGGCAGGACTCCACACGAATCCAGCACTGCTTGAGCTGCATATTACTCTCTACCGCCAAGCTGGCCTAGCATATTTTAAGTAACACTTATATTTTAGTGTATTTCTTCCACATGTGAGAGAGACAGAGAGAAAGAGGTAGACAGTATCCTCAAAGGGTCTCAAGGCCTCAGTCTTCCCTAGCTTCAGCCAGAAGCAGACACACACATGCCCACTGTACTCATGAGGTCTTGGGATGCAAACACAGGCCCTTCCCAGGCGGTCAGCCTCACTGAGCACCGCATTCTACTGCAGTGCCCCATTGGCCCCTGATCTGGTGCTTTCTAAAGAGAAAAGCAAGTGGAGTTCTTCACAGAGATCTCACTGAGGCCACTTTCATTTCAAGAAAAGTCCCTTGGCATGGGATAATCCTTTTGGGGACTCTGTTTTTCCCAGAGAAATAAGGTGAAGGAAATATATTAATTCTCCTGCACTAGGAAATGGGTTTTCAATCCACAGGGGCTTCCTAACTGTGTCTCATTTGGTGTCAGACGCCATGATGTTCCAGAGGCAGTGACGACCTTGTCTTACTGGATACATCACGTACAACATTCTGAAGTGTTTCCAATCCTCGTTTGCCTTTTTTTGTCTGTTTTCTGCCATAACTACTCATTGAGTAAGAAATGAGGGAATTTATCAAATAATTTTTAATCTCTATTTCTATATTGAAATCACTGAAAAGGAGAAATATACAATATCAAGCCATTTATGTAGTATTTCTAAAAACATATTAAAGTCCAATATTCTCTGAAACTATTCCATGGACTGTGAGTATCTTTTATCCAAGGATATTTATTTTATATCAATGGTAATTATATATTATACATTCTGTGTTTTTCAAATGTGACAAGGTAAGTACTTTTGTTTCCATTTTAGTGATGCCTTGAAAGAAAAAATTCAAATACATTCATCAGAATACCAAAGGTAATTTTTTTTCCTCAATCTCCTTGTCAAGTTAGTTCAGCTCTAATTCAGGAAAATTCCTGACAGATATCAGAGTTCTATTTACTGATTATCTATTCTTCCCATTGGGATCATAAGATTTTAACTGAAAAAATCTAAGAGATTTATTGCTAATGGGATTCTACAAATGTTATCTTTGCTCAGAGTAAAAGTAATATATGATTCTGGCTTTGTAGAGCGTCTTTAATATTCCTTTTTTGAATATGTATAACTCATTTAGAGACCAAGAATAGGCAGTAACTCATCATTTTTCCTACCTGCCTTAAAATATCTGCATTTTGTCTGTTTGAAAATAATAGAAACTTGTGATTTAATTGATGTCATAACTCCAATTCATCACCACATTCATTGTAAACAAAGAGGCTCTGAATAATGAACAAAATGCTTATTGTTCACCAGAAGAAAGGTCATAACATGTTATATTTACATTTATGTCGTGTCTTATTACTAAATCTGTATAAACCATCTCCCTTCATTATTTCTGAATGGGAGACTGATGATAAGTGCTATTTTCCAGATTTTTTTTAATCCTTTTTATTTGTCTAGCTAATTTGTGTGCTGAAGCATTACAAGGCTAACTCTATGTTTTGCTTGCTGAGTTATTAGGGATTTGTAACTCCTGAAAATCAAGAATGAGTTCCTAAATGTAACATTTGCATGGGTCGACAGCTTCAGGGGAGAGAGGTCAGCTGCCCGTGCAGGAAGAAGAAATCTGTCTGCGTGATCCTAATTTGCTTTGAATAATAGACACTGGACTCAGAATTGGAATGATTTGTTGTTAGGTTAAGCAGCAGGGAAGCTTATGGCTTATTATTTTTACTCCTGATACAACTGAAGCAATGCGTGAGTAATGAGAGGTGCATAGAAAACCATGCCGATATGGGCAATGGATCGTGTTTGGGTGACAACGCAGGTTTACCAGACTGCGAGGACCAATAGGCTAATACAGACTATTAAGTATTCAGATTAGCCAAATCTTCATGACATCTGCAAATAGCTACTGGCCTTTTTTTCCTCTCTCACTTTGTCATTTTGCTGGTGCTGACTCAAAACCCTACCTTACGTTTTAGGGAAGTTTAAACGAAAAGAAAACACATTGCATCGTGATAGGAAAATGGAAATGCACCCAGGGACACCTAACAGTCACACAATTAAGCATACACATTAACACTGGCTTTTTATTTTGTTCCTGGGACACCTAGAAATTGATTCTTTACCTGGTACAATTCTATCCATTTTTCAGTTCTCCTTCCCGCCCCACCCTTTCCAGTAAACGAAGCTCGCCCAAGATTTTTCTCATTCGCCGGGCTCTGCCCCTTGTTTAAACGAAAGAGAATACAGGATCAGTCCTCTTTTTTTCTCAACTCTAAAGTCTCTTCAGAATCCAATTCAATGAGATTGTATTTGTTACAATGAACGCAGATTGTTCAATGGGGCAGATTTAAGAAATGCTGAAAAGAGTTCAGGGGTTCGCAGGGTGGGGGCTGTTCGTATGGTGGCAGGAGTGCAGTTTTATACATCACCCCATGTTTGTTAAGGTCTAAAAGCACTGAAAAGGATTTGTTCTGTTTGTGTAAAGGGCCTCCGTGCTCTGGGTCTCTAAGATGTCATGCCAAGCTTTTTAGCACATGAGCTTTCTCTTGATCTTGGGCCTGACATGAGCAAATGCAGGGACTCAGGCTCTCAGGAACTGACCTACATTGTGCTCCCAACCCGCGTCTCAGAGTGTGCTACCCAAGTAGTCAGTTCTCTCCAATCAACGGGTTATTTTCGTTAATATATGAATTCGAAAAGTCATTTCTGCACATGCCATTGTTTCAAACCACCAGACAGTGGACTAAATGCTTTCACTTACCAAATTAACTGCTATGAGAAGGCATGAGATCTCCCAAGAGAATGGAGATCTTTAACCACATACTGTAAGCTAAATGGTGGATTCTGGACCCATTGACAATATTAACAACGCTGAAGAGTTTCACACCAGAGGGCTGCATATTCTAGCTGTCAGTCACCGGACGGAATCTTGGGTTCTACTGCTCAATGCCATCATTGTCCTGTATTCTATAACTGGAAGTTCCAGACAACTTCATTTTGCTATTTTCCATTAGCCCCAAGAGTCTGGTTCTTTTTTTGCGATAGGGTGCATGCTTTCACCAGAGAGAGACAAAGAGAGACAGTGAGGGGACCAGCAGTTAGCGTAATGGCTATGTCGCTGGACTCCCACGTAGTCGACCACGGTTTGAGTCCCGGACCCAGTGGCTTAAACTCACGCCGGGCACGTGTACGTGCGTGCCCAAGATCCCGAGAAGAGAATGGAGGAGAAGGGATTGCGGTGTGGCCATTCCCTCTGGGGGGTGATTTCTCGCTTTCTATCTCTCTGTCTCTCTCTGTCTGTCTGGCGAGTGCACGCGCCCTATAGAAAAAAACCTCTCCAAAAAAAAAAAAAAAAAGAGAGAGAGAGAGAGAGACAGTGAGAGGGAAAGTGAGAAATCACCCCCCAGGGGAGCATTGCTGTGCCACAACCCCTCCTCCTCCATTCTCCTCCTGGTATTTTGGGCATGTGTGCACAAATGCTCGACATTATTTTCAAGCCACCAGGTCTGGAACTCAAACCACAGTCATCCCTGTGGGAGTCCAGTGCCATAACTACTATGCCACCTGCTGGCCTGTAGCTCAAAGACCTTAAAGATATTTTAGCAACTTAGAAAAAAGACAACACTCTGAAACTATGTAGATACACACATTTGAGTATATACTACATAGGCTAGACTCAGTGGGGTACAGCCAAGAATTATTTTTCTTCTTTTCTACTACTATTCTATTTGTTTATTTACTTATTCATTTATTTTTCTAGAGGGTGTGTGTGTGCTCACCAGAGAGAAACAGAAAGGAAGAGGAGAGCGCCTCCCCCATGGGGAATGGTCATGCCATAGTCCCCTTCTTCTTCATCTCCCCCCTCCCTTTGGGATTCTGGGTGCACGCACACATGCACCTGGTGTGTTTCTGAAGCAACCGGGTCTGGGACTCAAACTGAGCAGTCAGCCAAGCAAGATGCAGCTGTTCCAGAGCCAACCCTCTATTACCATTTTAAGAAACTCTCAGATTTCCTTTCTGCTGTCTTGGACAATATCTTAGGAAGTTCCCTGTAGCTTTTCTGATTACTTTGGTGTATTATAACAATATTTTCTGATGTGAAAATATCCAATCCAATCTAAATCAAAACATGAACAATTTTAAAACTTCCTCCCCTACCCAAATGCCTGGAATGGAAATGGATAAGTTGAGGTAGGGAGCACTTTCTGTATCTCCTTTCTGCTTGCCAACCACTCCCTCAACCACCTCCCATCCTCCCCCCCCCCCCCCACCTCCGCCTGCCTCCTCCCCTATTTCAGGATCCTCTGAGGTTGAGGGCAGGAGGAGCAGCCTGAGTAGGAAAGACCAAAAGAACAAAATCTCTTGAATAGATGCTGTGTTACGTGGCTGTCTCTGAAAACTATCTCATGAACTATTCTGGAGCCCTTTAGAGACCACCCCGCCCCGGACAGGGACCTGCATACTGCCCCCTCACTGCGAGGCAAAACATGTTCTCACTAATGCTTTTGATTCTGCCTCAGCTTTCCTGTGGGTGATATATCCCTGAAGACTCCTGCCCCTAAAAGGCTGCCTGCCTATGTAGACTCCTTTCTAAATTATTCTAGCCTTTGGCCATCCAGGTATCTAGGCGGCCTCCAGGAACGCTCAGCTCCAATGCACCTCGAACTCTAGCAGTGGAAACCCCTCCCACCACAGCTCCCCCTTCAGACTCTGCTCCCATTCAGTGTCAGCCCTGGACCTGGGAGCTTCTGCAGGTTATCAGCATCCCAGCTGGGGAACAGTATATCAGTCTCCTCTCCTGGCATTCCTCTCTCATATCCGTGCATTAGAGTTGTCTCACACAAGCTTTATTTTATGATAAAATGCCTAATAATTTAAAAACTGGGAACAGAACCCAGATAAACAGTTCTCCAAAGAAGATACACAAATGATCAATGAGCTCATGCGAAGAGGCTCAGCATCACCCAGCCATCTTGGAAATGCAAAGCAAAACCATGACACTTCACACCTATGCAGTGGCTTCACTTCAAAACTTATACCCAAGTGTTCCTAGCTGCATTAGCACAAGTTGTAATAGTCAGACGTGGAGCCAACTCAAATGTCCATGAATTAATGAATAAGTCAGAAAAACGTAGTATATTCACACAATGGAACATCATTAAGCAATAAAAAGAAGTAAGAACTAATTCATGCTAGAACATGAGTGAAATTTGAAAACACTGTGCTTAGTGAAAGAAACTAGTCACAAAGGACTATGTATTACAGCATTCCATTCCTTTGAAATGTCCGAAATAAACAAATCTATAGCAGCAGAGAGTACATTAGTAGTTGCCTAGGATTAGGGAAGAGGAGGGAACTGAGGGAGGATGGATAAGGGATGCGGAGCTTCTTCTGGAAGGGGGGGCAGCAAGGAAATGTTCTAAAATGGGTTCTTGTGATGGTTTCACACTCTATATGTATAGCCATTGAATGGTACACTTTTACATGGGTGAATTGTACACTATAGCTCAAGCTTGTTGTTCAAAAACATTTTCGGACTATTCCCTCGAGGGTCCCTAGAATTCTCTTCCATCCACTAGAAGAGAAAAACCAGACCTACACAGATGAGGCTCGTCCCTGTCCTAAGAATGCATGGCACTTGTCATTGATTTTCTCAGCTACGGGGTCCCAACCAAGATTTCAAGACAAAAAAGAAAGTCCATTTAACAATCTGTTGAATGAATAAGAATCTACGACATTACTCAGAACATTTCATTTGTCTTTTCTCTGTGCTCCAATGTCAGGGTAATGATTAAACATCCTAACTTGGCACAATGGTGCGTATGTTTTAGAGGCTACCTTATCCTCCCAAGTGATCCAGTGTTCCATATCTCTGTCGGTTATGTACTCCAATGAAAGGAGTAAGTGCTAGTCTTACAATAAACTCAATAAACGGCGACCGCACAACTGACTGTAATCGTATAGTTTATTATTTCATGAATGCCTACATACTTACGGTTAAACAATCCTATCAGGTAAGTATTGTTAAATAATTATTTTACAGATAAGGAAACTGAAGTTCAGAAGGGCTAAGGACCTTATACGAAATAAATCAGTTAATGTGTGACAGAACCAGGACTGAAATCTACAGCCATTATTCCCAACACAAAATCTCAGAGCACTTCACCACCTCCTTCTCACCTTCTATAAAGGCTAACCCTCATGCAAGTCAGTCAGTGGGGCTGCAAAGAAATTTTAATGTATTTCCTTTTTCATTGGCTGATACAAGGGGAAAAAAACATAACTGCTATTTTTGACAAATCACTAAACTTCTGCCTAGCTCTCATTTGTGAAATGCAGTGTTCGGGTAATAGTTGCAAGTCCACTGCGGTTCTAAATAATCTGCATGTATGGAAATATCTGTGCCTTTAGATGTAGTGCCTTCTCTTCTTACCTTCTCCTCTCTCATTCTGTTTTCTCTTGGACTTTAATAAATATGACCAAAGCATTGTATTAAAGTGTGTCATGGGTTATACAACTGCAGAGTAAATGTAATTAAATTAATTTTTACATATTAAATTGGTCTATCATTTACAAATATGAACTGACAACCAGGGAGGAATGGACATTAGGAAAAGTCAATGCCAGGACCAGCAGTTAGTGTAATGGCTATGTCACTGGACTCCCATGTAGTCAACTGCGGTTCAAGTCCTGGACACAGTGGCTTAAACTCATGCCAGGCACGTGTGCATGCGTGCCCAAGATCCTGAGAGGACGATGGAGGAGAAGGGATTGTGGTGTGGCCATCCCCCTGGGGGGGGTGGGGATTTCTCTCTATCTGTCTCTCTCTCTCTCTCCCTTTCTGTCAGGCACACGTACCCTATAGCAAAAACCTCTCCAAAAAAAACCAGAAAAGTCTTTGCCATAAAGAAGAAAATGAACAAACAAAATTTCTGAACTTTGTGGAAACTGAAAAATACTTCTAAAATTTCTAATTCATTTTTTCAGACAGACTAAAGCACCACTGAATTGTGTATAATTCAATAACTACACTATATGCATGGAATTAGAATAGGCCACAATAAGAAAAGAACAATAGAGCATATAAAATCAATACAGATACTAAAGAGACACTAAAAATATGGATGACAAAGTAGAAACTTCAGCATATTAGAAGAACATCAGCAAATAAGTGACCAAGAGCACAGAGATGATGGCCCACTGCCATAGTGCAATAACAGTGCAGCCCGCAATGCTGAAAGCACTATGGAAGACCTGAGTTCAGTTCCTGGGTGACCTAGTACGTGCTGAGCACACACACATGCCTGTGAGCCTGGTTTCCTGGTAATAGTTGGTGGGGATCATGGCATGTGACCCTGTTGAAGGGTCTTGTCTCTCTCTCTGTCTCTTTCATAAATTAAACTAAAAAAAAATAAAAAAGAGTTGGGACCAGCAGTTAGCACAATGGCTATGTCACTGGACTCCCATGTAGTCGACTATGGTTCGAGTCCCGGACCTGGTGGCATAAACTCACACTAGGTGCGTGTGCGTGCATGCCCAAGATCCCGAGAGGAGAATGGAGGAGAAGGGATTGCGGTGTGACCATCCCCCCTGGGGGGTGATTTCTCGCTTTCTGTCTCTATGTCTGTCTATGTCTTTCTGGCGAGCACACGCGCCCTATAGCAAAAACCTCTCCAAAAAAAAAAAAAAGAGTTGCAAGTTGAAAAGGCTTCTTAGAACTAAGAGCTTAAAAAAAGAAAAAAAGTGAATAAAATATGAAAATAGGTGAACATCTACCTAATAAGCAATTGAGAGGCAAATAAATAAATAAATAAATAAAATGAATAAAACAACAAAGGGGTGAAGAGAACAACTGTTTAAAGAGTGAGAAAACATCCCATGAACTGAAGAAGAAAAGAGATTTTTTAAAGCAAGCTTAGCACAAAAGATAATTGAAATAGTTTCTGGGACCAGCAGTTAGCATAATGGCTATGTCGCTGGACTCCCACATAGTCGTTCTGGACCCAGTGGCTTAAAACTCATGCCGGGCGCGTGTGCGTGCGTGCCCAAGATCCTAGAGGAGAATGGAGGAGAAGGGATTGCGGCATGGCCATCCCCCCTGGGGGTGATTTCTCACTTTCTGTCTCTCTGTCTCTGTCCTTCTGGTGCGCGCATGCGCGCTATAGCAAAAAAAAAATCTCAAAAAAGAAAAGCACAAAGTCTTAGTTGTAGTTTATTGCAATTAAATAATAGACTATAAGTATTACAAAATTTGAAAAGGTAAAAAATAACAATATAGCCCAAAAAAAGTCAACAGAAACACATCTTGTCAGACATTGCCTAAAGTTAATAAATCATAAAACAGGTTATTTAAAGTCATAGACATAATATAATACAAATGAGCACAAGTCAAACTTGGAGGTAGAATATACTGATGAAGAATTGGAAGATATTTTCTAAAGCTGATAAAGCTAGAAAATTATGGATGAAATTTATTATTTACATTTCTAGTGGTAGCTATTAGAAGTACTGGAAAATTATTGCTTAAAGTGCTATCATAAGGAAGAAAGGGGATTCATCTTTTTCATTTTCTATGTGGGCTGAATTCTTATTAAAGAGTGCAGATAAAACTTTAAATTTTTAAAAATTCAAAATACACCAAAATAGTAATAGTGATTTTCTCTGTGTGAAAAAAATTCCGCTTAATTTTTTTCTCTCATCCTTTCTTTTTTATTTACTTATTTATTTATTTACTTTCCAAATATCCATGCATGATACTTTCTTTTTTTAAAGAATTATTTTATTTAACTTTATTTATGTATTTATTTATTTTGACCAGATAGGAACAGAGTGAGAGATGGAAAGTGAGAAAGCAAGTCGTCAGGTCAGAGACTCAAATCAGGGTCGGTTATGTGGGAGTCCAGCGCTCTTAACTACCACACCACCTGCCGGCTCCACACAATACTTTCTTTTTAAAAGAACATAAGCCAAACCCAGATCTTTGGTAGAGCTAAGATGACTTTGAAAATGCAAAATAATCAATATTTTAGAATTCTTTGACATACACCTTGAAGCTCACAATGGCATGAAATTAGAATGAAACATACACTTCCTCCAAAAATTTACCCATTTACCTATCCTCCAACTCTGCTGCAAGGAAAAGTATCTCTGTCTACCACACAAGTAATAGCACTAATAGCCAATAACATCTTTGACCACTCAGGTGTTTCAATAAATGGCTACCCTTAGTTGTCCCCACAAGTTCAAGTACTTGTCCTCTACTTTATATATTTAGAAATCAAATATCCATGTTTGCTCAAGAATGATAGGATTCTGGATAGTTAATTGTCATGAACCTAGCATTAAAAATTAGAAGCTAATCGGGAACCAGCAGTTAGCGTAATGGCTATGTCACTGGACTCCCACGTAGTCGACCGCGGTTCGCATCCCGGACCCGGTGGCTTAAAACTCATACCGGGCACGTGTGCGCGCGTGCCCAAGATCCCGAGAAGAGAATGGAGGAGAAGGGATTGCGGCGTGACCATCCCCCCCTGGGGGGTGATTTCTCGCTTTCTGTCTCTATGTCTCTCTCTGTCTGTCTGGCAAGCGCACGCGCCCTATGTTGAAAATCTCTCAAAAAAAAAAATAAAAATAAAAAAATTAGAAGCTAATCCAAAACAAGTTTACTAATGTGATCACGGAGATCAAACTGGCTAACTCCATCAACAGAATCAAATGGTCTCTTCCTGAATAGACTGGAGACACTGATAAGCAGGATCATTAAGGTTAGTACCGTTGAACATCTCCCATGTGCCTACATCCTATACTTGAGATTTTTATTTGCCTTTTTTCACTCCATCCTTAATGTCCTCTTTTTCACCTGTTACCTCCCCACCCATAATCTGGTTAGCATTACTTTATCAACAATCTGTTAACATTTACTTGTCTTCTTTATTTACTTTGGTCCTCATTACAACTGGTGTCTCCCTACTGGATTTGAGGGAAGTTGTGGTGAGGTAGGTGGAGAAGACAACCAATTAATTTATGCAGAATACATACCATCCCAAACTATTTCATGCTGCTGCTTATTCATTTCTGTTAGAGAGAGGAGCAATTTTGGATCTTGCCATAAAATCCTACGTGCTTCAGCCGCCTAGAGCTCAGAGTGGCCTACCCAGTGGCGGTGAAAAACAATCAATGAATTTCCTGCCCCTGAAACCAAAATGTATGTTTTGAAAAGTATAAGTGCTATCCATCTGCAAAAGTATTCTTGTTATTGTTGTTGTCATGTCCAATTGACTATGATGAGAGAATTTGGTTCATTATTAAAAGCAGAAAAGAATCACTTGTGTGACTATAGGTAGATCTGCCAGCTAAGATCAATGTGTGATAGGCCTTTCTCCAAGGAGACTGTCAGTAACGTCAGAAATATATACTGAATTATCTATTAAGGATTTTCTGCTCTCAAATTCTGTGAAAAGATATTAAATATCATTAATTCATTAAAGAAATGTCTTGTGTTTTTTATGAATGCTTATAAATATTTCATAAAGTGATTAAAATTGTTAATCCTGCTCCCAATTAATTTTAAGTAATTCTTAGAACACACATGTAAATAATAGGTAATTATAATGTTTTATTATGTGTCATTTATATAACTTAGGTCATTACAATTGTATTTCTGATGTGATACATTTCTTAGGGTCCTATGTTATTTTTTTTTAAGCAAAAATTTACTTTCTTTCAGACTGTATTAATTTTCAGGGGATTTTGAGGAGGAAATTTTCAGGAACTTTGAGGAGAGGAAAAATAGGTTTTAAGAGTATAGAGACTGGCTCATCTGTGAAGCAGCATTCCAAGTTCTAAGGTTTCCTCCTTTACCAATCTGCTCAGGTGACATTTATCATATCTACTCTAACTTCGAAAGCTATCATCTGTGAAATAAGATAGAAAAGTAAACCTACTACTTTTTTTCTTTTATTTTCTTCTTCTTTTTTTTAAACATTTAATCACTATACATCATTAGACTTATAAAGAAAATTTACCCAACATGAACTACACCTCAGACCAGTCCAGTTGAGAATATTATACACATGATCAACAGGCAATAAACCATTTCTGTGACCCACAAATGTCTTGCCTCTCTGTTTTTCTCCATGATTTCCTTCCCTGTACTGTTCCCTTCTCTCACCCTCCCTCCACACTCTCTTCAGTGTCCATAATTATTTTCACTGCTTTTATGTACTCCAATATTTCTACCATAGAGTGTGGATAGTCAGTATATATTAAGTGGAGACATATAATATCTCTTTCATTACCTGGCTTGCTTCACTCAGCAATAAATCTTCCATATTCAGCCACTTTCTATCAAATTCTAGGATCTTGTTGTTTTTTATGGCTACATAGTATTCTGTAGAGTATATGCGCCACACCTTTTTTTTTTTTTTTTTTTTTTTTTTTTTGTGGAGAGGTTTGTGCTATAGGACCCATGCACTTGCCAGAAAGACAGAGAGAGACAGAAAGCGAGAAATCACCCCTCAGGGGAGATGGCCACGCCACAATCCCTTCTCCTCTATTCTCCTCTCAGGATCTTGGGCACACACGCACACACACCCAGCATGAGTTTAAACCACCAGGTCTGGGACTTGAACCACAGTCGAATACATGGGAGTCCAGTGATATAGCCATTATGCCAACTGCTGGTCCCTGTGCCCCACTTTCTCAGTCCATTCATCTGTTCATGGACATTTGAGTTGGTTCCATGTCTTAGCAATTGTGAATAATGCTACAATAAACATAGATGTGCAAGCACTTTTCTAACTGAGCATTCTCCTGTGCTTTAGGTAGATACCCAGGAGTAGGATTGCTGGATCATATGGTAGTTTTATTTTATTTCTTTGAGGAACCTCCATATTGTTTTCTACAGTGGCTGGACCAATTTACATTCCCACCAACAGTGTAGTAGAGTTCTCCTTTTACCACAACCCTGCCAACCCTTATAATTTTTTTGTATTTTTAACCTTTGCCATTCTAACAGAGGTTAGGTGGTATCTCATTTTAGTTTTAATCTGAATCTCCCTTATGATGAGGGATGTTGAGCATTTCCTCATATGCTTTATGGCTGTTCATATGTCTTCCACAGAAAGTTTTTGTTCAGCTCATTTTCCCATATTTTATTTGGGCTTACTATTTTTTTTTCTTTATATTTTAACTTTTCATTATGCTTGACTACTACCACATGGGGGGGGGGGGATTTAAATTCAGAGGCAATTTAAAAGAATGGAAGATTCACAGATTTAAAAAAATTGATGGGATCATGACTTCCCAGTTGTGTAGTCGTGAACAAATAATGTTGCCTCTCTGAATTTCAGTTTTTTACCTGTGACATGCTGAAGATAATACTTTTCCTATCTACCTTAATTTTATTTTTTTGAGATTAGTTAAAATGGTATTGTAGAGACTTTGTAAAAGGCTCTGCAAATTGTCCCAACTACAGTGAATAAGTAGGTCATTTTGGGCAAGTTATTTCAATACTTTCCTTTCTCTAGACCTCAGTTTCTGGTGCCAAATGAGAGAGTCAAAAGTCTCTCGTTAGAAACAAATTTATTATATTTTTCTGGTTATCTACTTACCTATTTCTGACCTCTGCTTTAACTTTTAATTTATGGATAATTTCTTGTAAGTTCAGATGGTGCTGGAAGACTTGGAGAGTAACAGAGGATGAGAAGGGTGGTCCAAATGTCGTGGCAAATGCTATGGCCTTTGTGTCTAATGGCATCTGGTAGGGATTTGTGTACTTGGACAACTCCCCAAACACATTCTGAGCTCAAACTCTTAAGCCACAGGGCTTGCAATCTAAATGCCCATTACTTCCAAACAAATGCTTTTGTCAGGAGCTTGACTTATTCTGAGGTGGATAGTTTCCACCCTAAGTAGCCAAGCAGAGTTCTGTTTTGCCTTTGCCTGTTGTGTTCTGTGAGAACTAATTCCAGGCTTTGACACAGAGAGGCATATTTATGACATTGGCTTCTTTGTTCAACAGATTTTTCCTCTCTGTGTTTATGAGAATTAGCATTAAATATGAGTGCTCTGTCTTACTGGGTTCCTTTTGTTTAAAAGCCTTTGTGTTCTTTGCACTTACTTTGGCCATTGTTACGAGGAGTTAGATATGTAGAGGAACTGTTCGAGAGTTGCTTGACTGCTTTTATGGTCTTTCATAAAAGATTTCCAAATCAAAAGAATCTTGTATTTGTTACTTCTGGGTCCATTAAATGTTCAAGTAATTAACACTAGCCATTTTACCACTCACAAAGCATGGAAACCACCATGTTTTGTGATGTACAGTCGTTTCAACGTTAGCTTATAGTTGCACAGGCCCATCTAATCACCTGAGTGACAATACGAGACAGATGCCAAGATTCTATTGCCAGGCATCCAGATGACTCTTATATTGTTTGGACATGTGCATGCTCTGGACAACCAGTAATGGGTCATTCCAAAGCTTTTTTAACTCATGCAAGAGAAACTCTTCAAACATAGATAGTAATGGCTGGGTCTGAAAAAGCATCTAACCCATACCCAGCATTAATGTAAATACAACGGAAAGTTACACTTTGGACAGGTCTATACCATAATCAGAAAGCAGGATCTGACATTGCATATTCTCCATTTGCAAATGCATTCCTTTCTGAAAAGCTGCAATTAATTACAAACTAGTTTTGATGCCGGTTTTGCTTTCCTTAAATATGGAGTGAATTCACCCCATAAACTAATGAACCAAAGTGGAGCCAAATAGAGACCAGCTGGCTGGATGGCTCAGTAATTTTATCCACATGATTGATTTTATGATCCTTTCACTGAAGTAACCAGTCTTTATTCTTGCAATCAGCACCAATGACAATTTTGGAGAGGGAGGGGAATTATTAAAATCTGGAAAAAGAAGAGGCGCTGTTTGTTTGATGTGGGGCACATTCCTCTACACACTTCTCTGGTAAAATAGGTGCTGAATTCCAGGTCTCTCTGGCAAAATAGGTGCTGAATTCCAGGTCTCTCTGGCTTTCAAACCAACACACTGATTAGTTGTTACAGAGACATAATAAGCAACCAATGCCCAAATAATCATTACAGATACTCCATTAACAGCATCTAACTGTGTGGCTTTTAACCATACAAATTGTTTTTTGACAGCTTGTAACCTTTTCAAATAGTTTCCTTTGGGCATTACACCACACTCAGATCTAATTTTAACTTTTGCTTTGTCTATAATTTATGAGTTTCTTTGGAGATGCATAATGTATTTGAGGAGAAAGGATACATTCAAATAAAAGCTAAAAACAAAATCAATTGCCGTTTTAATCCATGAAACCTCTGCCCCCCAGGAGATAAGTACAACAGAATGAAACACAAAGAAGGGAGGGACGCACCTAGACAATCCAGAATTCCCATAGAACCTGTCTTAAAGTGAGTATGTTTAACCTGTCGACATAGGATCGCATTGCAGCTGTGAAGAACCAAAGTGTCTCGTTCATGCAGATGAACGTTCATCTTAAAATCTATGAAATTCCACAATATAAGCAAGAAGATGATAAAATGGCTTAATGAGGCTGTCAGTGAAGAGCTAAAATAGTTACAACACTCCTTTAGGAGAGAAACTCTCCAGGTTTGCAATTTCCATATCCTGGAATGCATCCACCAAGAAGGAGGAAGAGTATTGTTCCAAAATCTAGTCCAAAAAAATAAATTCTACTTAAAGATCACAGATCACTAAAGCAAACTTCAGAAATCATCTGGTCAGGCTCAAAATGAAGCCTAATGGCTGGCTTCATTCTTGCCTTTGTTCTTCCCTCACTCCCTACGTCCAGAAGGTCAGCAAGTCCAGCCCAGTCTATCATGGGAACCACACGCTCCTCACTGCTGCTGCCTCTGTTCCCGAGCACCATCACGGCTCACCGGGGTCACGACCATACAGCCCCGGGACGGGGGGGCAGCAAACTCCAGCTCACAATCTGGCTCAGCTGCCTCTTTTTTCACATCCTGAAAGCTAAGAATAGTTTTTACATTGAAAATGATTGTTTAAAGAAAAGAAAACAATAAAAGTCCAAAGAATAGTGATATTTCATGACATGTGAAATTATATGGAAGTCAAATGCCAGTGTCCATCAATAAAGTTTTTTTGGAATACAGCCATGCTCATTCTTTCATGTATTGCCTATGGCTGCTTTTGCTTTAGACAGAGACTGTATGGCTGGTAAAGTCTGAAATATCTACTGTCTGGTCTTATACAGGAAAGGTTTTCTGACCTCTACCTAATTGGTCCCCTATATCCACACTTTCTCGACCACAGCTAGTTTGTCACAGCAACCAGTGACTCTTTAAAGCAAATCAAATCATGTCACTTCCCAGCTTAAAACCATCATACACTGTCCACTATGGCAGCCACTAGCCACATGTGTCCATCAAACACTTGACAAGTGTCTAGTGAGACCGAAGAACTAAACTTTTATTTTTATTTCATTTCAACTAATTTAAACATAAAAAATGATAATTCAATTACTGGAGAGCATTTAAGAGTATTTAGAACAACTTGGGCATGTGAAGCTACGATTTCAAATGTAAATTTTATGAAATCTCAATGCAGATCAAGTATTTCCTATGAAAATTTGAGATCCAAATTGGGAGGTACTATAAATGTAAAAATGCTCCCTGGATTTCAAAGACTTAATCCAAGAGAAGAAAATGTAAAAAAAAAGAAAAGAAAAAAAAAAAAACCTCACTAATAATTTTAATAGTGATTATATGTTGAAATGATAACTTTTTATATAAATTCAGCTAAACAACACATATTATCAAATCTGATTTACCTATTTCTTTTTTAAAATGTGGCTACTAGACAACTTAAGATGATGAGTGCGACACTTTCTATTTCTATTGGACAGTGCTCTTCTAATGGGTTTATATGATAAGAAATGGGGACTTCTTACCGTATCAACAAGATCACCCATGGCCCCTGCCTACCTTTTTAATCACACTGTCTCTTCTTCACACTGGCATTTTGTCTTTTCTCAAATCTAATTTGAGCCTTAGAATAGTTCTTTGCACCAACTCTGCCTTCTCCCTGGGAACTACTGCTCTGAGCAATAGCACTTGCTCATGGTTCAGGACAATCTCCTCAGAGAGGCTTTCCCTAACCCATCCCCAGTCATGTCCTGTGATTTCACCAGTTTCCTTCTTTCCATAGAAATAAACAGTACTTGAATTATTATTTTTTTTGAGAGGTTTTTGCTCTAGGTAGTAAGCGCTCACCAGAAAGAGACAAAGAGACAGAAAGAGAAAAATCACCCCCCAGGGGGTTGGCCACACTGCAATGCCTTCTCCTACATTCTCCTCTTGAGATCTTGGGCATGCAAGAAAATGCCCCCAGCGTGAGTTTAAGTCACCTGTTCCAGGACTCAAACCGTGGTCAACTACGTGGGAGTTCAGCAATATAACCATTATGCCATCCGTTGGTCCCCCTGGAATTTCCATCTGTATTAATGCATAGGTCTATTGGTTGCATCCACTCTCTGCATACTGCCTAAACCCAACACACAAAAAACAGGGACCTTTAATTTTATTCACCACTGTATCCCCAGCACCTAAAACAATGTCCTCTGCTTGATACACATTTCAATGAATGACCCTTCATTTTACAAATGAAAGACTAAGACACTGAGCAGTTAAAAGACTTAATGACAGAGTTCAGAAGAGAAACACGTCTCTTCTTTCCAGCCCAGTGTTTTTCCGGGGACACGTGAAGCGGTGTCTTTCCTGGTGGAGACCATAGAGACCTTCTGCTTGGCCGTGTGAAGCTTTGTCAGGATGCCAACTTCAAAAGCAAAAGGTCAGATAACCCAACCGTTTAATTTACCCATGGGCACCTAAAAACATCTCAGTAGCTTCGTCTGCTCTCTGAATTCCTTGCCAGATTGTTAGCAGTTTCGAGATTGCTTCTCAGATGACTTTTTCCTCTGGGCATGAGAAATAATCACCAAAATTAAAGAAGGAAATCAATGGCATTTAGCCTCTCTCTCACACACCAAAGTGATAGTCACAAAAGAGAAAGAACTAGGTCAGAAGGATGGAAAAAAGACCAATTAAATAGTATGAAGTAGTAGTGCAACCACCACCGGTGAAGACAGCTAGAAAAATAAACACTAGGGGTCAGGATGCCCTTCTTCTTATATCTCTTTCATTCTCCTCTTTCATTAATTAACATTCAAACTATGTCCCTGTTCCTGCAAATTTAAACAACAGCCCAAAGGGTAGTATTTAAAGGCAACTTGAAAAAAAAATTGCAAATTTCATTTCGCAGTTAAAGTCTAAAATGTCAGTCTTTGAAACACCATATATTCTAGGCTTTAATCCTCACTTGGAATCAGATATCTTTAAGGAGACATTGGTACCATAATTTAAGTGAAAAGTGTTAGGAGAAAACAACCTTGGGAGATGTATGCTTTGTAGTTTTGCTTACAGGTAGCTATGCTATGGTGAGCTTATTGTATTCAAAGGTAATAAATGTCCCAATGAAAGCCTTTTATCTAAATTCTCATTTACTACCAGCTAAAGAACCTTCATTTATCTCCTCTTCTACCCTTTATTCTTTTACTCATCATTGAAGAAGAAGTTTTTTTCTTTGACCTTCCTCTGCATTACCAAGTGCATTTTAAGAATGTGTCATGTGAATTTAACTATCAAATGGGTTCAGCAACATGAGAGGAGGCTTAGAGTTTCTGGTGAACACAGAAATATGGGGCAGTCAATGAGCAAACCATCATGGCTGAACTGGAGCCTTTACTGTGTGTCAAAAAAGAGGGAGACATAACTGAATGGATATGGTGAGCAGACTTTAAATGTCAGGTAGAGGTGTTGGAACTTTATTCTGTCTGTAACATGAAACCACCAGATATTTTATTACGTGGATAAAATACTGTCTTTCATTGCATAAAATGACATATTTAGGGGAATATTAATGACTAGCATTTACTGAGTATTCTGTGCTGGACACTGTTTCTAAGCCCTTTCCATGCTTTTATGTCATTTAATCCTCACAATGACCCTATAAAGTAGGTAGAAGCTTTATTATTCCTATTTTACAGATGAGGAAAATGAGACACCGATAGATGAAATAATGTGCCCACCATGACATGCTAGGGTATGTCAGGGCTAGGATTCATAGCCAGGAAGTCTACTGCCAGTACTCTTAACTACTGAGTGATATGGCCAGGTGACCAAAGGACTCTCAAATGCAGGTAGAGCTTCTGCCATCCTACATGTAGCCTTTGTACAAAGTCAGAAAAGATGCTGCTTCTGGGCAAACTCAGCAAAAGTGCTGACAGTTGAGCGACATGGTATCTTTATGAGTTTTAAAAGGTGACTCTTCCTCTGGGCAGACACAAGCCTGTGTCCTGATCTATGGCTTATAGAGCAATAAGCCTAGATTTTAGCCATCCTTTGCCCCCTTCCCCAAACTGTTAAATATTTGATTTCCAATTGCATTTCTGAAATATATTAAACCTTCATGTCCCCAAACCATCAATAATGTCTGTATTACCCCACAAAGCCATGTTTCAAAGACGAATTTCTGGGAATATAAGTATGTATACACATGCACACAAAGCAAAGAAGGAGGTGAAGTTCTACATCTGGCTTGATGCCAGAACAAGATCAAAGAACAGCCACAAAGTCTTGCAGTGAGAACATAAATCCCTGATAAAATCTCCCAGGAGTTAACAAAAATTTTTATCAAAGATAAAAGGTCATCAGAAATTCTGCAGGGGATTCAAATTCATCAAGATCTTAAGAGAGAGAAAGAGAGCTATACTCTCTCAGTCATATTATAATAATTTTGCTAAGGATGGCAGGAGTGATACAGAAGAGCTCCATGGACTAAGTGACATTAGATCATGGTAGGATTTGCCTAGTAACATAGATGCCTTTATTGAGGTACATATAGATTGTCTAGAGAAATCCATGTGCCTTTCTAAAACAGTGCAGCACACTTTGGGGCCCAGATTGGCACTGCTCTTCTACCTTTGTCGAATTTGCAAGCTTGATCCTACTTGTGAGCTCAATCTAGCTTGCTGCTTGTCCTAATGAAGAAAGGAATGAAAATTGCCGGCCTGCAAAGTTCAGGTTCAAGGTCAAGTCAGTTACAATGCCTATTGCTTAGTCATTCTCTACCCTACTCCTCTTGACTAGTCATTCTCTGAACCCATTGCCCAATAGTCCAATGCCCAGGTCTTTGGGACCTTCTCCTATAATTTTGAAACCTCAAACCAGATCTCCTATACATGTAACTCTGCCTGTTTTATGATATAGTGGTAAAGACCACAAGATATTCCTTGGTTCTTTCCTCCCTACTTCAAAGTTTACTCATAATTTTGGTTGGGGAAATGAGAATCTGCTTCCTCTTCATAATCTTTGATTTTGTCTGAATTCTTTAACTAGAGTTAAAGTACTAAGTACTAAAATTCATTTCCCATCAAAATTTTCTGCTTACTTTAAAACTCTAGACTTTGAGTAGAAATAATTACCTAGATTTCATAAGTCTCTTAACGAACCTGTCCTAGTCCACTGCCATGCTGCTTACTGAAATACTTGGGTGTTTGATAAAGAATAGATGCGTATTTGACTCATTAGTCCAGGGACTGGGAAGTCTAAAGGTACCCAGCTGGCATCAGGCTAGCTATGCTTCAACATGGGCAACAGAAGCAGAGAGGATAATGGGTATGTGCAGAGTAGAAGGACCTGCGGGTAGTCATGTCATTTTATAACAAACCACTATTGAGAGAACTCCTTCTCACATCTCACCGTGTCTCATGAGACATCGTTAATATATTCATGAGAGTGGTGCCTCTGTGATTCAATCACCACCCACTGTTCTTAGAAGTCTCAATACTGTCTCTCCTGGCATTGCTTCCAAGATGACCAGAAAAGAAGGAACAACGGCCATGCTAAAAAGGGCCGCAGTCATGTCCAGCCTACTTGTTGCACACACTCTCCCGATGCATGCCCAAGGACAAGTCTATTAAGTTCACCACTGGAAACATAGTAGAGGTCATAGCTGTCAGGGACATCTCCGAAGCAAGTGTCTTTGATACCTACGGGCTCCGCAAGCTGTCTGTGAAGCTATAGTACTGTGTGAGTTGTACCATTCATAGCAAAGTAGTCAGGAACCAATCTCATGAAGCTCAGAAGAACTGAACACCCCCACCCTGATTTAGACCGGTGGGTGCTGCCCCACACCCTCCACAAAAGGCCATGTAAAAACCTGAGTCTCTAAGGACTGAAGAATTGTCCTCTAGGAAAAAAATTAAATGCAAATTATACATTAAAAAAAGTCTCAATACTTCCCAATGCCATTATGTTGGGGACCAAATTTTGAAACATGAACCTTTGGGGGACAAACCACTATCCAAAACATTGTGGAACCCAAGTTCAAGCTGATTGTGCTAGTGTAGTCCAGACAAGAAAGACACAAAGTTTTAAAGAACAAGTTAGTAACCTTATAAAGCTTATAAATAGACTTTAAGAGATCTATAAGCTCTCTGAGACAATATATTATAGGCAAAAGTATGTGTGTATATATCCTCGTATGTGTCTATATGTGTATGTTAATGTGTATTGTTTTCTAAGAAGAAGCTCATAGATTTTTATCAGAAGAGCCATTGAATCACAAAATATTAAGGTACCTTGTTTGATCCATCAACCCTACTCTTCCAGACACTCATAGACCTAGCATATCTCTCTCCTTATATAGAAAAGATAAAACTATAATATGTTTGTTGTCTTCCTTGTTTTGTTTTGTTTTGTTTTAGTTTGTAATACTGAAGAAGTATTCAATTGAGTAACACATTCCAAATCATTGTTGCTGCTGGTTTTGAAGCACTTGCTTAAATATGACTTTGAAAAGTAAAATTATTTTATTTTGTAAATGTACCTTTGAAAGTCTGTTATTCCAATCTATTAGAGAAACAGCCATTAGAAAAATATTTAGATATATGCATACACATAATGGGCTGATGACTTGAAAACTGTTAGAAATTTAAAACAACACCATGCTTTTCAATAATCTTTAAATTTTACATTAGATTTCACTCATAGATTGCATAACAGGACATTGTTGTCAAGCAAGGGCAGCAAGACAAAATTATCATCTGCAACTAATCCTAACAGGTTTTTGTAAGATACATTTGGTATATCTGAATCCAAATGATAAAATGCTACAGGTCTTCCTTACTATGATGTCAGAAAATTCTGCTGTTCCTTCAAAAAGAATTCATTCTAGTTTAAATCATGTCAATATCTTAAGCACACATAAAAGCACTACTTATTCTATCAATTTTGAAAGGTTATTGGTCACGCAAACCCAGTCAAATTTCAACCTATATCTGATTTTGCCGTCCCACTGGGGTGAGCCAAATCACATTCAATCAGAACAAATATGCCTTTTTTGACAGCAAAACTATTCCTCCACTAATACTGCATAATTGAGTCTTTTTCCAGTGAGGTTAACTAGGTTACAATATTAATTGTCAACTCTTCCGAGAAGTTCCTCTTTTCCCCTTTCTCTCTTTTTCCTCATCCCTACCCATTATGTTTACATAACTAACAACAGACTGAGAACTTGCTGGTCTTGGAAATGGAATTTTTTTCCTTGCCAGTTATCTAGCTACAGTTCGATAAATTGGTTTTTAAAAAAGTTTAAAATTAAAATGCTTTTTAAATATGTATTCATTTAGTCTCTACATTTGGTTGAAAAGTTAAAGGACCAAATGAATTTCCAAGTGACAACATGCGTCTTATCAGCATGTTGCTAAGGAATAAATTACGTGAAGATCACAAACACACTCAACAATTCTGAAGAGCCTTTGTGCTAAGCATGTGCTTGTTCCTGAAGGGGTGAAGATGAATACTATACCCTTGCCTTTAGTTAAACCACAGTCACATCACATCCAAGTAAAAGGAATTAGGAAAGTCAGATCTCTATGAGAGTCTATTACCTCCTGTATTTGTTTTCTATTGTTGTTGTAACAGTTTACCACAAGCAGTGCATACAACAACACAAATGGATTATCTTACAGCTCTGTAGGTGAGAAGGGCAATATGAATCTTACTGGACTAAAATGCGTGTCAGCAGAATTAGGATACTTTCTGGAGGCTGCAGGGGAGAATCAGTTGCTTTGCCTTTTCCAGTTTCAAAAGGCCAACCACATTCCTTGGCTCATAGCTCCCTTCCATCCTCAAAGCCAACAGTGGCAAACTGAGTTGTTCTTTTTTCACATCACTTATCACTCTCATCTTCTCTTGTGCTTCTTTTTTTCACCTTTGAGTTCTCTTCTAATTACATTGGTTTTACCAGAATAATCTTCCTATTTAAAAGTCAGGTAATTAATAACCATAATTCCATTTCTTTTTTTTTTTCTGGAAAGGTTTTTGCTATAGGGCGCATATGTTCACCAGAAAGACAGAGAGAGACAGAGAGACAGAAAGCGAGAAATCACCTCCCAGGGAGGATGGCCGCACTGCAATCTCTTCTCCTCCATTCTCCTCTCGGGATCTTGGGCACACACGCACTCGCACCCAGCATGAGTTTAAGCCGCTGGGTCCAGGACTCAAACCACAGTCGACTACATGGGAGTCCAGCGACTTAGCCATTATATTAACTGCTGGTCCCCATAATTCCATTTTCAACCTTAATTCTTCTTTACTGTGTAAAGTTTGTGAGGATTATAGTCATGGACATTTTGAGGGGCCATTATTCTGCAGAACACATCTCCCAAGACCTAGTCATATATTCTGATACATCTATTTGCTCTTTGAAGCAGATATAAAATATTTGCTTAGCCCACACCCCCTGAAAGAACGACAGGCCACTTCATCTCAGATCTCATGCCCTTTATAAATAGACCTAAGTATTCCATTTTCAACCTTATTTTTTATTTCAGAGTATTCTGGAATCATAAAGTAGCTTGGAATGAAAAAGCAAAAGTGATGATTAGGAGCTGAGTTAGATATATTTTCATTAAAAAAAGATAGACTTGAAAAATATTTCCAAATGTATAAGACCTAAAGGAGCAAGCTCATTTGTTATAAACTTTCTTTGCTCCTAAACAGATGCATCAGTATTGCTAGTGTAAGGGACATTATAGTTATTATGAGTTGTGTTGGACATGTTGCAAGATTTATTTAGCACCTACTTTCTTTTATGTTAATAGACAATCTTTATGACTATCATTTTAGGTGGGTTGGTCACTGTTTCAGAAGTTATTTTTATAGTCAGTGAATCATTCAAGAAGTATATTTTTTCTTAAAAGAATAGGTCAATGAAGATATATTTAAGTTTCTTTTTTTAAGAATTATTTTATTTAACTTTATTTGCTTATCTAGTTGACCAGAGAGTGACAGTGTGTGAGAAAGAGAGAAAGAGAGAGAGAAAGAGAGAGAGAAAACGAGCCACCAGCTCAGGGACTGGAACCGCAGTCGGCTCTGTAGGAGTCCAGTGCCCTTAACCACCATGCCACCTGCTGGCCCCAAGATGTTTTTAAGTTTTTACAAGAATGTCACTAGCTAAACAGAAAGTTGTACAGCAAAGGTCTGTTAAGGGAACACAATTTTCCTATGACCTATTTCCCATTATATAATAATCAAAGATGTATTCTGTTGTAAAAATATTTTGGCTCCTCATTATAATAAATTATACCTAAACATGTAGCAAATTTTTAAAATCTCGTATTTAAAGAAAAAATTACAACTTTCATTAAACATTAGTACCAACACTCAAATATTAACCACCACAGTACACTACACTAAAAATAAGGAAATCAAAATGCTAAAAGTGGGAATAATAGCCCTGAGTCTTTGACCACATGATCCACCTGCTTCATCCTGTGTTTCCATTAAAGAGATAGGATTCCCTAAATCTTTAACAATTTCTAAATTTTACTCAAACCTCAAACCACCTTAACGATCTAACTTTCCACAGTCTTTCACATTTTTAAAACTTCTAGCCACTAAATTTAAGAGTCATTTTCCAGATTTATTCGTCTGCTTAAAGCTATGCAGATAGTAAGAGATGACTCCTTTTTTAATACACGCAATGAAACACACGGACACACACAAATCCACACACACATGCACAAGAACAATAGTTCCTTCAGGCATTGCATTTCAAAGAAAAAGAACCCATGGTCTAGAATGAGCTATCTCTACAATTAGAAATTACAGAGAAAGAATTTTGGCCTTCAGACGGTCTGCTCTCTGACTTACTACATAAACACCTAGAGGGCTCTAAATAAGAGACAACATCAAGGTTGGTTTTTTTCTTCTTCTTTTTCAATAAAAAATTAACTCTAGAGAGTTATGTAGACTTTCATCTATTGAGTCATTGGGAAAAGTCATTCATATTTTTCTAGGCAAAAATGCACCATGACTTTCCCCGATGACTCAATATATTTATTTACATTAAAGTAATTGAAGTTATATGTATGATGTTTTTTTGCAAAACTGAAATTATAATTTTTGCATTGGGACTCTCAATCCCCAGAAAAATTCCAGAGGATTCTAGATGTGCATAACAACTCAGCAACAGAAACTCATGCAAAGTGTGATGGATTGCACCCTGTTGCTTTTGCCGTTTCCAAAAGCCTATAGCTTATTTGTAAAGTTAATGACTATGTCCTCATTAGGGATTTTGACCATATCCAACAGGCAAGAGTTAAATTTGGAGAGTGCTGATTGCTCACTGATGGCTGAAGTTTGATTAGAAAGGGTTTGGGCATCCCAACTGCAACACAAAGGAAAGATACTTCCCAAAGTGATTGAATCACCCCTAATTCTATTCATTCAGTCCTCTCCTCACAGTAAATAATTTATTATAAGGTTGATCAGAATTCATTAGGAAATTCATTCTTTTAGCATCTTGCCCTCCTTATGTGAAAATATCCTTTGCAGCCACAGAACAGAAACTAATGAGTTGTGTTACTGGTAGCTAGGATGATTTTCCCCTTCTCCTAACATACTCTCTAGCATAATTCTCTTTACAAAGCAGTGGGAAGTATTTTCAAAAAGGCTAGCCATGGTTGGATGTAGATGGGACCCTAGAACAGAGAGAGGCCCATTAGCTTGCATGGGAACTCATATCAAAAAGTATTTTGATTAACCTTAAGAAACAAAATTCTTTAACATAAAGAGACATACTTCACCCACGCTAAAGATAAAAGTTTTCTCTGGGTCACTTTGCTCACAAATGGAGAAGAAATCACCTTGAGCAGAGTAAAAGCTCCTTTCCCCATTCAGTGCCCTGCAGTGATGCATTTGTGACTGTCTGGAAAGCCAAGAGCAGACTAGTGATACGGTATTTCTCAGACACACACAGGGAAGAATGCCCGAGGCAGCACTGTAGTCGCCACACAAGTGTGAGCCCTGGAAACAGAACACAATCTATCCAAAGAAATGCTCCAATTCAAATGGCCTCATGGAAAGTATAAAATACAGTTGAATCTTAAATCAATGTTACATGATTCACAACTTATAGCTCAATCTCTACTCTGCCCCTTTTCCCAAGAACATTATTTTAAATAACCATTTCAGTTCACATTTTAATATTTCTTTCAGTGGACTGTTCCCTAACGAAATGTAAATGATTAAAAGCAAACAGACCCACAGTCATTAGCCCTCATCCTCCTGGCAATATTTTGCATTATGGGTATGTTTATTTGTATGAAATCAATGGAATAGAGTCATACCATCTGAGTTTCTTGTTGCCTTTAAAAAAATAATAATGTATGTTTCTCACACATGAATTGGATGTTGATCTTAGGATATGCTGCTGTTGGAAACATACACTTCAACTAAACCAAATTATTCACAATAAGGAAAGTGATGGGAGAGGGGAAAATTAGGTCTGCCTGCCGTACTTCCAAGACTAATTGACTAGATAAGAAAAACCCTAATTGTAACTAGCTAAAGAAAAGAAAGTTCTATCATAAATGAGGTACAGAACTTACAATCTTTGACTTAAAAGTTTTTCTCAGAATCTGTTTTAATTCTGAACATCTGTAATCTTGATCTCTCATTTCATTTTGTTAAAATCTATTCATTCTTTTCTAATCCACAGGAAATTCCTATTCTTCCTTTGAACACACTGACCCCAAATAAATTCTTGCCCTTTTCATCATCTATAAATAATAAATACATACATACATACCTTATAATACAAACCTATTTAATTTCAGCTAAAATAAGACTGCAGGGAAATTAAAAGCTAAGCCATATATGTATATAAAGTGGAAAAAGACATTTAAATCTAAAGCAAATTAAAAAACCACAATGGTTATCTTTTAGAATGAATTAATGTATTTTGTTAAACTGAGGGTATTTCAAAGTACATAGTATGACTTAAGAGAAAGATAAATATATTCTGATACACAGTATGCACATTTCTAAACTATATTTCAAGGAAATTCATGAAACTAATATTTAGTTTGCCTTATAGTGCATTCTGATCCTTTCCTTCAGAAAAATATTGCCATTCTTTTACAATAAAAAGCAAGAGATTTTGTTTCCATTCTCCTTTAACCATAGAGAATATCAAGTGTTGACTAAATTATTATATTATCTATTCACTCAAAAGAGAAAATGAGAAGAAAATTACACTCCTGAGCAAGGGAAACAAACAAACAAACAAAAACACACCAAGTAAATCGTAAATTTCAGAGACTGTTCTTTGACCGGGACCTCCACCTTACAAAGTGGCGTCTGGGTTTCTAGGCAACTTTCCTCTTTATGTCTATAAGGCAACAAAATCCTTCTAGAAACACAGGTGAAAGCCGATATCAGCTCTGTTTCTAGACCCTAGTAAGGAACTGCTAAGATACCAGACTCCAGCCTAGCTCAGTCATTCCCAAATCTGGCCACACATGGGGAGGAGAGTGCTTTTTAAAAATGCAGATGTGGGTCCAGCAGGTGGCATGGTGGTTAAAGGGGCTGGAGTTCCACATGTTCAACTACAGTTGGAGTCTCAAAACTGGTGGCTTGAAAAATCATGCCAGGTATGTGTATGCATGCCCAAAATCCCAGGAGGAGAAGGGACTGTGGAATGGCCATCCCCCCTGGGGAGGTGTGAGGGGCAGGGTGGCAGTTCTCACTTTCCCTATCACTGTCTCTGTCTCTGGGCAGGAAACACACACACACACATACACACATACACACAAGAAGATGCCTTGGTCACATTCCTTATCAATTGTTAGTCACCATAACTGAATTTGTTAAAAGTTCTCCAAGTCATTCTGATCAACCAGGCTTGGAAACCAATAGTGCTATATGGGTATTACTCCACAATTAACAAACTAGCCATGTTTCACTTGATACTAACTGATTATGTTCACTCCTATAGACTGCGATAGCTTTCAGTTAAGATTCCAATATAGACTATTAAGAGTCATACTTTTATTTAAAAAAAAAAAAAAGTTGTGAAGTTAAATAAATAAATAAAAGCACTCATGTTCCATAATATGCTCCAGATTTCAAGAAATCAATGTACTGAGATATGTCCACTATATTTTCTATGTTATTTCTTCTACATCATTTCATGATTTAGAGTCTTAACATTTAAGTTTTTAAGCTATTTTGAGTCAGTTTTTCTATATGGTGAGACAAGGTTTTAGTTTCTTTCCTATGGCTATCTAATTTTCCAAGCATCATTACTGAAGAGAATGTCCTTTCTCAAATGAATATCCTTGGGAATTTGTCAAAAATCAGTTGGTGAGGGGCTAGCAAGTACATAGTGGTTAAGGAGCTGGATTCTCACATGGCTGATAGTGGTTCGAGTCCCAGACCTGGTGGTTTGAAAATCATGCCAGGCACATACATATGCATCTCCGAAATTCCAGGAAGAGAAGGAATTATGTCATGGTTATCTTCCCTAGGAGGTGATTTCTTGATTTCCATGTAACTGTCTCTCTCTAGCAAGTGCACACATCCTACGTTAAAAAAAAAATCAGTTGATTCTGTTTTTGGTATTTCTGGGTTCCATTGGTCTATGTGTCTTTTGTGTCAATGGCATGTAGCCTGGGCTACAACAAGCTTATAGTGTATTTTAAAGTTGGATAGTGTAATGCCTCCAGCTTAGTTATTTTCATATAGTATTTCTTTGGTTATTACAAGTCTTTTGTGGTCCATGCAAATTGCATGATTTTTTTTTTAATTTCTGGGAAGAATGCTGTTGATATTTTGATAGAAATTGTCTTGAGTCTGTAGATTACTTTGGGTAGTATTAACATTTTTAACAATATTGATTCTTTCAATCCATGAGCATGGGGTGTCTTTCAATTTTTTGCGTGCATTCATTCATTTCTTTCATCAATGTTGTATAGTTTTTTGTTGTAGAGATCTTCCACTGCCTTGGTTAATATTATTCCTTGGTCATGGAAGCTAAAGGACTTGAGAACATAGAATGGAAAGTGAAATGGTGGGTACAAGAAGCTGAGGAGAGAAGACCCATGAGGGAGAGAGGGAGAACTTGGGTGCAAAAATGTAAGAAGCTAAGTGGTAGCATAGTTCCAAAGTACCATTACAACGTAGAGTAACCTATAGTCAGTGACAATTCAATGTATATTTCAAAATAGCTGAATGAGAAAGTTTTGAATGTTCACAACACAAAGTAATGATAAATGTTTGAGATGACACAGTATCTATTGCCCTGATTTGATCATTACACATCGTCTATACATATTGAAAAATCACTGTACCCCATAAATACGCACAAATATTATGTGTTAATAAATAATTAAAATTTTTAAAGACACCATATATTATTTTTTCCAAAGAGAATTTTTGAACTTTTAAATTATCTCACTTTTTTCAGGTCATTCACAAAAATGAATAGGATAGACACCACCCTCTCCCTGATCAGTCACCCTTTAATCAGTCTTTGAGTTTTCCAAATTCGAGTCTAGTGATTAACCGAAACTTGCCCTATTGACTTGTCCAGCCTGAATGAGCCATGACCAGAGATTATGAAATAAATAGCATTTTTCATGATGTTAACTAATGAATTAGGCCATGCCAACCAAAAGTCAAATCCAAATTTAGACTCAGCAGCTTAAAACTTATTCCAGGTGTGTGTACATTCATGCCCCAAATCCCAAGAGGAAATTGAAGAAGAAGGGATTGGAGGGGACACGGCCATCCCACCCCATCCCCCCCTCCAAGGAGGGTGATTTCTAGCTTTCTGTGTTTCTGTCTCTCTCTGTCTCCCTGGTGAGTGCACATGCCCTATAGCAAAAATCCCTCTTAAAAAAAAAAAATAGATATCTATCATGGATAAGGTCTCTGACCTGTAGCCCAATATAGTTCTAATAGCAATACGTAGCTGACATCGCTCAAAACAGGTGAACCCAAATCACTGCAAAAATCATTATTTAATTACCCTCATAGCTAGAGAATAGGTCTCGATTGCTGATTAAAAGTAACCAGGGCTGGCCCATAGTGCAGTGGTTAAGTGTTGTGCATTGGAAATTGGATCCCACATGGCTGACCAGAGTTCAAAGTCTGGACCTAGATGCTTGAAAAATACTCAGCATGTGTGTGTATGCACGTTCAGAATCCTGAGAGGATGGAGAAATGGAGGAAGAAGAACTGTGGCATGATCATGTCTCATTGGGGAATATTTCTCTCTCTCTCTCTCTCTCTCTCTCTCTCTCTCTCTCTCTCTCTCACACACACACACACACACACACACACACACACACACACACATATAAATAAAAGCAACCAGATCACTTTTTTGTTATTAACATAATTACTAATATAACTCTCAATCTTTATTGCAGTGTAACAGCCCAAAATGACTAAATCTGAATAAAAATCAGAAAGAAATGGTCCAGCCAGTGGCGTAGTGATTAAAAAAAGGGGTTGGATCCCATATGGCCAACTGTACAGTTCAAGTCCCAGACCTGGCACCAGAAAAATATACCAGGTGCAGGTTCATGCATGCCCTAAATTCTAACAGGAGGGAGAAATGGAGAAGAGATTGTGGTGCAACCATTCTCCATGGAGGGTGCTTCTCACTTTCCCTGTCTCTCTCTCTCAGGTGAATACACATACCCTTTGGCGGGGAAAAGTATCAGTGAGAGGTATTATTTTTTTTCTCAAACATACATGAACATGGACTATCTAAAACTCCCTGCTCACCTTGGGGTTATTGGCTACATTTAATTAGAAAACAAACTCTTCTTGTCTATTAATACTGGAAAACAAATGCCAGGGAAGACAGTGAGCTCTCTTGGTTGATCAATGACAAGTATACAGTCGGGAGCTACTTTCTGCATTCCAAGTCAGAGCCGTGTGTGGGGAGGAGGGAAACCTATGCACAATAACACTTGCAAAGAGGCAATGTGCATTCTGGAGTCCCTCTGGACTTTTCCTTTCACTAATATAGGACTGCAACCCAAAAGGCTGCATGGCTGAGCTTTCTTAAGTAAAAAAAAAAAAAAAAAAGAGAGAGAGAGAGAGAGAGGGAGAAGTCGATGCTATTTAAATCGCACTGCCCAGATGGTGTTTTCCATCCTTCACGCTCTTTTGGCTGTGGCCACATCTTGTCCATGGTTTTTTGTGGCAAGACAGGACACAGTCGCCAGTCAGCAATTTCACCACTGCTTGGATCCAAACGAGCTATGGAGAAAGAAATTAGGGTGAGTGGAGAGGCCACAGCTGGGAGAGATCAGCCACACTCCACAGGCGTTCTCCCACTCACATAAACAGTACACACAGAGGGAAGGAGGGTGGAGAAACAGGACGCTGAGGTTTAGACAGTAGTACTTGGGGTCTGTAAAAACGCCTAACCACATGACATGCACCTTCAGGTTCTATCCTGACTGCTGAGAATTCCTGAGTGTCTCTGAAAAGATGGTTATTAAATTTCTCACCAAAACATATTAATGCTTTCTGATGCCCTGAAATATTTTTTCATGCGCTTAAACTGTTTCTTACAAACCTAACTGAGAGGAGAGAACCATTGAGTAAATTTATTCTCATGTAGAAAAATGTCTCTTTTAATAATGGACTTTGCTAGCTGGGTTTTGAGTTCCTGCTGTGGTTTCAAATCTTTATCTTCACTGCAGTTCCTCGATGAAAATTTTTAGGATTCAGAATTCACGTGGACAATGATCCTACCCTGTTTATTAGATGAAACATTAAAGAATGTAGCATGTCTTTCATAGCATATTGCATTTGCACCTGAACTGTAAAAGGAAACTAATGCCTTTAGCAATGGATTATGGCTTTTTAAGTACCACTTTCCTTGCATAATACTGCAATAAAAAAAGAAAACATCCAAATGAGATATCAGCATTTTTTTTTCTAAAGAGTGAAGGAATTTTTTTAACTCCATAGTGGTGGTTTATATTTAGCCACCTGCTATTGAAACACTTACTTGTTTGTTTTTTTTTTCCTCTTGCCAAAAGCAAAGTATTGTGCTTCCATTTCTTTCTTTTTGCTCCGTGTGAGGAAGTGTGCATACCAACTTAGCATTCCCCCTCCAATGAACAAAACTGTATGAATAAGAAAATAAACTTTACTATAAATCTACCAGTTATGATGCTTTTATGATATGTAACCTAACTGGGTGCTCCTTAGGAAAGAATACAAAATTTAAATTGTAACCTATGTCATCAGTAAAAGCAAGTAATAGCTGAGCTGTGTGCCCACGGACTGGTTTAGAATATATAGTTCTTGCAAATACTGGGGATGGTTTCTAAAGCCCAGTTAATTGTGGGCTTCACTTTTTTAATCTTTTTCTTCAATGCTTTAAGAAAATTCTTTTAGAGGGGCTGGCAGATGGCTTGGTGGTTAAGGGTGCTGGACTCTCACGTAGTCAATCATGGTTCGAATTCCAGACTTGGCAACTTGCTTTCTCATTTCTCTCTCTCTCTCTCTCTCTCTCTCTCTCTCTCTCTCTCTCTCTCTCTCTCATGCTATCCCTCTCTGATCAAATTAAAATAAATAAATAAATGGATAAATAAAGTTAAATAAAACAATTATTTTTAAAAAAGGATAGAAAAAGAAGAAAACAAGCCACTTTCCCCTGCCTCTGGATAGAATATGTTATTTTTTTCAAAAACAAAACATACTAAGGGACCAGCAGTTAGCGTAATGGCTATGTCGCTGGACTCCCATGTAGTCGACCACGGTTCAAGTCCCGGACCCGGCGGCTTAAACTCATGCCGGGCGCGTGTGCGTGCGTGCCCAAGATCCCGAGAGGAGAATGGAGGAGAAGGGGTTGCGGCGTGGCCATCCCCCCTGGGGGGTGATTTCCTGCTTTCTATTTCTCTGTCTCTCTCTGTCTGTCTGGCGAGCGCACGCGCCCTATAGCAAAAACCTCTCCAAAAAAAAGAAAAAAAAAAAAAAAAAAAAACATACTAAGAAACTTAAAGTTTCTCTTACCTTTGGAACCAGTAATTCTATGTCTCAATCAGAGATTCAAGCAGAGAGTACCACCAGTTTTTAAAAATAATGCTGATACATAAGAAACACTGTCAGTGTCTAAAGTAAAAAGATTATTAAATCAGTTGTGGCATAGGTGGTCTGAAGAAGTAATATTGGAAAATACTGAGACAGTGTCATGTTTTCAAATGATACAAAACGAATTTATAAATATGAACTAATGCATTACATATATATTTATGTATGAGTTTATATGTGTGCATGTATATATGTGTGTATATATATATGCATATACCTGCTGAATTTTAATTATATATACAAATAGAAATGAAGAATAGAACAACACATATAATTTTTTTAACATTGCCTGTAACTCCAATTCTTTTACAATGAAAATAGATTGATGCTAAAATTAGAAAAAAATCTGAAAAATTATATTAACAATTTCAATACAGGATGTAATGAACAATTTAAATATTATACATCTTGGAACTAAAACAAATTCATCTGACCTAGTTTTTTATTGAAAAGTTAATGTATTTTTTTAGTTGAGGCCCAGAGATCTTAATTTATTTATCCAAGAGAACAGCTTATAAGTAGAAAAGATTCCACCGATTTTCAAAGTTATTTAAAAATGAAAAGTTAGAGGCCAGCAAGTAGTATGGGGTCAGGGTGCAGGACTCTCCACTGGGGGGTAGTTTCTCACTTTCCTTCTGACTATCTCTGTCTCCCTGGAGAGAGCACGTGCCCTATGGCAAAAGAAAAGAAAAAGACAATTTGCATATCATAACAAAATCTAAAATGTCATCTCAAAAACACTAATTTATCTACCACTACCTTACAGATTTCTTCTGGTTACCAAAGACAAGGTCTAAGAATTTAGATGGACAATAAAAACGCACAAAATGATGGCATTCAACACCCAGCCACACTGGCAAAGGCAGCAGGACACTATTACTGGTCATTAGAGTCATAGGAGAGTCCCCAGGCTTAGATCCCAGAAGGACCTGAAGACACCAGGCACACCCGTGGGTGATCCCGGCTGGCTGAACAGCTGATAGGAAGGAATCACATGTGATGAAGCCCTGTCAAGTGTACCTCTCTCTCTCTCATAAATAAAAGAATAATTATTTCTTTTTTTTATGAATGACAGCTTTTGGAGTCACCAGATGGAGTAACAGTTATATCACTAGACTCCTACATGACTGGCTGTGGTTTGAGAACTAGACCAGCAACCAGAAACTCACAGTGGGCATGTGTGTGTGCATTCCCAAAATCCCAAGAGGAGAGTGGAAGAGAAGGTATTGTGGAGTGGCCAACGCCCCTGGCGGGGGGGGGGGGGGGGGGGGGGGGGGTGATTTCTTGCTTCCTGTCTCTCTATATTTCTCTGTCTCTCCAGTGAGCTCATGTGCCCTATAGAAAAAACATTCTCAAAGAAAAGAAAAATGAGCCTTTGCATTAGGTGGGCCCTAGGAGTCACCTGTTCTAGAAATTTCTGTATCATGTCTAACGCAGGCCAATTTAGCAGTGGTTCCCAAGGTCTTCCCCAGCAAAACAAGATCACTGAGCATTTGGCAACTTCTGCTAGAGCAGTGTTATTTTGATCTGTTTGTAGAGTAGGTCTTATCTTCGTCTAGTTTCCTCCAAAAGATCAGGAAGCTATGGTGATTTTATTTGAGAGGCAAGCTCAGGAAGCACTGTGAGGAAAATGGAGAGAAACAGAAAAAAGAAGGGAAACTCATAAAGACGTTAGTGAGAGGGTTAACATGGTGGACAAATGGGGCGCCATCTGGCAGGAACCCTCTAAGGGGCTGTGGAACTTGCCGTAAAATTGTTCTACTGTGGGAGAGAAACTTGAAATATTTATCTACCAATTCTTGTCTCAAGCTAACTGAAGGCCCTCAACAGTTTTGTTTGTTTGTTTTTTAGAATTTTGTCTATTTATTTTGTATTCATTTAGCCATTCTCTATCATTACAGTTGTAAATAAATTTTCCCAGCATGAGGACACTATATATTCATCCTGTTAAAGACATTATGATACATGTTATCAGCAGGTAATTTTTCCATATTTGTGTCCCTTAAATGTTTTGCTTCTTTTCCCCCCGATTCCCTTCCTCTCACCCTGCACTCTTGCCTACCCAGACTAACACTCTTCTGGAAACTGTCCTGGTGGGGGACTCAGGAAGCCTCTATGAGCACCCAAGAGTTCACTTAAGAAGTCATGATTTCCACATCTTAGCTATAGTGCTGCAATAAACAGGGGAATGCAATATGTCTCTTGACATACAATTTCTTTTCCCTTGGGTGTATGGCCAGTAGTGGGATCACTACATCATAAGATGGCTCTATTTTTAGCTTTTTTTGAAGACCCAGTTCTAGAGTGAACAGCACAGGACAATTAGTGACAAATCAATATATACTTCACAATAATGAGTAGACTTCAATTGTGTACAACACTAAGTAATGGTAAATGTTTGCGATAGTAAATAGGTTTACAGACCACTCTTTCCTCTGCTAACTACGAGTTCTACCTTCAGCCATTCTATGATGCCTTTGGACTTTCCAGCCTCCAGAATTGTGAGTTATTAAGCCTCTACCTTTTTATAATTCACCAGCCTCAGGTATTTATCTTATCAATGCAAAAGCAGACTGAAACAATGATTTAAAATTTCTTTGAAAAATTCTGCCTTAACAGAGCACTAGCACACTTCCTCACAAGCTAGTCTCTATATTGAATCTTTGGAGCCAGACATACTAGGTTCAAATTCTGATCTGACACTTCTTATCTGTATCATATGAAACAAATGGCTTACCCATAACTTCTTTCCCAATAATACCCAACTTGCAGAATTACCAAAACTAATAAAAGTACATTTCAAGTGTCTGCATTATAGTATGTGCTCATGAGAACATAACTAAAAATAACAACTTCTCGATAGTCAGTAAAGTGATTACTCCACCTGTAATAACTAAGAATGCTCTGGACTCCAGGTAGGGGTTGTGGATGTCCTGTTGCTCAAAGAATGTGACAATAGAACTCCCATATTGAGGACATTTCTCTTGTTCTGAGTAATTGTGATGGCTAAAATACTTTGCTGGACTTTCCACACCAAGTAAAATTGGTTCTATACCTTCAACAAGCATCAATATCTCTTTATAGATTTATATAGAATGTATATAGAAAGAAAACAAACATCATACATATATACATAATACCCATACATATGTTTATGCATTTGCCTATAGAAATGGAACGACTCATTTCTGCTTTATGTATGTTGTTAAAGAAAACATGTCATTTTAACCACTCCCACAACATAATAAATTTATTGCTCATCTTGGTGAATGGATGATGTGATAGTAGCAAAGGGTTAAGAATCAGGAAAGGGGTGGAGGAAGTAAAATTAAGAAATGAAAATCTATTCTGAAAATCCTGTGATTGCTTATCAGTGAAGTCATTTTGGAAAAACAGCCTGTGGGTAAAATTGTAAACACCATATGTTTTGGAATATTGAAATGTTGTCTAAGAAAATTACTAAAAAAAATTAATGCCAAGATTATTTTGAATTGGCAAATATATCTATAATATTAATAACTTTTTTCCTTTAACACCTTGCTGGATATGCAAATAGTTATTTACATAACTAAAATTAAGGCGACGAAGAAACGTCTTTATTGAACTTGATTAATATCATACTTATTGGAAAAAAGAAGGTCCTGGGGAATAAAGCCTTGTCTGTAATTCAAAGCTGTGTTTTTTTATTGTTTTTTTCCTTTCCTTTTATTTCTTTCTCCTTCCTTCCTTCCTTCCTTCCTTCCTTTCTTTCTTTCTTTCTTTCTTTCTTTCTTTCTTTCTTTCTTTCTTTTTCTATTACTAACATGCTCTTACCTCTCTGTCTCTGAGATTTCTCACATAAACTCAGACAAAATGTTATCTGTCCTCTTAAGTTCATTACAAAAACATTAGAAGTAAAATTTGATACTGCAAAATAAAAAACCATTGATCATCCTTAAGTCATATTTTACATATTTGGTTCCCTCAATGACTCTAAACAGGAAAGTAGACAATGTCATAAACAAATGCTACCTTCAGGATCATTTTGTGGAGCTAGTATTAAATCACAATAGAAAACATTTAAGGATTCACTTTTTGGTAATGACTTGTTTTAAAGGCAGTAGAAAAGAGATTGCTGGCATGAGCCCCATAGTGTTTGATTAGATAGACATAATATTTGCAATGATTGTATCCTAATCCCACATTCTGAGGAAGCACTTGAGGAAAGAATATGGACCCCAAAAGGCATTTCACACAGTGTTAGTGTATACATCAGTCAACCATCAAATAGTTTGTGAGTTTCATAAACTTTCATGCGTCTATTTGAGCAAGTCTTAATACTTTCAGCTGTTGAACCACACCATATTTATCAAACTCATCCATGTGTAATTTGATGAGGATAGAAAAAATTTTGATAAAAAGTTTTCCACTAGTTAATACAGACTCACAGGAACAATTATTTCAATTAATTCTATTAATTCAACAATTAATAGAATGGTGACAAGTAGAACTGCTGTGTGATTTGAGCAAGTACTTCCATCACTCTGGTCTGTGGTAACTTCATCTGTAAAGCAGAAAATATGATTCATCTGTAAAGCAGTCCCTTTTATGTTTTTTTTTTTTATTATCTATTTTTTTATTACATTGAATTACATACAACTTTACAGTGTATTACATCGCTTTTTCAAAAGGGAATGCCATGCATGTCAGTCAGTACAGAGACATTAATCTCCCCGCTTCAACATTCAATATCTTTCCTATGTTTCCCCCAATCATTATTATTATTATTCTAATTATTTTTTATGATAAACATGATTTTTTTTTTCCAATTATCAGATCATAAAGTTCCCAACAATAGGAAACGTAGACTGCACTCAGGGCTGGACCAAGGGTGGGTCTCGTGCAGCCCCGCAAATGTAGGTGAATCTCCATGGAACACAGTTTCAGGAACGCGGCTCAGGAAAGCAGAGACGGCCATCAGCGGTTGCGGCCCTTTTATGTTTTTCAGCTTTGTTACAGAGCTCATGTGCTTTCCAGAGAGAGGGAAAAAGAAGGAAAGTGAGAAATCACACACACACACATACATATACATACACACAAACACACCCGTGTATTATGGCCATGCTGCAATCCCTTTTGTATTCTCCTCTTTTGATTTTGGGCATGCGCACATTTGTGCCAGTGGCGTTTTTCAGCCACTGGCTCCGGGACGTGAGTGGCTCCGTTGACCATGTGGGATCAGCACTGTGCCACCTACTGGCTTAATCACCAGTCCTCTCTTAACATTAAAATTTAGCAAACTATTATTTTGTAGAGTTCCTTTTATAAATTAAATTTTGTTTAAGAGTAGAATTGTACCAAACTAGAAAGCTTTAAGATGTTATTATGTGTTTTGGAAAGTTTTGAAACATTTTTTTCCAAATTACTTCCATTCTTTCTCTCAAATTATACTTACATATGTCTCTATCCAAGTAATGGATAAATCCATTTTTCTCCTAACACTAAACTTACATATGAATATATGTTTGCCCATTTTATTGTGTTTCTATTCAGATTTTTTCACTCCATCAGGAAGTAAGCTCTTTGAGAATAAGACCCATACCTATTTCTTCTTGTATTTTTCATTGCATTTAGCGAAATGTTTCTTTCATAATATGCATTTTTTAAAGTTTTTATTAAATTAATGTTGCATAAGGGTATCAATTTAGTGCAAATTGTAGTGTTTGCCTCTTCTAGCCACTGCCACACTCACTGAGGCTGTGGGTATTTCATAATCTGAAATCTGGACAAGAACATTCCCCCACCTTTGCTTTTGTTTTATTGCTCTTACCCATTCCAGAAATCATCTGCTCTTGCTTTCTACTTTCTTGGCTTTGAGAATTGGTTCACCCTCCTTGTTTGGTTCCATTTGGTTTTGGCATCTGTTCCCAGACTGTTTACCTTGTGTACTGACCTTGGAAACCCCTAAGATTTGCCTCTGCTAATTGCCTCCGCCTTCTTTGGCTCCAAATTCCAAACCATCGCCCAGATCAGGCCTCTGAGACACCACCTGCCCCATCTCATGAAAAGGAGATCATATTCGATTTCTTTGGACAGCATCCATCTTATCAGGTTTATCCAAAAACTCAGATTTATTTCTAATAGGCTCTTAGACTCAGGCTGCAATAATGTTATAAAGTTTCTAGCTGCAAAGGTAAAGAGAGCATTCACTCTGTTCCAATATCAAGCACCTACATTGAAAATAAAGCAGTGGAGGAAAGATGTACTTCTTAATGATATGTGTCTGAAGAACATGGAAAAACTAAGGATTAAAGAAATAGAACTGATCTATGGAAACTTGGCATTAAGGATATCTAATAAAGGGACCAGCAGATGGCGGAATGGTTATGTTGCTGAACTCCCACGTGGCCAACAGTGGTCCAAGTCCCAGATCCAGAGGCTTGAAACTCACACTGGGCACATGTGTGTGCATGCCCAAAATCCTGAGAGGAGAATGGAGGACAAGGGATTGTAGAGTGGCCATCCCTCCTGGGGGGTGATTTCTCACTTTCCCTCTCTGTATCTCCAGTGACCACTTGTGCCCTATAGCAAAAATCTGTCTCTCTCCCCCAAAAAAGGACACCTAATAAAAATATAAAATATAAATATTCTTTATAAAATACTTCTGATACTTGATCATTTAGACTCTGTTTTAAAATTTTTAAGTCTAGGAATTTGCAGGAGGAGTGGTGGTTAAGGCAAAAGACTCTCACATGTTTGACCGTGGTTCAAGTCCCAGACCTAGGATTTTGTTTTCTTACTTTCCTTCTCTGTCTTTCTCTGGTCAAATTTAGAAATAATAATAATAATAATAAAATAAAATAAAATTGCTCTTTTAAAAAAGAATATTTATAAAAAACAGTATAAAAGAATTTTTAAATGTTAAAGTATAAAGAGCTAAGTAAGCCAATATCTTAGGAATTCTATATTGAACGGAAATCTACATTTAGTAACATTTCTACCATTTGTCCTAGTTTAGTTCTTTGAAACTGTCAAAGTCGTCTTTCTTTTCCATGAGATAACTCTTTATTGTAAACTGACCCTATAGCCCCATTACCATCATCAGTGTGTACACATCCATATGTATAGCTAATCATAAATACTCCCTACTTGTTAATAAGGAAATGAGTACTATATATATATATACATATATAAACATGCATATATAAACACATGTATGTATATATGTGTGTGTGTGTGTGTGTATGTATGTATATATATATATAAAATCTCCTTACCATAACTTGCAAAGTTGTTGATGCCACTGGGGTTTAGAGCATGACATCTACCATGTACTAATAACATGTCCTTTAAGGTTGAATTTTAAAATAGAAATGATGATGCATACCACATCTACGTGTTGCAAGGCTTATACAAACTATAGTCTGTTATGAGGATTAAGAGAGGTAAAGTCTGGAAAGCACAGGATAGTCAAGATTGTGACTGTCATTAACCATCAACATTAACTGCTTCCAAGGTAGGCATCTTGACTCTACTAGTTGTGCAAACAGTTTAAACATATTTTTATAATCGTTTTTAAAATACATACTTAATATAAAAATGAAACAGAAAGAAGTAGAAGAGAACTAAGAGATGCCATATACTAGAAAGACAGAGATACTGTTTGGTGTGTATCTGTTAAATTTTTTATTTGCGTAGCAGTTATAGAGTTTATAAGCTATATAGATTAAGATCATCCAATTTGTATTTTAGGTTTTCAGTATTAATACACAAACATCTTACCATACTGGCAGGAACTATTGCCTTATAAGTTTCATTGTGATGAATTAAAGATATTTAATCAAATGACTCTATCATAATTATGGTAACAAATCCTTTCATTTGACATTTACTTATTTTAAGTATTTTACCATAATAAACAACTTTTTATATAAGAAACACAATTATACATAAATATTTCTGTTTTCAAAAAAAAATTTATTTTCAATTTTTCTTAGCAAAGAAGCTCATATTTTTTAAGAGTGATAATCTTGATATGCACACTTCCAATTGATATTATTAACCAGAAAACAAAGTTGCATGTGTACATATGTATATGTGTATATATGGTATATGTGTGTGTTTGTGACTTTTAAATGTCATTGTGTTGATTTTGTTTTACATTTATTTGATGGTAACAATGTTAATATATTTCTCACAATTCTGCAATTTTTACAAGCATGATATGTTCAAATTATTCATGTATATTTTGAGGAAGAAGAATCCAGAATAGACACTTTGGCATGTCACTGGAGACAATACTCCAGTTCAATATTGATCCATTAATCAAAATTCTGAGACTATTGTTCAAGCAGCTAAAAGTTCACTAACTATACTATTATTTAGTCTGCATGTCCCTTTATTATCAACAGCAAGACGGTAAGGTTCCTTACCAAATATGCTATCACAAGGTAAATTTATTTCATGTAAGTTCAAATAGCTATATGAACTATGAAAAGACAGGATGCCAGACTCATAGCTTAGTGGTTAAGAAAGCCAGATCCCGTGTAGCTGACTGTGGTTTGAATCCCAGCCACAGTTTTTTTGAAAAATGCACCTGGCATGTGTGCATGAATGCTCAGAATCCCAGCAGTATGAGAAAATGGAGGAGATTATGGTATAACCAAGCCCTGTCAAGAGGTGTTTTCACCCTTTCCTTCTCTCTTTCTCTCTCTGGCAAGAGAACATGTCTTCTGGCATTAAAAAAAAAAATCTATATAGTACAATTTTAGAAGCAAAACACTTTAAATTAGCTCTTAGGAGGTAATATGAACTAACATTCAATCTGTCTCATTTATGCATACAATGTTTAGAGAGCACTTATTAGAGACCTTGCCCTATTTATGTTTCTAAATAATAAAATAAAATATAATAATAATAATAATAATAATAATAATAATTACCTTGGTTAGACAGTTAGTTTATTGTTGCAAAAATTAAAAGCATAGAAAATTATTATTAGGTGATATTTTAAAATATAACAGCATGGGTATATTGCATGGATGGAGGGAATATAATATCTAAATATTAAAGCTTTTATGATCAATACTACATTGTTCTGCAATCATTGAACTTCACTCGTGAGTCAACAGAGAAGCCTTATCCAAGTATGTGTTTGCTAATAGAATCAGCTCTCAACTGACAGTTCCAAGTTCTATATAATGGCAGCATTGTTTTTTTCCACTGCTTAAGAACTCAGATATTTCAATGGATAGATTATATTCTTAGCAAATATAATTTTTCACCGAACAGAAACATCTCAAGTGAAATTGGACTTTAAATGTTAGTTTATCACTAAAATATTATCTATTCTTAATCAAAGACTATGGAAAAAAATTTTAAGGAATTATTCATCTTGACTTATGATGGATAAACCAAGCTTAACAAAATTAAGGAAGATCTTCCTTACTGTTCTGATATTTGGAAATATGGACTCCTTATCCAGTATGTTAGAGGAACCATGCTGTTTTTATATCAGTGTGTTTCTAATTTATCTTCATTTTGATTTCCCTTTAGTCTATAATCTAAAAGTCAAGACATTTATTAGGTTTTTGCCATGCAACAACCCATTCTCCTGCATTCTCTTTCTGGGATTTTGGGCATGCATACATACATGCCCAGTGTGATTTTCAAGCCGCCAGGTCTGGAACTCAAACCATAGTCAGCCATGTGGGAGTCCAGTACCCTAATCATCATACCACCTACTGACCCAAGAGGTTTCTTTTTTTTTAAGTTAATTTATTCACTTGTTTCATGAGAGATAAAGAGATAGTTACCCTGACAGGGTCTTACAGCATAACGACTCCCCCTTCCCTCTACCTCTTAGGCAGCCAGGATCACAGGCATGTCTACATGTCTACAGGAATGCCCAGAGTGCTCAGGTCAGCCCACAGTCTGAATCAGGGCTTCTCCCATATGCCTCCAGTATTGCACAGGGGCACTCTACCTGGCAACAATGGAGCTGGGCCATATTAAATTAAGGTTTCTTATACAGTATGTCATGAAAAGTGTATTAAAGAGAAAAACAGTCACTTAGCAGCCTGCCTGCCATTCACAAAGGTAACACAAGTGCCCTGCAATGCTAGAAGCCAAATGGCCGACCACAGGTTCAGATCCTCAGTTTCTAGAGCATGAAAGCACCCAGGAACTGAAGAACTGGAGAAAAGAGTTCATGGCATGACAAAACCCTGTCAATCGTTTCTCTATCTGTCTTTCTCTCTTACTCTTCTGCTCATGTGTGCAACATACAATTTTTAAAAAGTGCAAATTGACTTGAGTAATCAATGTTAAAGCTACTGCATCATGTCTTAATAGTTAAGAAAAATGAGAAAGTAGTTGAAAACTCTAAAAACTATTGAAGGCATTATCTACAGCTTTATTTAGGTGACAAGAAAAACTTAAAGTTAGGCAAATAAAGGCAGATTCTATCATTGGCACTTTCTTCAAACACAATGTTGTCCTTATTATCTATAACATAGTAAACAAGCATGTACACACTCACTGTGAAGAAGCTATAAATGCAGAAAATAAAAGATAGGCAAGACTACCTACTGTATGCCAATATTTATATAGTTATCATTACTTTTAATTATCACAAAACTCTATGAAGTAGTTAGAACTAGCAGTTCAGAGGAGGCGAGCTAATTCCCTAAGCCATCATAGGTAGTAAGGGGCAGTCTCATTCCAACAACTAAAGTCAATTTCTTGTTCACCATGCTGCCTTTCTGCTCTCTGTAGCTGACTGCCTGTTAGTCCTCCATGAAACACACAAAAAGCTGTTGAGACCATTTTGCAAAACATCTTAAGACATCTAAAAATATTTCTATGGAAGTTGGGGCCAGCAGTTGGCATGGAGGTTAAGCTGCTGGATTCCCACAGGTCGACCGTGGTTTAAGTCCTGGACCCAGCAGCCTGAAAATCACACCAGATGCGTTTTCTTATGTACCTCCAAAATCTTGAGAGGAGAATGGAAAAGGAATTGCAGCATGGCCATCACCCCAAGGAGTGATTTCTCACTTTTCCTCTCTGTCTCTCTCTCTGTCTCTCTGACAGGTGCATGTGCCCTATGCCAAAAACTTTAAAAATAAAATTATGGAAGACATAATTATTCCCATTATCACTAAGATTAAAATAAATAATATTAATGTTAACAATATTTTTGAGTATTAACTTGCCTCTCTTAGAACCTTTAACTGTGTCTAGAACACAATGACATTGGATTTTCCATCACAATCCTATAATTTTATTAGAATCACTATATATATATTATACATTTGTACAGAGTCAGAGGAACACCCTCTTCATGGTCTGAGAAACTTTAAGTTTTAATTTTTTAGTACATGATTAGGAGGAAAAAATCACTCCAAACTTCTCTGTGGCTGATGGAAAGCAATATGTAGAATTTCAAAGAAATCCCTCTTAAAACTATGACAGAACCAAGAGAAAAAGATGCAGATATTTTGATCCTCCTTTTCTTCATCATCATCTTTCTTTACTCCTTGATTCTTATGTATTTAACAAATATTTATTGTGTTTTCACCATGTTCCTGGAATTTCGTTGGGACCATATGCTAGACTCTGGCAAGAGAAACTAGTAAAAATGAAATATTTATAATATTAGAAAAGAATGTATTATTCAATACATTGATAAAAATTCATCACTCCTTGTAGAGTAAATGAAGTCAGGGTGGTTTAATCTGGCTCCCTCACCTCCTATCTTATCATGTTGAAGGCCACAGGATAAACAACTTATGTTATTGGTTGTACTGAGCCTATGCACTTGTTGTGTCGTTGTAACTTTGCTGTTTCATGCCATTGGATGTAATGTACATGTGCATGTGTGATAGTTTGGTTATGGCAATGAGCCACTATTGTCTGCAGCCCCTTTAAGAGAAAGGGAGTACCTGGTTCAGCTAGCCCTGCTGGGATCAACCCTGCTCCACCCTGGTGGCCTTGGTGAGCCCTGATGGCCTTGTCTTGGCTTAGCTTAACTCAGTTCCACCCTGTTTTGGGCTCTGGGAGCTCCAAGAGGGAGGAAGTACTTCTGAGCACTTACCTCAGTGTCACATGCTCCAAGAGAGAGGAAGCCCTCTGCCAGTGCTGCTGCTATAAGTCTGTGAGCTCCTTCTGAATTCAGCAATAAACAACATGACATCAGTGCCTCACATCTTTTTCCAACTTCCTGCATCTCTGTTCAACCAACACATCAAAGGGGAAAAGAACCTCAGAAAGCAGTCATGCTTAAGGAAAAATTACTGGAAACAAAGAATAGAAAAGTTTCTTAACAAAGTATTTCAGTGGTTAAAAATTGACCACAATTGTTTTTTCTCTAATTTTATGCATATGTCTACGTGGTGATATATTCTTCACAATCACTTAAAAAAAATTGTGGCTAAGAAATTTAAAATAATGTTGCAGACATTGCAACATTTGATTTCTAAAACTTCAGCATGTTTACAAAAGTATTGTAAAAATTGATATCTCCTCATAAATAAAATAACTAATTCAAAGACACAATGAAAAATGTATCATCTGAAATAACAACATAAAATTAATATCCTTTGTTAGAACAGTCCATTAGGGCTGTTCTAACAAAGTACTATAAATTGGGTAGCTTACGCAACCAAATTTTTTTCTCATAGTTCTAGAGACTGGAAAGTCCAAAATAAAGGCATTAGCAAATTCAAAATTTGCTAATTGCTAACCCATTTCCCGGTTCATACATGGTGCTGTTCTGGTGTCTCCTTGCATGATAGAGTGCAACGCAGCTCTCTGGAAAGTCTTTTACGAGGGCACTAATCACATTGATGGGGGCTTTACCTTCCTGACCTAATCATCTCCCCAAAGGCCCTATTCCAACACTATCATTTTGGAGGTTAGGACTTAGACATAAAAAAATGGGGCAGATATAAACATTCAGACCACAGCAAGTAAGAACCTTATTGAGAAGTAAGTTGAACCTAAATGAAGAAAATGATAAAAAAAAAATTACTGAAATATGTAAGAGAAATTATATTCCTGGTTAGAAGGTGACGTATAATAAAATTAGCATTTTTCCAAAAAATTTCATCAGTACATATTATACAAAATCAATGAGAATTATACTACAACATTTTTCAAAAACTTAACAAAATCTAATGTTGATCAGAAAGAAAGATTAGGCAAGAATAAAAAATATGATTTTCGAAAGAAATAAGACTAACCCCACTCCACATTTAGGCCTCGTGATTAATCAGAAACTATAAATACTGACGTTATCACAAAATTTCAGTCTCATTCTATCACTACAACTTCTTCAGTCTCTGACAAGTGATTTAACTTAGAGCTGCAGGTTCATCTATAAAAGAGGCATAAAAACACCTTTCTTGCAGGGGTCTGGTGAGGATGCCAAGCAACCCACAGAGGAATGTATCCAGACAATGCAAAAAAAAAAAAAAGTCAGAATTTGAATTAGAAGTTATTATTTAGAACTTTGGAGATTTTAATCAATTTGATCGAGAACAAAATTTAACTAAATATAAAAATCTTGAATTTAAAAATAAAGAAAACTAACCATAAAAAGGAAATATAAACTAAAATGTATCTCATCTCTGGAATAGAGATTTTATCTTAAAAGTAGTACAATAAAGTATAAATTTTATGTGTGTGAAAACAATTCCAGAAGATATATTCAAATATTAACAGTTAAGTGTGTTATGGAAGAGAGAATGATGAAAGTAAGATGAACTACAGAGAGAGATACGTTTGCCCTGTTCAGAGTTTTTTATTTTGCCTTACAGATAGCAAGGAACGTCGCTTTCATCCTGGGGAAAAATAGATAAATGTAAATGAATAAATGGGTGGAAAATGGGTGAATGAATGAATTTATTGATTGAAATTAAAGATTTTTAAGCTAGTAAGAAGTGGGAATGCTGACAGCTGTAAGAAGCATGGACTGATCGGGAAAATGAAGAAGAGGCTTAGGAGACCATTGCATAAGAAATAAATGGGGATCTGTTTTAAAGAGCAAATACGTCTAGTAAGTTAAGTCAGATAATTAGCCGTGTGTTTGAAGGTAAGTTGTGGTATCTCTTCCCTAGCTCTTTGATAGTGACTCGACATTACTGTAATTGTGTATTTTCTCACTCTTCACTGGAAATCTGCGACATAAACCAGCATGTCATTTGTTTTATCTGTTCCATATGCAGGCAATGCTTGCATCAAGGGAGGGAGAATACATTTTTAAAAAGAGATGCAGAGAGGAAGCCAGAAAGGTAAGGAAAGAAGGAAAGAGGAAACAAAAGAAGAAAGTCAAGATAGAAAAGAGGAAAGGTCGTGGAGAAAGATAAAAGAGAAGAGAAAAAATGAGAGAGAAGAAAAGACTGTCAAGAAAGAAACAGATCGAGGGACCAGATGGTATAATGGTTATGACGCTGGACTGCCACATGGTTAAACATGGCTTGATTCCTGACCCAGTGGTTTAAAACTCACACTGGGCGCATGGGCTTGCGTGCCCAAAATCCCCAAAAGAGAATGGAGGAGAGGAGATTGCAGCATGGCCATTCTCCCCTGAGAGGTGATTTCTCACTTTCTGTCTCTCTGTTTCTCTGCATCTTATAGCAAAAATCTAAGGAAAAAAAAAAGACAGAAACAGGCAGAAGAAATAGGTAGGGGCAACTGAAATATTATTATAGGTACTAGGAAGAGCTGAAGAATTTTTGAAATACCCATAACTAAAATACTGCCTATCCATAAGAAGCAGACAATCAGGAATTTTCCATTTATGGCTATTCCAATGATTTGCACTTAATTTCTACTAAGTTTTCTTCTGCCATTTGTCCTTGTATCCATTTATTTTGCTTTTATGGAGTGCATCAGTCGGTGGATTTTCCAACTCAGACAATGTACCGTTGCTGTTGGTAGACTTGTATAGGGTCCAGATCACCTCTAACCCAGTGCTGAACGTTCAAGTTTCCAAGCAGTCCTCAGTGAAGATACAGAACACAGCCACTTTTTTTTTTTTAAGAGGTTTTGCCTTAGGGTGTGTGTGCTCACTGGAGAGAGGGAGAGACAGAGATAGTGAGAGGCAAAGTGAGAAATCACCTCCCAGGGGGAGATGGCCACCCCACAATCCCTTCTTCTTCATTCTCCTCCCAGGATCTTGAGCAGTCGTACACACGTCCAGGACTTGAACTATGATCAGCCATGTGGAGTCCAGCGATGTGACTGCTACGCCATCTGCTGGTCCTGCCACTTTTCATGTCAGCCAAAGCTGTAGTTGGCTGTTTGAATTCTTACTTTAAATGGCATAATGGAATAAATATATTGAATATGATAATCAGTCCCAAGGGGACTGACACTGCTATTATTTGCTAAAGGCAATATAATTTGATCTGGTACATTTCCATTTACTTACCAATGGATCTTCATTCATTCACAGTGCAGAATATAAATATCTTATTGTCTACTGGGATCAGTTTTTTTTTTTTTTTTTTTTTTTTTTTTTGGAGAGGTTTTTGCTACAGGGCACATGCACTCGCCAGAGAGATAGAGAGAGACAGAGAGACAGAAAGCAAAAAATCACCCCCCAGAGGAGATGGCCACACCGCAATCCCTTCTCCTCCATTCTCCTCTCGGAATCTTGGGCACACCTGCACCCAGTGCGCCCAGTGTAAGTTTAAGCCACTGGGTCCAGGACTTGAATGTGGAGTACTACATGGGAGTTCAGCGACATAACCATTACGCTAACTGCTGGTCCCAGGTTCAACTTTTTAAAAAGATGATATTTTTATCTTTATGAATAACAAGGGAGGAGAATATGGATCATCTCCTCATATTTAAAAAAAAATAAAGCTTTATTTTCACCAGCTATGTTGACTGTATCATTTATTAATGTTGGTCAAGTTGCAGAGCCTAATGAGCAAAAGTAAAACTTGTGTTGCCTCTCATGAGGTTATTTTTAATATACTGCACCTTTGGGAAGTATTGTTTATTATAGTATGGCAAATATTTTAAAGATTTGTTTTGATAGAAGCAGTGATTCTTCTAAGAAGAGAGGATTATAAGAATATTGTAGCATTCTCACATATGCAGATAAGTAGCATTTATTAACTAGTAAAAGATGGGCAGGGATGAAGGCATGAACTCACATATATTATACAAGGGAAATGTACAACTTTTGCTTTAAAATTGCACATGGAGGGCCAGCCAGGTAGAATGGTGGTTCAGGTAGCTGGATTCCAAATGGTAGACTGTGTGGCTCTAGTTCCAGACCTGGCAGTTTGTAAAACACAGCAGGCGTGTGTGCACATGTGCCCAAAAATACCAAGAGGAGAATGGAGGAGAAAGGATTGTGGCACAATCATCTCCCCAGGAGATGTTTTCTCTCTCTCTCTCTCTCTCTCTCTCTCTCTCTCTCTCTCTCTCTCTCATCTCAGATTCTCTTTGGTGAGTGCACATGCCCTACAGGGAAAGAAAAGTTGCACATGGATATCTAAGGGAAGTTTTTATCTACAGCATGCCTTCCTAATGCATCTGTAAGACAGTTTTATATCTCTCAGGTATATATGCTCTCATTTAAGAAAACATGCACAGAAAACTCCAAATGAATTTTGAACATGAGATTTTTTTTAAAAAAATAGGTAGCTTCCTTATTGCATTTAAATACTATTTAAAATATTATTTGGGGTCTGTCCCCATGATTTCATAGTTAGGCACTGCATTGAGGAAGCCAGATCCTACATGGCCAGCCTGGGTTCGAATCCCAGCTCCAATGGCTTCACACTGGACTGAAGAGCAAGTGCCCAGGATCCTGTCAGGATGGAGAACTGGAGAAAAAAGGATTGCAGCATGGCTAAGCTCCATTGAGGGGTACTTTCTCTCTGTGTGTTTCTCTATTATGCAGAGAAAGTTGAAAGTTCCTGGAGTATTTACAAGTAGGTAGCTGCAGTTACAAGTCTAAAATATATAGGAGAAAGAGGAGGACTAACAGGCAGGACAGGAGAGAAAATTAAAAAAAAAAAAAATAGAAGAAATAAAGGGTAGAGATAGGTGGGGGGGAAGGAGATTATTTAGTCAGCTATTACAAAAATCTGGAAACTGTTTCACAGCAATCAAAATGAATGAATTTGAGACCAGCAGATGTTGTAATGGTTACATTGCTAGACTCCCATGTTGTCAAGTTCAATTCAAGTCCCAGACCTGGCGACTTAAAACTCATATCAGGCATATGTGTATGCATGCAAAAATCCCAAGAGGAAAATGGAGGAGAAGAGATTGCTGCATGGCTGTATCCCACGAGGTGGGGGTGGGGGGGGGAGAAGGATTTCTCACTTTCTCTCTCTCTGTCTCTGTGTCTCCGACGAGCACACGTGCCCTACAGCAAAAGTATCTCTTTAAAAAGAAAAAAAAAATTAATTTATACTGTGGATAGTTACAGTGCACTAGTATGGATAATCTTAACTTTATATTAAGTATAAATGACTATAAAACACACTTTGTTGAGTTATAAATAACTAAACTAAACTAGAATATATACATACTTTTTAGAAATACTGTTAGATGGGATAAGATGGTGTAAGAAGCAAGTCAGGAGAAATGAACACAGAATCGGGATGGTGACTATCTTAAGTAGGAAAAGATCAGTTGAGGTGTCTGAGGAGGACCACAAAGCCAGAGAGAAATTCCTGTTGAGGACTCAACTTCCGTGTTAAATGGTGGATCCACAAATGGATCTCTAACTCACTACTTGAATGAGTGAAAGAAAGAATGAATAAATGCAGAGGGTTGTGAGGTACTGATGATGGTCAAGGATTAAGGGCATCCAGTTGTATGCACCTTCTGTGCATTAAACATTTATAAAGATTCAGAGGCCAGGCAGTGGCTCAATGGTAGTACAATTGGATACACATGGGAAAGGCCTGAGTTTGTGTCCTACAACCTCCCTGAGCATGCCACGCACCTTGTTCATGCTCATGATCTGTGCAGCTGAGACTAGGGGTGGATTGTGACTTAAAATCCTGTTAGGGATGCCTCTCTGTGTGTATGTGCATGTGTGTGTGTGTATGTGTGTGTGCGCGTGCATACATGCACATGTGTGTGTGTGTGACTGTGTTGTTGTTGCTTGTGAAACAAAGAAATGAACTTAAAAAAAAAATATAAAGATTTGGGTCTAGCTCCATGGCACAGCAGTAATGCTCAAGAGAAGCCAGATCCCATATGGTGGTCACAGTTGGGATCCATAGCCAGATAAGCCTAAACACACCAGGCATACCCACAGGTGCCCAAACCCAACAGATTGGCGGACTGGTGGAAGAGGATCAGAGCATGACCAGACCCTATGGAGTGTGTATGTCTCTCTTACTCAGGCACACATACACACTCTCTCATGAATAAAGAAAGTAAAGAAAAATAAAAAGATTTGGGGCCAGGGGCAAGCAGATGGTGTGGTGGTTATGGTACTGGATTCCCACATGGCCAACTGTGGTTCAAGTCCTGAACCAGGTGGCTTGCTTTCTCACTTTCCCTCTCTCTGTCTCTCTGGTAAGCACATGTGCCCTATAGCAAATTAAAATAATAATAATAACAAATGAAAGTATATAAATAATAATTTAAAAAAAAAGATTTGGGGCCAGATGGTGGCATAGCAGAAAAACATAACTTTCTGTGATGCTGACCCACATTGGAAGGGTCTGGGTTCCCTGAATGTGCCAGGCATGTGCACATGATCCGGACTGGCTGAAGCTGGGGTGGATCAGTGTGAGGGCCCTGTTGAGCTGATCTCTCTCTCTCTCTCTCTCTCTCTTTCTCTCTCTCTCTCTCTCTCTCTCTCTCTCTCTCTCTCTCTCTTACTTTCTCTCTTGATGATGGAAGAAATGAGTAAATTTCAAAAAAATTATAAAATAATATCAGAAAGATTCAAATAGTGAAATCATAGCATATATACTTGAAAACTATCATCAGAATCATTCCAAAAAGTAAATGTCTTCTAACTTTGGATATTCAAACATTAAGACCTTTCCTTACACAGACATGTATCATACAATTTTTGTTTATGTGTTGTTTATATTTAATTTTTTTTAAAAAAGAAAGAAATCGTAACAAATGCCCATTGTAGGCAAGATTGATAAAAGCAAGGTCTTGTGTCTTCAAGACCTTGCCATTTTTGGTACCACCTTGTCCTCTTTATTACCTTCTTCTTAGATTTTCAGGGCTCTCTTCTCAGAGAATGGGAACAGAGGAGTGACTACCCTCAGTCATCCTAAATATAATTGGTTAGTTATAACCACTGCTTTAACCTGCACCAGTCTGTGTACTACTGCTGGAAGCCCTTCTTCTGCTACATAACAATGAGTAACAATTATTCTAATAGCCTGATTAATTCCATTTAACAAGCTAGCTACAATTTAAGTGCTCTTTGAGTGATGGCTTAACCTGGTTAAAACACAGAGCTTCTTGAAAGATCCTTAAAGGTTACATGAACATTGAGAGTTTGGAACTCCCAAGCATTCTGCAAAGGAAGACATTTCTGATCAGAGAGACTTTTCTTCCAAGCATACCACCTAAATACACTCTATCTATTTACATGTAAGGCTGGTCACCTAGCTAATTTTCACTTATAGAATAATTTTTAAAGTATGTATACAAGTCTAGGCAGTGTTGGAGACTAAAATGAGTGCTTCTAGGGGGCTAACCTATGTTGCTACTAAATCGTTTAAATCCCATTAAATAATCCCATGCCAATGAGACCAAGAACATTTTCCATGTTTACCTTGTCCCAGCTGGACCTTAATTGAAAGAGCTCCAGAGACCATGTTTCTTAAGTTACATGGAAGAGAAGAGGTCATACTAAATAAATATGCCTTATCTAAATAGATTCTAATTTAAATAAAATATTATTTTAAAATATAGATTGATTAGACTTGCATTTTCTTTTACCAAGTGCAGAGAAATGAGAACTGGATACTATTAGATTGGAAATAGATATATTGACATAGATATAGATACAGATGCATTACCTGATAACATAAGATGGCAGTGAGACCTAATTATATTCACTTTAAAAGAATACCATCTAAAAAAAAATAAGACGATGCAATATTATACTCTTAGTTGCCTTGAATCAAATACCTTTAGGCACTTAAACCATGAGTATTTCTTTCTCCATTAAGCTTGAGCAAGAATTCCTTCAGGGTAGGTAACAATTTTTTTCCCCACTAATGTAAAGCAAAAATACTAAATGGATTTGGTTCAAGACATTGCAAAAGGGAAATTACCTTTGCACTAAGATCAGACAGTTAGATTTTTGAGAAAGTTATATATGACTTAAGAATACATTTATACTAGAAGTTATTTAGCAAATGGAACCAAAGTTTGAAGTGGGGTGGTCATGCATTGCTTCCATAAGAGAAAAAAAGAAAAAAAGAGTGTGATCATTTATTCACGGGCACATATTTGAGCCAGATACCTATAAAAAAGTTTATGGGGGAATTCAGAATCTCATAAAAAGCTGTAGAAGAGCATCCTGTCCCACATCAAATCACCACACACATCTGCTGTGTGTGGTATACATTATATGTCTGTGGGGATGAAAATTACACATATAAAAGGATTCCACTGTTAAATTACAGGTATTCACTAGCCTGAAGATCCACAATATTTAAGGTACCTTATTCTCAGCATTTTCAGTGAGAATACTATCAATTGTAACTCAAGAGTGTATGGTTAATGCTTTCTTATTAGACCTCATTTATAGGAGATAGAAAAAAATGTTCTGAATGTTCAAGGAAATTTGGACTTGTCCTAACACACTCTTCAAAATGTTTCCAGTCTTAACCTTCTAACAGGTCAGAGAAACACCTCACTTCCAGGTACCAAAATTTGTGTTAGTTATCCTCAGCAGCATAAAAATGTATCCCCCCCCCAACCCCAAATCTTTGTGGCTTAAAACAACATTTGTTCTGTCAGTGGCTCTGTGGTTGACATCCAGATTAACACAGCTGGGTCATCTGACCTAAGGTTTCTCACAGCATTATAAAGTGTCATCAGGACCTACATCTCAAGTCTGGACTGGGGAAAATTCTGCTTTTACTGGTGAGTGACTGGTGGCAGACTTCAGGTCTTGGCTGGCCATGGACCAGAAGCACCAGTTCTTTGCCATGTTGTACCCCGTGAGGGTACTCAGAACACGGCAGCTTGCTTCTCTCAGGGGAAGGCCTCAAAGAAAGAGAGAACATGAGAGAGCCAGAAAGATGGGAGCCACAGTCTTTGTAAGCTAATCTTGGAAGTGCTATCTCATCACATATGTAGTATTCTACTCATGAAAAGTGGGTCACAAGATCCCACCTGTACTCAAGTTGAGTGAGGGTATAGTACTCAAGACCATGAATACTAGGAGGTGAGGATCTGAACAGGCATTTTCCAGGCTGTCTAACTCAGTGACCTTCCTGTAGTGAAGGAATTTGTTCATATATTGTTTTTATTGTCAGAGGGCATGTACACCTGCCAGAGAGAGACAAGAGACTGACTGAGAGAGAAGAAGAAAGTACCCCTCAGTGGGGTGTGACCATCCACAATCCGTTTTCTTCCATTTCTCCATCTTTTCGAGATTTGGGCACACATACACTTGCACCCAGCATAGATGGCCACTAGGGCCAAGTTTCAAATCACAGTCAGCCACAGGAGACCTGGCTCACTCCGCTGTCCAGTTCCTCTCCCACATTTCTAATTGCTTCAGATTGTGCAATATTTCTGAATAGATGGCATTTGATCCCAGTTTTTATCTACATTGCTAATTAAACCTAAGACAGTCTATCTATTGAATGTAACAGGACCACGTAAGTATGCCTAGAAGGTAAATAAAGATGTTCCTGAGGAAATGATTTGAACAATGACCTGAAGGAAAGTGCAGTCAGCAATCCATGCATGGAGGTCTGACTGAAGAAGGAAAGAGCTGAATTTAGAAAATAGAAAAGAAGACTCATTTTCAGAACACCATCTGTTTCTTGGCTACCATTTCTTCTTCTTTGTGTTCATCTTTTGTGCCATGATCTATTACTGATTGTGCTAATTTTACAACACATTTATTCACTTTGATGTATTTAAGGAACCTAAACTATAATGAGCTTGAAGCCTCAATGATTTAAAGAAGGAAATAAGAAAGAAGAACGACAAGAAGAAAAGGGGAGACAAGAGAGGAGGAAGAAGAAGAAAAGAGGAGCTCTGAAGCAAACAAAAATAAAGAGAGGATGTTTCAGTACGCTTCTTCAAACAGCCGAGACTGGGACTCCAACCGCACTTTCCTCTGGCCATATGGGATACAGCTTCTTAACCTCCACACCACCTACTGAGTCAACAGTATGTTTCTTCTCTTTGCTTCTGAAACCTGTTTTACAGCTAGGTGAAGGAGTCTTTGCAGGGAAAAATCACTGAAGTCTTTCATGGTAAAAATTATGGGATTAATGACATTTGAATCTAATTCGTGGTAAATAATACAAAAATAAACTCAAATAAGGGAGCTATTGCAAATCAGAATCAGTACCTTCAAGTGGAATTAAAAATAAATGACCATGAAGACTGACCATCATCCAGAATAGGACTGGGAAGTAGGAAGAAGGAAGATATCTTCGGTGATAAAGGTAGAGGAGAAGTTACATAGGGTAAGGAAAGCCTAGTGGTTATAGCTCCTTGAGGATGAAGAGGCTCTTACGCATATTTTTTGCACCAACTTTTTATATTTGCGGTGTTGCTGGTATTTCTTTTTTTATTATTATTTTATTTTTTAGAGGAATTTTTTGCTATAAGGTGCATGTGCTTGCCAGAGAGACAGAGACAAAAAAACAAGAAATCACCCCACCCCACCCTGGTGGGAATGGCCATGCTGCAATCCTGTCTGCTCCATTCACCTTGCAGGATTTTGGGCATGCATAACCAGCATGAGTTTCAAGCCTCCGAGTCCAGGACCTGAACCACGGTCAACTACGAGGAAGTCCAGCAATGTAACCACTATGCCATTTGCTGGTCCTGGTATCTCTGTCTTTATTCTACTGTAATTCACAGGTCAAGTCTTACCAATGCATTTACTTTCTTACTTACAGTTCTGAATACAAAAAGAGATTTCTTTATAGAAGGGCTGCATAGTCAAAAAGAAAACGTAATTTAAAGTCTACTTAGTGGACTCATTGAGGTTGTTCTCTGATTTGTTGTTATAGTCACTGCTTATAGGATCTCATATTGCTTCTGTCCCTCAGAATCAAAGTTGATTTAAAAAAAAAAACTATTCAATTTTTTTGACAAATGTGCATTATACTATCAAGCTGACCTGTCTGATTTCAAATATACTCAGTCATCACAATTTGTGATATGGCTTAAAACATAGCCCCAGAATATTCTGAATACATTTATTTTGCTCTTCCTGCATATGACTATATTACCTGAGCTCAGCATACAAGTTGAATTGTCATTCATCCAACAAACCTTTATTGAGTTCTTGCCTGTTATGTGCTGGGAATGTTAGATTCTAGAACTACAAAGATAAATTGGGCACAGGCTATGTCCTTAAACTCAGACCATTTCCTCCTAGTGAAGATAACCAATAATTTAGTGTTTGGGAGCCATTCTTCATATATCAATATCAAGGAAGTTGGGCTATGGCCATTGAAACATCCAATAACTGGGGGTGTATGCCTCAAGAACATGGTCCCCACTGTAGAAATTTATGGATCACCAGTTAGATTACATTTGTCCCTCGGTATCTGTAGTGGATTGATTCTAGGACCCTAGGCAGATACTAAAACCCATAGATGTGCAAATCCCTTATATAAAATGGTATTAACATGCATATATCCTATGCATATATATCCTCTCATATATTTAATCATCCTTAGATTACTTGTAATACCTAAAACTATGTAAATACTATGCAATTGTTGTTGTATATCTTTAAATTATTTTTTATTTAGTTTGGGTATTATCTTTTTCCAAGGTTGGTTGAGTTACAAGTGAGGAACCTGTGGATACAAAGGGCCAACAATATTCCCATTGCTATCCCTTGACCTGCTGAGGTGGAGTTTCCTGCTCAGTATATTTTGCAAAAGCCTTCCATGTCCCTTTCTATCTCTGAGTATGGCTCTGGGGACCAGTTGACTAATACTAGCTTTATTAATTCTTTAGAAATATTAAGAAAAGATCCCCAATCGTGCCATCAAAATGTGTTAGAACTTCTGGGTCATCTAACTTAATCAGCAGCCCATCACTCAGAATGTAAAATACTGCAGGAGATGTACAGAGCATGACCTAATTTCCTGTGCTTTTCTTCAGTCTTTGGACAGTAAAGATCTATCGCCTAAACCCTGGAGGTTTCCTAAAGATTCATCACCTGAATCCTAAATCCTAAAGGTTTTGCAGTAGATACTGCCTCTAGGGGACTTCCAACATTCTTGTGCAGTTTGATTCTGTTTTTCACACTTAATTCTATGCTTACTTCAATATTTCTAGTTTTTTCCCCCATTATTGATGTTCCCATTTTAACCCTCATCTAACCTTTGAGATCTGACAATCAGCACTGAGGTACCAGTCCAGGTTTTTCCCTAGTTACTCCGTATTGAGTTGGATTGATTGAGCACACATCCCAATAATTCCAATCTCCCACATGGCTGCTTTTGGACTAGCTGGTGAAGCAAGAAAGTAGGTGCTGCCATGTGATCCAGAACATGTTCTGTGGGGCAGAAATTCTGAGGGATGGTAGTGTTTTACTGGGGGAGAATGACTTTCAAAGTTAAAAGCATTTATTTACAATAGGAACATATAACAGGTCGAGTGTTGTGAATGTCAAAGAGAAAAATAAAAATGCATAATTTTTACGTTTTCCTATTTAACATCAGGACATCCCCTTTCTTGGTGGACTGGTGTTGGTATTGAGAGGGTTCTTCTTTTGGAAATGTTGATCATAGGTACATTATGGGTTTGGTGGTGCATGATTGACAATATAGGATCACAATGACCCAGAATTTTACCAGGATATTTTGGCCACCAGTTGAAATGATAGAAACACTATGATAATTACTTAGTTTTCTTTGGTATGAAAATGGCAGTATGCAGCCTAGCCACTGGCATGGTGGTTAAAGCAGCTGGTTCCCACATGGCCAACAATGTCGTTAGAGTCCCAGACCCAGTAGCTTGAAAAACATGCTGGGCTGTGGTACATCTATACAGTGAAATACTACTCAACAATTAAAAGGAAGAATGAATTGGTACTTGCAATGACAGGAGATGATTCTTAAAATAATTATAATGAGTGAAAGAAGACAGAAAAAAAGAGCACCAACTGTATGATTTCATGATTATAAAACTTTAGGGAAAAAAAACACGAATTAATTCACATTTCAGAGAGAAGTTCAGAGTTTGCTTGTAGATTGGTGTTGGGAATGGTTTATAAAGGACCACAAAAATATTCTAGGGATAATGAATATGTTCACTATCTTGATTATGGTGATAGCCATACAGGTATACACATATATACACAACACTCATGCAATTATACACTTTAAATATGACTTGTTTGTTGTATGTCAATTATTTATCAAGGACACTGTAAAAGAAGTATAACTAATGGCCAGCAAGTGGCATGGTGGTTAAGGCACTGGACTCCCACATGGCTGACCATGATTCAAGTCCCACACCTGGTAGCTTGCTTTCTCACTTCCTCTGTCTCTCCCTTTGTCTCTCACTAGGCATGAGCACACATGCCCTATATCAAATTTAAAACTAATAATAATAATACATAAAGTAAAATAAATAGTTCTTTTAAAAAAACAGTGTATGAAAAGACGAAAAAAAAAATAACAATGCTGGGTGCATGTACATGAGCACCCAGAATCTGGAGAGGAGAAGAGAAAAAGGGGACTGTGGTGTGGCCATCCCCCTAGGGTGTGATTTCTCACTTCCTCTCTTTTTCTATCTTTCTCCAATGAGTGCATATACCCTCTAGCAAAGTATTAGTAAATAAAATAAATGCAAAAATAAATAACAGCAGAAATGAAATCTTTTGTGAATAACAACTAATTCCTTGATAAACATTTTTGGTAAAAAAAAGTGTTTTTGAATTTTTTTTTCATTTCAGAAGGTGAATAAACTCTATACATGGCTCAATCCTAATTTTTGTCAGAGCAGGGATTTGTCACTGCAAAGACCGTGATGGCAAAGTAAGATATTTTAAATTCATAAATGTCATAGACAAGAGGAAAAGCAGATCTTCTATTTAGGATCTTCTTTTCTTCTTTTTTTTAGTACACTTAATGCTATTAAGTATCAGTGTTTATTTTATTGAGCATATTGCTTTCTGGAAAACAACCAACTCAGAAAGTAGTTCAAAGGTTAGTTATAAGATAAACTAATAGCTCTGCTAAGCTATTACTTGTAGAGCCAATAAAGAAAGGAATAAACTGTATTATTTCTACAATCTATATGGTCAGTTTCAACAACATTAAATCAATGATAAAGGATTTTTATTTATATTTTACCCTACTCTATCCTCTCTCCTTGTGAAATTTTATCCCAACAGGGAAATCTCCTTGGAATATACCGTAAATATAAAAAAAGTGAGAGTGGACAATGTAATAAATTTTTTATTTTCATTTGTTAATAGATGGTGAAGTTCAGCTCACTTGTGGTTTGACCTTATTCTAGGACATGGACAATTTTTCTTAACTTCAGCTTTCATGTAACACGAAGCATTTTAAACTTCTGCACTTGCCCCAGAGTAGATCTATACATGCACACACATACAAGCAGATGGTAATTGCAATATAACATTATAGTCATGTGTTGTTTAACAACTGGGATACATTCTGAGATATGCATTGTTGGGCAATTTCATGACCTTTTTTGTTAACATTGGAGAGTGTATGTATACACACCTAGATGGCATAAGCTACTACACACCGAAGCTGTATTGTTTAGCCTATTATAATCTCAGGCCACCATGGTACATGCAATTTGTCATAGATCAAAATATTGCTATACAGAGCATGACTATATTCATAAACGTGTACACATCACAGTTCAAATCATTTGGTCCCAAACATTACAGTCACGTGTACAATGACCTGATAAAATGCATAGTCTCACATATGAAACCTCTACACTATGGCATCAAATAAAATTTTTATATATATGTCACTGAAGTATTGATATGGATAACAACAGTTAATAATAAATATTTCATTGTTTATGCAGTGGTTTTTCTTCTAGGCAACACATTAGGATTACACTTAAATATGGAGATTTGATAGGTTTGAGTATGACCTTGGCAGCTTTTTTTGAAGTTCCACAGGTGTTTCTGGTACAAATTTAAGGTTGAAAACCATTTACTTATTACATTCTTACTTGTGCTGAGCCTTGCACAAAGGGTTTCACATTTATTCTCTCAACTAATCTTCATGACTGTATTGGATAAGTTTTATGCTCTTCATCTCACAAATGAAGATACTGACACGCAGAGAGGTAGATAATTTGTTCAAGGTTTTCCAGAGTTAGAATTTAAACCTACATTGCATATATGTGCATGAAAGCAAATGCATAGTTCTGTTATTTTAAATAATTCTTCAAGTAAATAAAAATGAGACTAGACAAAACTGAGTTAACAAAATTTCAAATTAAAATAGCACCTCCTGGGACCAGCAGTTGGCGTAATGGCTATTAGCTCCTCATGTAGTTGACTGCAGTTTGAGTCCTAAACCCGGTGGCTTAAACTTACGCCAGGCCCATGTACGTGCATGCCCAAGATCCCAAGTGGAGAATGGAGGAGAAGGGATTGCAGCATGGCCATCCCCCCCGGGGGATGATTTCTCACTTTCTGTCTCTCTGTCTCTCTTCTGTCTTTCTGGCAAGCACATGCACCCTATAGCAAAAAACTCTCAAAAAAAAAAAAAAATAGCACCTCCAAAATGGACTCTTTCTATGTGGTCTTTCATAATCCACTGTGACTCTGTTCCAATCTGTTCTTCACTGACAGCATACTGATCATTTGAATCATACTGATCGAGTTATCTAGTTCCTGAGTTTTTACTTCCACTGGGTCATGTCTTGTTTTGCCCTGCAGTATATCCCTATTTCTGTCATGGTACTCAGTACATGATGAGAGGCACACAAATATCTGTTAAATAAATAGCTGTCGGGCTCAATTGAGGTGGCAGAGTAACTGGAAGACTGGAAGCCATGTGGCCTACCACAGGTTGGGATGCCCAGGTCAGCATGAAAACATTCCAGGCTCAGGCATGCATAGGAGCCCAAACCCTTGTGGAGGTGAGAGGGCTGCAGAAAGGAGATTGTGGCTGACAAGACCCTGTTGAAGTTGCCCCCCTCTCTCATAGGCTTCATAATCCCTCTAGTGCGCCCTCTTTCATAATACATAATGCAGATGTAAATGTCACAGATGTATTCTGCTGCTTTCTCAACAATTTCCATCTTCCTGTCTCCTGATTTCTTCATATTGCTACCTGGTTCTCAGCTCTGGCTTCCCCCTGATGGGCTCTCAGAATCTCTGCTGCTAAGCTCTTAAATTCCTAGTGAGTATTTACATCACACTTGATTTTCCAATCAGACTGAACCAACCACTCTGCTTTCCCACTGGGAGATCCAGATTGTTCCCTGAGCAGATCTCTAGCTCACTACCCACACAGTGAGTGGCAACAGAGGGAGGTGGAGGCCCATGGATCCTGTTTCCACGTGGCCTTTTAGATCACACAGTACAACACTAGACTTCAGTGCTTCTGCCCCCATGTGTGCTGTGCTACTAGAATTCTTCCATTAGGTTATATGTCCCATCTCATGGAGTAAATTCCAGAAATAGGATGAGAAAGCAAAATCCACTAATTAACCTGGTTCTGGGAAAGGACTAAGCTGGAGAAAATGTAGTAACACACGAGAATTTTTATAGTCTAACTTAAATACACCCTCCCAAACCATCCAAAATGATGTTGTAGGAGTATCAAAAGTGAATCCAAGGTCATAAGACTTGGTAAAGAATTAATACTCATGCAACTTGCTTACCTTTCAAGAGAAACAATAGCTTATTATGAGTACCTGGGGAGAGAGGCACCTCGATAAAAGTCTCACAATTAATACATTACTGCCTAGTATTTTGGACCAAAACCAACATTTAATTTAAGCAAGATATTACAAAGTTAAGCATCACTCTAGTGCAGAGAGATTTTGATAATAATGGACAATATTATTGTGGTGCTCAACAAAGACTTTTACTTCTTGCATATTATTATGATCGCATGGTAATCTTACCCAGCTAGTGTTTTCTTAATGTCCTGGGGAGCCTGATCATTGTAAATTACCTGTGACATCTCATTAATCCTCTTTTTTCTCACAAACGCATAATTAATGGTAACATTGACAATAATACACAAATTAGCTAAGTGACGCTTTATGGTGTTGGTTTTGATTAACGTCAGGAACCCAAAAATGACATTAATGTAATGCAGATCCCAAAAGGCAGTCTGCACTTTGACCCCAGATATACATTTTGTTTGCACCATCACCAAGATTAATCCTCCTCTGGATGAAGACAAGACAAAACTCTGGCCACTGGCAGTGTGTGCTCCGCTGTCGGAAAACAAACCGCCTCAATTGCATTTGTTTAAGAAGGAAATCTTAATGCATAGAAAACAACAGCGTAGTGTCATTTCCCATTGTCTAGTTAGGACAAAGATAAATGAACAACTGTCATGATTTAGATCAACTGCTTCTCTGCTCACTTCTATTATTTGCTTATTTATGGACCTGTGTTTAATTAAAAGTATACCTAGATATACAGACCACATGATAAACTGATTGAAATGCCTTTGGCTTTCACTATAAATGGTTGAGGGAAATCAAAACTGATTTTTATATGCATTTCAACCTGCAGGACCTCTAAATGATAAATTCTTATTAACCACAAGAGGGTACAAAAAAAATCAATGCCTGAGAAAACAGTCTCTGTCTCTGACTTGAGTAACAAAGTGAAAACACTAGAAGGAATTTGGGTAAAGTAAACTTCTTTGCTTCAGAAGTGAGTCATCTTTGCAGATTGTGAGGGAGCAAATTATAAAGGAGAGACAGACACTTTAAGGAAGTCACGGTACCGTCTATTGCTGCATCATCAACTTCTAAATTCGGGGTTAATCATGTGATTTAATTATAATCAAGAACAGTTCCTTAATCACGATTTTCACAAATCTAAATCTTTCTAACACTCTAAAGCAGTCAACTATGCTAAATTTTAAAGATGCAACCTTCTATTTTTTTCATAACAATTGTTGATAGCTGAAAACCCTGACAGTATACTTTTTTGGAAAAATAATAGCAATAGTCCTATTCTTGATTAATTTGGCATCTATTTATTTAGACTATTTTTCAAAGTGTTGCTCCTAAACATAGGCTTGGTTAATATCATATGGCCATATTCCACTTCAATAATACAGTAGAAGGACAGAAAGCTACATTTTCATGCTTCATTCTATTAGTCACATAAATAACTATCATCAAAGAATGCTTTATGGACAAAAATAAAGTGATATAAAAATCTGAATGAAATCTTCCTAGATTGGAAAGGAAATATCACCAAAGTTATAAAAATTGGGTGTGTATTTTTTAAAAATTCTTTTTAATATTAAAAAAGTAAAAGACTTTAGTTGCTGTGGGTATGTATTTTCAATTATAATACGCATAATTCTTCTCTCCCCAAAATAAAAAAAAAAACAGACTGCCTTACAACTGCCTGTCACAGCAGTTTAATTTTGAAAAATGCCTCATCTGTCTCTGCTTGCAATATATTTATCTTATGACTAGGTTTATCTTTTTTTTTTTTGGTTATTTAAAGTTACAAGAAGCAAAATAATGTATTTGAAGAGGATTTTCTTCTTCTCGCATTTAAATATTTTAAAATCAAAAGCAGCTCGTTTTTAAATCGACATATTAAGTGTTAGCTGCACCAACGTTTCACCAGCACACAAACCCATTGTAAAGCAAACTGGAATTTAAGGGGCAATGGGGATTCCTGCAGAGGGCATATTTTCACTCTGCCTAACTAAACCATAAATCGAGATTACCACAATAAATTATTTTTTATTATTTTGGCAGGAGTAAGTACAGCATTGAATTTTGAAAGATATTTGGGCTTAATTCATATGTTAAATAGGTCAGTGCTAGGAGAGAGTGAAACTGGCCCTATTTTATACAGAAACTCAAATTAAGCACTTACCACCAAACTAATTAGTAATTGATAAATGTACTACAGAAATGCAACTCCTTTACACTGGGAAGCCCCAAAACAAGATGATCGAAAGCTACAAATTAAAAAAATAATAATAAAAATTCTGGCAATCTTTTAATCACAGGCATTGCTTACAACATGGTTTTAAGATTCTTGTAGTAACACCTTCACCTGGTTAAATCCACCTGTGAAGCTCTACCACCGTTTTCTGAGATGACTTGTCTGTTTCACACTGTTCACAACTTCTCCAAGTGCCGTTGTGTATATTTTTTCAGCCATTAGGATGAATATTACTTTCTATTGGTCACGTGTATCAAGTTCACGCTTCAGTTTAGTCAAGTTCATAGAGAGGAATCTGTGAAGCCATAATTTGACAGAAACCTCTTTTTGGTTTTACTTGTGATGCTCTGACTTTTAATAAACTCCAATAGTTATGCTCAGTTACAATTTTGTTGTTCTAAGGAATTATTTCATGCAAATAAAGTCTGCTGTGTATGAAAGTATGTTTTCTTGAGTGTTTAATCAGGCATTTCCACACCACAACACATTGTAGACATGTTTTTGCTTTGAAAACATAACCTTATCAGGGGTGATTGGTGTAAAATTCTTGTATGTTTTCTTACCTTTGAATTTGAGCTCTATTTATAAGGTTTGACTAAATGATGTCTACAACCAAGGCATTTCCTTACTTGGGAGTTTTACACGAACACGATTAATATAAAAACACACAACACATTGAACAGGGTGGCAATTTAAGTTTCCTGTACAGTCTAACTTTATCAAAGTGTTCCCTTTACGTAGAAGAATAAGATGTGATAAAGTGGTTAAATAAGTATCTGGTTTTATCGTTCTTTTTTCCTGTTGATAAAATATCTTTTCAAAAATAAACAAGAGGAGATGAATTTTTCACTGTTTGTATATGCAAGTGAAACAGGGTTCCCCTCACAAGACTGCAGTCTTTCTCTTCACATGGGACCCACTTACTACTAAGAAACTTGATTCAGACAAAATGCAAACATTTATTCCTCCCTTTTATATTTTGAAATAGAACATGTTTTTTTCTATACATTTATGTTTAATGACACGTTTCATAACATTACATAAGGTTTTTCATGCAGTTTTTATTCATGGAAGAACAGTTTGCAAAAAACCACAATACTGGACTATACTTCTCAAGCAAGTTAATTTTCACTTGAATGTGAATACATAATTTATAGAAAAATAATAGTTATTTAGACATAGCAGTACTTACCTGTTGCTCTGTGAAAATTCCTACAGTCAAAAATACGCTTTTATTTCAATTATTTTTAGGAAACTATACCAATGCTTAATGAATGAAAACTCTAACTCTGTATTTTGGTTCTAGACGTTACTATTCAGACAAATGAAAATGACACAGCATGACATAAAGTCCAAAAGAACATTCTTATACTTGACTCAACTTTGGTTTTTTGGTAACTGCCCTATAGAGACCGTCCTTTATTAAGGATCTTAATGAGTGTTCTGCCTATATTTTTCTACCAAGAATGTCAAATAAGTTCAAAAGCAAATGTAAAGCAAATGTAAACTGTAATGCAAGTGACACACACCGAAAATAGCCCTATAAATCTGTTCATTTTGTTTAGATAGTCTCGAGAGTTGTAAAAAGTAGGACTGCTCAGTTTTATTAGTTGTTTTGGAAAAACTAATTCTGTAGCGAATAGGCCACTGATAATGCTATATTACTTTAAAGAAGATTTATTAAGACTGTCTCCAGATTTAATTTTTTTACAAAAAAAAATCCTTTCCTGTTCTTATTTTCCAAATAATCTACAAGATAATTAACTGAATAGACTCTGTAATAACAAAGAAATTCCTCCATTTAGTTATTAGAATTAAGATTTCGAGTGAGTTCCATTTACCTAGAATGAAATTAATTAAAATTTCACATGGAATCCTCATTCCTATTAACCTGTCAAATATGTTGCTTCCAATGTTTCCAGCAACAGAATAGCAGTATTTATTATCCAGCATTCCATGAGGTTTCAAAAATAACTACAGGAGAACATTTTTGGAACATTTAAAATTTGAACAGAGAACTAAAAAAGTCAGGCATTTTTTTGTGAAAAATAGCTATTGTAAATTACAGTGTTTGATGGAGGATGTATTTTTAGAAAATCATGTAATCTGCATTTGAGAAATTGGGTTGTGGGGCAAAACTGAAGGAGGGAGGCATGTGTTCTATCATTTGTAAGGAGGTTTAGAAAAGTAGTTTAGCTTTTCTCTTGAGAAAAAGTTTAGGAGGCTTAAACTCTTCCTTTTCCCTTTCCTCGGGATAGTCAATAAGATTTCTTGGATTGGTCAGATGACTTTGCACTTAAGCCAAGATTGATTGCAATCTAGGGCTTTGTTTTTTGATATCTTATCCCAGCGGAGGCATGTATAAACAGACAAAAATGACTAAATTGAGCAGCAATCTGACCTTTTGGAAGAGAGGCCATTTGAAAACTACACCGATTTTTCTTTAAAGAAACAAGCATATTGTCCTCTAACAGAACCTTACAGCTTAGTCCTTTCTCTTCCAGAGGGCCAAACTATACACTTGAATTACTAAGAAATAGGAGTTTCCAGGGCATTGGGCCCCCTTCCCACCCTACGTCCCCCATCCCCTTCCCTCTGAGTTCAGAAAGAAAAAACTATTGCCATTCATGTGATAATTGTCAAAACCATGACAAGAGCCAAACAAGACAGTGCCAAGAAATCATTAGTTCAGTATACATCTCGGATTTCTATAATGTTCAGTTAATGGGCTAGATTTCATCAGGCCTTTTTCCCTTGTAAATTCTTTTTGGATTGCTTTTAGTCATTTTTTAAAAGAATAGTGTAAGCCAGGTTTGCAGTAATTTTTTATCAGTTAAAATCAAATTACAAAAAACTGAGATACTGTTTTTGACAAATGCATATCTTCCATTTCATTACATACATTTTGAAATGACTAATTGAGAAAACTGAAAAGCTATCCTGGAAAATTTACCAGCCGCATATCAGAGCAGAACATTGTAACTCAAGCCCTCGTACACACACACACACACACACACACACACACACAATCATAGAAGGGACATAAAATAACCAGTCCATCTTCAAATTTAAAAAAAATATTATTTATGTAGAAAAAAGATAACACAAAAAAGAATAACTTTTAAATCATCCTGGTAAACATTGCTACAAGTCTGTTTTTAACATAAATGAATTACACCTAATGCTTCAAATGTATATGGTGTCATTGTATCTTTTTAAATAATTTATAGAAATGTGTCACCATGAAAAGAGAAAATACTGTAATGAAAGTAACCAATCAGGACTTTGGGAAGCAAAGAAAAAGGAATAGTAAAATTGTTGTTTGTAAACCTATTGCCATAAATAGTCTGACCTGTCACAAATTACCTTTTAGCTACCGTATGTTATGTATAGAACAGTCAAAACTGATAACATTTTGCTTTCATCAGTTTTGTGTTAGAATTCTGAAAACCTGAAATGCTTATTGTGGCGAGATAATAAAATGTCTCTAGATAGCATACATTCCCTCGGCATGTTTACTTGGGTAAGAATTCATAAATGGAAAAGTGTTCGGGCTAAAGAACAGGGCTATTGCTTCTAAAAGGCCGCTCATGGGTTGCTTAATAGTATTTTAAATGTCTGCTAATGAGAGTCGCAAGAAAGCACAGAAGAGTAGAGAATTGGTTCCAGGGGCAATCACACAGTAGTCAAGAAGATTAACATGCCACTAGGGGACAGCAGAAAGTCACAGAATGAGGTAGTGCCAGAGAGACCAGAACAAAAGGCTTTTCTTTGTCGAGAGAGAGAGAGAGAGAGAGAGAGAGAGAGAGAGAGAGACTAAGATATATTTCCAAACCCAAATCATTTTACAAGTGGAGTGTTTGTAAGTATATTTCTGAAAAGCAGTAAAAAATATTTTCAAAGATCTATTTTTAGATTGCTAAACTCTGTGTACCAGAATGTTATAAAATATACATAACTATCATCTTGGCAAAATAAATTCAAATATGGGCTATTTTATTTTCTGCTTTTTAGAGTGAAGAAAAGTTTCAAACATCAGAAAAAAAATAGCACATTGCGCAACACATTACCCTGAACTTATCAATGACAAAAAACAGCTGTAAAATACCGAGAATCTTGTTCAACAAAGCTAAACATAAGCAGGATCCATTTCATTCTCAAAGAGGTAGAGTGACTGGCTGAAGAAATAAAGTAACTAACTAGGAAATGGATAAAACTAACTGAGTAATCTAGGAATCCAGCTGCTTACGCAGACCCGCAATATCATACGTTTGTAACCTTTAAGGACAATTCTGATTATGTGTTGCTGTTGCTCTGGTAGTTCAGGGACTTGGAAATTTTAACCTCTGTAATTTTAAAAGCTAAGGCACATCCTTTAACAATCCAGCTTGCTGAAACGGTCACTTGCACTTCTATGTTTATATACCTACACATCACTTTCAGTGCAATAGATTTTGCAATCCCACGTGACTTACCTATAAGGCCACATTCCTATCAAATGACAACCAATCTTAGACTGCGTTTCTTAAATTCATGGATCACATTCCTTTGTTTGATCTGCATAAAACCTAGATCACTTGGCACTCAGTTAATACCTCCCATGATAAGGCTATCAATGACTTTGGAAATCATTTTCCTTCTAAGTTACTTCTATTATTATAATACTGCTTCTTGAATTCTACACATTTGTGCCTTTTTTTTCCTGTGGTATATCTGTACCATTTACTTACTACACAATTTCCGCTTACGCCATAAATCGAAAGGTTGGAAAAGATTTGAGCAATTGTTTAGTTGCTTTCCTCATTATTTTTTTGTTCTGAACAAACCAAGGCACAAAACATGGCAAATCTGTTTGTTGGTCTTATTTTGAATATTTAACCATGTCCATTCCACAGAATTTTTTTTAAATTATTGGTAGCTGATGTATTTTGTATGCATGGATTCTTTTTCTATCAACAAAACAAAGCCTTGATTAAAATTGTATATTTATTCTAAATACATTCCATATCCTCAGATTTTCATTGTTTGGCCTTTACCTATTTAACTCTCCTTTTTTTTTTCTCTAAGTATTTTCCCTTCTGGTCAAGTACTTTGACTCTTCTAGAATTCAGTATCTCTTTCATCCCAGATGGCCTTTATCCCTAGATCATAATTATTCATTCTCTGTTTCCTTTCCTCTATGGGTTTCTGTTTTATAGATTGCATTCTCTTTTTATTCTGTAATTTGGACTCGCTGACTCCAAAAATAATAATAATAATTCAACACATTCCAAATCCTGAAGATCGTCTCCCTGCACTTCTCCCGAGGTAGAGAAGATCTTCCTAACATCTTGCCTAAATCCCCATCCACTGCATTTAAGACTCTGCTGTCTTGTACTATTCTCAGAGGAAACAGAGACCAGCTGTTCACCTCTACCTGCAGAGGACTGTGTTCCTTCATGAACTTAAAGACTGCTATTAATTCCCTCGTAGTCTGTTCTTCTCCAGACTAAACAAGGCCTAGTCCTTTACCCTTGTTTCATTGGGACTATTTCCCAACCATTTCGTGATTCTGCTTCTTCCTCTGGACCTACTCCAAATTCTGCTTGCTTGGCATAAGTGTTAGATATTAAAGGACACAATAGGAGAAATGATGAATTCATAATACATACAATGTAGATGATTCTTTATATTTTCCAAAGTTTTGACGACTGTCAGTGTTTTGTCTTTGAACAACAAGGCTGTTTTTTAACTCCTCATTAGCTTGTGATCCACTGTGGCCCCTAGATCTTTTTGTTTTCTTATTGATAATTGAACAAACTTTTCCTTTTTTATATCTAAAGTTAGGTTTTTCTCTCCATCAGAATTAATTGCTTTTGCTTTTCTACAGTAATCCTCACTCAAATTTTTTTTTCTATGTGCTCCTCTAAACATTTCTTTTTAGTTTGGTTATTCTTTCTTATTTAAATTTGGATTTCAATATTTTAGGCATTTATCAGTATTTCAATAATTTCTTTAGAATGTAAAAAATAACTGAGATAATTCTTTATGTAGCTTGTTTCCTTAAGAAGATTCTTACTAAATGAAATTAGTAAGCTTTAAGAAGGAAAAATATCTTTAAAAAGATTGTTATAGTAAAAGCTAAATAATTTGTCTTGCAAACAGAATCACTTCGTTAATGTGGCATGTGTGAAAGAGAAAGAAGAGAAGATATTGTTGTGTATAAGTAAGCGTAAGTTAACTTCTAGAAAATTGGAAACATTTGGCCTTCACCCTTTTCTTACCTCAGGAAAGATCTCAGATTTATGATTTTCCTTACAACTGCACCCTCAGCCATGTCTAATACTTTATCTGTCTACATACAGAGATAGGGAAGATAGAGATGAATAAAATGACATCTAATCTCTCTCATCCCTAGTACCTACGAATTACAGTGCTCTTTCAGCATGTTCATCTCATAGAATAGGTTATTCCACTTAGAAATCAGACGAGTTTTTAGACAGGAGAAACAAAGCTACAGAAGAATTCTACAAATTCTTAATAGCTCCCAAGCTGAACTATTGATAACTAAACTGACCAGTGATAACAAGGAACAAAGAAGAGGGAAAAGCAAAAATCACAACATAATTCTGTTCATCCCCAATATGGAAAAGTTAAAGAGGAAAAAAATGAAAAATTACATAGGTTTAATAGAAAATTCTTGTTTCATAAACTGATTTTCAACAACAATTGTCTAATAAAAAAGAATGGCATGACTTTGTGAAGAACAATCATTGTTATTTGGCCTATATCACAAGCCTTTTTAAAAAGAGATCACAGAAAATATTAAGAAAATGCTTGCCCTATATTTTCCATTCATTTCCAACCTATCCTTTTCCCAAAAAGGGGGAGGGTATGAAATAAAAAAAATAAAAATTAAAGCTTCAAAATTTTATTCTCACCCAGATGTTAGCCTATAAAGAAGAAACATTCCTGCTTAGACAGGCCAGGGCTCCATTGTTTCCAGCACCTGCCTTCAAGTTGCTGAAATTGCAAAGAAAAGTTATCTCTACGGAACACATGTCTAGTGCATATGAACCCGTTCGATTGTTTCTGAAACCCTTTCGTTACCTTCAAGAGGAAAACGCTACCTTCAAGCAAGAAGACAAGAGAATCATTAGGGTCCAGTTCTGTTTACATCATTTCAATTTGCAGAAAAACACAAAGCAGAATGAGTAAAACCTTGGGGCCATACTACAGCTGTCATCTGGCACTTAGTGAATTTAGCCAGCCTTAAATTACTTTACTTGCATAGGAGTTTCATCCACAGGCCAGAGATACAGTCAAACACTAACTACAAAGAGACAACAGTGGAAGATGAAATCATACAAACTTGAGATGTCCTACATGAGTCATTTGTTTGAGGAGTTTAGAATCATTATTTCTCTGCAAGTAATCAGAACTTTAGGAAAACAACTACATGTGAAAAAAATCTCCATAATGAACTCTATAGAATATTTAGAGGTGAACAGAAATGTAGGAGCACTGTAGACTCGCTGCATTGAATACGGTACTTACCCTTTAAACAGGTTTGATTTTATGTGGCACATGGGAAGGCAGAGAGGTGAAGCTGAGATGACTTACTGTCCCTTGAGTAGACAGACCCCATTGGCTGGAGAACATCAGAGACCCTTTGCTATTTCTGTGTCTTTCTGTCTGCCTGGAACTTTCTCTTCTGGGCTTTCTGATTAGTGCTTCTTCAGTCCCTATTGTCTTCCTTGTTTCTTTCCCTTTCGTTGGGTATATCTCACTTGTTTTACTTAACAAATACATTTATTATGTTAAATTGCATATTTTTTAACCTTCATGATGTCCCTTTTTTTCATTTCCTCTCCCTAAATCATTTCTATCTTTCTTCCATCTCTTTTCTCCTTCAGGCCCTCTTTACTCTGTCACCTCAGCTGCTGAGTTTACTGCTCTTTTCCTGTCACTCTGTACAATCTTCAGTAGCAAATCTCTTTTTCACCTCTCTTTCCATGTGGTCTATGTGTATGTTTAGGGAGAATGACTTAAGCACTGGGTTAGAGTTGGGGAAAGGGATCACAATACCAAAGAAAATGCAGACTATCTCAGAAAGAGTAGATTTTTAAAAATATTTTATGTTAGTGTAGAGTACCACAGATGCAAAAATTAAAAAGTAATATCCATAAAATATGATCCTTCTATATTTCAAACACACTGCCTTTATATCCTGCAGGTGTTCTTCAAGACCAAGCTGAAGCACATTCATTTAAAAGATCTTTTGCGATTTTACTTTTACTTTTCATATCCCAAAAGGTTTTAAATGATTTCTTTAGTACAATTTACTAAAAGGAAGACAGATGCATTTTTCTACCAAATCTGAATACTTCAGTTTGGCTCCAAGAAAATGTATTTTAACAAGTCTGTTTTTAGTAGAGACACAGTTTAAGTAACATATTGTGCATTTCATTTGTTAATAATTTATTATTGAATAAAAATGGCCTTACATTCTAACATGTCAAAATCAACCAGAGGCATGACTCAGGATAAGGGTTCACCATTGGCCTAACTACATTTTTGTCAAGATTGTAATAAAGTCATAGTTAATATTTAATTTAGCTTATAACATGGAAAGACTTACATTTCCCTTACTGCAAAGATATAGAAGGCTGAATTGTGTCTTCCTCTTTTGGTGGGGGGGAAAAAAAAACAAGTTTAAATTTCCCACCATTGAAGCAATGTGAAAACCTAAATACATTTTCATGGGTTTTAATTCTACATTGAAAACAATAATGAGCATTTATATGCCTATTTAGCAATGACTACTATATCCCTATCCTTTCCCCCCCCACCCATCCCTAACCCCTCCCCCCCCAAATTTTCTGATGGGTCTTCAATCTTTGGGTCTTCCAATTACATTCTAGGAGACTGGCAAACAATAGGTGGGTTTCATATAGCACCTGATTGATATTTCCTGGGTGTGAAAGCTTCTCCTTGCAGGGTAGGCTGATATTGCATATTCAAACACATCCAATGATATATTTGTCACTGCTATTGACCTTTATCTCTCCAGTTTCCTGACAACCTTCTGCAGTTATTGACATTACAAATACCAGCAACAACATGCAGGGCAAAGTATAACCTTTCATTTACCTTCATGTCCCTCAAATGACTTGTGTAGGTAGTTTCAACAAAAGCGGCAAACAATGATACTGTTGATTTTTTTTCCCTTAACTTGCTAAAATGTTTTCCATTTTCCTCTTGTTCTCGGAAAATCATGCCAATAACTCTCTACAAAGGAAACGATTTCAAATGAATACAGGTAATTAGAAGTGTCAAGAAATCAGCAAAGTAGGGTGTCTGCCATCATTTCTGTGGAAAGAGTGCCAGATTTTCTTTCAAAAAGGTCTTTGTCATTTTTTAATAGAAGGTAATTAATGTAGACTGCAGTAAAATGTGCACGATCCCAGTCGCTTGTCTTTCTTGCCATAGAAATGGGACCATAAAGATGTTTTGATATCTAGAAACAATCTTCAGAGGTTATTTTAAAATGACTTTTAATTACAAAAGTAGTCCTCTTAGTCTTTTTTATTTTAAAAGAGAAAGGATTTAGAAAGGGCATATTTATTAGGAGACAAAGGAAAGAAAGTTTTACAAAGAAAAATTATCTGGAGAGTGAAACAACAGAATTTTATACAACTGACATGAGTGGGAGATATTATAAATAAGCCTATATCTCATATGTTTATAACAGTAAAAGAAATAATGTCTGACGTCCATAGTGAAGGCATTTATGCACTTCTGATACCATGGGCCAAGTGAGATTTTTTTCCTCTAAAGCTATAACCAAAGTGGTCATTTGGTTCCATGAAAGTCATCTCTTTATCAGATCAGTAACAAGGATCCATAATTATTTTTATTTATTTATTACTAAGAGAGATTTTTTGCTGAAGGGAGCATGTGCTTGCTGGAGACACAGAAGACACAGATGGAAAGTGAGAAATCACCCCCCACGGAGAAAGACCATGCTGCAATCCCTTCTTCTCCATTCTCCTCCTGTGATCTTGGGCACGCACGCACACGTGCTGGGGTGAGATTTAAACCACCAGGTCCCAGACTCAAACCGGGTCCAGTGACGTGACCATTATGCTGTCTGCTAATCCCAGGTCCGTAATTATTAAACAGGAGAATCTTCAGGAGCATTCTCATTCTTTTGAGGACAAACATAAAATTTATATCAATTTTGAGATGGTTGAAGGTCATAATTTCCTAGTATGTGCTGTACAATTGGAAAAATCCTTCCAAGATTAAGTTTTACATATGTTTACTTAGAAATTATGCTCATATTATCTCTTCAGTTTCAAGAAAAAGTATATTATCTCATTTAAGGTTTTATTATCTTGAGAGACCAAAAAAGTCTCAATTATACTGAACACATTCTAAAAGGTGATACAAAATGTCATGAAATCCTTTATAATAGATACTCCTCCATAAAGGGAAGAAGTAGCAAAGTAGGAGTTAAGTTGGAGTCTACAGTGAATTTGAGATACAGTTAGATTGATCCAAACACAGGCAAAGTTCAGAGTGATAGACCAGGCTCCATTACATGGATGAAATAATCAGAGACAGTTTTCATGACCAAGAGTAACTAAATTGCAGTTTAGAATCAGAGTCAAAATACTATGTTAGAAACACAGTGCACAGAAACAAAAAAAGGGGTGGGTAGAGAAGGTGGAAAAATAGAATGGGATCCCAAAAGCTCACAGGTTTCAACGAAGAGAAAGTTGAACTTCCTCAATTACTCAAATTCAGAGGATGCTTTTTCCTCTACTATTTGACTCTTGGGCTTTTAGCCCCAGGACATTGGGTAGTCAGAAAAGTAAGCAGTCTATGCAAGACCATTTCCAGCTGTGCTGCCTCACTCTCCATTCAGCAATCACATGATCACAGCCAAAATCCCTGACTTACTGCTTTCTCAGAGCCTGTATCATCAAACCCCTCCCAGAATCTAAGGTGGTCGGAACAGTCATTTGGCTGATCATATTCCAGTTATAATGGTGCATAATTGGTCTGCATTTTACCCCCTCCCTTCCTTTCTTACTTGTAAATGAGTAATTCCATTAGGATGCATGGCAGTAACGCCCTCCTGCAAAGGATGAGGGCGATGAATCATTTCTTCTGTTACTGATTACAAGGCTGTACTATGTGCAGCCTAAAAAAGCAGAACTTATTGGTTAACCACTGTAAAAAATAATAGCAAAATACTGACCACGCTTAAGTTAAAAACTACTGGTGTCAGCATCCCTTGTATAATAGTAGGCAGGACTGGTTTTCAGTTAGTAGTAACAGATTGATAGTGTTGATTACCAAAATAATGAAATAATGCCATTCATGTCCATGATTACTAGCTGTTAACCGACATTCTTACCCACTCCCTCAATGTACACAGAAGGACCACCCATGCTTCTATTACCCTGGTACCTTATCCCCAAAATATCCCTACCTGAGATAATTTAAGTCCTTCATACCAACAGGTTCTTCATAGCACACCTTCAGCAATATAACTAATGTCTTTTCTTATTGTTTTGTACCCATACCATACCAGATATTAAACATTTTTATAATTAGCCCTGATTCCATTTCCTACTCTATCCAATAAGTAAATTTATTCAACCTCTTGGGGGTATATTTTTCACTGGTAGACTTATTCTGTGGGAGCTAGATTTATATTTCCATAATAATATGAGGAATCTTTAAAAAGTTTATAGAAAATGTGTGTGTTATGAAGCCAGCAGGTAAGTGTTGGTTAAGGCGCTGGACTCCCACAGGGCCAACCATGGTTCGAGTCCCGTATCTGGCAGCTTAAAACTCATGCTGGCTGCATGTGCAGGTGTGCCCAAGACCCCAGGGGAATGGAGGAAAAGGGATTGCAGTGTGGCCATCCTTCCAGGGGATTATTTCTCATTTTCCTGCTCATGTCTCTCTCTTTGCCTCTCTCCAGAGAATGTATGTGCTCTATGGCAAAATCTTAAAAAAAAAAAAAAAGAAAAAGAAAAAAAAAAGAAAGAAAGAAAGAAAGAAGGAAGGAAGGAAGGAAGGAAGGAAGGAAGGAAGGAAGGAAGGAAGGAAAGAAAGAGAAAAAGAAAAGAAAGAAGGAAAATGTTTGTTTTGAAAAACGTATACATATATTTTATTTTCTTTTTATTGGCACCAAAATAAACATACTTTAAGCCCATTTTTCAGGAATTTTGTGAAGTCCTCTCATATAGCTGATTGATAAAATTTACACCTAAGTTTCCTAGTCGACCTATATCTTTCACACAATGGTTATGCAAATATCTGTTTGAGCAAAATCTAAGGTATTCTAAAGATTAGCTTTTGTACAGCTACATGTACCTGCAACCTTTCTACTTAGGTAGAATTGTACTTTATTTCAGTGGAATTTGTCAAGCTCATTAATATTTGTAATAGAATACCAGCTTTGCCAACCTGCAAACCTGAAAACTAAAATATACAGCTGTCACTTCAACAAACAGCAATTCACGTATTAATATAGTCTAAGCAGTCGGCAACATGTAATACCCATGCTTAGGCACATGGAATTCAAGTTGCAAATGAATTCAATCCAACTTCTGCCAAAGTATAGTCACGACAGTCAACATCTGAGAAAAATCTAAAAACATGTTGGCTATCCATTTTTCTCAAATTCTCTAAGCTCCGTTCCTGAATCTATTTTAAACAATAGAAAACAATGGAGTTGGACGGTATTAATTTGGCACTATATAAACATACTTTCATTAATTAGCAAGTTTTATTGGAATTCAATACAAGAGATGGTACTTTAAAAAAACACTTAGGCGTCTTCACTAAGTTAATTGTCCAACTTGTTATTTAATATCACTCCCAAATTTATATCTCCAATGTAGACCAATTGAGTTCACTTTTCTAAAACTCTCTTTGACATTTTCATTGTCTCAAAAGCCCCTGAAATACAGCGTACCTAAAACCCAACTAATTATTTCCTCTCTAAATCTGATTGCAAGGGATGCAGTATCTCAGCAACCTCCTCAATTCAGAAGGGGCAATTGAAATCATCCTTGAGCTATCATTCCCCTTCACTGGCATATTAAATATATTATCAAGGCCAGCTAATCTGTAGCCTTAAGTATCTCTCAAATGTCTATTGTCTCCACACTATTGTCTCTCACCTAAAGACCTAAATAGCCACCTACACGGCCCTCTGCTTCTTTGCATACACACTTTGGTCTCCACACTGCAAGAATGAATATCCGATAATCCTGCTGTGCTTAGAAGTCTTCAGAGATTCTCCCCTATCTATCAGGCCCACACAGCCTGCTTAAGTAGCTCTAGCGTGCATGCATTGATCCTCATTCTTTCTTGAGTCATTTTCCCCCTTTCTCTCTCTCTCTCTCTCTCTCTCTCTCTTTTTTTTTTTTTAAGTTTTTTTGCCATGGGACACATGGACTTATTGAAGAGGAGAGAGGCAGAGACAGACAGTGAGAGGGAAAGTGAGAAATCACCCTCTAGGGAGGATGACCACATCATGATTCCCCTACCACACTCTCTCCTGAGATTTTGGGCATGCATGCACACATGTCTGGCATGATTTTCAAGCCACCAAGTCTAGGACTCAAACCGCAGTCAACCATGAGTGAGTTCAGTGCCTCAATCACATGCCACCTGCTGACTCCCCCCTTTCTCCTACTCAACTCCAGCCCTGCTGCTCATATTTCAGTTCCTTGGTTCTCCTTTCTGCCACAGAGCCTTTCAGCAGCACATCGATGCCTTTCCCATCACATCCCTTCTCACGCATCAGTGCCTTTCAACCTTTAGTGTTTGAAGGAATTGCCTAAGGATCTCGCTAAAATGCAGACTGTCAGTAGGTCCAGGCCGGAGTGTCTGATTCTGTATCTCCGAAAAGCTCCCAGCTGATACTTGTGCTTTTAGTCTATGGAATAGCACTTTGAGAGAGAATTCTTAGATAATTCTGTTTATCCTTAAGACTTCAGTTCTAGCACCACTTCTTTGAGGAAGTTCTCCTAAGTCTAAGTCTATGTCACATTTTTTTGTCATGTCTTCTCATAGAACTGTGCTTCTTTCCACATGTCCATGATCCCAATTTGTAATTACAAACTAATAAAAGGACTAATGATAATTTTCTCCACTACTGCACTCTCCACATGAGCAGAGAACTGTTTTGCTCACCACCGAGTTCCCAGTGACTAGCATGATACTAGGGCCAAAAAAGACATTCAATGAATAGTTGTTGAATGAATTAACAGGAGAGAAGAATTTATGCTATAAATTGTTGTAATTTAGTGTCAGGACAAAATTTGTAGTTCGTCCCTACTAAGGAATATGTATATATTTCCCTTTATTAAATGAGAGCTATGCAGTTAGTTCCTTTTTTACCTTGTCTGTGAGATGTTTTCCTATTCTATTTCAGTAATCAATTTAGCTTGGGGTTTTGGTTTTTTTAAATTATAATCATCTCGCTTCCTTTTTTCTATATTTATAACCCCTTGCTTTTTATCTTATTTTGACTGTAATTTATGCTGATGTCTAATCGTAAGTTTCAGCAAATCCTTCTTGGAAACAGCGAATTACTGTGATTCAAAAATTTTAGAGTAGATGGTATTACATGAGCAGCAACTATACCTAAAGTATTTGAACACTGGGGTCCTACAGATGATAGCTGAATTCTGACTTAATGACTTCGTAAGTGTGCTACAAAGATTAAGTTACTTGTATGTGCTATTTTATAGAATTGTGAGGCATAAAGAAGATGAGTTTTAAAATAACACTGTGCTTACACATTGTAAGCACTCAAATGTTTTCATTATTGGCTAGTTTAATTTCTATTGCAGTTAAGAAGCAAAAAATAGTACATGAAAGATGTTCCCAAAGTGAATTACCATTAATTTTAGCCCGTGAGATCAGAGTATCATATTCCATAGGTTCGTACTTCTAAAACAAGGACCAGTAGCCTTAAGACTGGGGCAGCCATCAAGAAAGGTGAATCTAGAAAACTGTTTATAATTCTAAGGAAAGATTTGATGTGCCTGTAAAAATAGAATAATATTGCCTATATTCAAATAATATTAGACACAGTATGATTAATTGATTTGAACAGTCATGAAGCCAGCTAGTGATAGACGTGCATAATTCCTAACAGAGAACTCAGAACTAATTCTTATTCCGTAAGTTTTCATTCCTCACTGATAGTATGACAATCAACATTAAATAGCTAGATATCAAGAACAGTATTTTAAGTGTTGAAAGTAAACTTAATAGCATAATAAATAAAGCTGGACAAATTATATTGAATATACTTGTCCACAAACTACAGACGCTTTAAAAGGCTCATATGATATACAGCAACTGATTGGAAATGTTGCCCTCAGGGAAGCTTCTATTTAAAAAAAAAATGTCTGTGTGTGCTCTAGTCCCTGTGTGTAAGAAGTACTTAAGCTTAACTGCAACTTAAAAGTTAATTGATAATCAATATGACATGTAACATCAGGGCAAAATTCAGCTTCTAAATGAATATATAGAGAGGTCTTATTATCTTCAGATAAGGGTAGGTGAATTCCACTGAGAATAAAAGGGACTTTGGGATGAGGACAGTATTATAAAGGCCCCACCGGAAGTCCTCCATCAGGTTGTAAGTGGATCTATTCTAAACAATCATTGTAGGCCCAAAAGGAAAAGTTGAGAAGGATGAAAGAAAAAAGGGAAGTGAGAAGATAGATTTTTCCTATTAACGAATGTTAATTTCACAGCAGTGCAGTCAGGTTTTCACATACCCTTTTCACTTCTGGATACCATGTGAAAAAGAGATACATTCTTTACAGTAAACATCAATAAAATCTTAAAATAGTCCAAAATCCTATGGGGGTATTGAAAAGCTTGTCTCACCTTTTACTTTGCAGTTGTATAACTGCAATTAATGAGTCTCCAAATAGTATGCAATAGAAACTTTGTGGGGAGAGAGAAAATAATGGTTTGAGTCTGAGAATGTATCAAACACCAAACCCAAAATTAAAATTCAGGGTCACTTATGTTTATAAGTAAGGAGGCAGTGACATCCCCTATGAAATGAAGTCAACAGAGTTTCCCTTACCTTTCATGCCGGACAGCTCAATCAGTACTCAGCGGAGTTCAAATGTTCTTTGTCGTTACCTTTCACACCCCCCCCCCCACCGCTCCCCCCCCCCCTCCCCGTTGGCCTCTTCCACAAGCATTTGGTAGGATACAGGGTTTTGAGATTCTCAGGTTGTACATAGACCTGCTTTTTTAAAGTTCAATTTCATTCCAATCAGTAGAAGCAGCTAGTTCGTTTTTGTGAGATGAGACTTTCAAAAACATGCAAGTCGCTTTCACAAACACGCACATTACTGCAAAGCAGAAGAAAAAAAAATTTCCCAAGAAAAGAGAAAAATAACGGCTAATTTCTGGTTTAAAGAAAATGACATACCACCTTCCAAAAAAATGCTTAACTGTGGAAGAATAAAATGCAACATTTTAAGGGCTGAAGTGTAAGAAAACCCTCTGTCATAAAGACGTCCAAATATCTTTTGAACTATTTACACCATATGTGTCCCAATAAGGCTCTTTTCTGATTAAATAATGACAAGTAAGTGGAACCAAAGATGGCTTCAAAGACCCTTGAATCTTTACACAGCTTTTTGTAATTTTGCAAGTGTGAAATTTAGCTATCATTATACAAATGTTCTCAGGCATAATTTCCTTGGTCTGTAAAATATGTCTAGGAGCAAGATGTCGTGTCCATAGTAGGCACTCAAAAAGAAAATAAAAAGAACAGATAACTTAATAATGAATGTTTAGGAAAGTAACTCTTATAAAATATACACATCTTTTTATACATTCTGAGCACCAATTTAATTATTTGAAAAAGAGTCATTTTAGGCCACAAGGGTCTTAAGAAACAACTGCTTCTTAAACAAAATTAGCTGAGCGTTAACCCTGTGCATTAAGCGATGTACAACAATAAGGCTGCAGACAGACACATGTGGAACACACAGAGGGGGAAATCGTAGTCATTAAAATTCTGAATAGTTTGTATGATGTGGGGAAATATTTATAATAAAATGTGTAGGGCAAAAAGTAGGAAAAACTGCACAGACAGTAAATATGAATGTTTTCATACTCACAGAAAACAAGAGCAGGTTAAGATGTGCAAAAACTTGCAGTCGTTAATATCTTGGGTGATGGGATTGTACATGTTGAGGTTTAATTTTGATGAAAATGTCCTTCAAAGAGCATCGATGACGTTCAATTTCAGAATAAAAAGATGTTCCTTGAATGGTAAATACATTTGCTATAATGTTATAATATTCTTTTAAGATTTTAAATTCCCCATAAGAAGATGAGGCTCTTGAAGCAGTATTCAGTGAAACTCAGGGGCTGTCTGAGGATTTGACTGCATCACTCTTAGGTCCCCCAAGAGAGCGCAGGACTGGTTCTAGAAAACATCTGAATGAGATCTCAATAATTTGAATTGTCCAACTAAAGGGCAAAAAGAAAAATGGCAAAAGAACTTGTTTTGTTAAAATCAGGGGAAACAAATCCAAAACTCCAGAACTTTTAGATACCATAACTTGAGGTTTCTACTTCATAGCAATATACCAAAGCAAGTCGCTGAGCTATTGCCTTCTAATACATAAGAATGCAACGGTTCCGCCCTTGGGATCGATTCTCAGGAACTGATAGAAACATAAGCAGGCCATCTGGTAGAGCACTTGATCTAATACTCGCCATCCTAGGGTCAGCTTCACTGTCAAAGAAATGCCCAGGTCTAAATGCTCTTTTAGGAAACTTCCTGCCTCCTAAGGCAAATTTGACAGCTAGAATGTATTTTCTCCTTCAATATCCTTAGGAAAGCAGCCTTATTGAGAGGGAAAAAAAAATAGCGTATTAGTCACAGCTCTTTTAGTTGCAATGAGGGAATATTCAAACTGTCTTATTCAAAAACAAAATGGAAACAGATATTGGAAAGTCCGGAGATAACACTGCCTCAATTGCAATTGGATCCTCATATGATAAAATCAGGACTCAAGTTCACACCACCTCTGGGTTCTGTTTCCTGTTTTTGCTCCATCCTCTGGTGAACTCTTCATTTGAGGTGACAATATGGCTTCGGCAGATTCTAACCAAAATTCTCTCCTCTTACCAATCCTTTTAAAATGTATACACATAGGCATCATTTATTCTCCAACAAATACTTTAAAATTAAAACTTCTGTGTCTGACTATTGTTGATAGAGCTTTGTAATCTACTTAAACCAGCCTCTGAGGTCAAGGGCATGAGACCCACTGATTGGTTCCTTTTGACCAAGAAGGACTGAGCACAGGGTCCATTCCAGACACATGTTAGGTGATAAACAAAGGGTGGTATTATCCAGAATGAACAATAGAAGAGATACCAAATGAGATAGATAGATAGATAGATAGATATAGATATAGATACATTGATAGATATTCATATATTACTAGATATCTTCAGCTATGCTCTCCAAATTCCTAGTAGAAAATTTTAAAAGATGGAGTAGGAATTGTACCAATAAAAATTTGGAGAAAGAAATTTTTAAGAATTATTTATTTATTTAATTCCATTTGTTATTATTGTTTTTTAATTTGACTAGAAAGGGAGAGAAAGGGAAAGTGAGAAAGTAAGCCACCAGGACTGGGAATTGAACTGCACTTGGCCATGTGGGAATCCAGTGCCCTTAACCACCACACTACCTATCGGTCCTGGAGAAAAAATTGTTACTCTGTGTGGGCATCGTAGGGTTTCATAGGTTTTATAATAAAGAAACAGATAAATGAGCATAATGGTGAACCATTTCACAAATATTATGGTGATATTAGCAAACAATAAAACAGAATCAAAGATAAATTTTGTGATGACCCATGCCATCTGCTGCCTGGCATGGTCTAATATAAAACTGAAAATTCTGTCACCAAACACCACATGCCTTCAGCCTTTCAACAAAAGCAGCATCCAGTCATTCAAGGTGTTGGGCACAAAATGACTAGTTGGAAATGTACTTGCTTGAGTGACTGTCTCTGATAATCCCACACAGCTTGTGGTAGGAGTAAATGTGTTAGAAGCAGTTAAATGAATTTAAGAAGTGTACCATGGGGTGAAATATGACTGCAATTATGTGTCGCGATGACTGACTTAGACAGAACTTCTGTTGGAAGATGTTTCCGAAAACTGTGAAATGATAACTGAGGGGACAACCTTGGTGATATGGATACAATTTAAGGGGTGATGCTGAATGAAGACACCAACACACATGCATATTCATATACCAACTGAAAGGAAAAAAAAAACTTTAAGATGTAGAAACAACTAACAGAGAAAGAGAAGAAAGATGATTCTAGAGAAGAAAATAGGTAAAAGGTATAAATCTTTTGATGACAAAATGTTTGGATCAACATGTTAAAGCAAATATGACAAGCAAATATAATCCTAGCAAAGCTCTATCATTCTCTCAAAAAAAGTATTTATTGGGACCAGCAGTTAGAGTAATGGTTATGTCACTGGACTCCCATGTAGTCGACCGCAGTTCGAGTCCTGGACTTAGTGGCTTAAACTCATGCTGGGCGCGTGTGCGTGTGTGCCCAAGATGCCAAGAGGAGAATGGAGAAGAAGGGATTGCAGCATGGCATCTTAGGGATTCATAGGCTTTATAATAAAGAAACAGAAAAATGAGCATAATGGTGAACCATTTCACATATATTATGGTGATATTAGCAAATAATAATATCAATTAGCTAATTGAATAATTAGCCATCCCCCTTGGGGGGTGATTTCTCCCTTTTTGTCTCTCTGTCTCTCTGTCTTTCTGGTGAGTGCATGCTCCCTATAGCAAAATCCTCTCCAAAAAAAGAAAAAGAAAGTATTTATTAAAAAACTACTTTGTGCCAATCACCTTACTCCAACTTCCCTAAGAAATACAATGTATGAGCCAAGTAGATATGGTGTCTGCCATCAAAGAACTCACTATCTAGAGAGATGGTATCTAGAAGAGTATGACAAAGACTTCCATGAGAAAATGTTATTGAGGCTGATATGTTAAGAGTGAAGAAGACCCAGACCTGGAAGCCACGTGCCAACTGCAGTTTGAGCCCCACTCTCTGTGGGCCTGAAAACACACTGGATCCTGGCAGTTTGGAGGACTGAAAGAAGGAGATCATGGTGTGACTCAGCCCTATTAAAGGTGCTCCTCTCTCTTTCTCTCACTCCTTCTCTGTCTTTCTGCCACATGCACTCTTTCATGAATTAAAATAAATAAATAAATTTCAAAGAACAGGAAATTGGACAAAGAATGAGCTGGAAGAAGAAATGATTCTATTGCATGTTTGAGAACATTCTGAGACAGGTGGGAAAAAAATGAAACTTCTTAAATTTAAAAAAGATAGTGTGATTGATCAGCAAGACTAGAGGCAAGTGCTACAAGACGAAGCTAGAAATAGATCATTCAGGGCCTGGCAAACCCTGTTTAGGATGTTGGTCTTCATCTCCAGAGCAATGAAAAGCCATCAAATGGATTCAATCAGGGTAGAGACTTGAGAAGACATATACTTCGAAAGGGTCATTCTGACTGTAATGTGGAAAAATTACTGCCAGTGTATAAGATTTGGGAGCAAGAGTGCAGGTGGCAGAGAATGTACTAGAACTACTAAGGGGTTGTTAATAAGGGGAAAAGAGGGGACCAGCAATTGGTGTAATGGCTATGTCGCTGGACTCCCATGTAGTCGACTGCGGTTCGAGTCCCGGACCTGGTGGCTTAGACTCACGCCGGGAGCGTGTGCGTGCGTGCCCAAGATCCCAAGAGGAGAATGGAGGAAAAGGGATTGCAGCGTGGCCATCCCCCTGGGAGGTGATTTCTCGCCTTCTGTCTCTCTGTCTGTCTGGCGAGCACATGTGCCCTATAGCAATAACCTCTCAAAAAAATAAATAAATAAATGAATAAGGGGAAAAGAGTAGAGGGGTATGATTGATAACTGTTTAGGAGATGTAATTGACAGAGCTCGGGGATGAATTGTGTAAAGACAAGTGAGAGAAATCAAGGTGTCAAGAATGACTTTTTTAATTATTATTTTATTTAACTTTATTTATCCATTTGTTTATTTCAATTTGACCAGAGAGAAACAGTGGGGGAGAGAGAGTGCAAGAGTCGAGAGAGAGAGAAATTGAGAAAGCAAGCTGCCAGTTGGCCACATGGAAATCCAGCGCCTTTAACCACTACACCACCTGCCAGCCCCAACTTCTGGTTTTTATGTTCCTTGGTTACAAGTTCACTGAGATGGGAAACACAGGAAAAGGAACAGGTTCCAAAGATGGCTGGATTGCCTTCAATTTTAGGTGATTTATGTGCAGCCACTGAAGAAGCACAGTAGATAGTTTGATGTATAGATACTTAGCCCAAAAGAAAGGTCTGAATTGCAGGTAAAAATGTAGATGTTTGGTTATAAAAAAAAGCATTTGAGGGACTTGCAGATGGCATAATGGCTATGTCACTGGACTCCCACATAGTCAACTGTGGTTTGAGTTCCTGGACCTCGTAGCTTAAACCTTACGCCAGGTGTGTGTGTCCAAGATCCCAAGAGAAAAATGGATAAGAATGAATTGCAGTGTGGCCATCCCTCTTGGGGGGTTATTTCTTACTTTCTCTCTGTGTGTCTCTCTGGCTAGCACCTGTGCCCAATAGCAAAAATCTCTCTCAAGAAAAAAAAGAAAGCATTTGTTGACATGGGTCATGGGTTTGGACAAGATCACCAGGAAGAAATAAAGGAAAAAAAAAAAAAGAAGGGTAGTTTTAAGACACTTGAGAAACTGCAATACATAATGCTAAGGGTATATGCTTTAAAACAAAGATAGAATATCCTGCATGATAAAAGGAAAACCCAGATTGTTGGTTAGGGAAGGCAAGAAAAGAGAAAATTGCATGAAGGAAAGACTGCTGGCCATGAAGTGACTTTCTGCTACCGCCAAGCTTCTGAAAACTCAAAAGAAACACCATCTCTACCCAAACACACAAGAAAGTATTGCTTCAAGCCACTAAAATATTTTCTTATTTTTATAACAACACTGCTTTAGTTTTGTACCACAGGCAGACCTATATTGTGTAGAAGTTTAAATAGACCTGGAAATAGGGTCTCCATACACTTAAGATTATCCCTAAAGCGATGGTTACCACAGACTTGGCCACTACAAAGTTCTCTTTCACTGTCTCTCCCAAAGGGCTGAGAGAAGTGGTAGAGCTTTTTCTCCCTTGAATCTGGAAAATCAAAATGTGAGAAATGCCTACGCAGTCAGAGATACATAACAAGCTGTTTGCTTTTAGGGACTTGGTGGAGGGGAGGTGGGCTCATTTGACACTGCTGGCCCACACTGGTGGTAAGAACAAGGACAGTGGGGAATGATCACTAAACTGGATTATAAGTCAAATAGCTTTTATTTAGATCAACTGGGAATAAAACGACCACGTACATTCTTGTCTCCTTGGGAAAATGTGTTCTAATTTTTATGTGTTCTAAATTTACCTTTACTTGGGAAAAAATTATCTTATAGGCTTCTTAGTATTTTGGTACCTTGGTCAGCTCATGTGTTCCAAAAAGCATAAAACAAGAAAAGAGAAAGAAATCTTGTTTTTCAATCCATATGTTGCTGGGAATCTTGATCACAAACCAGGAAAAGACTGAAGCACAGAAAACACAGGAATCGGTTCTCATGGAACACATGAGGGTCTGAATGCCACCTAAGCTCAAATCCATGGACATATGGCCTTGATTTCAGACGGGTCTTCAGTGCTCCTAAGTTAGAGGCAATGTCAGTCTTCTTGCATCAGGAATTTCTTGAGCAGACCTAGGCACTTAAAAGCTGACAGATTTGTACTTCAAGGATGGACCTACCCAGAATAGAAGAGAGTGCTTTGGGGGGTGGGGGGAGACAAAGGGGAACTACTTATTTTCTGCTTTCCTTAGATTAGGAGAACCTGGGAGCTCTCCCTGGCGCTAATATCCTGCCCCTGCCCTATTTGCTTGATGCTGTCTTCGCCCTTCCATGTGCACATCTCCTGCCAGAAATCACCACCCAAAGGAACTCTGATTCCCGCTCGGCCAGGAGTGTTTGACTACCACCACGTCCACCACTCTGAGTCCACGCTATTTGTCCCTTTTCCTACCTGAAACAGAGAACTGTCCTAGGAACAACTATGATGAGACTTCAGCCAAGCATTCCCCCTTAGAACTCTCAGATCTCACTGTGAAGTTATAAAAGTCTAGCAATAAAGAAATTACAGAACTTGAAAGAGGATAAAAAATTATTTACTACATAGTAATCATTGTTGTCCAGAGTACAAGGCACTGTTCTAGAATTCATTTACTCTTTACAACATCCTAAAGAGATAGTCTTTCTATCTGCATTTTATGAACAAGGACACAAAGACCCAGAGAGATTAAGTAGCTAGCTGTGTTTATGCTTAGATCTTACTCTCACTACTTTTCTGCTGCTTATATTGCCTGCTTGGGCCTGTGGCCACTACGGGATTGATCGCTTGTCCAGCTGGTCTCTCAGCATTTGCCTGACTCAACCTGGTTCTTTGAGCAGCCAACCCTGGCTTCATGTGAGTCAATATTCATTCAACAACTCATACAGCATGTAGTTGTAAGTGCAGATTTTGGATTCTGATCAATAGAATTAAAATTCTGGTTTTATAAATGTGGTACTCATATTTACTTAATCAGGTTGTTTAGGGGCTTACATGAAAGACAATATCAAAAGTGATTCATACACAATAGCTACTCAATAAAAGAGTTATTATATTTTGAGCAGCTTCCAGCTGCTAGCATTTTATATTTTTATGGTTACTTAATAGTTTATGAGGGTGACATGTATATCCAACACTTACTTGCACATGGTTTTAAATGATGTTATTATATAATAATACTCCCAATTACAAGACCCCTGAGCCCCATTTACTATCCTCTTTACGTCAAGAGGTCCATGGGATGATCTAAATCTAGACAATATATGTCTGATACCAAATAATGCAGACACAGCCAACAGGCACTGTGACCACGCCATTAGTAAAAGGGCTGCATGCGTGGACTTGAAGACCTGAAGCGCTGAGATCCACAGCAAGAGCTCGTGGCTTCTAGAAATGAACTCCTCACGGTTTCTCTGAGGAAATAAGTACATTACCTTTTCTAAAATACAGTTCTAATCCAACACTCCACCATTCATTAGAAGTAGATCTTTCAGCTTATTTGAGGACATAATGGTTTTGTCAGATGTAAGGTCCTTTTTCATTCAAAAGATTATTCCTTGGGGGATCAGCAGTTAGCATAATGGCTATGTCGCTGGACTCCCATATAGTCAACCGTGGTTAGAGTCCCAGACTCAGTGGTTTAAACTCACGCCAGGCACATGTGTGTGCATGCCCAATATACCAAGAGGAGAATGGAGGAGAAAGTATTGCGGCGTGGCCATCCCCCGGAGGGTGATTTCTCACTTTCTGTCTCTCTCTGTCTTTCTGGCGAGCACATGCGCCCTATAGCAAAAACCTCTCTAAAAAAAAATTTTTTTTGAAAAGAAAAAAATGATTACTCCTTGGTAAATGTGTAAATGCAGGCATGCAGACATATGGGGACAGGGGTATTGCTTGATGCAGTGACCACTACTATCCATTAAAATCCACTTAATTTTTTTTCTGGCATATAGCTAGATAACATGCTCAGACTCCTTTGAAATCAGGTTTTGACCTCATGACCAAGTTTTCACCAGTGGAATCTGAGTAGAAGTGACGAAGACTTAGTCCTAACGACCTCCCCTGTATGAACATTCATGGTATTTCCATTTCTGTTGACTAGTTTTAGGTGATAGCAAAATGGAGGTGGAGATGACAGAGATACAGTGTAAAAGGAGCCTGTGTCCCTAAATGACCACACAGAAAAGAGCTTCTCTCTTGCCCTGAACACCACCTGCACAGGCAAACTCCAGATGTTAGACTGTTACATGTTTATCTCTGTTGACCACCACAGATGCCCTGCCCTCGCTAACATGCTGCTCAATTCTTTTTGAAAGAATCCAAGGTTTTGATGCATTGGTAGGATGCAGGGAAGTGATGCCCCTCAAGCAAATAAAGCACCTAAATCTCAGACTCTGAGTCCAGCTCTAATGCCTACCCAAAATCTGGTTTAGGCCAACCGATGCCATGTGGTTAAGGTGCCCAGATCTCAAATTGCTGATTGTATGGTTTGAGTACTGGATCCAGTGGGTTAAAAAACACACCAGGCATGTGTATGTGCATGCCCCAAATCCCAAGACGAGAATGAAGGAGAACGGATTGCAGTGTGGCCATCCCCCTTGGGGGTGCTTTCACTCTCTCTCTCTTTTGTACTCATATGTGCAAACACACATGCCATATACCAAAAACTAAAATAATAATAATGATAATCTGGTTTAGGCAGTCTTATCATTCCTTCATTACAGATAAGAAAATACGAATTGCCTAAAATCACACATCTGTACACAGCAAAACTAACATTTGAATTCCAGTTTTAAGACTTAGTCCAAAACACTTTTCACCATAGCTAATCAAGAAAGACCCATGAAGAGATTCCATTCAAAGATCATTAAATAAGAATGCTACTTTTCCATTGAACATGGGCCTCTAGAAATTTGTTTTTCTCATATATAAGCTTCTAAATTATGTTGATTTGATTTTTGTTTACTCATTTTGTAGATAGGAATATTGAGAAGTGGAAAGTTTAAGGAGTTACAGAGAATTCAAGTAATAAAAGGTGGGTTTCAAAGCAAGTATTTTCTATATTTTTCCTAAAAATGTTATTTCTTTTGCAAACAAACCTACTTGTTTATAATGCATGATTTTTTTTATGGGCTTACCTGTTTTTCTCAGGATCTTAGCAGAATTTTATAGTACTCACATAGTTTTTTTTTCTTTTTTAAGAGAGATTTTTGGTATAAGGCACATGTGCTCATCAGAGAGACAGAGAAAGAAACAGAGAGGTAGAAAGCAAGAAATCACCCCCCAGGGGTGGGGGGAAGGCCATGCTGCAATCCCTTATCCTCCCTTCTCCTCTCAGGATTTTGGTCATACATGCACACACACCTGGCATGAGTTTCAAGCTGTCAGATCTAGGACTCGAACCATGGTTGACTACATGGGAGTCGAGCAACATAATCATTACACCATCTGCGGGTCCCAATACTCCATAGTTTTAATAGTGTCTAAATTTGTATATCTCCATAGTAAGTCTTACTTTCAATGCAGTATTTGTTTGTTTGATTTGCTACAGGGCACGTACATTTGGAGACCGAGTGAGAAAGAGAGAGAGAGAGCAAGAAAACACCCTCCATGGAGGAAACGGTTCTACCACAGTCCCTTCTCCTTCATTTTCTTCTCTGGATTTTGGGCACACATGCACATGTGCTGGTGTGTCTTCAAGCTTTCAGGCCCAGGGCTGACATACTGCAATTAGCCATACGGAATCCAGCCTCCTTAACTACCTCACCACTGATGACCCTGGATGAAGTTTTGATTTTTAAAAATAACACATATTTTTTCTCTCAAGTGTCTATATACTATGTGTGTGTGCACATCTAAACCCTTGGAAGGGGGCAGGGATTCACTTCACAAGTATCTCATAGGTTGTAAAGACTATAATTTGTTAGATTTAAGTCAATAATATATTCATTGCTGCATAACCTTTAGAGCTGAATGTTGCAATATGTACAAAAAGATACTGAATGCTCTAAGGAAAGTCAGATTCTACAACCTTGCAGCATCAATCATGATTCCATCGAAGACCTGACACAGCAATTAATGGCCTATCCGGCATGTGTAGGTTCCTCTAATCATGTCTTGGATTGCATACCAAAATAATACCAGGCAAAGACTTTCAGTAAATTACTTTCATTTACTCTGTGCAACTGAGAAGAATTTCTTCTCTCTGAATACTCTGGACAAATTGCTTCTGCCACCAGTGTATTTTTGACTTGGACGAGAAAACGCATAGAAATGGTAGTGATCACTCAGACGACACACTGACTGAATCGTGTGATGATCGGTTACAATGCCCAGTTGAGGATCCATCAGTTTACATCCTGTTTAGAATAATATTTCTGTCAGGGTTGCAAACACTGCCTTTTGATCTATTACATCAAATGGTCCTCCAGTGACTATCATATTCATGGAAAGAAGAGTCAACTATATAGGTGACATTTTCCTTCCCTTCATCCTGATGCCTAACCAGACTGGAACAATAGGCACAACTCCAATATTAAACTGTCTTTCTATTCCATCTCCTTCGAAGAGATTGGTAAAATATGTGACTTTCACAGTTTCCCGGATCATTCGAGCTATCGTTGTGCTGCCATATTACTTTTTGTATGAACACCATCTTTTCTAGACACTGTATTAAATGTGACTCATTTTAATGTTATATCGATATGCTCGACCTCATAATAGATACTGCTGTCCTAGGTCTTTAAATGTTGAGCAGAGGCGTACAAGTCAATGGCATACTAATAGGAGTCAGTGATGCTCATGAATTGTTAATTATTTTGTTGTTTGAAGTGTTATTGAAATAAGAGCATACAGTGAGCTGTTTTCACACACACATGCACACACGTACACACACACCATGGGGCCTTCGAAGCCATACGAGGAAAAGGGAAGATAAGAGAGCAAGACTAAGTTTCTGTAGCCAGGCAAGTTTTATTCAGAGATACATACTCACTAAAGTAAGAGAAATCTTTTCTTTTGATGAACTCATTAAAGTGTATGGTTTTAATTGAACTTTAAACAGGTAAGCTATATAAATTTTTGAAAAATTAGAAGTCATTAGTATCAAAATAAACAAGGGCATGCAGAAGAAAAGCCTGTCTAAGATTTACCATTTACTGTAAAATGGAATTCTCTGATGAACAAATATTCTCCTCATACTTTCAAGTTGATACACCCCTTTTTTGCATAAGATGTCCTCTCAGATATTTAAATACAGCTTGTTATAGTCGCTGCATTTGCAAAGACAATATAGCTTTAGGTGCTGCCCTTGAAATTGTTCCAGGTAATTTTTAAACCAACTTTATCTTGATCAGAAGAAAAGAGAACAGAGTGGCCTGGGCCTACTGCTCACAAATGTCAGACGCACTTGTACCAGCTGAGATTAGCATGTCTGTTGGGTCACGAGGGCACGGCCATTTCAGCTCAAAACTCCCTAAATTCACTTACCTTTTATTTGTCATCTCTTATGACATTTAATGCTCAATTTGTGTGCTTTTCTTAGAATGTCTTATCTAATTGTTTCAGAGTTGATTATCTTATCTAATTGTAATTCAGAGTTGATTCCACATCTTTCAATGAAAAGGAGACGCATTTACATTTGCTATCCATGCTCCTAAGTGCTTATTTCCAAATGATATTTTCATAAGTGAAGTTTGAAGATTTTCTGTAATGCAATTCAAAAGAGTCTCTCCCAAAAAGGAATAGTTTCCTAAAGCAATGAATCAATGTATATTAGATATGGAGGGAGGGAGGGAAAAGCCAAACTTCTTCCATTGTAAACCACTATCCAGCCACAATATATTTGCTTTCTCCTCCCTATCTTGACAGGGATTCACAGATGTCTTTTTAACATCCATAAAACAGAAATACTCAAAATGAAAACAAAGGAACATGTATATTGCCGGTAATAATTCGGGTAATCTACAACTCTTCCATTAACACTGTTGTTTTTATCCATTTCCACATGCAAACTTCTTTCTGCTTATAAATCAGGAGACTAAAGGGGAATAAATACATACGTATCATAGTGATCTAACACCCATCCCAAGCAAGCCTCATCCTGTGTCACTGCCTAAGTCATGCAAATTACACCAGAGCTGCCAGTTGACTAAGATTAATGACACTGCGCCAGCTTCTTTGTTTCTCTCTGCGGCCGTTTAGTGTGAAATACTATCCAAAAACATTATCTATCCTCGATTAATCCCACAAATTTGTTCACACGATGCACATTGTTTAGGGCAATTTACAACAGGAACATACTGAGCACAATTGCATTTAATTACTTGGGTTCTAATTACATTCATTAAAGGCTAATAAAATAAATGAAACAGCTTTAAAAGCTTCTGCAAAACACATGGGTCTTGTCTCCCTGGTGAAACATACAGTAGATGTTTGATGTGAAACACAGATTTGACCATATATGTGTGTTCGTAGATGTATATCTATACATATTGCATGTGTCTATAAGGTAGAATTTAAATCATAAGCAATGTGACCTCAAATGATCTAATAATGCATTTATTTAATGAGTGAGAGAGAAAATTTTAGGAACCCAGCAGTACTTTTTATGTGGAGAATAAAGAGAAAAGCAAATCTGTTCTCAAAATCGCTTTGGATCTTAATTGTTTCCACCTGCATGGCCTGGCTATCCAGCCTTCTCCTTCCCGTGTCCACATTACAAAGGCCACCGACCAACAGAACAGAGATGCATCCCATTCAAGCAGGGTTCTGAAGAATATTTCCATCAGGTTCAATGCCAAAACTCAATCAGGACTTTCAACATTCTTATCTCTAACACTGGAGGCAGCTTGTTGAAAGACTGTGTAGTCTATTACATACGAAGTCACAAAAGGTTATATTGTTTTGTATCATTTTAAGGCATACTGAGTATTCTGAATAATTTTCCTTGTGAAGGTTAAAAAATAATAAACTTGTTAATATCTGTTTTTCTAATATCTGCCTAAGTATATAATGCGCATGTCTTTGGAAGACTATTTGTGGAAGACAAAATTTAGCAGATCACTGTTGACAACTATGTCAGAAAGAAGCCAGTACTGGACTTTCAGAAGAGAAGCTCTCATTTCAGCAAGCTTTTCTGAAATGAAGTGCTAAATAGTCAGTATAATCCAAAGGCAAATGTCCACTGAACTAATTGTCTCATATACCTTTGAAGTCCAAGCTCTGCTTCGCCAAGCCCACAGGTGATTGTATCTGGTGGAGTTGTAATACGCCTTATAAAGCCATCCTTAGTTCTCAGCACTGGAAAATGGAGTGTCAGCATCTAAGCCTAAAGGCATGTGATTGGCATATCATATCACGAACAATGTTTTGAATCTGAGTAGATGTGGAGAATAACTGAAAAACATCAAGAACTTCAGGAATTTTTTTTTTTGGGGGGGAGAGGTTTTTGCTATAGGGTACGTGCGCTCGCCAGAAAGACAGAGAGAGACAGAGAAACAGAAAGTGAGAAATCACCCCCTAGGGGGGATGGCCACGCCACAATCCCTTCTCCTCCATTCTCTTATCGGGATCTTGGGCACACACGCACACGCGCCCAGCGTGAGTTTTAAGCCACCGGGTCGGGGACGCAAACCACGGTCGACTACATGGGAGTCCAGTGACATAGCCATTACGCTAACTGCTGGTCCCAGGAACTATTTTGATAAGTACCTGGAATATTTCAGCTGGATTCAAATCCAAATCTTTGCTGAAGAATACACATTTTTTAAAATAATCATTCACATAAATACATCAGAAATACCCTATTACTTTTTTTTAAGTCTGTCTTTATTAATAATAGCACATGCATGTGCAAGAGAAAGAAAGAGCATCCCTCCTCCAATAGGGCCAGGTCACGTTGCACCCCTTTTTCCTCCAGTTCTCCATCCTGTCAGGATCCTAGGCACCTGTGCACAAAGCTGCCATGAAGCCAGTGGGGCCAGGGTTTGGACTTGTGGCAAGCACATAGGATTCAAAGGGATCCGTCCTCCTCTGCACAGTGCCAAACGTTTTTGCCACTGGATTGATCCTTTTTTATTTTATTATTATTATTTTTTTTTTTTTTTGGAGAGGTTTTCGCTATAGGGCGCATACGCTCGCCAGACAGAGAGAGACATAGAGACAGAAAATGAGAAATCACCCCCCAGGGGGGATGGTCACGCCGCAATCCCTTCTCCTCCACTCTCCTCTCGGGATCTTGGGCACGCACACACACGCGCCCGGCGTGAGTTTTAAGCCACCGGGTCCGGGACGTGAACCGCGGTCGACTACGTGGGAGTCCAGCAACATAGCCATTACGCTAACTGCTGGATCAGTGGACTGATCCTTATTGTCATTTTTGTATGGATACTCCTTGACCCAGAAAGTTCTTTTCTAGGTATCTATCATGAAGAAATAGTCTCACAGATGCGCAAAGAGAGTTAGGAAGCTAGTCATAACAGCACTGCTTTTAGTAGTGAAAAAGTGGAAACATTCTAAATGCCTGTCAAGGAAAGAATGGTTAATAAACTGTAAAAACCCATATTCTGTAGACCTATGTAACAATAGAAAAGTAAGGTAAGTCCATATGTGTGATTAGAGTATTTCCAAAAAGTAGGTTGTGAATCAATATATGCTATATAAATCAACAAGGGAAGACAGTATGTAGGGGTGTGTGTTGGGGGGGATAGGTATGTGTGTGTGTGTGTGTGTGTATGTGTGTGTGTGTGCGTAAGCACATGGGAAACATCTAGAAAAATCCAAAAGCAGATAGCAGTAGTGACTTCTGAGGAGACTAGATAAAAATAGACAAGGTGGGAGGAGAGTTCTTGGGGCAGGTAAAGATTTCTACTTGTTCATTGACTGACTGTAGTATTAAGTGGATTCATGTATTATATGTAACTTGTCGAATGTATGTACTCACATGTATTATATGTAACTTGTCAAAATCAATATACATTCAAGTTAAGTAGAGTGTTTAATACGTGTGTATTAAACACTCCCCCACTCACACACATACACACACATACTATAATTTCCCACATTTTTAAAAATCTGGTAGTTCTTCAGACATGATCTGGAAGATTTCTCAGAAAGTTATAAAAATGGGTGGAATTTGACAATCTAGACATTTTCCCACTTGACACTTCTGTGCTTCTACTTTATAATTTTCATTTCCTCTCTTTATGTGTAAGTGTGGGTAATCTGGGGCGGGGGGTCTCCTTCTCATAATGCAGCTGCATAGGTCTCTCAGTGTCTTCAACAATCCCTTTAACTAGAATGCCAACTTGCTTCAGTCGCACCCACTCCCAGAATATTATGAGCTTAGAGTCACAACCAAGATTGAAGATTACCTTTGGGGCAAGCCCATAGCGTAGTGATTAAAGGTTGTGCATAGGGAACCAGATCCCACATGACTGACCACAGTGCAAATCCTGCCACAATGACTTGAAAACATATAAAATGCAGATACGACATGCCCAGGATCCTGATGGGAAGAGGAAATGGGAGAAAAAAGTTTGTGGTGTCACCAAGCCCCATTGAAGTTACTTTCTCTGTCTGGCCCATACACGTGCCCTCTAGTATTTTTATTTTTTCAAAAATGGGGAAAAAATAGATTATGTTTCTGATGCACAATGTTGCAGGTTTTGGTGTAAAGCAAGCACAACTGATAATTTTGTGGAAAGTTTTAAAAGAATGATGCTTTGTTATCCCTCACTAGTTAACATGAGTGCTTTAACTGAATTTCAACACTGTTCTATGAAACTCAAAATCATGAAAACTCAGAAGAAGACTTGGCAAATAAAGAGTCAGGTAAAATGAGAAGCAAAGCAGGAACTGTAAAACCTTGGAAGCATATTTTCCAACACAAACCTACTGTCTCCAACACGACATGACCGCCAGCACTTGCAAGATTAAAGAAGTCTAAAAGCAGAAACCCACTGTTTCATCACATGTTATCTCTGATAATACCTACGAAATACCATCCAAATCCTCAGATCTTGCATTCAAGGCCCTTTAACTATGAGCTTTCGTGTCTTTCCACTTTATTTCCTATACTATACATACAATGCACACTTGGTGGTGTCTTTTTGATAATCTCTCCTCCTAGAATCTCTTTGTTGTTCTCTGTGACTCTCCACCTGTTAGGATTCCTCAAGGTTTAACTTCAGTATCATTTCTTCTGGTGATTTTCCCTGATATCCTCCACAATGCCTATCGTGTTGAAAGTTATCTTTGTTATCACTGAACATCCACTGCAGTCTAGCTATGCCTCTGTGGCTTTGCCACATGCAATCTTATGTTATAAATACCAACACCTGTCTTACATCCCCAAAAATTATAAGCTTCTAAACTGTTGGAACTGATACCAATACACCATGAGACTGAGTAGAGTCTCATCATACATACAACAATATATGTTTTTTTTGAATAGCCAATACCTAAGCAGATGAAAATAGTGCCTTAATTGTTTGGATACTTGCTCAATAATAAGTATGTAGTTGTCAATAGACAGATCATCTCCATTATCTGACAGAGTGTCTGGCATGTAGGGGGTGCTCAATAAATTTTTGTGAATGCCTATGAGTAAGTAAATGAACAAATAAACATAGGAACAAATACATGAAGTGATTTTCCCCCTATCTTCTTGTGTCCCATTTGTCCATCCCAGATGGGTAAATATTTGTAGTAATTTCTTATGAATAATATCAAAAGCCCCTTCATGGCATTTGGTCACATAAAGCAGTCTTCAGTATTGCAGTGTAAAACCCTACTAGTAGCTTTGTACAAAGTCTGGAATTCAACATATAGTTTCCATTAAGATTTTTAGGGCTGACTTTTAGACACTTGACAGTTTAAATCAGTTCTATTTTACCATAAGGGTTGTAGAATAATTACAAATATGTTTAACGAGTCTCAGATTAGTAACTCGATATCCTTCTGTCTTTATACATACTTGCAGAGATTTAAAGATAGGGTGCTGTTAATGCCGTGAACATCCTGAGAAACGATAGATAGAAGTGCCTTTAAAGAGAGCAGGAGCTGCAGTGATTCTTCAGTCAGTGGGAAACTGCCCTGCACTTCGACATTTCTGAGCAAAAGACCTCAGCTTCTTCTAGATGGCCAAGTGGCATTTATTACGTGCATTCCAATGCATCCCTTCTTATGACTTACGAGAGCTTCTCCTTTTCTTTGCCAACATGGATGCATGATGGAGCAGGAAAAGACACACGCAAAGGGTAGCAATATATTTTAATAGAATTCAGTGATTTCTTTCCTTTTTTTCTTTCTTTCTTTTTTTCACTCAACTCTAGGAAACTACGAGGAGCTGTTTCACGTAAGCACCAGAGAAATATATAACTACAAACTGAAAGCCCATGACCTCAATCCTCAGCAGACCCTTGCCCCTCATTACTGCAGCAGTTGGTGTAGGGAAGGATTAAAGAGGGCTAGAAATCATTGGGTGAGCACACAAGGGCTCAGAAATTTGACCTTCGTTACTTAAAGCACACAGTCTCCACTAAAAGCTGGTATATGAGGAGAATTAAAAACAGAACCAAGAAAGGTCGGGTGGAGTGCAGATGCACTAACAAAGATGAGGTTGAAATGGCAAAGAAAAAAAAATCCTCCCAAATATTTGTCTTTTATTCAACCAGGCCTAAGTTGACATCATGACGAGACATTTTGGCTTTTGCCACTGACCAAAAATGCCGAAGAACCTCCACACCAAAGGCAGGAGCTCAAAGCTTAAAATTGCCAGAACAAGAGAGAACTTTTGAGAGCAACTCGCTGTGCTGGAGAACTTCTAATGAAATGAAGTCAGATCATCCTTTCCTATATCTGATAGCTTTTATGATCTGGATCTATGAACTACACAAGTTTAATGGGAAATTCAAGAAGAGGTTACAAAGGCACTGACCAGTAAAATATTTTTACAATTGTGAAACTGCAACAAAACTTTCTTCTCTGGAAAGGCAAAGTAAGGGCCAGGGGCTAACACCGTAAAGCATATGACCGTGGCAACGGCTGCACTGGGGGCGTGAACTCAAGAGCATTTTAAAAAACATACACTAAGAAGTCAATGATTCCCATCTGTCAGCAACAATGGGGCCGCATTATTCATTGTTCTGCCAGTCGGGAGTTGGGGGCCGATCTCTTTTTTCAGACACCCCTGGTTGTAGATGAGGAACGAGGCATTTAATTGAACTCTGCCTAAATGAGTTACCCCAAAAAGTTAAGCAGCCTGAGATCAGTAAATGTTTGCTGAGTTCTGAAAAAAAAAAAAAAAAAAGAAAGAAAATACCCATTATTTTCTTTCTTAAGAATCACAATATTTATAAGGATATACTATATTTTCAAAATGGTTTGCACTTTCCAAAATGGCTTTATAAACTTCCAATAAAGCAAATAAATGAGTTAATTTCTGTCATAGAATGATGACTAGATGTGGGTGCTGGCAGGTGGCATGGTAGTTAAGGTGCTGGACTCCCATATGGCCCATTACGTTCGAGTCCCAGACATGGTAGCTTTCTCTCTCTCTCTCTCTCTCTCTCTCTCTCTCTCTCTCTCTCTCTCTCTCTCTCTCTTTCCCTCTCTCTCTCTGGTCAAGTTGAATAATGATAATAATAATAATAAATAAAATTTAAAGACTAATTCTTTCTTTTAGAAGAAATATAACTAGGGGTGTGTGTGTGTGTGTGTGTGTGTGTGTGTATTCTAATCAGTTTCTCTCTTTTTTTCCTGTTTAAACAAATAGCACTTCTCCTATTTAGAAAATATTGTATCTTCTGAAACAATGCTGTCTAATGAAAATATAATCTCACATACTTAAACAATTTAAATTTTCCTAGTTGCCATAGTAAGAAAGTAAAATCAAACCAACAGATGAATTTCGTTTGACTGTTTTGTTTTTATTTATGCCATAGGAGGGCACATGTACTTGCTAGAGACAGAGAGGAAATGGGAGAAATAATCCCCCAGTGAGGATAGGCACACCACAGTCCCTTCTCCATTCTCTTCCTGGGGTTTTGGGCATGCACGCACACATTCCCGATGTGATTTTTAAGCTGCCAGGCCCAGGATTCAAACAGAGGAAAGCCATATGGGAGCCCAGTGCCTTAACCACCATGCCACCTGCTGGCCTCATAATTATTTTAATAATACTTTTCAATATTTTAAAATGAAACTGATATAAAGCACTATTGCAAAATTTTACACATTTTTTGTATCGTCTTTGAAATATGATGTGTAATTGATACATACAACACATCTCAGAACTAGCCTCCTTTTCTATGCACAATAATCACTGTGTGGCCGGTGGTGACCATTTTGAGTGACACTACTCCGTGGTTTTCTTTTTTTCTTGTCTCTGCCCTTCTGCAAGTCATCTCCTCACCCAAGTCTTCACTTTACTCATCAGTAAAATGAAGACTAGATGACCTCTCAGCAACTCACCAGTGTTAACAGGCTACTGCTTGATAATATAAGTTTACCACCTTTTAGTCTCAAGGAGCACATTCCTCACACTTCAGCAGTTGTCTACCTAGTGTGATTTGCAGAGTAAGACTAGATTTGCTAGATTTAGCAAACCAAACCAAACCAAACACAATCCTCAGTTAAATTGAAATTTCAGGTAAACAATGAATAATAAAATATAAGCATACCCCGTGAAACACTTTGCAGGCTTACACTAAAAACAAATTATGGTTTACCCAAAATTCCAATATAATTGACATTCTGTATTTTATCTGGTGACTCTGGGTCTCATACCCCTCACCCCACAACCAGAGCCTGAAATTCTCAAGCTGTAGTTCAATAGAACAAGATAAACACAAACTTTTGTTAGACCCACAGAATTTGCATCTGTGTCTTATTGTGTCTGATCTGTTTCTTAACCTTTTCTTCTTTTGTAATTTTGTACTTTTTTTAAGAGTGTTTTTGCCTTAGGACATATATGCTCTCCAGAGACAGAGACAGAGACAAAGACAATGAGAGGGAAAGTGAGAAATCACTCTCCAGGAGGGATGGCCACACTGCAACCCCTTCTTCTTCATTCTTCTTCTGAAATCTTGGGCATGCATGCACAGGTGCCTGGTGTGAGTTTGAAGCTTCCAGATCCAAGACCACTGTCAGCCATATGGGAGTTCAGTGACATAACCACTATGCCATCTGCTGGCCTCTCCCTTGTAATTTTGAAACTGATCTATAAGGTAAGTACTTCTCCCTAGTCTATAAGTGAAGCAACTGATAGAAAAATTGGACTAGTCACTCTATATGCAATTCATAGAGTTGATGCTTCCCTGTGAAAGCACAAGCATTAAATGAAATAATGCATGCACCAAGTTCATATTGAGCATTGATAAATAGCACATGCTAGTACTGTTACAGAGACCATAGGAGTTGTGGATAGGGTAGGTGAAAAGTGAAAATATTGAGTTAAAGTGCTTTTTTTTTTTTTGAGAGGTTTTTGCTATAGGGCATGTGCGTTCGCCAGAAAGGCAGAGAGAGACAGAGAGACAGAGAGACAGAAGCGAGAAATCACCCCCCGGGGGGATGGCCACGCCGCAATCCCTTCTCCTTCATTCTCCTCTTGGGATCTTGGGCACGCACACGCGCCTGACGTGAGTTTTAAGCCACCGGGTCTGGGACGTGAACCGCGGTCAACTACATGGGAGTCCAGCGACATAGCCATTACTCTAACTGCTGGTCCCTAAAGTGCTTTTTTTTTTAAAGACTGGACTTGAATGAGACACTGTGACAGACTCATGAGCAGCTGAAGGGAAACAATAAGCTGGAGGCAGGTAGGAAAGAGACATAAAACTGGAGTGGAGAGGGCACAGAAACCTTTACTACTTCACATTTCACCTAGATCACTCGGCATGCATGTGACCTACAGTTGCAGAGCCTGTCTGGATTTCCAAACCCAATTTCAAGCACTGGATTTAGTTTATAACACTCTAAGCAACTTGCTGTGCAACTAGCTCAGAAAGGAAGACCTCTTTCTATCTCCCTCCCTCTCCTTCTTCCTGCCCCCCAATACTTGGTAAAGCAAAATCAATTGGGATTGTTTCGTTAGGGAAAAAGGGTTGATACCATACCCAGGATGAATCTCTTTCTCCAATTCTCTAACATTTCTATATGATACATACAAAATGGAATTGCAGTGTGCTAGTATAATTTCATGGGGCAAAGTAAGCCTCTCAGAGAAACTTAGCCTTTGAGTGGAATTGAGAAAAGGTCAATCTTTGCTTTTTATGAAATTATGAATTAAATAGAAAGTGTCATGTCTCGTGCCTTCTTTTAGTGCCTTTGATGGAACCAACTCTTCCCCCATGGATGGCTATCATTAACATGGCATGTTATTCCCAAAGCTTAGAGGCCAGACTACTCTTCCCAGCTCTGCCGTGTCCTTGAGAAAGCTTTATCCCTTCCTGATAATGATTAAAAATACGAGAAGTCATTCCTCACTCTTTTTAAATTCTTGGTCCAATGACACTGGCCTGCCTTCAAGCTTGTGATAATGATGTTTTTCCAACCTTTGCTGGTTTCTTATTTCTCCTTACACATCTGTCTCTGTTTTTTTTTCTTCAATACTCTGAGCCCTACCTCATACAAAATGCATTCTCTGTCTATGCCATCCAGAGTCCTCTTTCCCTTCTCTGAGCTCCCATGGCACTTCTTGTTGGGTTGATTAGAATTTACATTACTCTGTGCCCTGTGTGTGTTTGTGTTTATGTGTGTGTGTGTGTGCATGTGTGTTCACATGTGTCTACCAATCAGAATGTAAGTAATTTGAGGACAGAAACAAAATCATATAGTCCTCTCCTCACTCTGAATAAGACAATATTTTCTACCTGTTCAATAAACACTATTTTTAGGAGGGGAATAATGTAACCTATCAGGCATTTTTAAAGTAGTTTATGATTTTTGTCTCACAAGGCTGATATAACCTGTGGAAGCCTGTGAAAACTGACAAATGTGTATAACTTGGTCTGTGGAGCCTACTAACACTTTAATGACTGGTATGCAAAAAAGAAGAAAGAAGGACAGGTGGATATTGAAGCTAGAAAGCTGACGCAAGAGTAGAACTGGTCACCCCTCAGCACTGAAAATTCATGTCTCTATTCAGAGTAGCTCTTCTGGTCAGTGAAGCTTGCTTCTGCAGTCCTCTATGATCTCACACTTTGTGGATGACTGTGCCACATTTTTGGATGTTATTCCATCTGGGGATCAGGAACTTATTTAAGAACGGGGGTAAGTAAGAGCAATTCTAGCCCTGGAAAAGTTGATTGGCAAGAGATAAGCAAAGTATCTGCCAGTGGTCTGGGCTATAGGGCCAAATGAAGAGACTCCAGGATATTGACTTGCTTATTTGAAAATTCCCTGATAGGCTTGTCTGCACTCGATGGACTTGCACAGAAAGGTAAAGGGAAGCCTTCATCTTAGCGGGAAAATGAGTACCAGAACTAATTTTAGAACAACAGGTCTTGGAGATTCTAGAAGCAAGACTAATTCTAGATCCCACCCTCTGGTGGAGCAAAAATCTTCTAATGTTCTTCTAAATGTCATGATTTGAGCATGAGAACTGAGGAGGACTAAACTTGCAGGCAGGTGAAAGGCCCCTAGGCCTTTTTTTTTGCATGTATATAGAAGCCTAACAGGATCGAAGAAGGGAAAGGCTGATCATTTTTCTATGGAGCAGTTTAATATCATCAGTAGCTGAAGAACTTTATATCAGATATACCCTAAATCTTCTCAGTAATGGTTAATGCTCTTTAAAGAAATATCCTAGCTCTTTTAAAAATAATCTTGGCTAGGTCAGCATGTGACATAGAGGTTAAGGAGCTAGACTCCTATGTGGCTGACCGTGGTTCAAGTTCCAGACCCGGAGCCTTAAAACATGACAGGCATGTGTGCATACACGCCCAAAATCCCTAGAGGGGAATATAAGAGAAGGGATTGTGGTGTGACCAACCCCATGGGAGGTGATTTCTCACTTTCTGTCTCTCTATCTCTCTCTGTCTCTCCAGTGAGCGCCTGTGCCCTATAGCAAGAATGTCTCTCAAAAAGAGGAAAATCCTACCTAATGACTGTTTTAATATTAACTAAGAACATAAGTTGGTGGTTAAGGAAACGATCCACATAGCCAACTGCAGTTTGCATACTGGCCCCTGGGACTTGAAAAATACACCAGGTGTGTGTGCATGTGTGTCCAAAATCCTGACAGGATGGAGAAATGGAGAAGAGATTGTGGCATGACTATACCCCATTGTGAGAGAGGTGCTTTCTCCCTCTACCTCCATATCTCTTTTCTCTCTGGCAAGCACACAGGCCTCTGACAAATAAATTTAAAAAAAAAAAGTCACAGAGACATACACACGCGTATACTTCTTCACCTCGTAGTTAGAAAAGCAGGACTGGGGGACCAGCAGTTAGCATAATGGCTATGTTGCTGAACTCCCAGTAGCCGACTGCAGTTCGAGTCCCGGACCTGGTGGCTTAAACTCACACCGGCGTGTGCCCAAGATCCCAGGAGGAGAATGGAGGAGAAGGGATTGCGGCGTGGCCATCGCCCCTGGGGGGTGATTTCTCGCTTTCTATCTCTCTGTCTCTGTCTGTCTTTCTGGCGAGCACACACGCCCTATAACAAAAAGCTCTCAAAAAAGAAAAGAAAAAAAAGAAAAGCAGAACTGACTGACAAAAGTCCAGAAAGGGTGTTTTACATGCTATTAAAGAGAGAAGGAAGATTATTTCTTCTGCTACATACGATGTTATAATACAGTCTGCTTTAATATCTGGTGAGAATCTTAAGTAGGTTCACCTACTTACCGTACTCGTTTTGCACTACTCATTCACTTTGGGCCATTAAGTGTGGTTGACAGAATGGCAAAAGTATTGAAGATGACCAGAGACAGAACTCTAAAAGTCCCTGCATACAAAAGTAGAGAACGGGAATGAGAGTTAATAAAGTTACCTGAGAAGGAAAAAATCATGTCAAAGTAGAGGAGCCAGGAGAGAAGGAAATTATGGAAACCTCCAGAAAAGTGTGCTTTAACAAGTCCACTGTAGCCCGGGTTTCCGGAGCCTGGGAAGCCAGGAAGGTTTTCCTTGGGGAGACTCCTTTGCCCTCCACCCACGCAATGCTCCCGGAACTTAACCCTTCGTTGTCCTTATCCGCCTACCCTGGGACCCGAGCCGAATTCATCTCCGCACCCCGAAAATCCTAGCCCTGCCTGGCACCGAGTTGATACAGATTAGCGAAGGAACGAGTTCAGCTGAGAGTTCAGAGTTCAGATGAAAGAACTCAGAAACGTTCACCCAACTCCCCTGGGGTTCACCGCTCTTCTGGGAGAAAGCAGGGAAACAGATTCGGAGCGAGAAAGCCAACAGCCCCGTTGCTCCCAGCCGGCCACATCAGTGCCTTAGCCACGCCACTGTCCCCTCTGACGACCTGCGTTCTCTTTTGTAGATGAAAGGCTTTGGATTCCGTGACTTCGAAGGTGCCTCCTCGCATGTCAGGGCTCCATTAACAAGTCCTGCACTCGGGGACAGAACAGGACACAGCTAAGGGAGTGGGCGGCGGGCGTGCAGAACAGACGTCGCTGCTTGCTCCGAAGCTCACAGTGGGGGCAACCTGAGGCCGTCGTGCGGGTCTGGAAGAGAAGCCTCGTTGCAATTCTCAGGGCTCCTTAGAGCGAAACTCAGGCCAGCAGAGAGTCTGCTCCATGGCTCCTGAGATCTAGACATGCTGGGAGAAAAGAAGATGTCCCACTCCTAACTGGGCCTCCAGCATACAAAACCCACGTGGTAGGAAAACCCCTTTCATATCTCCTGTCTCTGAATCAATCTTTGTCTCTCTCTACCTCGCTCTCTCTCTCTCTCTCTCTCTGTCTGTCTGCCTTTTTTTTTAATTTTTGCTTTTTAGAATTTTTTAAGGTGAGGCGTCTTACAGGGCCCTTTGGCCCCTCCCTCCTAGGCCTTTATTTTGTTAATGATCCCCTCTGCTCCTCCCAGAACAGCCCTTCTTCAAGAGACAGTCTGCTCCATGGCTCTTGAGATCTAGACATTTTGCGGGGCGCGCTAGCGCGCCGCTCGGTTTTCTAATTTTTAATTTTTATTGAAATTTTTTGAATATTAATTTTTTTGAATATTAATTTTTCTTTTTTAGATTTACTCCAAAGTTTTCCTCTTCTTTTTCTCTGTTTCTTGTCTGTTTTTTTGTTGTTGTTGGTACTGTTTCCCTCTCTCTGCTTCCTTTTCTGCACACTTCCCAACCCTCATATTAAACTTCAAAAGTTTGGGAAGAAACCGACTATCCACCAGATGACTAGAAATCGCTGCAGGACCACAAGAAATATGGAGAAGCAGGAAAATGCCTCTCCTCCAATTGAAACGGATAGCTCCTCTTCATCCACACACAGTTCAAGGGAATTCATGGAAATGTCTGATGAACAATTCAGATCATTCATAATGGCAAAGCTAACAGAGATCGAAGAGAAGAGAGACAAGGAACTGCTGAAGGGGAAGGAGAAAGGAGTTGAAGAGTTCTAGGAGGTGAAGAAATTCATGGAAGATCTAAAAGAGGAGTTTCACACTTTACAAAAGAATCAGATGGACCTTTTAGAGATGAAGGCTATAATACAAGAAGTCAAAATCTCCCTTGAAAGTATTAAAAGCAGACTAGATCATTCAGAAAATGGAATCTCTAATGTAGAAGAGAAAATGGCTGGCCTAGAAAGGTCCACCATAAAGACTGAGAAAATGGCCCAAAACTTTGAGAATAATATGCAAGAAGTACTAGATACAATTAAACATCCAGGGGCGGCAGGCGGGGCCTCCGCTCTGCGTGCCGGCCCGCGGGGGTGGGGAGGCGGGCGCGGGGGCTCCACTCCACGTGCTGGGGCGCGGGGTAAGGTCGCTGGGGCTCCGCTCCACGTGCCCTGTCTGGAGGTCCGGCCTGACTCGGGCTCTGCCCTGCGTGCCGTGGCCGGGGCTCTGTCCCGCGTGCTGTGGCTGGGGTCTGCCCCCGCGTGCCGTGGCCGGGGTCTGCCCCGCGTGCCGTGGCCGGGGTCTGCCCCGCGTGCCGTGGCCGGGGTCTGCCCCGCGTGCTGTGGCCGGGGTCTGCCCCGCGTGCCCTATCCGGAGGTCCGGCCAGACCGGGGCTCTGCCCCGCGTGCCGTGGCCGGGGTTCTGACCCCCGCATGCCATGGCCGGGGCTCTGACCCCCGCGTGCCGTGGCCGAGGTCTGCCCCGCGTGGGGCCGTGGCCCGGGGGGGTCTGCCCCGCGTGCCGCATCAGCTGATGGCCGTCTCTGCTTTCCTGAGCCGCGTTCCTGAAACTGTGTTCCATGGAGATTCACCTACATTTGCGGGGCTGCACAAGACCCACCCTTGGTCCAGCCCCGAGTGGAGTCTACATTCCCTATTGTTGGGAACTTTATGATCTGATAATTGGAAAAAAAAATCATGTTTATCATAAAAAATAATTGGAATAATAATAATAATGATTGGGGGAAACAGGAAAGATATTGAATGTTGAAGCGGGAGATTAATGTCTCTGTACTGACTGACATGCATGGCATTCCCTTTTGAAAAAGCAAGGTAATACACTGTAAAGTTATATGTAATTCAATGTAATAAAAAAATAAATTAATTAAAAAAAAAAAAAAGAATGGAAAAAAAAAAAAAAAAAGTCCACTGTAGTCAGTGGTAACAAATACTGAGAGGCCTAGATGTTGCCTACATGGCTTTAACACTTATTTTCTAAACAGGTTCACACAACATTCTAACTTTGCTTCCAAAGTCGCCCGCTTCAGCAGAGGCTGAAAAAGAATTAATTATAATTTGAGCTGAAAATCCGCAGAAGAAACAAGGACTTTTCTTCTGTATGCATTGCAGAGCATGAGAGGAAAGAGCTACAGGGGAATGTAAGGAATTGGTACCTTCGAAGTTTAAGAGCTGAGCAAATACTTGTTTTAGTAGAATATAAAGTACAGAAGTCAAAAGATATCAATGGAAAGATAAATTAAAAAAGAGTGAGAGATGCCTGTATCTCATTTGAAGGCATTTAAAAAGAACCTATTTAAGATTCTTTTGATTTTCACATAACTTTGTCCTGGTAAATGATTGCTTATTCCATCACTAAAGTTGAACTTTGGGGTTCTTAAAATTTCTTCTAACCATATGGTAACATAGCTGATAGAGTTTAGAATTTTGTGTTTTACCCGTATATTGGGAAAAAAAATTTTCAGATTCAAGCAATAAATTATTTCTGTTTTTTTATAATTATTAAGATTTGGGGAGAGTATATCATGAAAATACTATAAACCTCAATATTTTGTCATTGCTATTCTAATACATTTTTGTGAAAAATATCTTAAATTTATAATAAACTAAAAATGGAGAATTATGTACAAATTTCCTTTAAGAACAGGACAAAAGGCAGGCTACCCTCATATTTTTCTATTTATTCAATTTATCATTGTCTTCATCTGTCCATGTATGCTATATATTAACATAAGACTTTTCCAACATTTTAAATTCCATTAATCTAAAATATAAAGCCCTATACCTGTGATATATTACTAATGCTAATAGATAAGATCACCCAATTATAAACTTCAGTTTACTCTTATTAATGCAGCAAATGAAGTCATGGAAGTGAGTGAGATCTCATTTTGGATAAGGTTCCATTTCTTGTTAAGTGTTGTTATTTCAGAGTTGGGCATATATCATCATTGATATAACAATAACAGATGTCTTATTTGTGGATTCCTTTCCTGTCTGCCTCACAGCAATGATTTTACTACTTGTGAAGGATTACAAAAAATTACTGGAGGATTTACAAGAGGTCTCTGCAGTATTTATCTAGAAGCCAAGTATAATATTGTTTTTCCAAACCCATCAACCAACACAACTTAATCTCGACTCAAAAGAGCTGCATTATTCTTTCCATAGTCAGCCTATGTGATTATGGCTTCAGAACCCATTTTGTCAATATAAGTTGGATTAGTCACAATAGCAGACTTTAGGTGGGTTACAAAGAAGATTCCATCCTCCTATTCTCCCGGAAGCATCAAAAACCATCTTTTGCAAGAGGTGCTAACATACGGTTTTGCAGTGTGTACCTACTGAGCCTACTGCAGTTGTACTTTTTTTATCACAGCAAGTCCTCAAAGGATTTGAATTTTCTTGCTCTCAGGTTTAATTGAAGTTTTTGTTGTTGTTTCTTATAAATCAGTCAAAAACAAAGGTAACAGGAATTGTAGAATTTTCAATAAATTCCAATCAATTCCCCTGTTAATTCTCTACTTAAAAGGAAATCAGGGAAATGAGCCTTTAAATATCATAGTCTTGGGCGCAGCAAGTACCAGCAATGGCATAGCTGTAGCTTTTTCTACATATGAGAAGAATATCTGAATGCTACTATAGAATTGAGGGTGTAATTGAGGGCCCTAATTCTTAGGACTTTCTCAATATTTTAGGAGTTCCTCATAAGACATCATTTAAATTCCCAATGGCATATTAGGGCAACAGGCTAGCATTTCTTCACACAGACATGGCAATTTCTTTTTTATTTTCTACAAGTTGGACAATAGGAACCTGTGTCATATCTATTAATGTTTAATTCTATGCTGTTTTCAATAGCATATCAGTTAGGTTCTAATCAAGGAAATACACTTTAGATCTTTTCCACAGAGGACAATTCAATACAAAGAAATGGTGGCAGAGTGATGGGAGAGCTGAGAAGTCAGCCAAGATACAATGAAGCAATCCAAAAATTAGCTAGAATAGGAAACTGTACCGAAATCAAGTGACAGGGAGGAATGTTGTTCCTAGAGTTCAGCAAACAGAGCTGCCCAAGAGGAGCTAAATCCCCAGGAGAGGATTACCCAGTGGAGATGGGACCAGGAAGAAGCTGCAATCACATAAAGAAGGTAGCCACTACCAGAGAGGCAGCTTCCCCAGCATAAGGAGATTGCCCCTGTGCCCACCTTAACAACCATCCATTGACTCAGATTCCATTCCCATCTGTATTATCTCATACCCCTCTCCAAATTAATTAAAGCGTTATCAGTGTCAAGGGCCAGCAGGTGGCATGGTAGTTGGGGCCTTGGACTCCCACATGGTCAACTGAGGTTCAAGTCCTGGATCTGGTGGCTTGCTTTCTCACTTTCCCTCTCTCTCTCCTTTCCTCTCTCTCTCTCTCTCTCTCTTTCTCTCTCTCTGTGGGTATGTGCATCTGTCTATCGCTCTCTAGTGAGCACACATGCCCTATAGAAAACTTAAAAAATAAATAAGTAAAATAATAGTAATAAAATTATAAATAAAATGATAATAAAATTATAAATAAAATAATTTTAAATAACAAATAATTTTAATGATGAATATAAATAAAAATAATAAAGTATTATCAGTATCTCCATTCTATTATTACTGCTTATAATTAGCATATAGTAGAGCAGTATCCAGTCACACTAAGACTTCCATGGAGATCCAACTTAGCTGAGATGACCATTTTTTTTTTTCTTTCTTTTTTTTTTTTAGAACAAAACATTTTCTTATTGAAATAAAAAAAACTTTGGGGACCAGCAGATGGCGTAATGGTTACTGCTGGACTACCACATGGCCTACCATGGTTTGAATCCTGGATCCAGTGACTTGTAACTCACATCAGGTGCATGTGCCTGCATGTCCAAACTCCCGAGAGGAGAATGAAGGAAAAGGGCTTGCACTGTGTCCATCCCCTCTGAGGGTGATTTCTTGCTTTCTGTCTCTGTCTCTTTCTGCCTCCAGCGAGCACACATGTTCTATAGCAAAAGTCTCTCTCCAAAAAATTAATTAATTACAAATAAATAAACTTTATATATAAAGCATTACAGACAAAAGCTCATTTACACTGATTCAAGTTCCAATTATCCAGGAAACACTGAATGGGCATAGCAATGGCTTACACAGCAGATAAATTGGACACACAAACACAAGTCCAGCATTACCAAAGGATTTAATGAATGCAAGAGGAGGAAGGGATATGTCACCAGCAATCTGTGCAGACACTAGGTTGGCAGAGCCAAATACTGTTTTTATTAGGACTATAATTATTAATACAAATTGTATGCTCATAAGTTTCTTTACTATTGTATGTGTTTGCCTTGTTTTGTTTTTGTAGACTATCCAATTTTTCAGGAAAGCATATATCACATTATAGTAAAAGCACTCATAAGTAAAAATATCACTTGATGTGGTTATAAAGTACTGTGCTATGGGAAAAGATCAATATGAATCACTCATTCATTCATGCAGCTTTTATTAAATGTCCATAGACTTGGCAAATTAAAATGTGAATTAGATACTGGGAGAAGGCTCTCTACAAAGAGTTTACAAACAGACCTGTTATCAGATCATTAGAAACAATGCGAACAATGTTATAATAAAAATATTATCAGATAGCGTAACGGTTACATTGCTGGACTACCATGTGGTCAACCGTGGTTTGAGTCTCAGACCCAGTGACTTAAAACTCATGTCGGGTGTGTGTGCCTATGTGTGCATTCCCAGGATCTCGAGAGGAGAGTGGAGGAGAGGGGATTGTGAAGTGGTCATCCCCCCCCCACCCCCCGTGGGGTGATTTCTTGCTTTTTGTCTCTCTGTTTCTCTTGCGAGTGCATGCGCCCTATAGCAAAAATCACTCTCAAAATTTATATATATATATATATATATATATATATATATATATATATATATATATATAAAATCAGCATATAAGAAAATCCAGAGCAGGATAAGAATAGTTTTGCCTGTAGGTATTAGAAAGACTTCAAGAGTAGGTGATACAAATATGTTCTTAAAAGGTAGGAGCCCAGCATGGTGGTGGTATAGTGGTAATGCAATGCTCTGCAATACCGAGGCAACATGGGAAGGTCCCAGGTTCACATCCCAAAGTCTTTCTGTGTGTATCCTTAATCTGGGTTAGCTGAAACCTGGAGTAGGATTGTGGCATGAAGACTGATGGGGCATGACTGTTTCTTCCCCTTCCCCCACAACCCCCATTCTGTCTCCCTCTCTTATGAAATCAATCAATATAAACTTTTAAAAAAAGATAAGGTTTTTGGTGAAGGCAAAAAGAAGCGAGTACGCAGCAAGATACATGCAAAGGCACTAATTGTGCGTGTCGTATGAGTGTTCAGGGCTAGACTCAGAGAGGAGAGTCGGCACAGAAGGTAACAGGGCTGTAACTGGAGAAGTAAACAGATGCCAATCTGCAAAAGCCTTGTAGGCCCAGCCCAGGAGTTTAGACTTCACCCTGTGAACAACTGGACTCCAGCTGAGGTCTTGAAGGAGAGAGGTAACTTGATGAGAATTGTTTTCAGAAAGAACATACTGATGTCTATGTGAAGAATGGGCTTGAGGAGAGGAAGATAGATGTGGGGGAGATCAGATAGGAGGCTGTATTAACACTCCAAACAAAAATGATGAGGGTCTAAGCCAGTGGCCATGAGGATGATAAAAAGGGACTTTAGCCAGAGGACACTTCTGAGGGAGAACTGACAGGTCTGATGATTAATTGGACATGGAAAATAAGGGACATAAGTCAAGGATGACTTTAAGAGTTCTAGCTGAGGCAACAGGGTATATTGAAATGTTATTACCTGAGGTACAGAATTCCATAAGGAAATGCAAATTTGAGGGTGAAGACCGTGGATTTAGCGCTTCTATTTTCAAAATACCGAGATTATTTCAGAAATGGATGTGGGACTTTGACTTCTGTAAGATAGTAACAGTCATTGGGGGAAATTCAAGGTTGAAAGATATTTAGCCATTTGGTTTGTGAATTACAGCTTAATCATAGAGGGCCTAATTGCCCGATCTATTAAATGGGTTTTACTTAGCCCTGTTTATAAAGAGATCAAGTTAAAATAGCTATACTCTCAACATTCAAAAAATATGACTAAAAGCAGCTATGTGTTTCCAATTTGAAAAGCATCTGTACCGTCTGGCAAGCATACAACATGGAGACTGGGAACGAAACCGTAGCACTCAGGGTGGGAGCACTGCATGCTGTAACTGAGGACAGATGCAGTTTCATGGAAATGCTTGTGGTAGACATAAAGAAGGCATGGCGCATCCTTGAATTAATAGGAATATATATTCTAATTAATTGACAGCAAGAGCTGTTGATAGAATGAAAGAAGAGATCTCTAGCTCCCTAAGCAAGCACCCAGACACAGCCAAATAAATTGCTGAAACTCTATCTTTAGATAATATATGATACAGCCCTGCAATAATCAGCTTATGTTTTCCTGTCTTCCATCTATTATTTTGGATTCGGAGTTCTTTTTACGCTTAAATTTAGTATACATGAAAGAGAAAATCTAGAGATGGAAATAAAAACAAAGAGAAAAACAAAAATTCACCAAACACTTTAATTCAGACAAAATGATCACCACATTGTACATTTAAGGACTCTCTGACTTGGGAAGATGGAAATTAGACCAGGGATACTTCTTTACTACAGTGCCTTTTCCAGAAGGGATGGTATACAGAGCAATCGATGTGTTTTTGTCATGTCCTTGTTCCAAAATATATTGTCATACAGGTGATTAAGATTCAAAACACAATGTTCTCTGTACTCAGTTAATATTCCATCTTTTCTTATTAGTAGTATCTACAAAACACAAAAACAAAAAAAAACATAGATTGGTGACTTCAGATAATTCATCCGCATACATGTCAAATCCCTAGGAGGTATTTAAACAAGTCAAGAAAACAAAGAAAAGGAGTTTCTTGAAACCTGAGCACTGGTCTGGACTCTGGACTGTCATGTATAGTGTTGTCTTAGTAAGTAAAGGCTTACTTCAGGCTGCTTGCTAAAAATGCTGCTAAAACGATGCTTGTATGTTTGTATTGTACTGAATTTTGCAACACAGAGATATTTTAAGTCAGACTATTCATACAAATCCTTTATTTTAATATGCAATTGATTAGCTAGTATTGCACATAAAGAGAGAATAATTGTAAATTGCCCAAGTAGTCTATAAATATTCCCCTTAGGAGTGCCAAAATTGCAAGCCATAATACTACAATAGTGATGGAAACTTGAATAAACTTCTGTAAATTAAAATATATTTCCTAATGATGTCTCTACCAAACCAATATTATCATTACCATTTATCGAGCAATTTCCTTGGTGCCAGGCTCTGAGTATAGGGGGAAGGACATAAAAATAAATAAGATTCAATCTCTGCTTTCTAAAATTAGTAGTATAGAAGGGAAGTTAAAAGTATTAATAGCGGGACCAGCAGTTAGCGTAATGGCTATGTCGCTGGACTCCCATGTAGTCGACCGCGGTTCACGTCCCGAACCCAGTGGCTTAAAACTCACGCCGGGCACATGTGCATGCATGCCCAAGATCCCAAGAGGAGAAGGGAGGAGAAGGGATTGCAGTGTGGCCATCCCCCCCGGAGGGTGATTTCTCGCTTTCTGTCTCTCTGTCTCTCTCTGTCTGTCTGGCGAGTGCACGCGCCCTATAGCAAAAACCTCTCCAAAAAAAAAAAAAAGTGTGCAAAAAGAACAATGCAGAGAGACAAGAAATTCCAAAGGAATGAAACTGGGTGGGAAACTGAGGAAATCATCAGGTACAACAAGTAACAAAACTCCCCAGCAAGATAGAAGGTGTGTCATTAGGAGTAACTGTCTTCTTTTGGCTTTGCAGCCTGTGTAGATACCTTTCTCAAGAGACACAGAAATGGCCCTTGAGCTGCCACTAGATATTGCACGAAGAGGGACCAGCAGATGATATAAGGGTACATCATTGGACTCCCACGTAGTCAATTGTGATTCGAGTCCTGGATCCGGCAGCTTAAAACTCACACTGGGCACATGTGTGTGTATGCCCAAAACCCCAAGAGGAGAATGGAGGAGGAGGGATTGTGGCATGGCCATCGCCCCGGGGGGTGATTTCTCTCTGTCCTTCTCTCTCTGTCTCTCTGGTGAACACACATGCCTCATAGCAAAAATCTCTCTCTAAACAAACAAACATAAAAGATATTGCACCAAGGACATGTTTAAGGAAGGCAAGACATTCAGAACATTTAAAATCAGGATGAACTGATATTACCAGGGCATGACATTACCATTCTCACAACTTACCCAGAATGACACATGTTTTAGCCCAAGAGAATAATTGCTCATAAATTTCTAAAATTCATAAGCATTCAGTTCTGTTATGGGAATCGAGAACTTGGCATCTTTGCATTCCAGAAGATTCAAACCACTTTTTAAACCTCTGCTTGCAATTTTTAGCTTACAACAAAACAAAAAACACCAGATTCCTCAAGACAGAGATTCCCTGCTGAAACGCAGTTAATTTATCCATTAACGCTATCCTATTGTAGGTTTTATAAAATTGCATTTAAAAATTGTTGTTTGGTAGAAAATACTAGACAAAACAGAAAAGTTTCAGGAGCTACTCTCAAGGAAGAAACATCGAGGGAGTATTCTGTGCTCCGTTAATGCTTTGCAAAATTTGTGTATTGTGGTGCACATAGAAATGAATTCTGAATGTGAGTCAAACAGTAGGAGGGCACTGCTGACAGCTGGATCTGTTGGAAAGCTGCTCACTTATGAAAAATGCTGGAAGGAAAATTGTGAATTTCCCGCTTGGCATTCACTTTAATTCGGGATATTTCCCTTTAAATATGTAAAAGAGCAAGAATATGCTTAAGTGAAGTGCATTTTTATTTGTTTATAACTCAAGAGTTTCTTCCTTGTGGAAAGGCTAAAAGGCCTAAAGGCAAAGGAGTCAGGTGTCTCAAAGGGAAAATGTGGTGGAAGAAAATGAAGATTAGGTTAGGTATTCACCAAGATTCAGAGTTGCTCTTGGGAGAAATGTCCTTCATTTGGGGAGACTCTTAAACGCGTTCAGGCAATCAGGGTACCAGTTAGCACATAGCAGTTATAATTCACTAAATGGAACCCTAGTGGCCTTAAAGAATCAATGCTACCAATGAGACAAACTTACCTACAGGGAGCAAATTAGGTGCTAGCAGAATGTCTGATTATTTTGCCATTTATATTTATAGAGTCAGTGAGTCAACAAGTATTTATTGACCCCCCAGAGGTTGCACTGCTCGCTAATAAATGTGCAGGTTCTTATTAGTGGTTAGACACAGTCTCCTGCCCTCAAGGAGATTTACAATCTAATCGAGGTGATAACTATCCTTTAAAATGGACACTTATTAATAAATCCAACAAAAGGAAAATTAGAAAAGTTGAGTTGGAGATTCTCTTGACACTTTGGAAAATAAAATATCGATAAATCAGGACAAGCCTTCAGGAATTGAACTGTAAAGATTTTTTAAATTTGTTTGTGGCTTGGTTTGTTTTTGTTTTGTCTTTGTTTTTTTATTTTTGTTTTTACTTTAAAGGCAGTGATATGATATGACAACAAGAAAAATAATTATTTGAAACCTTCAGAAAAGTCTTGGTTAGGCATTCCTGAGAATAAACAAAGGGAAAATAGTATTAGAACGAAATGAATCTTGTTTTGGTTGGCAGGCTAAAAGATACAGCACAGCCTGAGTTATAAGAAAGAAAATAGACTGTGGTGTTACTGGCTGATTGGGACATTTTAGAAGCAAATGTTTACTTATTACATAGTAAAGAAGTCATTAGAAGCTATTAGTAACAAAAATGCATCAGTAAATATTTGAGTAAAGAACAATACGGAGAAATAAATTGGGCTCTTGAACCACTTGTAGTAGAACTCTGAGTAAGAAGTCAACCGAAAAAGGGCCATTCATATTGTAACTAGGTCCCTACAAGACTTCTCTGGTGGACAGGAAGACTAGACCGTGAGAACAAGGTTGCCTTGAGGGTAGAGAAGATCTTTTGAAGGGGCAAAAATGTAGTTTGTGAATTCCATTTGAGTCAAATTGAGTTTAATAATAACCACAGAAAATTTAGTGAATATTCTACCAAGGCCCAGGAACAAATGGGGACCGAAAAGAAAAATGTGTTTAAGAGGAAAATCAATGTGGGAGTTTAATCCACAGAAGAAAATGTGAGATTGGGTGAAAATTCTAAGAGGATTTCCTACATTAAGGACATGAGAGGAGTGATGTATTACAGTTCCATTTGAGATGTTCTTCTGAAGGTCTTTTGTGAAAAGAAATAATTTCATTATACATATTTCATATTCACTGAGCCTAAGAAGTTTTGTCTGGGATCTCTGCTAGGATGACAGGAAGAAAAGCTTGAACCAGGTGTAATAGACTTAGGAGAACTTATCAAAAGATATGGGAACCTCCTTGAAATCCTTATGACCTCAGGGCGGACTTCTGTGCTAATCAGGGCCCCTTACTGTCTTGTTCATAATACAGTTCCAATGTAGGACCTAATGGAAAAGAAGTATTACAGAAACCAAGTAACTCGAATCCTAGCTCTGCTACATGTCATTTAAGTCTTAGCCTTCAAGTACCCATTTCTCCAACTGTAAAATAGGTTCTATCTGGGACCAGCAAATAGGATAATGGTTGTGTCGCTGGACTCCCATGTAGTCAACCGCAGTTTGAAGTCCCGGACCTGGCAGCTTAAAACATGCTGGGTGGGGCCAGCAGTTAGCATAATGGCTATGTCCCTGGACTCCCACATAGTCGACCATGGTTCGAGTCCCGGACCCGGTGGCTTAAACTCATGCTGGGCGCATATGCATGCGTGCCCAAGATCCCGAGAGGAGAATGGAGGAGAAGGGATTGTGGCATGGCCATCCCCCCTGGGGGATGATTTCTTGCTTTCTGTCTCTCTGTCTCTCTCTCTCTCTCTCTGTCTGGCGAGCGCACGCGCCCTATAGCAAAAACCTCTCAAAAAAATAAAAATAAAAAAACACACTGGGTGCATGTGTGCATGTTCCAGATCCCAAGAGGAGACTAGAGAAGGAATTGCGGTGTGGCCATCCCCCCTGGGGGGGTGATGTCTTGCTTTCTGTCTCTCTGTCTCTGTCCAGCAAGCACAAGCACTCTATAGTAAACAAACAAACAAATAAAAATAGGTTCTGTCTCAGAGAAATATGAATATTAAAAGAGGTAATACTTTTTGTTATCTGGTATACAGTAGGTACTCAAAAAATGTTAGCTTATGCTCTAATTACATTTGTATATAAGCATATATTTAGTATATAAATGTGTATTAGATATGCCATCAACTTATAACTTTTCATTTCTAATTTTCATAAATGTCTTTTTTTTTTTTTTCTAGTTTTTACTGTAGGGAACATCTCCTCACCAGAGAGAGAGCAAGAAAGTGAGCAATCACCGCCCCCGGGAGGTTGGTCAGGCCACAAGCCCCCATCCTTCATTCTCTCAGGATTTTGGGGAGCATGCACACATGCCCAGAGTGATTTTCAAACTCTGGATCTGGAACTCGAATGGGACAGTCCGCCATCAGCCATCTGGGATCCAGTGCCTTAATCTTCATGCCAACTTCTGGCCCCAAACAAGTTTCTTAACCTTCATAAATCTCAGTTTTTTGGTTTTTAGTTCATTTGTTTATTTGTTTGCTTTTAATTTTGCCAGAGGGTGCACGTATTTTCTGGAGAAAGACCAAAAGGGGGCAAGAAAACACCCCACTCCCATGGGGAATGGTCAAACCACAATCCCTTCTTCTCCACTTTTCCTCCTTTGGGGACCTTGGGCATGCATGCATAGGTGCTTGCTACGTTTCTCAAGTCACTGTGTCTGGGACTTGAACCACGCTATTGGCTATGTAGGATCCAGCCACCTCAACCACCATGCCATGGGCCGGGCCCTAATTTTTCTGTTTTGCCAGAGGGCTCTGTGCTCACTGGAGAGAGACAGAGAGGGAGGTGTAGGGAGGGATAGGGAGGGAAGTGAGAAAGCACCTCACATGGGGAATGTTCATGGTGCAATCCTTTCTCCTTCATCTCTCCCTCCTTTCAGGATTTTAGGCATCCATGCATACTCACCCAGCATGTTTCCAAACCGCAGAGTCTAGACTTGAACTGCGAGATCAACTATCTGGGAATCAGCTGCCTTCACCATCTCACCATGAGCTGACTCAAGTTTTCTGTTTTTATAAGTGGAAAACCCTGGGCATTCATGTGCCTGTGATTCAGACTTGCTGAACTTTGGGGTAAATCATGGCATCAAAACCCTGTTGGGGTGCTTTCTCTCTGTCTCTGACCCTCTCACTAATGGAATAAATAAATAAACTTTATAAAATAGAATGAAACTATATCATATTTTCTGGTTCACCTTCTAATCCCTTTTCACCTCTGAATTTCTTTCTTCATTATAGACAGTTGTTTCCTTTATGGTCCTTCAATCAATAGATCTACTGTAATTGACATGTGAGAAAGAAGAGGCTTTAAAAAGCAAGAGATGACAACTTCAAGGGTAATAATAGGAATTAGCAAAAAGCCAGATTAGCTTATTCTTTCCCTGAAACCATAATCAGGATCATTTTAAAATGTAATAACAGTCACTCGGCCAGCAGGTGGCAGGGTGGTTACGGCACTAGATTCCCACGTGGCTGAGAGTCCCAAACCAGGCAGCTTGAATATCACACTGGGTGCATGTGCATGTGTGCACAAAATCCTAAGAGGAGAATAGAAAATGTGATATGTACATCTCCCCTGGAGGGTGACTTCTTACTTTCGCTCTCTCTATCTCTCTTAGGCAAGCACTTGGGCCCTTTGTCATAAAAAAATAAAATAAAATAAAAAAATAATAATAACAGCCATGCATCCAAAATAATTATAAGCAATTTAGGGACCAGAAGTTGGCGTAATGGCTATGTCGCCGGACTCCCATGTAGTTGATCGTGGTTCGAGTCCCGGACCCAGTGGCTTAAACTCACGCCGGGTGCATGTGCGTGCATGCCCAAGATACCAAGAGGAGAATGGAGGAGAAGGGATTGTAGCATGGCCATCCTCCCTGGGGGGTGATTTCTCGCTTTCTGTCTCTCTGTCTCTCTCTATCTTTCTGGTGAGCACACACGCCCTATAGCAAAAAACCCTCAAAAAAAAAAAAAAAAAAAGGCAAGTTAAATTAATTCCTAATTATTGCAAAGCACTCCATTCACCATACCCAATTATACTTTTTTGAAATCAGTGCTTTGAGGGCCAGCAGGTGGCATAATGGTTAAGGTGCCGGATTCCCACATGGCCAACTAGAGAGTACCAGACCTGGAGACTTGAAACTCACACTTGGCATGTGTGTGTGTGCATGCCCAAAATCCAAGGAGAATAGAGGAAAAGGGATTGCAGCATGGCCGTATCCCTTGGGCAATGATTTCTCACCTTCCCTCTCATTGTCTCTCTGTCTCTCAGTGAGTACATGAGCCCTACGGCAAAAACTTTAAAAAATAAAAAAAAGAAAGGAAGAAATTAGTGCTTTGTATTTCTCTCTGTGTAAACCATTTTATGTCAACTCTTTCTTCTTTCTCCTTCCTTTCTTTAAACATCTCAATACTCTGTTCCAAACCCAATTCATGTTGGGATGGAGTTCTTAGTCTATTTCTCCACTTTACCCTCTACATAGATTCATTCTTTCTTCCAACTTCTGGTGTGCTCTCTCCTTTTCTATATGAATCAATGTTTTGTTCTTTTCTTTTTTCCCCAGTTCTCATATTGTGCCCATCAGTGCTACAATAAACACAGACAAGTAGGAGAAAATGTAAAGGGGAAGAAAAAGTTGTGGACCTTCAGAGTTAATAAGTTTGCCTGTCACAAAAATTAGCATTTAAATCTTGAAAAATTTTCTGGGGTTTTAAACACTGTCTGAACTTGATAGCACATAAGTAATGAGCAAAAACATTCGAAACCCTCCTAAAATATTTGGTACACCTGGATATGCCCCCCAGGAAATTCCTAGCCCTGATTGCTGCTTTAATTTTCCCCAGGTACAGCAGACAATGGTGAAGAATGCCTATCAGTCCTCTCCCATGAATTCAGACTCAAGGCTGTTAGCACAACACTAGTATTTCAACATTCCTTCGGCTTTACCATCTTTATGTTCATTTTAAATTAAGAAGTCTGAAGCAGATCTTATCAAATCCATGATATTGTTAAGAGCACTTCAAGGTCCTTTTAAAAACAAGAATTACTTACATCAACCTACTTTATTGCTTCATTTTCTGACTCTAAAGGACACAAAGTATACTAAAGCAATTTAACATGGCCGTAACCTACAATTTTAACTTACCCTGAGGGGCCATTTCACCTCTCGTTTTACTTTTCGAGACCAAATCAATAGCAAGAAGAATCAAGTCAAGACACATGTCATAACTGTATTAAAGGTCAATGAGGTTTAAACAAATTGGGCTCTACTCATAAATAATTGACTCACAATTTGTACCAAGGTACAGGGTGCAATGCTATTCACCTGAAACATCTTTAAAGTTTATTCTCTTTATTGTTGGTACCTGAGGGAGCTATAACTAAACATATCCTTGGCTCTGCAAGTCAGTTATCAATAAAGACTTTCTCTCAAAAAAGTGAGAGATTATAATTCAGCAGAAAACATACAGTTTGCCTTGTTCATTGCAAGAGCTCAAAGTAGGGCCTTGGTGTATGGTTGACGGACTGACCAATTGCAAACAAGCCTATGGATCTGCACCATCATGCAATTTGTAACTTTGCTGAGTCATGAGTTTAAATTTCAAGGGCTGGAAAGTTGTATGAAAATGGGCACAACTGCTTGGAAGGTGTCCCAACCCGGGGGGACAGTCGAACAGGTTTCCTGAGGGAAGGAGTGAGAGCCGGAACAAGAGGCGCAGTGTCACAGCACGAAGACGACATAGTGTCTTCAGTGTCGTCTATTTATTGTGGGCAGCACGGTGCAGCACAGTACAGCACGGAGACGACGCAGTGTTACAACTCTTCAGGGTTGCGTCGTCTATTGTGAGCAGCACGGAAACAACACGGTGTCACAACTCTTCAGGGTGATCTGGAGACGATGTAGTGTTACAACTCTTCAGGGTCTTCAGGGTCGTCTGGAGACTGTGCGGTGTTTCAGCTCTTCAGGCTCTCCAGGGTGGACGTCTGGCTACTGTGGGCCAGGCATCATGGTTATATACACGCTGGTGGGCCTGATTGGTTGTAAACGGTGGGCTGTGATTGGTTGTAAACGGTGGGTTATGATTGGTTGCTTTTCGACCAATCATGAGGTGCTGGATATGCAAATCTGAGAGATTCTAGTGGCCAATCAGAGCAAGGTTTTGAAGGTCAGGTTTTTTGAAGGGAACCAATCATGGCAATTGTTTTGCTCTCTGAGAAACCTCAGCAGACTCGCTGGTGCGCAGTCTCCCACAGGAAGGGATCCTCAACAGTATCCAAGTATGCCCTCAGCTTTAGGATCATCTATTTAATATTATGTATATTATAACTATTATTAAGACTTTAAAAGTGTTTTTACAGGGCCAACAGATGGTGTAGCAATTATATTGCTGGACTCCCACATGCCAGTTCGAGTCTTGAATCTGATGGCTTGAAAATCATGCCAGGCACGTGCGCATGCATGCCCAAGATCCTGGCAGGAGAATGGAGGAGAAGGGATGGCCATGTGACCATTCCCTACCCCCCAGGGGAGTGATTTTTCACTTTCCTTCTTACTGTCTCTGTCCCTTTCTCTCTCTCTGGCAAGCACACGTCCTAAGGCAAAACCTCTAAAAAAAAAAAAAAAAAGCATCTTTACATTCTTTATTTGCAATTCACTACATTTGGGGACGTTTCGGATTATGAAGGTATTTATGAAATATAGGTGGAGTAGATGGCTCGGTGGTGCTGTCCCTTCCCTTTTCTTATCTTGAAAAATAGTCAGATGCCTGGATTTGTGGTAGCCATTTTGGAACTGTAAATGACATGTGAGAAAATTAAAATCAAATACACTAAGAATGGTGGAAAGGAAATAGAAACAGCTTGAATCTTTTAGAAATTGTTAATGGGCCAGAGGATGGCACAGTGGTAACATGTAATACTCTACCAGATAGTCCTACATGGAAAGATTCCCAATTCAAGTCCAGAGACCTCCCTGGGTACAGTAGGCACACATTTGCAAAAAAGTTCTGATTGAGACTGGGAGTGGATCATGGCATCAGGGCTCTGCCGGGTGTTTCTGTCTATCTTTCTATATCTGTCATTCTTAAGCTAAATTAGTAAACTTTCAAAAGAAAAAAAGGAAAAAAGTACTGTTAACTGCCATCTATTTCCAGACCTGCTGTTTTTTGAGATAATTAAATGTTCCAGTTGTACAAAGTTGACAGCATTTCTGAATGATACAGTGGTGAGTAATAGTGTTCCTCCTCTCGAGAAATTTTTTTAGGGATTCAGGGAAATAATATAAGAACTCAGACAATGTTAATGACTAGTAGAAAGGCAGATAAACCATATGAAAATTAAAAACAAGATACTACAAAGATTTATAATAAGGAGGAAACTGGTCTAGCCATGGTAGATAAAATGGGAAATCAAGAGCCAGACGAGAAAATGAGAAGCACCAGTTGGGGCAAGAGGGGAGATCTGAGAGTTCTGCGTTTGTCTTCTGGCCCTGTCACTTACAGACTGTGCATCTTCAACATGGGGTCTGAACTCCTCAGACCTTCCATTCTTTTGAAGGGTTTCAATAACTATTAGCTAAATTCTAGATGAAGAACCTAGAACAAAGTAGTCATAAATTAGTAGCTACTGTTTTTGGAGAAACGGTATAATATTCCATAAACTATCTTTACTAGAGAAATTTAGACTATCAGTTCCAGTCTGCCCTAATCTGCCAATATGATCCAATTGAAATAAGATTCATTGCACCAGTCAGTGAAAGTAGGCAGTGCCTCGTTAATGATGGCGGTAAATAAAACAGGAAAGTCCCCTACCCTACTTTTCCATACTTAGACTCAGGAACAGATAAACCCATGGTCTAGAAATCATCCCCTCTGGGTGGAATGGATGTTACTGCTCATCTAGAAAAAGATTTACAATTTGTGTTTTTTCTAAGCATAATGTCAAGAAGTCTTACTATATTTAATTCTCAACTAAAGTCCAAATGGTGTGTGTGTGTGTGTGTGTGTGTGTGTATAAATGGCTATTAGTGGCTTAAAATCAGACATCTAATTGAACAGAATGTAAAATTTATATTCTGCCCGATTTAAAATCCTTCCTGCTGCCTTCTTCAAGAGACAGTCTGCTCCATGGCTCCTGAGATCTAGACATTCTGGGAGAAAGGAAGATGTCCCACTCCTAACTGGGCCTCCAGCATACAAAACCCACGTGGTAGGAAAACCCCTTTCATATCTCCTGTCTCTGAATCAATCTATGTCTCTCTCTACCTCTCACTCTCTCTCTCTCTCTCTCTCTCTCTGTCTGTCTGTCTGTCTTTTTTTCAATTTTTGCTTTTTAGAATTTTTTAAGGTGAGGCGTCTTACAGGGCCCTTTGGCCCCTCCCTCCCAGGCCTTTGTTTTGTTAATAATCCCCTCTGCTCCTCCCAGAACAGCCCTTCTTCAAGAGACAGTCTGCTCCATGGCTCCTGAGATCTAGACATTTCGCGTGGCGCGCAAGCGCGTTGCGCGGTTTTCTAATTTTTGATTTTTATTGAAATTTTTTTAATATTAATTTTTTTTTAGATTTATTCCAAAGCTTTTCTCTTCTTTTTCTCTGTTTCTTGTCTGTTTTTTTTGTTGTTGTTGGTATTGTTTCTCTCTCTCTGCTTCCTTTTCTGCACACTTCCCAACCCTCATATTAAACTTCAAAAGTTTGGGAAGAAACCGACCATCCACCAGATGACTAGAAATCGCTGCAGGACCACAAGAAATATGGAGAAGCAGGAAAATGCCTCTCCTCCAATTGAAACGGATAGCTCCTCTTCATCCACACACAGTTCAAGGGAATTCATGGAAATGTCTGATAAACAATTCAGATCATTCATAATGGCAAAGCTAACAGAGATCGAAGAGAAGAGAGACAAGGAACTGCTGAAGGGGAAGGAGAAAGGAGTTGAAGAGTTCTAGGAGGTGAGGAAATTCATGCAAGTTCTAAAAGAGGAGTTTCACACTTTACAAAAGAATCAGATGGAGCTGTTAGAGATGAAGGCTATAATACAAGAAGTTAAAATCTCCCTTGAAAGTATTAAAAGCAGACTAGATCATTCAGAAAATGGAATCTCTAATGTAGAAGAGAAAATGGCTGGCCTAGAAAGGTCCACCATAAAGACTGAGAAAATGGCCCAAAACTTTGAGAATAATATGCAAGAAGTACTAGATACAATTAAACGTCCAGGGGCGGCAGGCGGGGGCTCCGCTCCGTTTGCCGGCGCACAGGGGTGGGGAGGCGGGTGCGGGGGCTCCACTCCACGTGCTGGGGCGTGGGATCAGGGCGTGGGGGCTCCGCTCCACGCGCCCTGTCTGGAGGTCTGGCCCGACTGGGGCTCTGCCCCGCGTGCCGTGGCCGGGGCTCTGCCCTGCGTGCCGTGGCCAGGCCTCTGCCTCGCGTGCCTTGGCCGGGGTCTGCCCCGCGTGCCGTGGCCGGGGCTCTGACCCCGCGTGCCGTGGCCGGGGTCTGCCCCGTGTGCCGTGGCCGGGGTATGTCCCTCGTGCCGTGGCCGGGGCTCTGACCCTACGTGCCGTGGCCGGGGTCTGCCCCCACGTGCCGTGGCCGGGGCTCTGACCCCGCGTGCCGTGGCCGGGGCTCTGCCCCGCGTGCCGTGGCCGGGGTCTGCCCCGCGTGTCGTGGCTGAGGCTCTGTCCCGCGTGCCGTGGCCGAGGTCTGCCCCGCGTGCCGTGGCCGGGGCTCTGACCCCGCGTGCCGTGGCCGGGGTCTGCCCCGCGTGCCGTGGCCGGGGTATGTCCCGCGCGCCGTGGCCGGGGCTCTGACCCTACGTGCCGTGGCCGGGGTCTGCCCCGCGTGCCGTGGCCGGGGCTCTGACCCCCGCGTGCCGTGGCCGGGGTCTGCCCCGCGTACCTTGGCCGGGGTCTGCCCCGCGTGCCATGGCCGGGGCTCTGCTCCGCATGCCCTATCCGGAGGTCCGGCCCAACTGGGGCTCTGCCCCGCGTGCCGTGGCCAGGGCTCTGACCCCCGAGTGTCGTGGCCGAGGCTCTGCCCCGCGTGCCGTGGCCGGGCTCTGCCCCGCGTGCCTTGGCCCGGGTCTGCCCCACGTGCCGTGGCCGGGGCCTGCTCCGCATGCCGTGGCCGGGGCTCTGTCCCACGTGCCTTGGCTGGGGTCTGCCCCGCGTGCCGTGGCCGGGGCTCTGCTCCGCATGCCCTATCCGGAGGTCCGGCCCAACCGGGGCTCTGCCCCGCGTGCCGTGGCCGGGGCTCTGACCCCGCGTGCCGTGGCCGGGGCTCTGACCCCGCGTGCCGTGGCCGGGGTCTGCCCCGCGTGCCGTGGCCGGGGCTCTGCCCCACGGGCCGTGGCCGGGGCTCTGCCCCCGCGTGCCGTGGCCGGGGTCTGCCCCGCGTGCCGTGGCCGGGGTCTGCCCCGCGTGCCGTAGCCGGGGCTCTGTCCCGCGTGCCTTGTCTGGGTTCTTCCCCGCGTGCCATGGCCGGGTCTCTGCTCCGCATGCTCTATCCGGAGGTCCGGCCCAACCGGGGCTCTGCCCCACGTGCCGTGGCCGGGGCTCTGACCCCGCGTGCCGTGGCCGGGGTCTGCCCCGCGTGCCGTGGCCGGGGCTCTGACCCCGCGTGCCGTGGCCGGGGTCTGCCCCGCGTGTCGTGGCCAGGGGTCTGCCCCGCGTGCCGTGGCCGGGGTCCTGCCCCGCGTGCCGTGGCCGGGGCTCTGTCCCGTGTGCCGTGGCCGGGGGTCTGCCCCGCGGGCCGTGGCCAGGGTCTGCCCCGCGGGCCGTGGCCGGGGCTCTGCCCCGCGGGCTGTCGCCGGGGTCTGCCCCGCGTGCCGCATCAGCTGATGGCCGTCTCTGCTTTCCTGAGCTGCGTTCCTGAAACTGTGTTCCATGGAGATTCACCTACATTTGCGGGGCTGCACGAGACCCACCCTTGGTACAGCCCTGAGTGCAGTCTACGTTTCCTATTGTTGGGAACTTTATGATCTGATAATTGGAAAAAAAAAATCATGTTTATCATAAAAATAATTAGAATAATAATAATAATGATTGGGGGAAACATAGGAAAGATATTGAATGTTGAAGTGGGGAGATTAATGTCTCTGTACTGACTGACATGCATGGCATTCCCTTTTGAAAAAGCAATGTAATACACTGTAAAGTTATATGTAATTCAATGTAATAAAAAAATAGATAATAATAAAAAGAAAAAAAAAATCCTTCCTGCTTACCAGTGCTTTGAATTGTTTTCAAGTATAGTTAAATCCATTTTGTTTTCCATGTTTAGGCATAGGGAAAGAATATGTTCTTTCTCTTCTCCCCTCAAATACTGGGACCACTGGAGTTGTACATTCATGGAAGACTTGTTTTATCTTGCGTAAGTTGGAACTTGCCCAATACTAAAGTTACTACCCTGGGGGCAATCACTGAAAACATTTAGAGACAATGGATAAAGAGTCAGGGCAATGGATCAAAGGAGATATCACAGGAAAATTAGAAAATACTTTGAGATTAATGCAAACAGAAACATGACATATCAAAAACTTATGGGATGCAGGCCAGCGGGTGGTGTAGTGATTAATGTGCTGGACTTCCACATGGGGGACCACAATTCTAGTCCCAGACCTGGCAGCTCGAACCAAGTACATGTGCTACATGCCCAAAATCCCAAAAGGAGGAAGAAATGGAGGAGAAGGGATTGTGGCAATCCCATCCCCCATGCTTTCTCTCTCTCTCTCTCTCTCTCTCTCTCTCTCTCTCTCTCTCTAGCAAGCGCACATGCCCTCTGAAAAATTAAAAATGAAGCAAAACAGAGCAAAATATTGTGGAAAGTAAGTAAAGCCATAAGCAAATGAAAGGCCATGTCATGCTCATGAACTAAGACTTAATATTGTTAAGATGGCACACTACCCAAATCTATCTATAGATTCAGTGTACTCTATGTCAATGTAATCTATAGGTCTACAGTCAATTGAGTTTTGACAAGGGGGCCAAGACATTCAATACAGAAAAATAGTCAACAAAAGTTGCTGAAATGGTTGGATATTCATATGCAAGTAAATAGACCTGTACTTCACACCATATTCAAAAATTAACTCAAAATTGATGAAAGACACCAGTATAAAAACTAAAGTTTAGGCAACCAGCAGTTAGCGTAATGGCTATGTCGCTGGACTCCCATGTAGTCGACCACGGTTCGCGTCCTGGACCCGGTGGCTTAAAACTCACACCGGGCGCGTGTGCGTGCTTGCCCAAGATCCCGAGAGGAGAATGGAGGAGAAGGGATTGCGGCGTGACCATCCCCCCTGGGGGGGGGGGGGGTGATTTCTCGCTTTCTGTCTTTCTGTCTCTCTCTGTCTGGTGAGCGCATGCGCCCTATAGCAAAAACCTCTCAAAAAAAAAAAAAAACCCTAAAGTTTAAAAAATAAAATTTTAGGAAACAGGTGTAACCTTTTATAACATTGAATTGGCAATGCTTTCTTACCATGGCACCGCAAGCACAAGTAACAAAAGAACAAAAGGTAAATTGAACTTTAGAAAAATTTAAAATTTTGAGAATCAAAAGAACACTCAAGAAAGTGAAAAATCAATCTCCATGGTAGGGAGAAAATATTTATGAGTCTAGAGAGGTCTTTATCCAGAACATATAAAAATTATGCGAAGATAACCTAATTAAAAATGAAGGATTTAAATAGCTCTTTCTCAAGGATGATATATAAATGGCAAATAAACACATGAAACTATCTTCACATCATTAGTCATTGGGGAAATGAGAATCAAAACTACAATGAACTACTACTAAACATAATCATTTTTAAAATGAAAAATAACATGTTGACAAGGATGTGGAAAAATTGGAAACTTCATACATTGCTGGTGAGCAATTCCACTCCTATGTGTGTTCCCAAAAGAACGAAAGCATATGTTTGCACGAAAATTTATATATGAATGTTCACAGCAGTATTATTCATGATAACCAAAAACTGACACAACCCAAATGTTCATAAATTGATAAATGGATGTTAAAAATGTGATGCATCTATATAGTAGAATAGCATTCGTGCATGAAAAAGAATGAAGTGCTGATAGATGCTACAACATCTTGAAACCGGTATGCTACATAAAAAAAAAAAAAAAGACATAAAAGGCGATATAGAGTATCTTTCTATTCATATGTAATGCCCAGTGCAGGCAAATATATAAACACAAAAGAGATTAGTGGTTGTCAGGAAGGTGGAGAAGTGGGTAATTGTGGGGTGTAGAGTTTTGGGGAGTTGCAAATGACAAGAACATGCTGGAAATATTGTGATGTCTGAAGAAGAATTTATTTTAGATGGGGTCTCACTTGTCACAATCCTTCTGGTTCAGCCTCTCATGTAACTGGAACTACAAGTGCACACCACTGCAGTCAGCTTTAGAGTGGGCTGGGAAAACTTCTAACACATATTACCATAGCTGGGCCTGTAAAACATTTAGAAAGTAATGAAAACATGAAATTGCACACTTTAAAGTGGTTAAAATGGTGTCTTTTATGTCATATGAATTTTATTTAGATTAGAGAAAAATTACAAAGAGAATATAGGTAACAAGAGAAAAATCACTAAAGAAATTGTTTATTTAGAGCTAACATTTATAAACCATGTTCTACATGCTGAGCCCTCTGCTAAATCCTTTGCAGATATTTTCTGACCTGATCAGCACAGAATTCTGTAAAGTCAGTTCAAATATTACTATGTTTATATATCTGACAAAATTGAAACATTAAAGAGATTAAGTGACAACCAGCAGGTGATATGGAGGTGAAGGCTCTGGATCCCACATGTCCGACTAAGCGGTTTGAGTCCCAGACCCAGTGGCTTGACCATCATGTCAGGTGCATATGTGTGGTGCCCAGAATCCCCCAGGGGAGATTAGACGTGAAGGGATTGCAACATGGCCATTCCTCTGTGGGGTGACTTCTCACTTTTCTCTGTTTCTCTGGAGAGCACGTGTGCCCTATAGGAAATAATGAATTAATTAATTAAAATAAAATATTTAATTAAGTGGCAGAATTAGAGGTAAACTCATCTTGCTGACTTTGAGTCCAGGTTCTTTTTTTTTTTTTTTTTTTTTTTTTTTTTTTGGAGAGATTTTCACTATAGGGCACGTGCGCTCGCCAGACAGACAGAGAGAGACATAGAGACAGAAAGTGAGAAATCACCCCCCGGGGGGATGGTCACGCCACAATCCCTTCTCCTCCATTCTCCTCTCAGGATCTTGGGCACGCACGCACACGCGCCCAGCGTGAGTTTTAAGCCACCGGGTCCGGGATGCGAACTGTGGTCGACTACATGGGAGTCCAGCGACAAAGCCATTACGCTAACTGCTGGTTCTCGAGTCCAGGTTCTTGACAGTGGAGTTGAATCCTACTGGCTTGCAAGCTGATTGTGCACACATCTTCCCCACTTCAACTGCAATGACCTTACGTCAGCAGCCTGAAACCGGTTGTGATGAAACTATTACATTTAAAAAAAATTATTTATTTAATATTATGTATTTATTCTTCTTCTTCAATTTGGCCAGAGAGAGACAGAAAGAGAGAGGGAAGGAGAATGAGAAAGCAAGCCGCCAGGTCCAGAACTCGAAATATGGTTGGCTTTGTGGGAGTCCAACACCTTAACCACCATGCCACCTGCCAGCCTCCTATTATATATTTACTACATTGAAATTGGCAATCTCTATAAATGATTGTTGTTACATTTTATGGACAGTTTACCAACTCTCAAGTACTATGTTTACAGCCTCTGTAAGCAACAAGCTAAATACAATGGCTTATTGAGAAAACAGTCAACTGGGCTGGTCCCATTACCCAGTGGTTAAGGGAGGCAGATCCCAGATAACCAACTGCAGTTTTAAACCCACCCTTGCAGCTTGAAAAACACATGGGTGCATGTGTGTGTGTGCCCCAAATCCTGATAGGATGGAGAAATGAAGGAGAAGGAATTATAGGGTAATTGGGGGCCATTTTCTCCCCTTTCTTTTTGTTCCTCTCTGGCATGCACATACACCCTCTGGCAATTCAAAAACAAACAAAAAATCCACCTATTTAATACGTTTAGACAGTCTTATATATTAAGGCAAGGAGGAAATCCATCTAAATATTTGGGTATAATCTGTCTTCTTAACATTTACCGTATTTCAATAAAAGCAACTTTCCTAATTTTGAACTTGTGAGACACTCTGTTCCAAAATTCTCATGTTATAGCAAAGAACATTTAGAAGGGTAAAAATGATTATAAAGCCAGTTATATCAGACTCGAATATCAGGAACCGCTATTCATCGACATCGTGACACATGTTTTGCCATTCTCTGGGGTAGAGCTAGAAACCTGGAAAATGATTTACAAATGTCAAACACATAATTTTTATCTGGAGTGGTTTTCGTTAACAAAGCAGACTGTGAAGCAAAAGGTACTACTGCTACTTCTTTAGAATAAGCAATGGATCCAAAACAAAGTTATTTATGAAGTGTAACATGACTTATGAGAGGATGAATTTCTTTTAAAAGTGAATTCACATTAAAAATACAGAGAAATGAGAACATCAAGGGTTTTTTTCCCCCCTCCTTTTCTTAAGCATGAGCAAACTAATTGCTGTTTAAATTTTCTAAATCAAGTGTCTTCCTGAGTTGAAAATCTCCACCTGGAAGAAGTGTTTATGACCACCTTGTAAATCTTTACTTTAAAAAATTAATTCATGCACATTAAATCAGTAGGAGTTCTTCATTCAAGGGAGAAACCTGGAGAATGAACAGGATTGTATCTGGGTCTTTCAAAGCTTCAGGTTGCTGTGTGTGTTTCAAAGTGAAGGCTGAGAAATATTAGAAATATTTCTCCAAATATCTGAATCCTAAATCAAGTCAAGCTGAGGAAATATGTTAACATTCTTCAGGAAGATAAAATAGAACAGTTCTGGGGAAAGCAGTCACTTCTGTAGTGGCTTCCTCTAAGAGGGTCATTAGGTTTGCTTGTAAATTTTAACTAAGCCTAATCGTATCTTGACTAATAATTTTGCCCCATTGAGGAAAATATTGGTGTGAAGGAAAGGAGCATAACTTTGTGGTTAAGCGTGTAGGTTTGGTACCCAGCTACCTGGTTCAAATCTCACCTGATGAACTGCTTGACATTGGACAAGTTAATGATTTTCTCTTTGAGATAGCAGGTGGAGTAGAGGCTAAGCCCTGGCTTCCCACATGGCTGACCGCAGTTTGAGTCCCAGACTTGATGGCTTGAAAATCACACCATGCATGTGTGTGTGCATGTCCAAAATCACAGGAGAAGAATTTAGGAGAAGGGATTGCAGCATGGTCATCCACCCTGGGAGTGATTTCTCATTTTCCCTCTCATTGCATTTCTGTCTCTTTCTGGTTAGCACATTCACCCTATGTCAAAAACTATAATAATAATAATAATAATAATAATAAAATTTTCTCTCATCCTTTGTCTTCTGTTAAATTTAATCCAGTGATTAAATATTATAGCACCTAGCAAAGTACTTTGTATGTGTTATCTATATTATTAAATAGGTACATTGAGTCACAGAATAATGAGATTTTATAGGTCATTTTGTAGTAACTTATTGTAACTTTATTAAATTTTATTTCTTTACAATAATTCACTTATAAAGAAATAACCTAATAATTTTAGCATATAGGCACATTGCAGTTACTAGTTGAAGTATAACCTATATTCTGAATTTTATTCTAACAATAATCTAATAATATATCTCATTTTACATTTGGAGCTGGACACTGTGGTTGGTGCAGGGAAGTTAAACAATTTATCTCAGGACATAAAGGTCTTTGATGGCAGTGGCAGGATCTGAATGGATACATGATTGAAACTGGATCCAGCATCTAGTCTCTTCACCACTTTATTACATTGCTCTCCTTGATGTAGCTTAAATGGCCTCAAAAGATCTAATTTCTGCACATACCAAAAAAAAAAAAGAGAGAGAGAGAGAGTGAGAGAGACAAGTGCAATAAAAATAGAGTAGTCACCTTGAATCTCTTTGGAAGCAACTGATAAGTAAATTGCACTTGCATTATAAATGTACATATAAACCTGTTAAAATTCCATCTTCCCCTCTGGCAACAGAGAAAATGATTTTATAAGATTTCACTACCATGAAAAAAAGACTGATTCTACTGGCCACATATGAAAACTAATGTCATTGTCTTACAGAGTAAATTCTATCTAGAGACCTAAAGCAAAGTGATGTCTATGGAGCCACAAGTGGAGAAGAATATTTTGAAGCAAGGTCAGTCAACCAGCTGTTGAGGAAAGGGTCAGAGCATCAAGGCCTGTGAACATACCAGGACACACAAGAAGGCCTTGATGCTCTGACCCTTTCCTCAACAGCTGGTTGACTGACCTCTCAAAAATGGAAAGATATAATTACATAGTAATGGTATCAAGTCTTGTGCCAGTGATGGGTAGAGCATATTATGGGGAAAGCTGGAAGATTCAACCTAATTTTCATGTCCTTCATTGACATTTGGTAGAAAGATGGTCCGTTCTACGAAAAGCTTATTCCCCTTTCTTCTTAACAAATTTGTCGATATGTTACTGACTGAATGTTTGTGTGCCTGCCCAGTTCATATACTGAAATTATAATATAATGCTCAATGGGATAGTATTAGGAGGTGAGGCCTTTTAGAAGTAATCAGATCATGAGAGTTGAGCCTCATATTTCAAGGAGAGAACTGAGAAATTGTTCCTGCTCTCTGCTTTCTGCCACCTGAGGGTACAACGAGAAGACAGCCATCTGTAAACCGAGAAGTGTGCCTTCACCAAACGCTGGATCTACCAATGTGATTCTGGATTTCCCAGCATCCAGAACAATAAGAAATAAATGTTTCCATTAAGTCACTCAGTCAATATGGTAATTTGTTATAGCAACCCTAGTCAACTAATAACACTATTACCCCTCTGTCCTGTAACTTTCATTTCTTTCTCCACTTATTCTTTCTCTGTAGTTTTCAGACAAGTGCATTTCCCTTCATCTTAAAAACCTCCATCACAGTACTGCCATACCTTGCTCCTCACACCTACCTCCAAATTCTCCAAAAAATAGTTTATATTTAGACCTACTCTTTCTCTACTCCCAATCCTGCTTCAGCATATTACAGTAATGCTTCTTACTCTTACCATTGCCATTGCACCAAAACTACTTGATGGAAGTCACCAGTGCCATTCTAGGTACCAATGTTAAATCTGCCTTCTGGCATGTTTCCCTGCAGAATCTGAAACTGTTGCCTCCTTTTGAAAAACCTTTCCTTCCTTGACTCTATTTCTCCGGCTTCCTCTTGAACTAATTTTTCTGCAAATGTCCGGAGTAAGGAACTTAATTTTATATTGGTTTCCTCTGAACTCTTCTTACTCTAGCTGCTTTCCTTGGGTGAGTTGGTCTCCAAAGACTTGAGATATCTGTATACATCAATCAGCATCCCAGCAAGAGACAGATGGCAATATCAAATGGAGTAATTAAGGAGATTTAATAAAGGGGCTGTTTACAATTTCTATGGAAAACCAGAAAGGATTGGTTAGTATCCCAGGTCTTATTCCCCCAATGCCTGAGGCGATAAGGAGAAGAGGCTATTGTTGGAATCCAGAGAATGGCTGTTCAGGAAGGGTCACTGGACAAAAGCTCTGCCCTTTGGAAGAGGGAAGTAGCTAGCCTATTGTGGCCTGAAACAGAAGGAGTCATAAAATAAACATCCAAAACTCACTCTCTTCCTGCCCTTTGAACTTTTACTAGCATCTTCCATGGCCTAAACCTGACTGAAAGCCAAGGTACAGTGAACCAAAACAGGTAAGGATCAATGGGCATCAGAATGTTGGAAAGTGTCTGCAGAGAGACGAGTGGAAAGTATCCGACACAGATGTTTGCTACAGCTTTAGCCCTGACTGCTCTTCTGTTCTTGTTCAATATTTCCATTTCGTCTCCAATTAGTTGTATTATACCTATGTGCTTTACAGTTAACTTGCCCAGTTTTTCTATAGAATCTTTCTCAGTGGCATAACTGTTTTCTCTCAACCAAGGAAGATGAAATATCCTTGAATCTTCCTATTCCTTTAGCCTTCTCATTGAGTCTGTCAGGTATTGCTTAGAAAGGTTTATAAATTTTAGTTTCTTCTTTCCTATTTATTTGTTTAGTCAATACCCTTATGTTCTTTTTCCTGGACACCCGCAATGACTTCCTAATTCAATTATCTGTAACTATTTTTCACCATTCTTTTAAAGGCTTTACACTGTGATTGGCTATCTTCCTAAAACACAGATGGCATTCCTTTGTGTAAAATTTTCAATAGTTCTTTGTTGCTTTGGCATAAAATCTAAACTTCACACATGACCTACAAGCACTAACCTAAGTTTTTGGCATTATGCACTTGTTTATTCAACATATATGCTTTGAACACTAACTATGCTCCTGGAAAGAGACTAGATGCTAAGTAAGGAATACAAAAAAAGAGATTGTGTGCACACTATAACCACCAAACTGCAGTGAGAGTGATAAATGAATAAAGTGTCAAAAATAAAGTGACAACCACTAGAAAATATTAGAAAAAAGTCAACTAATGGTGGGTATGTGGGTGTAAGAGAGACATGGGAAGGGTAATACTGTTAAAATGAAAAATTGAAAAATGAGTAGATGCTATCAGAAGGAGTAAGGCATTTCCAAGGAGGAAAATTCATGCTTCTGTATGTAGCAATATGAAAGAATAAGGTAGATTCAGTGAACTAAGTGTAAAAGATAAAAACAATGGTCTTTGATATGTATTTAAAATTTTGCTCTCACGGGATATAAATTAAAGGTAATTTTTAAAATTAGAGGAAAATGTGGGGGTGTGATAAATAATTCTACATCATGATTGGTATATATACATTTGTCCACTTTTTTTTCTTGAGAGATTTTTGCTATAGGGCATGTGCACATGTCAGAGAGACAGAAAGACAAAAAATGAGAAATCGCTCCCCAAAGAGGATGGCCATGCTGCAATCCCTTCTCCTCTATTATCCTTTCAAGATCTTGGGCATGCATGCACACATGCCAACATGTTCTAAGTCACTGGGTCTGAGACTCTAACTGCAGTCAACTATGTGGAAGTCCAGTGACATAACCATTACACCATCTACTGGTCCCTACCCACATTTATTAAATTGTACACTTAAAAGTGCACTTTCTAGTGTGTATATTACATCTCACTTACAAAAACAAAACAAAACAAACAAACAAACAAACAAACAAAAACAAAGATGACCTTGTAATAAAAAAGGCTTAGTTTTTTCCCATCTTTGGTCAGTTATTTGTCCCTTATAAGGCTACATCAAACTTCCTGTGCTTAATATAGTGTAAGTAATCAATGATTAATTTTATTGCATAAAAAAATGAAGCCTGAAGAGTAGTTAAGGACATCTCAAAACAACTTATGTTCGTGATTTTAGAAAAATCCTCTTGGGGACTAGTGAGGGACATGGTAGTTAAAGCGACTTGATCCCACATGACTGACTATGTGGTTTGAGTCCCAACCCGACAGCTTGAGGAAAGTGCTAGGCACATGTGCGTGCATGCCCAAAATCTGAAGAGGAGCCTGGAGAAGAAGGGACTGTGGTATGGCCTTCCCTCCAGGGGATGATTTCTCACTTTCTCTCTCTCTCTCTCTCTCTCTCTCTCTCTCTCTCTCTCTGGTGAGTATATGTGCCCTATAACAACAAGCTAAAAAAATCACGTTGGTTTTGGTTTTGAGGACTAGGGTAGAGACAGCCTGCAGCAGGAAACTCATTAGGGGGCTTACAGAACAAAGAAAGGAAGGGCCCAAATAGTGCCGGTAGCAGATTTCTTAGAGTCACAAGTAGGTTATAGTGATATGGAGAAAAAGATGAGTTTCAGTGTCATTTTCTAAGCAAGGAAGCAGATTTAAAGAGGTATACAAATTACCTCAATTTTGAAAAAAAAAATGTATTTAAGTTGCCTGCAGCAGAGAGAGATATGTGTAGATATATATCTCTGGACCCCTAAATTTGGACAAGTTTTGTTATACAATGAGCTAACAGCAAAACCAACGTAACTGTCATTCTTCAAGAGAAGCAAAATGAGACTAGTCATCTGTGGTAATGATGAAGTAAAGAATTAAGGAATAGCTCAAACCTAGTTCAGGACCTCTGGGTGTAAAATTTAAGGCTCCTTGGAGGTGTATATAGGCATTTCGATCACAACCAAGGAAGTTATCATCTAGTTATTTTGCTGTGTGTCTTCAGAAAGCATGGTACCTATAGAAGACGAGGTTAAAAAGTAATAGAAATTTGCTTCTATTACTGTCTAATATGTATATCTATAGTAGGGATTTGACTCCATTACACGTTAAGATTATCCAATTAATTCTTCTACCTGGGTCCTTTCGACTTCAAAGTCTAGTTTCTTAAACATTAGTTTAGACTGCTTTTTTGGGGGATAATTTTTGATGTCTTGCTGATGAAAGCTTGGGAAACACTTATATCTAGTAAAATGACTACATGTACCCTCTAGTCCTCTACATACGCTTTTGAAGATAGGAAGTAATGTTTGTGTAGGTCTTCTGAGAAGCAGATGCCAAGACTGGATTTGACATGCAAGAGATTTATTGGGGTAAACAATAAGGGGTCCTAGATGAGAGTGGGAGGAGGCTGGGAGAACAGTCTGACCTTAGTGAAGGAGAAAAGAAAGGAAGAAATAAACAAGGAAGTAAGACAGAAAGAAAAAGAAAAAGGAAAAGAAAAAAAGAAAGAAAAGACAAGAAAAAAGAAAAAGAAAGGAAAGGAAAGAAAAGAAGAAAAGTTGGTGGGAGAGAGGAAGGAAGGTTAGGATGAAGAGAAGGAGGGAAGAAGGAAAAGAGATTGTGGTACAATTCTAAAATAGAGATGTGTTTGAAGGGATTATTTGGTAGCATTTTTCCGTTCTTATTATAGAGTCAAGATCTTTAGGCCAGAGAAAGTAAATTACAATTACAAAGTAAGTGACATAATTATATATAATAATATGGTTTATATAGGTTGAAAAGGAAATCATTAAGTACTTAGATGAGACAGAAAGCATCTATGGTCCATGTTGGGGGAGGGAGACTGAAAGTCTTGCCTTAATTATGCCATGGACTTCAATCACACAATACAAGTTCATCATTGAAGTGCTGAGAAAATCAGCGTGTCAATCAAATATCTCTATGTGATATATGACTGAGGAGAGCTTGCTACATGAGTTAAGGACATTATGTTTACTCTAATTTTGCAAAGTAAAATGAGTTGTTAGAAAACATTTTAGGTTCAGACCAGCAGATAGCATAAGAGTTACCTCGCTGGACTCCCACATGGTCGACTGCGGTTCAAGTCCCAGACCCAGCAGTGTGAAATTCACACTGGACATGTGTGCGTGCATGCCTAAGACCATAGAGGAGAATGGAGGAGAAGGGATTGAAGTGTGAATATCCCCCTGTGGGGGTGATTTATCGCTTTCTTTCTCTCAGTCTCTCTGTCTCTACAGTGAGCACATGTACCCTGTGGGAGACTGCGCACCAGCGAGTCTGCCGAGGTTTCTCAGAGAGCAAACAATTGCCATGATTGGTTCTCTTCATAAGGCTTGACCTTCGAAGCCTTGCTCTGATTGGCCATTAGAATCCCTCAGATTTGCATATCCGGCACCTCATGATTGGTCCAAAAGCAACCAATCATAACCCACCGTTTACAACCAATCACAGCCCACCGTTTACAACCAATCATAACCCACCTTTTACGATCTACCAACGTGTATATAACCACCATGCCTGGCCCACAATAAACAGACGACCAGGAAGACAATGAAGAGGACACAGGAGACCAGGAAGACGACGACCCTGGAGAGCCTGAAGAGCTGAAACACTGCACAGTCTCCAGACGACCCTGAAGAGTTGTGACACCGCGTCATCTCTGTGCTGCTCACAACAGACGACGCGACCCTGAAGAGTTGTAACACTGCGTCGTCTCTGTGCTGTACTGTGCTGCCCACAATAAACAGACGACACTGTGTCATCTCCATGCTGTGACACTGTGCCGCTTGTTCCGGCTCTCACTCCTTCCCTCAGGAAACCTGTTCGACTGTCCCCCCGGGTCGGGACACGTGGCGCTGAACGGGGTGGGGACAGAACCCTATAGCAAAAATCTCTTAAAAAAATTTTTTTTTAGAGTGGGTTCTGTAGGTAAGGCAGCTGGATCCCAAATGGCTGACCATGTGGCTTGAATGCTAGGCCCAGTGCTTGAAAAACATTCCATTAATGTGCATGTATATCCCCCAAATCCTGACAGGATGGAGAAATGAAAGAGAAGGAATTTCCACGTAACGATGCCTTATGGGTTGTTTTTTTCTCCCTCTGTGCTCTGTATCTCTCACTCTTTGATGAACACACCTATCCTTTGGCAAATAGAAAGAAAAAGAGAAAACTTTTGATTTGGAAAGAAATAATTTCAAGCTTACCAAACTGTTACAAAATACAATAGCACAAAATAAAAAGAGTACAGAAATGCCACGTACCCTTCACCTAAATTTACCTATTGTTGACATTTTACTATGTTTACTATGTTTATCATTTACTTCTTTCCACTCTTTTTGGAGAGGTTTTTTTTTTTTTTTTTTTTTTTTTTTTTTTCTCGCTATAGGGCGCGTGCACTCGCCAGACAGACAGAGAGAGACATAGAGACAGAAAGCGAGAAATCACTCCCCAGGGGGGATGGTCACGCCGCAATCCCTTCTCCTCCATTCTCCTCCTGGGATCTTGGGCACGCACGCACACGCGCCCGGCGTGAGTTTTAAGCCACAGGGTCAGGGACGCGAACCGCAGTCGACTACGTGGGAGTGCAGCGACATAGCCATTACGCTAACTGCTGGTTCCCTTCTTTCCACTCTTGATTCTGCTTTTTGGACTATTTCAGATAACTTATACATATTATGGATTTTTTACTTCTAAATACATCACCATGTATTTTCTAATTATGGGGAGATTATTTACATAGTATACATATGCATAGCAATATTTTATAGCACTTTTCTCTCTCTAGTACAGGATCCAGTCTAAGGCCATGATATGTCTCTTTAGTTTGCTTTAAACTAGAACATGAAATAATCTTTTGATAAACTAAATCTGATTAATTGAAGAATGCATTATGAGGTCAGGGACTCTGTCAGTCCTGTATATTCTTTATATACATGGCCTATGGTCGCACTCAGTAAATACCTGATAAATGAATGAATGGGTTTTTTGTTTTTTGTTTCTTTTTTTGGAGAGGTTTTTGCTATAGGGCCCGTGCGCTCGCCAGACAGACAGAGAGAGACAGAGAGATAGAAAGCAGGAAATCACCCCCCTGGGGGGGATGGCCACGCCGCAATCCCTTCTCCTCCATTCTCCTCTCGGGATCTTGGGCACGCACGCACACGCGCCTGGCGTGAGTTTAAGCCGCCGGGTCGAGGACACGAACCGCGGTCGACTACGTGGGAGTCCAGTGACATAGCCATTACGCTAACTGCTGGTCCCATGAATGAATGGGTTTTTGAAAGTCCAAATTATCTTAAGAGACATTGGCATAAGTGAGTTATATTGGTCTTTGCATTTTAAGAGCATATATATTATCTTTTAAATTCCTGCCTATAGAAATAATTCAAGTGTTGTTTTGTAAAACTAGATTCATGTGTATATATGTGTGCAATGTGAGCATGTGTAGAGATAAAGTGTTTTTCAAGTCACTACTTCTGTTACTCTCTGCTCACACCATTACCTTAAATCTCTTCTCATCCCTATACTGACTTAAACTTTTTAGTAGTGTTTGAAAGTGAAATGGAAACCCGAACTCTCCTGGCACAAGGATTGGCATCCAGTGTGACTGTCCTCAGGGCAATGTAAAACATTTGCTCTCTCCATCAAGGGCTGTAATGAATCCCAATGTTCAGAAACAACCAGTAGTCATGCTGAAAAAAAAAAAAAAAGTGTTGGCTCTTCTGTCAACATGCTGACTGACAAAATGTACACGTGGTAGGAGGCTCACTGACAAGATTTCAATCATAGCTCTGTGAATGGAATGCCCAAGAAAACTGTCCATCAGTCACAGAAATCTCCACCTTGTTCCAGAGGCTCCATTACATCATTCGCACATTATCTGAATTACAGCTCATTGATGAAACTGAACGACAGTCCAACTTCTTCCTAGCCTTGCACAGGACCTCACCTCAAGGACTGGTTTGTTAGAGTCCATCTCCTAACTTCAGAAACCCATTACTCTATTCTTTATATGAAACCAGGGTCAAAATTATGAAGTGTAATTTGAATACATTTCTTATAGTGTAATGTAAATTGAACATAGCCAGACTCCACTTGTATATACTGTTCTATTTTATCTTTGCAAAGGAAAAAATATGTAGAAAAATGACTGGAAGAAATAGTGTCATTGTGATCACAGTGATGACTTTCAAGTGATGGAACTATGGATGATTATAGTATCTTTTGTTGTTGGTTACAAGAAACATATTTCTTTCCTGATCATATAAAAAAAATTTAAAAGGTGTGATTTTTATGCCCTCAGATTTAAAAGTGAAATCTAAAGAAATTGGGCAGAGTCCCAAGCCATTTTGTATCTCAGTTTCCCCATACGCCAAGTGGGTATAATAATGTGAATTATAGATTCTATAATGGCAATGCATGAGATAACTATATACTATGCTTCCATTTTTTTTCAAAAGAAGGAGTCTATTATCATTATTATAATCTCTATAGTTATCTCAAAGGAGCTCCCTTCCTTACTCTCTCTCAATCATGGGGAGGGAAATGTTATAAATCCTGACTGGCATCTTGGCTGCTCTTTTGAAAGTCTACCCAGTGGGATGGCAAAAGAGGGTAATTTTTTAAACGAAGAGACTTAGAGCTAATCTCCATCTGACATGTGCTTCCAACTCTAGCTTATGTTGAAAGAAGTGCTGATTAAGGACAGACTTGATTCCCTGTCTCTCATTCCTCTCTACCCCCCAGCTGTACTCCCACCCCCAGTAGAAACCCTCTACTCCTCCAGTGTCGCTCCTTTCAATTCCTGAATTTATAAATGTGAGAAAACTCATAGAACATGATATATTCTTGCAGAATGGTCTTTGGGACAAGAAGAGTGATTGACAACTGCAGAAATTACATGTGAGGTTTAGTCCTGCAGGAGAAGGGGATACAAATTGCCTGCAAATTATCCACAAGTCCCTGATGAGCCTGAGGAGAAAATTTAAGAGGCTTCAGTCTTTCTTCAACAAACACACTCACGTATCTCCCTTTGCTATAACACACAAACACCCAAGAGAAATTGTCCCAGTAAAAACACTACTTTTGTTCCTTATCCCTGTCAAATGTGGTGTTAGTCAGAGTGCCAGTGGCAATTAATAGCCTTTATCATGTACCTATCATGTTCTGAGTGTGATTCAGAGCAGAAGAGGCATATGAGCTGACTGATGGGTTTATAATCTAAAGAAGAAATTAGGGTTTATGCTATAAAAATCATGGTGTTAACTTCATAGAGTGCATGATGAAATAACTTGTAGGGATTTACACTGCTAAATATGCATCTCTTGGGGCCAGCAGGTGGCGTAATGGTTATGGTACTGGACTCTCAAGTGGCTGATGGTGGTTCTGGTCCTGGACCCGGTGGCTTGAAACTCACAGCGAGTGCATGTGTGTTCATGCCTAGAGTCCCAGGAGCAGAAGAGGAGAGGGGATTGCAGTGTGGCCATCATCCCTGGGGGTGATTTCTCGCTTTTTCTCAGTCTCCCTGTCTCTGGCAAGTGCACATGCCCTGTACTAAAAACAAAACAAAACAAAACAAAACAAACAAAAAAAACAACCAAACAAAAAAATGAAGAAAAACACCTCTAATAAAAAACAATAAGCATAATTTGAGAAGGACAAAATACAGTAGAATAATAATAGTAATAATAATAATAATAATGGTCGATGCTTCAAAATCTAAAAGGAACAGGTTATATTCCTCTTCTAACTTTCTAAGAGTATATAGAAAGTGTGATGCCCTCAACTTTGGAACTAGCCCTTGGCCTCTGCACATACCTGGTTCACAGTATTGACTTTCTTTCTTTCTTTCTTTTTTTTTTTTTTTTGCTACAGGGCACATGAGCTCACCAGAAAGACAGAAAGAGACAGAGGACAGAGAGATAGAAAGTGAGAAATCACCCCCAGAGGGCATGACCACACTGCAATTCATTCTCCTCTCAGGATCTCGGTCACGCACACACATGAGCCTGGTGTGAGTTTAAGCCACAAGGGTCTGGGACTCAAACCATGGTCAGCTACATGGGAGTTCAGCAACACAGCCATTACGCTAACTGCTGGTCTCACAGTATTGACTTTCTAAGGAACATTGCTACTCAAACTGTGGGCAGCAAACCAGCATTGGTCCTCAAACTTTCTGTTACATGCCTTGATGTAATAAATACAGAAATTAAGGATAAGCATTTACAGGTTTCCTTATTACCAGGTTATCAGAAAAGTCATGAGATATTTTTCTACAAAAAATGCCTCATGACTTTTCCACCCACCAGATATTATTGTTATTATTATTATTTTATTGCCAGAGGGTGTGTGTGCTGCCAGAAAACAATAACAACAACAACAAAAATCCCACAAAATACACCCCACTCCACCCAGTCAGGATTTGGAGTACTCACACATACATGCCTTGTGTGTTTTTTTAAGCTGGTGGGGCTGGGATTCAAATCATGGTCCACCATATGGGATCCCTAGAACCTTTTGTATCAGTTTGACAGAGTGATTATATGTCTATTACATTTCATAGTAACAAATTGAGGGATTGAATTTTGTATGTCTTTGTCTTTTTTTTTTTTAATTTGCTAGAAGGCATGTGTGCTTGCTGGGGAGAGTCATAGAGAAAGAAAGAGTGAGAGAGAGAAAGAGAGAGAGAGAGAGAGAGAGAGGAAGAGAGAGAGAGAGAGAGAGAAAGTGAGAAAGAACCCCGCCCCCCATGAGGGACGATCATGCCACAATCCCTTCTCCTTCATGATCCTCTTGGGATTGTGCGCATGCATGCACAAGTACCTGGCATGTTTTTAAAGCTGCTGGGTCTGGAATTCAAACCATGCAGTGGCTAACTGGGATTCAGCCACCTTAACCGCCATGCCACTGCCTGGCCTCGTCTTTTTCTTTTTAAGTTTCATTTTTTGAATAACTAATTTTTAAACTAATTTTATAAAGTTGCCAATGACAACTTTGGAGAAAACTGGACCTTAACATAGGTAGTTTGAGACACGATATTCTAGAATGTTGTTAAAAAAAAGAGATGAGATAAATAGAAGCTACCTTTCTACACCTTAGTTTTCTCATCTGGATCATGGATTTAATAGTAGCACTTACCTCTTGGGGCTGGATCTGAGACTTAAAGGAAGATAAATGTATGTACAGTGCCTAACATGGTTCCTGCCTTTGTAAGTGTCTCCGAAAACATTAGTCTTAGTATTACTGAATAATAAGGATTGAGGAAGTGCCATTCCGAAGCACATGCACAAGGGACACAGACTCTGTTTGTAACTGTTCTTTCATAAATGCCCCATCCACATGTAACATCCCTCTAGAATCAGGCCAGCTGCTTTGACAGACCAAGTGTTCAAGTACAATTTACTTACATGAAGTTACCACCATTTGGCTTTTGGTCTTCCCTGACCTTCACATGTAACTCCACCATCACGGCTGGAATGTCCTTCTGTATGTTTCTTTTGTTTACTTCAAGTCATAAAATCGAGTAATTGCCTGAACTAAAAACTCAATTAGTCTGATTGTTATTGTTCACTAGGAACTTGTATTATTTTGGGGGCTGGAAAGAAGATGTGTTAGTCATGGACAGCAAGTACAGATATGTAAACTTTGTTTCAAATGGTGCATCACTTAAGGCTGTGCTTCAGTATAAAGAGAAAAAATATTCACATTTTTTTTCCTAGTGAAAGTGGCTAAATACCAAAACTGAAGATCACTGCCCCTGCAACAGGTATTCTGGTTGCCAAAGAAGGTAACCAGCTATTTAAGAGAATAAATGCTTAATTGAAGATATTTCAACCAAAGAACATTCCTTTTTTTTTTTTTTTTTTGGACTGTACTATCATGCAATAGAAAACATGAAACTAACTTGGGTTCAAATAATGATTTTGCAACTCAGTAGCTGGATCTACCAGGTATATTCTTAATCTCTTTGAACCTCAGTTTCCTAATCTATAAATCGAGAAGTAGTAAAATTAGTTTTTATGCTATAAAAAAACATGGTGTTAACTTCATAAGGTGCATAATGAAATAGCCTGTAAGGATTTGCACTGTTGAATTTAATGTGTATTAAAAACACATTACTGGTCAGTCAGGGGTAATTCAGGCAGCTGGTCTCACATGGCCAACTGTGTGGTTTGAGTCCAGCTCTTGAGAAACATGCCAGGTGGGTGTGACTAAAATTCTGAGAGAAGGGTGGGCATCCCTCCTAGGGACTGCTTTCTCACTTTCTCTCTCTGTCTCCCTCCAGTGAGTATACTTGCCCCACAGTGCAAAAAACAACAACAAACAAAAAAACATTACTTTCGAAGAACTTAATGCAGTAGAAGAGTGGTAATAATAACAATAGCTTGCTATAGAAGATATTGTGAAGATTAAGTGAGAAAAGCCTGTGTGGCACAGTTGGTAGCAAAACAGACTTTGGAACTGAAAGTCATCTGATGACTGTGGTTCAAGTCCCCCACCTGAGTGGCTGGTCAGGCAGGCATGAAAACATACACATGTGTGTGCCCTGGACCCTGGTCTAGAAGACAGGGCAATGGGAACCATGGCATGATGGCCCTTGAAAGGTGTTTTTCTCTCTCTTTCTCTCTCTCTCTCTCTCTCTCTCTCACACACACACACACACACATGCTATCATGACTTTTTTTTTTGGAGAGGTTTTTGCTATAGGGAGCATGCGCTTGCCAGAGAGACAGAGACATAGAGACAGAAGGCGAGAAATCACCCCCCAGGGGCGATGGCCACGCTGCAATCCCTTCTCCTCCATTCTCCTCTCGGGATCTTGGGCACACACGCACACGTGCCCAGTGTGAGTTTAAGCCACCGGGTCCGGAACTCGAACCGTGAGTCACATGGGAATCCAGTGACATAGCCATTGCACTAACTGCTGGCCCCAGCTATCATGAATTTGAAAAAATCAAGAAGTGAAATAAAGTATACTGAAATCATATTTGTCCAAATGGGTGTTCAAATGATAGTGGTTCCTTTCTTTTTCTTTACTCAGTTAACTTCAATAATCATTTCAAATAATGAGTGTGATAACTTTAACAAACTCCATAAATAGAATCAGACTTTACAATATAACAAAAGTAATGCGTCAGTATTTGTTTTTAAAAACATGTGGTGGATTTGGCAGTCTCAAACAGACTGCTTGAAAAAGTGACTGACTCTTTCCAAGGTCAAGTATCCTCAACTCCTCTCCCTCAGCCTAGAATTCTATGCTCCAGCCAGAACAACTTTCCCATGCGCGTGACTTGGCTCATTCTTATTTTTAGTCCTTTGTGTTAGCACCCTTCCTGCAATGACCTGCTGCTGCTTCCCTGCCAAACCCCATACGCCATTAAAATTATTCAGCATTCATGTTGTTCAGGAATTGGCAGAAACAAATTTTGGTAAGTCAGGGCTGTAAGTTCTTCCAGGGAGCAGTACTATTCCCCACAATGACACTTTTTTTTTTTTTTTTTTGGCTATAATTTTATATACCTTTCCCTTATTTTCAGTCTCATCCTATTTGATGAGACTCTAATGTTCCATTTCTTAAAATTACATCCATCGAAAATAATCAGGATCAGAGAGGCTGTCAGTTGTTCAAGGCTAATTTTAAACATGGAGCTGATTCTTTGGGTTTTTAGTTTTGTGTTTTCATTTCCTAACTCTATGTCACTTATGGGGATAATGGAGGAAAAGGGTGAAACTGGCTGACTGACTGGGAAACAGTGGGGAAACTTCTAAAAGAAGGACTAGCAGATGAGGGACATAGGGTGTGCAGAAAGATGGGAGCAAGTAGGGAGAGGGTAAGGGAGGGAGAAAGGATGCTTCAGAGGAACAGTCAGCTTCCTCCAACCACTTCACATTACAAAAGGAACAACAGCAAAACATTTCTGCTTTGCTTTTATTTTGTGCTTAACAAGTAACACTACTGCCTCTGCTACATAATTGTACAATCTACTGCATTTGCGTCAAAATTGTCAACTGCCGGCATGTTAAAAATTAAAAAACCAAACCTGTCATTTTTCTTAAGGGTTGCAAGGGTGAACACAGGACAAGAGGCAGAGAGAAGAGGTGCTATAAAAGTAAGTAGTACAAATGTTCCTGAACTGATGTTTTCTATAAAAATCTGAAGGCTGCGAACTGGAAAGGGTGAAGTTGGGAAGGGGAGAGGAGTGGGGGATCAAGTTGTGTCTGCTTATCGTCAGCTAGCTTTCATGTAAAAGTCATGGCAGGGTCAGCAACACACTAGCCAGGTGGCAACTCCAGGCCATGCTGCCATAAATAAATAGTTATGTACTAATGTCACACAACCAGAGCTAGATGCAAAGCATATGGAAAGAGAACATTCTGATGTAAATATTCAGGAAAACCTATGGTTGCTGAATTCAGAATTCACTATTGTACTGGCCATTGGGATGCCTGAGAAAAATAAAATGTAGAAACTTTTTAAACCCTGGGCTAGAGTTTAAAAGGTAAACTATATCCTTTAAAAAACTCCTCAGATTTTGACTTAAGAGAGTATGACTATTTGATGTAGTAATTAAGCATTACCTAGAGTTGGCAAAAACACGGGTTCTGGAACCAAATGCTACTCATTTTCATGATATCTGGGAAGTTTCTTAACCTTTTTTGCCTCAGTTTACTCACTCTGCACAAAAATAAGAAGGATGGGCAAGCAGATGACACAATAGTTACGTTGCCAGACTCCCATGGCTGACCATGGTTCAAGTCCTGGACCTGGTGGCTTGAAACTCACGCCAGGCACGCGTGCGTGCCAAAAATCCTGAGAGGAGAATGGAGGAAAAGGGATTGTGGGTGGTAATTCCCCCTGGGGGGTTGGGCGTGTGTGTGCACGTGTGTGATTTCTAGCTTTCTGTCTTTGTGCTGAGCACATGGGCCACAGCAAAAATCTCTCTTAAAAAAAAATGAGAATAATGATGGCAATAATAATGGGGAGCCTGTAAACACCCTATTTTTATCAAGTAGTCTTAGATTTTAGATACTCTATCAGCTGGACACTATGCCAAGTCATCCTTTACCTGTAGTATCCTATTTAATCTTAAAAACAGCGCTATGTATTAAGAATCAGTTTTACAGACAAAGGAATTGAGGCTTAGATGGATTAAGGAATTTATCCAAGGAGGTATATCTAAGCTAAACTTCCAACTCAGGCTTTACTCCAGATGGGGAAAAAAAAAAAATTAATCGCTTAAACGTTCTCTAAAATCTAAGTACTTTTTCTCTCATTTGCTTAAAGTGTTAAAAGAAATACATTGCCTTTTAAAAACAAAATGGATCTTTGAAAAAAGGGATTAGAGGAAGGGCTGATGTCCCAATATTGCCTTAGGAGAGCTGTGATCTACTCACAGCACATAGGAAAAGCCAAAGATTAATCTACTTCTTTAACTCATTTCTCCAAACATTTATTGAGTGTCTAGTTTTCAGAGGGCTGGGTTAAAAAGACGAGTAAGGCAGGAGTTGTCTCTGAGCAGCTAACTGTAGGGAGTGAAAATGACATTTTTTACTGCTCCTATTTGATAATATCAGATTTGGTTTTGTCTGTCTCCAAACAAGGACAAAACTGCCTTCTCCTCGAGCTGCACACGTAGCAGGACTTTCTTGACAGCCGTGGGTTTTAAGTTTATCCCATGCTAGCTGAGTGAAGCGGCTAGCGGCTTTGGTGAAGACTTCTCTCTGCCGGCCAATCTCGCCTAGACTTGGCGTTAAAACTGGCGCGTTTGGAAAGGTGTTCAAATTGCGCGCTCTAGCAGTGGCTTTTGGGGGTTCCGGCTGAAGGATCGCGGGGCACCAGCGAGACCTGCTGCCTGGTCTGTGCTCCAACGCTCCCGGGTTTCCAGCTATGGGGAAAATGTGACCTCCACCAGCATTCCTGCTTGATCCCAAGTGGGCGCTCACGGAGATCCCCTCCAGCTCAGATCCGCGCAACGCCCTCCCCGCCGGCAAACGCGACTTCCTGGTTGGCTTGCCCTTACCTGATATGGCGGCCAGTTGCCTTCGGCCGGACTCACTGCGGCTGCTCAGTAAGCCAAGGTAGGGCAATCCGGTTTACAGCCCGCCCCTGCAGCGGAGGTGCTGGCTGAAGCCTAGGGCGCGGCGTGTCCCTCCTGGCCTGTGTGGCTAGGTGCACTTCACAGGTTTAGGGGAGCACCAAGGAAGACGAGCAGCCAGGGCTGTGCCGCTGTGTGCTTACTCCTCAATCCCCGACATCAAGGCTGCTTTTAAGCTCCAGGGTGTTTTTTAATTGTCCTGTCACCTCCCCGTCCCTGGCCCAACATGATACTGACCAAAGCCCAGTACGAGGAGATTGCCCAGTGCCTAGTGTCTGTGCCGCCCACCAGGCAGAGCCTGAGGAAGCTGAAGCAGAGGTTCCCCAGGTAAGTTCCATCTCTCTCCCCTCACAACCCTTTGCCTGCAGTATTATGACTGGGCCGGCCAGCCCGCGTGTACGAGCCACGTGTCACACATGAATGGGGAGGAGCATGGGTGTCAGGTGTTAGATCCAGTATGGCACAAAAGGTTTCTTCTTTCACCTTCTTTCCACACAAAACTCTTAATAGATGAGTGCAATGCAGCCTCCAAGGCCTTGTCATTAATTTGAAGTCTACAGATACTTGTAGAAAACGTGCCAGGTTATGGGTGTATCTAGTAGTAGTTGCTTCATAAATGTCCAGTGGTTAATCGATAGATACTAGAAATGAATGAAGGGTTGCAGGTCCTCCCAAAGTGGAAAAACCGATTGTAGATTTCCAATAGGAAACAAGGGAGCCCAGACCTATGGGGATCTCATACTGTTGAGTTGTGGCTCTTACTGTTGATGATGCAGGTAAGTGGCTGCAAGTGTTTCTCAGTCCAGTCAGACTGGTAGCCTAGGGAGTTCTACTCTTGGGTCATTTGCCATTCCAACCACCAGATTAGAGTGTTTCTTTCCATGTGGATACACGCTACAGCTATATTGCATACTTCCTTCTCTTCCAACAGTTCTCTTTTCAGTGATTTTAGTCTTATCTGACTTTCTAAGAAAGGACTATAGGAATTATATAGATTTCCCATTTCAAATTGTGAAAACTGAGACCCAGACATCACACAGAGAACCAGTTTGGGACAACCAGGTTATCATATTTATGCTTCAAACAGAGAATGTTTATTTTCCTTCTAATTTTAAACTATTAATAAATCTAATCTTGTGTCATATTGTTTCATAGCAGTAAATATTATAATAATGAAATACAGATTGGATCTCTATAATAATAAAGTACAGATTGGATTATGAGTCTGAGGTCTTATAACCTCAGTTTTCTGAGGACTTGGTTTTTCTAATCTATAAAGTGAGAGGGGTCTATTTCCAACATTATTCAGATTTAATGTTAGGACAATACTTTTCCCTTTATTTTCTATAATTTTATTAGACTTGCTAACAAGGAACAAAATTTACAAATTGGAATTTTATTTTCTGTCATTAATTCTTGCCATTTCTGCCCATGAATAGTGAAATAGATGTGGGCTGGTCAAAGGAATATATAGATTTTTCTGGGAAGGTTTTTTTTTTTGAGAGGTTTTTGCTATAGGGCACATGTACTCGCCAGAAAGACAGAGAGAGACAGAGAGACAGAAAGTGAAAAATCACCCCCTGGGGGATGGCATGCCTCAATCCCTTCTCCTCCATTCTCCTCTTGGGATCTTGAGCACGCACGTACACATGCCTGACATGAGTTTAAGCTGCTGGGTCCAGGATTCTAACCATGGTCGACTACGTGGAAGTCCAGCAACATAAGCATTATGCCATCTGCTGGTCCCATTTTCTGGGACGTTTTAACGTGGTGCATACAGTTTGATAGCCTGCCCTCGTTGTGCACATACATCACCACTGTGCAATTTTGCTTTTCTTCCTCCATGTCCTTTTTTTTTTTTATCTCTTTTTCTCTTTTCCGTAGCAAAGACCTTGTCATCTCTATAAGAAGTAACTAGGTACTTTATTTTTTCAAGAACATGTATGAGTGACAGAAAAAGAGAGAGAGAAACAGCATCCTCAATAGGGTCTTAAAGTCACCATCATCCCCTAGTCTTCAGTCAGTTCTGGATCAATGAGCAATCATAGGCTCCACAGTTAGACTTAGGGAGGTCTCCAGTTGTGAACTGGGACTCTTAACATTTGGAATTGCCTTAAAGGCTGTCATGTTTTATTGCTGCACCATTGTCTGCCCCCTCACCCCCAGTATTCTTTCTTCTCAACACTTACAAAATAATTCCCCTGGTGTGCAACATCATGTTGTCTTGCTTATTCTTTAATGCTCTTTTCTTTCTTATTCATGATATACCCAGATGTTTTTAACTTTGTTCAAGTACTATTTAGGGAATACCTAGGGTACTCTCCTTCCACAGGAAACTATATTTAGAGAAACCAAACTCCTATCTGCAAACGAGGGGATAAAGACCTTGATAAATTCTAAAAATCATGTGATCTTAGAGTTGGGTTCACATTTTTCACTGTGCCACCGGTTTGCCTTTTTTTTTTTAGAGAGAGAGAGATTTTTGCTATAAGGATGTGTGCTTGCTGGAGAGCCAGAGAGAGGCAGAGAGACGGAAGGTGACAAATCACTCCCCAGGAGAGATAACCACACTGTAATCTCTTTTCCTCTGTTCTCCTCTCTGGATTTTGGGCACACACCAATTGGCACCCGGCATGTTTTAAGCCAGGCCTGGGAAGTGAACTGTGGTCAACTACGTGGGTGTCTAGCAATATGACCATTACACCATCTGCTGATCTCCCACCATTTGACTTTATATGATCATTGCAAGGGTCTTGAACAAGCTTTGTATTTGATGTTTTATTTTACCAGAGAGTCGGTTAGATAAGAACCTGGTAGTTCAAAGAGATTAAGTAGTTCAGAGAGGTTAAGTGACTTATCAAATATCTCAGAGATTTTTTTTTTTTTAAGAGAGTCTTTTTGCCTTATGGCACATGCACTCACTGAAGAGAGAGAGAGACAGAGAGACAGAAAGTGAGAAATCACCCTATAGATAGCCATGCCATAATCTCTTCCATTTTCCTCTAAGGATTTTGGGCATGCAAACATATGCACCTGGTATGAGTATCAAGCCACTGGGTCTGGGACTTGAACCGTGGTGGGCCATGTGGGAGTCTAGCACCTTAACTACTACACCTTCTGACCCCCAAAATCCCAGAGATGTTTACTGGCCAAACAATATACTAATCTGCCTTGATTAGTATTAATATTATCAATAATAACCATAACAATTATTTTTAGGCAAGTGGTATTCACATATATTGAATTCTTGACTTTTTCCCCTTGTAGTCTTCTCCCCCCAATGCATAATTAGGGAACTTGCTTTATCCCTCTCAACAAATAATAAACATTACTCATCTTTAAAAATTCTTCACAATTTGTTTCAGATAACCAGTAGTATCACACTCGAGATGTGCTACCCATTTCTTTATTGTTGGACATCAAAGGTTTGGTTTAAAAGTTTTTTGATATAATTTAATTTTTTATACACACCACACACACACACACACACACACACACACACACCATGTCTAGTTCTTTTCTTATTTTAGACTCTTGGTTGGGAATGACTATATCATAAGTTTGGACTCCAGATACCTTTATAATCTAGACCCCAAGGAACTTTTGTTTATGTGTATTATATCTGTTAATATTTACCAAAATGTAAATTTAAACTGAGAAATTTAAAAATATTAACTTGGAACCAGCAAATGGCATAATGGTTACATCACTGGACTGCCACATAGTTGACTATGGTTTAATTCCTGGACCAGGTAGCTTAAACCTCATGCGAGGAACATATGCATGCATGCCTAAGATCCTGAGAGCAGAATGGAGGAGAAGGGGTTGCAGTGTGACCATCCCTCCAGGGGGATGATTTCTCACTTTCTGTTTCTATCTCTCTGTCTCTCCAGTGAGCACACATGCTCTATAGCAAAACTCTCTCTCAAAGAAAATATATATAAACTATTCAAAAAGGTAAACATAGTACTTAAAATGTTTTTATAAAGACTTTTTAAAAAGTATTATTTATTTAATTTCGTTCGGTATTATTATTATTATTTAATTTGACCAGAGAGAGACAAAGACAGGAGCCACGTACTAGCCCTTTACTTAACATGTTTTTATGAATAACCATAATTAAAAAACAGTATTGATGAAGTAACTTTTTTTACACTTTAATACATTTTATGCCTGTTTTCTTTTTATAATAATTATTTAATTAAATTAATTAATTTGTTTTAATTTGACCAGAGAGGGACAGGGTGGGGGAATGAGAAAGCAAGCTGCTTTCCAACAAAGAACTTTACATTCTAGAGTCTGTTTGTTTGCTTGTTTGTTTTAATCACAGCCATGCTGACTGGGGGGTAAGTGATATGTCATTGTGGTTTTGATTTGCATTTTCCTTGTGATAGGAGACACTGAACAGTTTTTCATATGCTTTTTTGGCCACTCATATGTCTTCCTAAGAGAGTTTTCTGTTTAGCTTATTTGCCTATTTTTTAACTAGATAATTCACTTTTTTTTTTTAAACAGGGGAGCTACTTTAGTTCCCTGTATGTACTGCTTGTCAATCTCTTCTCAATCTCTTCTCCGAAGCAGTTTGCAAATACTTTCTACCATTCTGTGAGTTGTTGTTTCATTCTGTTTATCTTTTTTTTCCTGTATGGAAGGATTTTAGCTCATTGTAATCCCATTTGTATATTTTTGGAATTATTGCCTGTTTTTTCAGGTTTTATTTAAGAACTCATTTCCTCCTTCAATGTCCCCCATGTAGTTTTATAGTTTGAGGCTTTACATTTAGGTCTTTTATCCATTTTGAGTGATTGTTGTAAATAGTGAGAGATGGAGGAATCCAGTTTCATTTTTCTGCAGGTGAATATCCAGTTCTTCTAGCACCATTTGCTGAAAACTTTCTTTTCTCCACTGGATAATTTTGTGGCCTTTGTCAAAAGTCAGTTAGCTGTATGTTTTGGGGTTTATTACTGGATTCTCTATTTTGTTTCATTGGTCTAGCTGTTTCTTTTTGTGCCAGTACCATGCTGTTTTGATTATCACAGCTTTAAAATATATTTTGAGGTCAAGTAGTGAGATACATCCTATTTTATTATTTTTTTTATGGTATTGCCTTGGTAATATGGAGTCTTTTGTGGTTCCAAACAAATTTTATGTTTTCTTTTTTTCCTATTTCTGTGAAGAATATTACCAATAATTTGTTCAGAATCACATTGAGTTTATAAATTAATTTGGACAGGATAAAATTGATATTTTAATGTTATTGTTCTTTGAATCCAAGAACAAGGGACATCTTTCCATTTTTTGGTGTCATATTCAGTTTCTTTTATTCATTTTTTTAATAGTTTTCCTTGTAGAGATTTTTCTCTTTGGTTAGATTTAGTCCTGTGTTTTTTATTTTTTTGTGACTGTTGTAAGAGGGATGCTTTCCTCAATTCTGCCTCAGTCTGTTCATTGTTAGTGTATAAAAACTATAGGTTTTTGTTTATTGACTTTATATCCAGCAACTGTAGTAAATTCATTTATCACTTTTGAGAAGTTTATCCTGGATTCTTTTAGATTTTCTATATATAAAAAACAATGTGGTCTGCAAATAGGTACAATTTCATTTCCTTGTTTTGTATTTGAATTTTTTTTTTTATTATTTTCTAATTAATCACTCTTCTGATAGAGTTGGCTAGGACCTTGAGTACATGTTGAAATGAGTGCAGAAAGTAGACAACCTTATCTTTTTTAATTTTTCTTTCTTCTTTTTTTATTTTAGAGAGATTTTTGCTATAAGGCATGTGCTCTTTCCAGAGAAACAGAGAGATAAAAAGTGAGAAATTACCCCTTAGGGTAGATGGCTACAATGCAGTCTTTTCTCCTCCATTTTCCTCTCGGGATTTTGGGCATGCATGCACATGTGCCAGGCATGAGTTCAAACCTCTGGGCCCAGGACTCGAATTATGATTGGTCATGTGGGAGTCCAGCAACGAAACTATTTCCCTTCTGCTGGTCCTAGAAAGTGGACAACCTTATGTTCTGGTTTTTAGTGGGAAAACTTTCAACTTTTCCTCATTCAGTATGATGTTAGCTATGGGCTTGTCATATATGGCTTTTATTATGTTGAGAAATGTTGTATTTAATCAAATGTCTTTTCTACCTCAATTCTTACCATAATATGTTTTTTTTAATCTTCTCTTCTGTTAATGTGATGTATTACATTTATTATTTTGCATATGTTGAACTGTCCTTGCATCCCTGAGATAAAGCCTAGTTGGTCATGGTGTATAATCTTTTTAATATATTGTTGGATTCAAATTGCTAGTATCTTTTTGAGTATTCTTAAATCTGTATTTTCCAGTTATGTTAATCTATAGTTTTACTTTTTTGTTGTGTGCTTGTCTTCCTTTGGTGTCTAGATGATGGAGATTGAGTTAGGGAGGGTTCTTTCATTTTGGAGCTTTAGAAATAGTTTGAGGAGAGGCCACCAGGTGGTGTGGTGGTTAAGATGCTGGACTTCTACATGACCGACTCTGGTTTGAGTCCCAGATCTGGTGACTTGCTTTCTCACTTTCTCTGTTTATCTTTGTCTTTCTCTGGTTAGCACACATGCCCTATAGGAAACTTAAAATAAATAAAGTTAAATAAATAATTATTATTATTTTTTTGAGAGGTTTTTGCTATAGGGTACGTGTACTCTCCAGAAAGGCTGAGAGGGACAGAAAGCGAGAAATCACCCCCCAAGGGGGATACCCATGCTTCAATCCCTTCTCTTCCATTCTCCTCTCAGGATCTTGGGCATGCACACACACACGCGCCCGGCGTGAGTTTAAGCCACCAGGTCCAGGACTCGAACTGTGGGCGACTACCTGGGAGTCCAGAGACATAGCCATTATGCTGACTGCTGGTCCCAATAAATATTTCTTTGAAAAGGAAATAATTTGAGGAGAGTTGAAGTTAATTCTTCTTTAAAACTTTTGTAGAATTCAGAAGTGAAACCATCAGTACTTGGGCTTTTCCTTGTTGGAAGACTATTTATTACTGATTCAATCTTGTTGCTTCTTATGGTTTATTCAGTCTTTCTCTTTCTTCTTGGTTCAAACTAGGTAAATTATGTATGTCCAGATATTTGTCTATCTAGTATAGGTTTTCTAGTTTGTTTGCATATAGTTGCTTATTACTATCATTCCCTTACGATCTTTCGTATTTTGGTCATTCTGTTGTAATATTGCCTGTTTTATTACTGATTTTATTTATAGTTCCTTTCTCTGCTATTCTTGGTTAGGTTAGTTAATGATTTATCAATTTTGTTTATACTCTCAAAAAATAAACTTTTTGTTTTGTTCTTTTTTTGGTATCATTCTTTTATTCTCAATTTCATTTATTTCTGCTTTAATATTAATTATTATGTTCTTTTAGTAGTCTTGCAGGTTTTTGTTGTTACTTTTCCAGTTCTTTAAGGTACATTTTTAAGTTATTTATTTACTGTCTATCACTTGGTGCTTTTATTTCTGAGGACTAATTGTTGTGAACTTCCCTTTTAGAACTACTTTCACTATGTCCCAAAGATTATAGAGAGTTGTGTGTTCATCATCATTGGTTTCAATAAATTTTTTAAAACTAATTATTTATTTAATTTTATTTGTTATCATTGTTTTTAATTTAATCAGAGAGAGCGCTAGGGAAAATGAGAAAGCAAGCCACCAGGTTTGGGACTTGAACCACAGTTGACAATGTGGGAGTCCAGCATCCCAATCACCACACCAACTCCCAGCCCCATTTTTAATAAATTTTAAAATTTCACTTCTAATTCTTTCAGTATCTTTGAAGTCATTCATGGGTTAATTCTTCAGTTTCCATGTTTTTTGTGTTTTTAAAGGCTCTTCCTGTTGTTGACTTCCAGTTTAATTCAGTGTGATCGGAAAAGATGATATGTATATAGTTTCTATACTTTAAAATTTTCAAAGGATTGTTTTTTGCCCTATGTGGTGAGTCTTTGAAAATGTTCCATGTTCCATGTTAGACTGAGCAAAATGTATATTTTGTACTTGTTGAGTGAAATACTCTATAAAAATCTGTCAGGTCCATTTGTTTTTTTATGTCATTTAGCTCCTATGTCTCCTTATTTTTTGTCTAGATGACTGGTCCAGTGGCAACAGTAGGTTGTTAAATACCCAACAACTAGTGTGTTACAGTCTATCTCTCTGTTTAGATCTAGCCATCTTATATGTATTTGGTGCGTAGGTGTTTGGTGCTTAAATATTTATAATTATTATATCATCTTAGTAAATTAATTTCTTTAATATTATATAGTGTCTTTGTCTCTTTACAGTTTTATCCTAAAGTCTTTGATGTCTGATATCAGCATCACAACTTCAGTTTTTTGTGGTTTCTATTTGTCTTAAATGACTTTTTCCTGCCTTTCACTTTTAATCTATATGTGTCTTTATCTATGAGGTATGTTTCTTGTAAGCAGTATATAGAAGATTTCTGTTTTTAATTTATTCAATCAATCTCTGTCTTTTAATTGGGAATTTTAATTCATTAACATTCATCATTATTATCAATATATGTGGACTTATCTCTGCCATTTTGTCAGTCATTTTCCTTCTTGTTTTGTGTTCTCTCTTTTTTTTTTAAGAGAGATTTTTGTTTTGTGTTTTCTTATTTCTGTTCATCTCTCTTTAATTTTTCTGATACAGTATTTCCTTAAGTATTTCTTGAAGAACTGGTGTAGTGTTGATGAATTTTTTTCAGTTTTTGTTTATCTCAGAATGCTTTTATTTCTCTTTCCCACTTGAAGGATAATCTCACTGGGTATAGTATTTGTAGCTGAAATTTTTTTCTTTCAGAATTTTAAATATGTCTTATCATTCCTTTCTTGCCTACTTTATATCTTTTGAGTCAGTCTGTGGTTAGTCTGATCGAGTATTCTTTGTATGTAATTTGCTCTTTTTCCCTTGCCATTTTTAGGGTATCATCTTTGTGTTTGACTTTTGCCAATTTGACATGTGCCTTGGAGAAGATCATATGTTGAATTTATTTGATATTCTTTATATTTCTTGGACCTGGATGCTTGTATGTCTTTCTAGATTCAGAAGTTTTCAGTTTCATGAAAGAGATTTTCTATGCCTCTACTCATCTGTGTCTCTTTGTATTTAACTGCTTAATGGTGTCTCAAATTTCCCATATGTTTGCCTTGTTTTAAGTTTCTTGTCTTTCTTTCTTTCTCTCTCTCTCTCTCTCTTTTTTTTTTTTTTTTTGTGGCTTGGTCTAAATCAGAGACTCTTTCTTCAATATCAGAGATTCTTCTGCATGTCTTAATACTTTTGAAAAAGATTTTGATTTCTTCAATTATATTTTCATCTCCAGACATTCTGTTTGATTCTTTTTTATGGTATCTGTCTCTTTATAAAGTATGTCATGAAATGATTTTCTTATCCCCTGGAATTGATTGTCCATTTTTTCTTACATCTCAGTGAATTTTGTTATGACTATTCTGAATTCCCTTTATGATAGTTCTGTGATTTCATGTGTTTTATTTTTTGTTGGTGAGGAGTTATTGTATTCCTTTAGGGCAGGTATGTTTTTCATATTTCTTGTGTCTCTGTGTTGATTGTTAGGCATCTGGTGGAGTGCTCACTTCTTAATTTTTGGAGTAAATTCTCTAATGCTAGAAGAGCAGCCCTAGGTCCCAAGTTTGCTCCTGGTAAAGTGGTCCAGGAGAGGCAGGAAGACAGTTGTATCTTTCAAAACAGACCAGGGCACTACAGCCTGTGCTTAAGACTTGGAGGCCAAGCAACTCTTCAGACCCATATGGAGCCCTGTTCAGGTGGTCCAGGAGGGCCAAGAGGCAAAACAAAAAAGATTACAGTCCTGAGCGTCGGTGCGTAAGACCGAAGAACAATGCCTTTCTCGAGACCCAAATGTGGCACTGGGAAGGTGTTCGGGGGGAGGGGAAACAGCACTTAAACTTGCATGTGGTCCTGGTAAGTTATTCCAGGTGAGGTGAGGAATCTTCTGCCTTTCACATCAAAGCTGGGCTTATGTACCCTCCCTCTAATTTCTAGAAGCAAGTGACCCTCTGAACATGAATGTAGCCCTTGGCAAGGTTATCCAGGAAGGGCCAGCAGTAAGTATTTTTGTGATACAATAAAAACATGCCCTGTTTGGTCTGTGTAGGACACACAGAAACAGAATGAGCCTCCATGCCTGGGTATCACCCTTGGAAGGTCGTCAGTGAGAGTTGAGAGGGGAACCCATCTATGTGATACTCACCAGAGACTTCACCTGTAGTGCCTGAGGATTCATGAGGCTTCTCAGGTTTGCGCAGAATCCTGTTAGAAGTTAGTTGGCTAGACTGTGCTCTCTAGAGTCAGGAGCTGGTCTGGAGGTGGTGCCCTGTGCCCTTCTTTACTCTGAACTTGAGGGGGGATCTCTGGTATCCTCCTCTCTGTCAGGTGTCCCTCCCCTTTCCATTGGCCACAGTTAGAGTTCAGAGAGTTCCAGAAATGTACTTGTCCATGGCATCATTGGAGGCAGTGGCCATTTCCTGGGATTTGAGTTTGAAGAGAGAACTAGCACAGATCTACTCTCCTGGCTAGACAGGGGGTTAAGTGGCCAAATTCCTCAGTCTCTGTTGAGATGAGAGTGCTCTCTTTTGCAACCTCTGCTATCTCTGGACTGTGAAGTCTTGATCATAAATGGAACTTTACCTGCTGGTTGACTCACAGCATGATGCAGTGCTCTCGCCAACTTCACATGGGGTTGGAGAGGGAGGTCCAGTGTTTTTTCTGAAGCTGTATACTTGTGCATTTCCCTGCAATGTGTATTAGTTCCATGCCATTGTTCTGTGAGCAGGGTGTGCTGGAATCTCCTAGGGTTTGGTTTCAGAGGAGAGTTTCTCTTGTTTTTTCCCCTGGAGGAGATATGGGCAGGAATGTCCTCTGGATCCTCACTGGCTTGACTTCTCTTTACATTTCAAGTGGAAATTATGTGAACCATGGAAGAAATGTGTCATGTGCCATCTCTTTCTTGTACTTTGTCAAAAGTCTCCTTTCATTCTTATGTCTGTGGAGGTTGTACATGAGAGGCAGCAACAGCCCAGCTACCCAAGGACTACAGAGGCAGTGGCAGCTTGGTTCTCCTCTCAGGTAGAAGTCATGCTCCTTTTGGTTTTTTGTTTGTTTGGTTTTGGGTTTTTTTTGAGAGGTTTTTGCTATAGGGCGCGTACTCTCACCAGAAAGACAGAGAGAAACAGAGAGACAGAAAGCGAGAAATCACCCCTCAGCGGGGATGGCCACACAGCAATCCCTTCTCCTCCTTTCTCCTCTCGTGATCTTGGGCACATATGCACATGCGCCCGACACGAGTTTAAGCCACCGGGTCTGGGACTTGAACTGTGGTCAACTACATGGGAGTTCAGCGACATAGTTCTTTCGCCAACTGCTGGTCCCACCTTTTTTTTTTTTTAAACGCCAGAGGGCAATCCATTTGTCAGAGAGAGAGAGAGAGAGAGAGAGAGAGAGAGAGAGACACCCCCAAAGGGGTGTGGTTGTGCTGCAGTCCCTTCTCTATTTCTGCATCCTATTGAGATTTTTGTCCACACATGCACATATGACTAGTTTGTTTTTCAGCCTGTGGAGGTAAGTATTCATACTAGTTGGCCAGGTTCAATACAACTCACTAAATGACTAGGGCTGGCCCCCTCATGCATGATTTTTATTATCATGCATTGTTCGTTTGCAGAATGGTGGTTATGAGTAATACATATCTTTCAAATGTTGTTACCTTTCATTATACAATATCAAAAAAATCACATTTGTTAATATCATCACTGTTCTCATCAGAAGTCTGTACAATTTGAAGCTGTCAAGCTTGTGGTGATGGATATGAGCTTTCCAATATTTGAATTTTCTCTTGAAAGCTCAAATTTTATCATTGGCAACAAATGCTATCAGTTGTTTTCCTTGAAGTGACAGGCTTGTGTTTATTTTTGAGAAAATGTCTACCATACTCAAGTCTGAATAATCATACTTTGTTCATCATTCATTCAAATAAATGGTGTTTCATGGAAAAAGTGGCTAGGTTAGCTCTCAAATAATCACGTAAGTCATTTCTCCTGAGAAAAATAATCATTCTTAGATATGTAGCAAATGTGGTTTGCATTTACTACCTATTTTATCATACAGAATGTTAAAAAATATATATATATTCAAGGGTTGAGAGGGTCAGCAGCTTGCCTGGTGGCTGGGGTGCTGGATCCCATATGGCCAACTCTGAGGTTAGCGTCCTGGACTCAGCAAATTAAAAACATACAAGACATGAGGCATGCATGTCCAGAGACTTGAGAGGAGAATGGAGGAGAAGGGATTGCATCATGGCCATCTCCCTGGGGGGATAATTTCTCACTTTCCCTCTCTCTCTGTTTCTCTCCAGTGAGTGCATGCACCCCATGGCAAAAACTTAAAAAAATATATTGAGACATACTAAAATTAATGTGACCGTTATGTAAAATTTCTTTCCTGCAAGTTTATGGTGGAGAACAGTATAGTGACCACTGGTACAGTCGTAGTACCCTGGTCTTGATTTGTGCTCAGTGTTGCCCAGCATTGTTTTTGTACCATATCTGCAAATGTCATTATAGGGGGAAAGACATACGTCTTACTATTTTTATAAAAAATTATTTTGATCTTGAGACCACCAGATGGTATAATGGTTACATTGCTGGACTCCCATGTAGTTGATTAGTAGTAGAAATCACCCCCCAGGGGGGATGGCCATGCCGCAATTCCTTCTCCTCCATTCTCCTCTTGGGATCTTGGGCATGCATGCACATGTGCCTAGCCTGAGTTTAAGTCACTGGGTCTGGGACTTGAACCGCGGTTGACTTCATGGGAGTCCAGCGACATAGCCATTACACCAACTGCTGGTCTCAAAATTTGATTTTTTTTTAATGACAGATGATAATTTATTAAAGTAGTTGACTTAGGCATCTGCAATGGTGACTTCAATTTCAACTCCTGGTTCAATACTGATGGAAGTAATCCATTTAACAATCTCAAAAGGACTGTGCAAATCAGTGAGTCACTTGTGGATTCTCATCTGGAAACAATCCCACATCTTAGAACCTTCAGCACAAGGTGTTTTTCCTGTAGTGACTCCCAGAGTCTTGGTTGGCGTCCGACCTGGTCCTTTCACCTCAAGATTCTTTCCCTTTGCACCTCTGATTAAGTCAGCACACACTTTCTCCAGGGACTTTATGTTGTGGCTGGTTCAGGTAATTCTAATTCAGTGAATGGCCACCTCTGGCTTCATGGGTGTTTTTCCAGGATATTTGAAAGCCATGGCTGCGGTGCAGCTTCCTGACTGACTTGGTCCTTGGCGAGAGGAACAGCGGTGACTCAGAAGCAAAGCGGGCTGACTGAAGCTCCACGCCACCTGTGTCTGCTTCTTCCACAAAAAGAAGCATAAAATTTGATTTTGAAGCAAAGGGCTATGGATTTGTTGCAAAATATGAAAATGTTTACATGGATCAGTGGATTGTAGGGCTATAAACACATAAGCTTTAATCATCAATTGAATATGACCTAGATATCAAACACTTGCCTTGACTTAAATACTCTAATATTTAATAACATTGAAAGATAAAACAGGGACCAGTGAATGGAATAATGGCTATATTGCTGGACTCCCATGTAGTTGACCGTGGTTTGAGTTCCAGGCCCCATGACTTAAAACTCATGCTGGCGCGTGTGCGTGTGTGCCCAAGATCCTGAGAGGAGAATGGAGAAGGGACTGTGGCATGGCCACCCCCCCCTTCACCCCCTCCCCCCCGGGGATGATTTCTCACTTTCTGTCTCTGTCTGTCTGGCAAGCACACACGACCTATAGCAAAAATCCCTCTGTCTTAAAAAAAAAAAAAAAAAAAAAAAGGAAAAGCAAAACTTTTTAATCTAGTTTCACTGAGTTTTAAAAATCATGATAAGGCATTGCAGTATATAATTAATACTGAAGGGCTTGCTCTACTTAATTGATAGATTAGTCTTATTGGCTTTGTTTCAATTAAACTGAGAGATCTCAATTTGTGGTCCATTTTCCACAGTTCTGTTAATGTTGTGGTGGACCTAAGTTCCAGAATAATGAGTGAAAATAGCTCATGAAGAGAGAAAAAGCCTTTTATTGAACTAGAAGTTCTATTGGTGGTTTTGTCAAAGAAATACAATTAATTTACGTGACCTTCAAAAATAATGTTGATTCATATACTCAGTATAAATACCTAGGGATCTTTCTATATTTATCATTAGCGTGGATAGACATCTCTAAGAAGAGCATATAATTATTTTGTATATTTTCTTTCTTTCTTTCTTTCTTTCTTTCTTTCTTTCTTTCTTTCTTTCTTTCTTTTTTTTTTAAATTTGTCAGATGGCACAAGCACTCACCAGGGTTACAGAGAGCCAGAGAAAGGAAAAAGGAGACAAAATTAGCACCTTACCAATGGGGCATGGTCACACTGCAATCCCTTCTCCATTTCTCCATCCTATCAGACTTCTGGGCAGGTATACACATGCATTTGGCATATATTTTTAAGCCTTCAGGCTAGGATTCAAACTGCATTCAGATACGAGGGATCTTGCTTCCTTAACCACCAAGTTCTGGGGCTGGCCCTAATACTATCTTTTTATTCAAGGGAAAGATTTTCAAATGTTTGATTCAACATATCTTCTTCCTTTCCTCTTTTGCTATCATATTGCTTATACTGTAAGCTAGGATACCGTGGACACACTAAAGCCACACACTAAAGCTACTAGCTGGAACTTTTAACTGGTGACAGTTCTCCATTTCTTTTCTTTTTTTGCCAGAGGGTGTGCTCACCAGAGAAAGATAGAGTGTGGAAGAAACAGAAGGCACCACACAGTGGGGTGAGGTCACACTGCAATCCCTTCTCCTCTATTTCTCCACCCTGTTGGGATTTGGGGCATGCACACACACATGCTCAGCATATTTTTCAAGGCACTGGGCTAAGACTCAAACCAGAGTATGCCATGTGGGATCCGGCTCCTTTAGCCACTAGGCCACGTGGCTGATCCAGTAACTCTTTATTCCTTAGAAAAAAGGAACATACAACTGGATCCAGGATTGTTTGGGCCATGGTTTGAATTCAAAGTAGCACAATCTATACCATGAAAATTTGTGTATGTTTACTGGGGCCAGCAGGTGGTGTGGTGATTAAGGTACTGGACTTCCATGTGGCTGACTGTGGTTTGAGTCCTGGATCTGGTGACCTCCTTCCCGGTTTCTCTCTCTCTCACTCTTTCTTTTTCTGTCTCTGTTTCTCTCTGGTGAGCACACATGCCTATAGTAAATTTAAAAAATAATAATAATAAATAAAATTAAATAAATAATTATTTAAGAAAAAACTTGTGTCTATTTAAGAGAGTACATGCCAATAGTAATTCAGCCCTATTTTGGACACTTTGGAGAGCTGATACCTGCTTAACCTTTTTTTTTTTCTCCCCTTTCCATCTCTACCATTTCAAGAAGCATATATTTATGACTTAATACTTATTTATTATAACTCAAAGCTTTCTTCCTGCCAAAGAATAGCAGTATGGTTTGTCACACTTCCGGGTGCTTTCCCTTGGCCTGAGAGGGGAGACAGTTTTTTTTCTTTTTATTCTAGTATCAGGACAGCAAATGAAGGTTTTGTTTTGATTCCACTTAGTGTGGTCCTCAAACTGTGACCTGATAACTGGCAGCTGGTTGAGATACCTACAGGCTTTGAAATCTCCCCTCCCCCAAGTAAAATGTTAACATTTCTCGGACCTTATTTTGTGCGTGTTTGAGCTAAAAATTATTTAAAACCATCAATCTTAGAGTAGTAACTTCAGGACCATGAGAATAAATATTTTGAAATGAAATGTTTTCAAATAGAAGAAGAAAGTAGGGTAGATTCATATCTTTTGGTACTGTTGTCCAGTCAAATAAAAAAGCGTGAGATCTTTTCCTGATCAAATGCTGACCCCTGCTAACTGGGACAATTCTGTGAAGGTTTTTTTTGGTTGTTTGTTTGTTTTGTTGTTGTTTTTTTCCCCTGAGATTGTCCTGGGAGCAATAGCCATGTCCAAAACTGATACTTAAAATATGTGCTGCACTGGCATGTCAGCAAGTGGCATGGAGATTAAGGCACTAGATTACAAATTTGGCTACAAATTTAAGAGTTCCAGACACATCGGCCTGAAAAATCACACCAGGGAGCCAGAAGAGGCACAAGATTAAGGCACTGAACTATCATGTGGTCAACGATGGTTCAAGACCTGAACCCAGTGGCTTGAAGCTCGTGAGCACGTGTGTGTGTGTGTGTGTGTGTGTGTGTGTGCCCAAAAATCCCTGGAGGAGAATGGAGGAGAAGAGATTGCGGTCTGGCCATTTCCCCTGGGGGGGAGATTTCTTACATTCTGTCTCTCCCTCTGACAAACACATGTACCCTATAGCAAAAATCTCTTCTTAAAAAAAAGAAAGAAAATCATTCCAGGCATGTGTGCATGCATGCCCCCCCCCCCCAAAAAAAAAAAAAAAAAAAGTACTGAAAGTTGTCATTTCTCCCTTGTACTCAATGACCAATGTAAAATATTTCTTTTTCTTTCTCTTTTTACTAGTATTAAGACATGTCCTTTGTTTTAGGAACAAGAAAGAGTGAGAGATAAATTCAGATGTTTTTTCTCTCTTAGGAAATACTAGGAGGCATAGCAGAGCCTTGATATTTACAAGTATTATCACTCAAGACTTGAAATTCCCCAAATTCACAGCTAGCACTAAATAGGATGGCAAAGATCTACTAACTGTTGGGACACAGGTGTTTGGTTAAGCTCACATATCAGCTTATTGGCTTGCTTCTTCCTCACATCTTCCTAGCACTGTAAAAGATCCTGATTGACACTCAGCAAGTTTAAGAATTAGTTCATCACGGATACTTGTGAGCTTTCTTAAAGAGTCAGAACCAGGTATGTGTAATTTAGGAATATTTCAAGATAACTAGAAATGCAGAGCAGGGATGTTTTCTGGTTTGACATTCATGCCTGTGGCACACCCTAGCCTTCTAAGATTCCATAGCTTATAACATGGTGACTAAGACTCAGGGACGAAAAAGGCTCTTGTAAGTAGTCTCCATTGAAGATCAGATTTGGGAAGCTAAAGCATCTGATTTGAATGTGTCTTCCTACAATTATACAGGAAATTAGGTGCACAATTTTTTCTTTCAGTCTGCAATTCTCTCAAACTGATACTATCTTTGCTTGAAGTACATCACACTGCTATTTGTTTTTGCTGATAATATTGGTAGGGAAAGCTAATAAAATTTGAAATTAACTTATACTTCAAGCCCCATTTAGCTAAGATAGTAAATGGACTGGGGATATGAGACGGACTCTTCAGTGTATAACGTTAAAAAAAAAATCCCAGACTCTTACAGACTATATATAATAGATAGCTCACAGACATCATTTCCTAATGGCCGAAGGTAAAATGATCTAGTTTCTTATTTTCTGAGGCCAACTAAAATATATATAAAGATAAAAATGCACTTAACCTCAAAATTATAACATTTTGATTTTTTTATTTGCATTTTTGTGTTTATTTTTTTTTATTTCATTTTCTTTTATACATTCAATCACATTATTATTTGGCTTACAAAATGGATATTTCAACAGGTGAACATTTCTCCCTAGTACAGTTGATAAAACTACAAAATATCTTCATCAGATTATACCACAGTTCTTTGTGCCATTAATGCTTTGCCTCCCTATTTTTCTTCTAAATGTCCTTCCTCAGACCCTGCTCTTTCACACACACTATATCTGGTATTTACAACTATAAAGACTGCCCAGAGGGACCTGCACACCTCTTTTAGTATTTGAGTTTTAGTGTCTTATAGAGCAAATCAGTGTTGGATCCAGGTAGCAGTTATCTGGTCAAATCTGTTAATATTATAGATGTTGAAACTTAAGGAGTGATTTGATGACATTTCCACATCTGGGGGCCTGCAGGTTGCATGGTGGTTAAAGGCGCTGGACTCTCACCACGGTTTGAGTCTCAACCTGGTGACTTGCTTTCTTTCTCTCTCTCACTCTGTCCCTCTCTGGTCAAATTAAGAAAGAAAAGAAAGAAAATAAGAAAGAAAAGGGAAAGAAAGAAAGAAAGAAAGAAAGAAAGAAAGAAAGAAAGAAAGAAAGAAAGAAAGAAAGAGAGAGAGAGAGAGAGAGAGAGAAAGAAAGAAAGAAAGAAAGAAATTTAAATTTAAAAAAATTAAAAAGAAAGAAATTTCCACATCTGGAGGAAACGCTCTTCCTGCTCTTCTGAGACAGATCACAGACTCTCCTCCCTTCAGGGTCTAGCCAGTGTCAACAACAAGGGAATGAATGAAGCTGACATGGCTGGAACTGTGACACAGTGAAAGCACAGTCCTGTGCCCTAACAGGGCCGCCGCCACATTATGTCAGCCATCCGTTGCCATTCAGGAATGTAGATCCTGTGCTGAAGTTATCTCTTTAGAAAGCTGTTGCAGATATTATGTTTTTAAGAAAAAAAAAAAAATCATAAGTTTTAAATGTTGTCAATTTGTTTGAATTTTAAAAAACACCATGTGGGCCAACATTCCTGGCCAAGCAGAATGAGTCTGGGGACTCAATTTGGCCCACAGCCAGTGGGTGCTCGAGCTGTCTCTTTCTAGCTCGTGAGATTTGATTGTGAGCATCTTTTCCAGACTTTGCAAACTGTGACCTCACATTGATAGCTTAAAATTTGTCCACAGTTGGGGCCAGCAGGTGACGTGGTGGTTAAAAGCACTGGACCTCCACGTGACTGATGGCAGTTCAAATCTCGGACCTAGTGGCTTGCTTTCTCCCTTTCCCTCTTTCTCTCTCTCTCTGTGATCAAACTGGAAAATAATAATAAATAAAGTTAAATAAAAATAATTCTTAAAAAAAATTATTTGTCCACAGTGGGCGTCTTTATGCCACATAAATTGACAAACGATGCAAGCCTGGGCTTGCTCCTTCACCAATCCCTGAGCTCTACCCCCAAGGGCATTTGTTAAGCCTCACATAAGCACCGCATACCACCATGAGGTGGAGACTTTTGCACTGCACATTATGGCTCAGTGGCACTTCTTTTACAGAAGTTTCTTAACCCAATGTGTTCTGATTTTTATAGCTTTTTTCCTGAAAAGGGCACAGACTATATTATCTGTAGCTCATTTATTCCTATAATATTTTTTCTCCTCATGTTTTTCCCAATATAGTTTGTGTGGAAACTAGAATTCCAGTCTTGTACCTTAGCTGTACCTAGTACGTTGTAGTGTTCTGGTATATTTGATCATGGACATTTGACTGAACTGAACTAAGAAGATGTGGCTTGATTTTTAAAAGAGCCGATGGGGTTGCTGGCAGGTGGCATGGTGGTTAAGGGCGTTTTACTCCCACATGGCCAGTAGTTGTCCGAGGCCAGGACCTGGCAGCTTGTTTTCTTACTTTCTCTTTCTCTCTCTTACTCTCTTTTGCTCTGTCCCTCTCTGGTCAAATTTAAATAAATAATTTTTTTTTTTTTTTCAGGAAAAAAGTTATATACAATAGGCCCGAAATATGTCTTGTTTCTCCTGTTGCCTAGAAAATTAATCCCTTTCAAAATAAGCCTAATGGTTTCCAACATGGTGGATAGCTCAAGATGGCTTCCGTATGCAGTGCCCTCCACACAATAGGTATGTCTTGTTTTAGAAAATTAATCCCTTTCAAAATAGATTAAATAGCTAAATTTAGGTACATTACAGTGCTTCTTCAGGTCCTGAAGGAATTGGAAAAGCTCCTTTGGGGGACCAGCAGATGGTGTCATGGTTACGTTGCTGGAGTCCCATGTAGTCGACCATGGTTCAAGTCCCAGACTCAGTGGCTTAAATCTCACCTGAGGAGTGTATACCTGTGTGCCCAAAATCCTGAGAGGAGAATGGAAAAGGGATTGTGGCTTGACCATCCCCACCGGGGGGTTGATTTCTCATTTCTGTCTTTCTCTGACTCTCTGGTGAGTGCACATGCCCTAAAGCAAAAATCTCTCTCTCTCTTAAAAATATATATAAATATACCCAAAGGTTATTATGTCAGAAATTGTTTCTAATGAAACTTCAAACTTAGGTGTTACATTTTCAATTAGCAATTACTCCAGTATCAAAACTAAATAAAGCATCTCTGTAAGTATAATTTAAAAAAGCAGTGTGAAGATACCAAATTGATTACAGTTTGTCTGCTACAAATTTTTGAAGACTCCATTAATATGTATTTAGATGTATTTCTTTTCTGTAACTCAAGTGTCAGTGATAAAAGAGTGACAACAAACAACTAAAACAGAGTGGTCAGTAAAATGAACAGTACCAGCAAAAAGCACATGCACTTTAACTTTAGACTGACATATCGGGTTCTGTGTGAGGAGATGCCATGAGTAATTCAGCCCTTTGGTAGTGAGTTAGTCAATATTTTCATAACCTGTTCTAGATCAAGAATGGTTTATTCAGCTCTCCCTGCTTATGGTTAATTATAAATTGATATGAGGCACAATCCTATTGTTGTGCACTCTTGGAGGTGGTTCACAGGTTTTTTTAAGCAGTTTTATATATTGATTTAAACAGTTTGGTTTTTGTAAATAGATACATCCATTTCAGCTTCATAACTTACATGCTGAGTAAGTTTCTTCATGCTATGGTGCCTCAATGTCCTTATTTATAAATAGGAGTTGTTAAGAATTTGAAACGAGAGAGCACATATAAAATGATTAGTGCAGCCTGATACTGTGCTAGGTGCTACTGCTGGAGTTATTGTTACCATTATTTATTCAAGGATACTCATTGCATTGGTATTTATGCGTACATGATTAACTCAAAACATTCGAACTGAAAAGATTTTGCCTAAACCCAGCTCTTTTTTTTTTTAATTTTTTAAAAAATTATTTATTTATATTCATTCACTATACATTATTACAACATACAAAATGAGATTTCCCATCCAGAATACACTGTATATTGGCTCAATCAAGCACATCAACATACGTGTTATTGTCAACCAAAAATTTTCCATTTCTTGTTTCCTGTATATTTTGCTTTTTTTGCCATCCTTGATTCCTTATCTCTCACCCTCTACTGTGTCTCACCCTCCTCCCACACTGTCTCTGGTTTCCATGGTTGCTTTCTATGTCTTTTCCTCCCATTTTATTGATTCGCTAATGAACTTAATTTAAATATTTCCAGTAGCAAGCTGGGCTGATATATACACATCCATGAACACAAGTCTGACTTTAGGCATAAACCTCAGTGAGTAGAATGAACATACTAGAAAGTATCACCTAGCTGGGGCTATATAGCTTATTGCAGTCATCAAATGTGCATTGCTTTTTAATTTCAAGAAAAACAGTTTTTGTGTGCCTTTTTTTTTCCTCCTGAAACTTTTTTTAAAAATTAATTAATTTACATTCATCGCCTAAGCATCGTCATAGCATACAAAATGTGGTTTCCCATCAGAATATACTGCATAGCAGCTTAATCATGCATGTTATCATCAATAATATTCCATTTCTAGTTTCATATACATATATATATATGCACACACACACACACATATATATATATATATACACACACACACACACATATATATATACACACACACACACATATATATATATATATATATACATATATATATATATATGTATATATATATATATATATATATATATATATATATATATACACACTCCTATGTCTGACCCTCTGCCCTTTCCCACCGTCTTCTCACACTATCTCTGGTGTCTACAGTTGTCTTCCATTCCTTCCTCCTCCACATTTTATTGATGACACTGTTTCTTAAATAATCTAACTACTTTCAATAGCAAGTTCAGCTGGTAATTTCAAGGAAAGCAGTTTTGAATTGGTAAGGAAATTTGCTTAAAACTTAAAGCCTGGAAACAGGTTAGTATTCTGTTCAAATGGTAGGTATATGAACCTAGTGACAGCTCAAGACAGGACAAAAACTCTTAAAACCGGACAACAAAGCTTAGAAGAAAAGCAGCAATGTTTTTGTCAAAAGTCACAGAATCCTATTTCACCAGTTCAGTCTCATGTACTTAATCTAGCTTCTGTTGTGGTTTGATCTTCCCGATTGAATTCTGGGATATAATATTCAACTCCATACTTGTCCCTACGATTAAGTTGGCTATTTTCTTAGTTTTTGAACTCTTATTTCGTGTGTCTGCATTTAAATTTCCTGATATAGCACTCCCTTGAGAACTTCTTGGAGATTTGGTCTGGTGCTGGTAAATTCTTTCAGGTTTTGTTTACCTGAGAATGTTCTTGTCTTTTCTTCCCATATGAAGGATAATCTTGCCGGGTGCAGTATTCTTGGTTGAAATTGTTTTTCCCTTAACACTTTGAATATATTTTCCTATTCTTTCCTTGCTTGCATTGTCTCCGATGAGAGGTCTGCTGTTAGTCTGATCGGATATCCTTTGTAGGTAACTTGCCATTTCTCTTTTGCCAATCTTAGTATCTTGTCTTTGTCTGTGGTTTTGGTCAGTCTGGATATAATGTGTCTTGGAGAAGATCTTCTTGGGTCAATTCTATTTGGGGTCCTTTGTATTTCTTGGGACTGGATCTTTGAGTGCCTCTCTAGGTTTGGAAAGTTTTCTTGCAGGATTTCATGGAATAGATTATCAATGCCCTTATGAGTCTCTTTGCCTTCTGGGATGCCAGTTATCTGGATGTTTGGACATTTGATGGTATCTAGTACTTCTCGTATATTCTCAAATTTTTGGACAATTTTCTTAGTCCTTGTGGTGGATTTTTCTAGGCCAGCAATTTTCTCTTCTACATCTGAGATTCTATTTTCTGTATGATCTAGTCTGCTTTTAATATTTTCAAGGGAGATTTTGACTTCCTGTATTATAGCCTTCCTCTCTAGCAGTTCCACTTGATGGTGTGTTTCTTCCCACACTTGAAGTTCAACCTGAGCATCCAGGAGCATGCAGAAAAGGAAACAGAGAGAGAGAGAGAGAGACAACAGCAACAGACACAACCAAGAAACAGAGAAAAAGAGAAGGAAAAAAAAATTTTAATTATTATTATTTTTTTTATAAAAAGCAAAAATTAGCTCTCAGGAGCCATGAAGGTGTCTTCTGATGGCCTGTTACCTTGCCTCTCCTGGTTTGGATGGGGAGAGGGGATTATTAGCAAGATAAAGGGAATGGAGGGGCTAAAAACCAAGAAAATACTCTACCTTAAAAAGTTTTAAAAAGGGAAAATTACAGAAAAAGAGAAGACAGAGACAGAGGGAGAGAGAGACAGATAGAGACAGGAGGCTTGAGAGAGTTCCTACCACTTGAGTTTGTGGGCTGGAGGCTGAATTATCAGTGGAAAATCTTCATTTCGCTTATTCTCCTGAAATCATTAGTTCTCAGGAACCATGAAGGTGTCTTCTGAATTCCTGCTCCCTTGCCTTTCCTGGGTTGGGAGGGGGAACCCAGCTCTTTTATATTCTAGATTTGCGAAGTATCTTTTATCCCTACACTGATAGGAAGCCTGCTTTTAGTAAATTATAGTGAAATCCTTAGCTGATACTGGCAACTAAGATGTCAGATTTCATTGATGACAAGTGGATACATTTAGGTATAGGTTGATTATTGTCCCCCTGTAATAGAAAATGGTTAGCTAACATGAGCACTGCATAAGAAGGATAAGAAGGAATGTTAAAATCTGAGAATTTGGGTCAACAGGTGGCATGGAGGTTCAGGCAGCTGGATCCCACACAACTGACTCCATGGTTTGAGTTCTGGACCCAGTGGCTTGAAAAATCATGCCCGGCATGTGGGCATGCATGCCCAAAATCCTGAGAGGAAACTGAGAGAGAAGGTATTGCAGCATGACCAGGGATGTTTTCTTATTTTTTCTCTCCGTGTCTCTGTCTTTTTCCAGTGAGTGCACACTTCCTATAGCAAAAACTTAAAAAAAAAAAAAAAAGAAACCTGAGAATTTATTTTATTATTTTTTTAATTGACAGAAGGCATTTGTGTTAGTTGGGGACAGGGTGAAGGAAGCACCCCCATGGGGCATGGTTATGCTGCCATCATTTACCTCCATTTCTCTATCCTGTCAGGATCTAGGGGCACGCCCGCCACACCTGGCGTGTTTTTGAAGCTGCCATGGTCAGAATTTAAGCCATGGTCAGCCATGTGGGATCCAGCTCTCTAGTTTACAGGGCTTAACCATGATTCTATAGAGCTGAATTTAGAATTATTTTAGAAATATTTTCATGTCTAATTATTTTTCTCAACTGCAACCACCTGTGTTCTAGGAGCCCTTTACTTTCTTGCCTCAACTTAATAAGAAGATGGTTATGCCTCTATGAAAGATATTAAGATATTTGGGTAAATGATTAGAAGTTTTGATGTCAGGGTTTTGGTATATTAGGAAGTAGTCCAGCAAACAGGTATAAATCTTGTAGGGCATGGAAACTTTATAGGATACTCCAGATCATTGCGTAAGTGTGAACATTGATTGTGATGGTTAATATATTAATAGGTGTTAATAACATTTGAAGGATGAGTGCTTTTTAAATTATCTTAAATTGTCCATCGTACTAATAGTGATTATGAAAAGACCTTGTGGGAAACAGGAAGAAGTTGTGTAAACTTTTTAAAGAGAATAGATATATTATTTCTTAAGGTTTGGGTCTTTATAAATTCAACTTATTCTAGAATGTTGCATTCAAAGATTTCCTTTAGTTTATCTTGTTTCTATCATTCTGCTGATCACTGCAATATAAATAAATTGGGCAAGACTAATTCTTCTTCTCATGTCTTTTGTCATAGAGCATGTCTTCTCTAGGTTCTAGGTTGAAAATGGGTTTTCAACCTTGGGCCTCTCTTCACTTAAACTACTACTTAGGCCATATTTGACCAAAAAAAACCATAATAAAAGTAGAGAATGTTAAAAAAAAATTACTTAAAGGGCCAGCCAGTGTGTGGCAATAAGGTGGCTGAATCCCATATGGCTGACTGCACAGTTTGAGTCCCAGTGGCTTGAAGAACACACCAGGCGCATGTGCTTGTATGTCCCAAATCTGAAAAGGTGGGAGAAACAGAGAAGGAGTTGTGGTGTTGTCAGGCTGCTTAGTGGGTGCTTTTCTCGCTTTCTCTCTGTCTCTGTTTCTCTGTTTCTGATGAATGTATGTGCCTTCTGACAAAATTAAAAATAATAATAATACTTTAAAATTTGAGTGACACTCTGAGAAACCACCTATAGCCAAAGACTATGGAAATAAAAGTCATAATTATACCATAGATTGTATTTTGGGGGCAGTTATTTGCCATATAACTCTGTTGAAGTGTGAAAACAAGACACACTTGGTTTTATTTCATCTATTAGAGGCATGTAAGGAATCTAGATTTGGTATATTGTCATGAAAAATATTTTATGCATGTGATAGCTTTTTGGACGATTGTATTCTGCACCATATTACAATGGCACAATAAATTGCTGAATATACTGTCTGCTGAATATGACTTTCCCATGAAAAATTTGATGCATGGAGAAGGAAAGGTTGGAATATATCAACCTTTTCTGACAAGGGACTTTGAATTTTGACCTAATACAGGTGACCTTTGTGCGCAATAAAAGTGAGCTTAATCTTGAGGTTAAGGTTAAGGTGAATGGCAGGGGAATGTGGGGGAGCCTTTGCTGACTGTAGGTGCGTGAGACCCTACCTAGTTATTGGCTAATTGAGAACCCAGCATTTTTTTTTTAATTTTTTTTTTAATGTTTAAGAAGCTTATTTATAGCAAGTTGTTTGGCTCTTAACACCCTTTCTTCAAAGCTCATTCTCTGTTTAGTTGTAGGAAGTTCATCTGATTTAATAAAGTTTAGTGTTTTCTGAGTGAAAGGTATGCGTACGCTGTTATTTCCTGTTCCATAGGTGAGCTATAGTTAAAAATAAAAATGTTCTTATGACTTATAGAAAAGACAACTGACATATATAACCTTGGAACTGAAAATACCTATTCTTTTAAGGCTTTTTTTCCTTTGACAGGTTGAACTTTTGTCATCTAAACTTTGGAACTGTCAGAAAAAATTTTGAATAGCTTATGCCTTTCTCCAGATTATAATTAAAGAGAACTTACATAAATTATTGTGTTACAAGGCTTAGATGATTTAAAGAATGATAATCCCTTGCAAGTTTCTTCAAAGTACATTGGCTAGTCCACTTACACTGTAATATAATGTAGCATGATATGATGATGTAAAATGTTTTTAAGGTTTTGCCTGCTATACCTAGAAGGAAAATTGTTTTAAAACACAAATTTTACTTTCAAATATTTTACTATCAAATATCTTGGCTGTTGTGTCCTAAATGAAATTACACCTTAGAAAAAAATGCAGGGGTTAAAAAAAAGAAAACTCTTCCAGTGTTGTAGTATCTGAGTACCTATTGAATATTCTGCCCCAATAATTGGTTGAAACAACAAATAGTTGAGACGAGTGTCAGAGACTCTAATGGAAAGAACTTCTACTCTTTTAATCGAGCCTGGAAAATATGTTCCCCAGGACTGATCAGCTCTGAATCGCTGAGGTCTGATGATTGGAATGGCAGGAAACCATGCTTTCAGGACATAACGAATTGACGAGGCCATCCATCATTTGTTAGCATACGCTGAAACGTGGGCTCTGTGTGCAGAGGCCTGTGATTTAGTAAATACTTGGGAGATGAATAGAGCTTACACACAAGGGAAGATATGGCTGTCCTTCAGCAGCCTGAGACCCAGGCGCCTGCTGAGAAGGCCATCTGACGGCACATCATCAGTAACTGGCCTGTCACAGTCAGCGGTGCCCACCGACCATTGCCAGTATATTAAATGCATTTTTAATATCTGCTTCAGTAGATTTAATGAAGAAAATTTAGTTTCCATACTCCAAGCACTGCTTCCTCAAGTGTTCTGAAAAGCATGGACTCTTGCCTGCACAAAAAGGGGGAAGACCTTGCTGGCAGTGAAGAGTTGACTGAGAAGGAAACTCAAACAAAATAACAAACAAAAAATGCTTTTGGCAGAGTTGGCATCATGATATAAAAAATACTCATTTTTTTTTTAAATAAAAGAAGTTTTGGATTGATTTCTTAGCCCCTCATTTCCTTCATTTCACCCTTTTTCTAGGTGAATTCAACCTGCTGGTAAAGGGGTATAAACCTACTGCTCTGAAAGGAACTATTAGAAGGGTAATATTATGGGTTAGCATAATTTGCCAGATTTAATGATCAACTTAATTTTAAATTACTTTGTGTTTTGAGGTGTTACTGTTTGATTCTGAAGAATTTTGCATGAAGATACAGAGTAGGATTTTTCTTAGCTAGTTACTGCCAAATATTTTAATACTTGTTCACTCAGTAATTAAGTTGGCAATTTTTTTCTGGTATCATGCAAAACAGTTCAAAATGAATGTGAAAAGTAGTTACCAGTTTGATTTTAAAATGCTCATACATTTTCTTAAACCGTAATGCTTCTTTAAAAATTATAATTTTTCAAATGTTCTATTTTTATATTCAGACAAAGTGTATAGATCCATTCTATTTTAATGAGTTTCAACACTGACATTATTTACTACAGAACGGCAAGACAACCAATTAGATACTGTTGCAAGCATGCACTTTAAAGGTTTCCCCTCTTAAAAAAAAAAAAAAAAAAAAAAAAAAAAACACCCCAGAATATGCTCTCATGTTCACAGAAGAAGAAGCTACGGAATGGGACCTATAAATCTGATTCCTGCATGTGTCAAAACAGTAATGTATTAAATGCATATTATTATAAAAATTTAAGACATGTCTTAAACACACTTACATTTTTATAACACATGGCAATATTAAATAATACATTTCCTTGTTAGCATCTGTTTGCCGTCATTGTTGGCAAGACCTATGATTTATTGCTTAAATTAATGACCAAGACCATTTTGGACCTGATATATGCCCCTAAGCTTATTACATCACTAAATAAAATAAAATGTATGTGCTTGTGACAGAGTTATTTTTATAATTGTTTATCCCTTTAAGTGCCCTATTCAGTGATTCACTGAAAGGTTCATAATGGTTGGCTTGTAACCAGAAAATAATCTCAGAAAGGTAAAATATATTTCTTGTCTAGAAATAAAATGCCAGAGTGATGGTGATGATAGGGGTCCTAGCAAGAATTTGCAACACTCGACCTCATTCTTTTCTTCAATACTCTGAATGAACTCTTACTGAATTTTTTGGATACATAACCTCCCTACCTCCATCCCAGCTCTTAAGGCTATCTATTAATGCTAGACCCACCTTCACAGGAACTGTATATTCAGCGTGGGTAAAGTGGTTTGGCTCTACCATAAAGCGGGAAGAGTTAAAATGTTCTTAGGATTTTCCAGGTGCCATTATCACTATGCATTAAATTGAGCAAGATTATTTTCCTATTTTTAGTTCTTTTCTTTTGGAAGGTTGGAACTTTGCTGTTTTTTATATTGAACTCTATTTGACTTCATAGTCTTTATCTTTTCTTTCTGAAGGTGCAGTATGATAGACCCTTCAGTATTTTTACAATACCCTGTTATTCATCTGAAGTCACTCTGCTGCCTGACTTACAGTACAGTATTGTATGACTTTGTGGTTTTCTTACTCCATATGAAGGATCTCACTGACTGCTCTCCTGTTACTTGATGGTAAGGTCAAGTTTTTGAGAAGCTTCGGCCTTGCTTCTGGACTGCAGAGTCTACACCTTGAAACACATAGAGCTTCTTTGGGTACTTGAAAGTATTCCTTCTGGGAAGATTATTATTTTGTTAATAACTTGAGATGATTTTAATTTATGACATAGCTCATCAATGAAAACAAGACAGATTTCACTTCCTAAGATTATTCTTTGCCCTGGCTTCATCTCACTTTCACTGCATTTAAAAGAAAATAGTCAATTAGAAATTGAGAGTTATTTTTTTCTTTTCTTACTATTCTTTCCCCAGGCAGTTGATCAGATAAAGTTTTTATTAGTTCTCTCAAAAATGATCGGACTAACAAACATTCATGTTTTGCTTGTATGCCTTTCCCAATTGGAGCTATCATCTCCATTTCTGACCTTTTCTTATATCCTTTTCATTTTTCTTATTTGGAGGACCTGCCCCCAAATAAAACATTTAAAGGAAAATTGATGAAAAAGGGTCTGAAGTGCCCTAATTTACTTATTTATTTCCTTCCTCTTTCCTTCCCTACCCTTCTTTTCTCCAGGTCCCCTTGCCTCCCTTCTCCTCTCATCCTCCCTCCTTTCCTTCCCTCTTTTTCTCCATCTGTGCCTCCTCTCAGCTTGTTTTTGTCTCTTGAATTAGATCCACTAAGAATTTTTGCTGTTGTTTTTGCTTTGACCATTGCAGTTACTTTTACCTGTTCAATTGGAATACGTACATTCCTCTCTCTTGTTCTCTATGCAACTGATGATAAATTCCTTGAGGATGAGAGCCGTGTCTTTTGCTATGACTTTATCTTGCAGTTCCTCCCATTAGCACTGCACTGTGCCCTGTCATTCACTCGGTGAATTCTTGCTAACTTTCTGAATGGGCCACTGCTTATTTTTATGATCTCTTTTGAGGAGAAGATGCCTTGGAAGCATGTTTGATCATTTTGGCCAACACTGTGCGATCTAGTACCATACAAAAGACATACTATTCTTTCCTGAGATTGTTTCTTAAGCTCTCTCTGTCTGGGTCAGGATGTTTAAGTCCTATTTAAAAATATTGAAATATTCAGTAGGCAGCTAAGTGCTTAGCCCACTGTTCTACTTAACACTAAATGAGAGTAAAATATAACACAGACATGGAGCAATTTGTTATATTTTAGTATATGAAGCAATGGCTGTGTAAACCTTAACCTTGTAATTTTGTGAGTTCCACTTTATCATGTAGCTGTAAGGGTAATCAAAATAAATCACGGGAGGTGAATAAATGTTTTCTAGTGCTTTCTCTGTGCTTTCAGAAGTGATGCTTGATCCATGAAATTTTAGTAAGTATATTAAATAAAACAATATGATGTGTACTGTGTCAGAGCTGATAAATTATTCGGTATAGGACATTTATACAACATATGTTGAGCTGCTACATGAACAGCTTAATGACTATAAATTATGTTAGTCTGTCTCGCCATTTTCAGATTTTGTTAAAAATTGGACTATTTGCATGATAGATATTTCTATATTTGCGTGTGTGTTGGGAGAGGCAGGGATAAGAAGCAAGCATAAGAAAGGTGCAGGTCATCTCCACGATGTTCTGACAGTGATCCGGGGCTCCTCAGCTGTGCAGTGTACATAACACAGATGTTGGGGAGTCATCTGTCAGCCATGCCTCTCCTATGGAGTTAAAGTTCTAGAGGGAAAAGAATTTGACACAGTGCTGTCACTGTTACATTTTCACAATAGAAGAGCATGCAAATATTGAACCTCCTGCTTAGCAGTAGTGCCCTGTCTAATGTCTGTGCTGGTTAGAATAAAAAATCATGGGTGCATCTTGGGCTCAGAGATCTGACAAAGGTCATGCTATGTTGGGCATTTGAATTGGAAATTGTCTGGACTTAGATTTTATAAAGCTCCCACTGTTGTGTGTGGGGAGAATTTCAGCAGGGTTTTGTCCCTGGAGAGGCCTCTTAGGCCCTTTTCTGTCCTATGAATGAATTTAGATGTGAGGGTTACTCCTGCCTTAAAACTGTTAAGTTCATTTTGCATACATCCCTAGAGAGAAAAACTGGCAGATGCTTTTGTCTTGGAAGTGTTTAAAAGAAAACTGCAGAGCAGGAACAAGAGAGAAAAGGGGCCCTGTGTGGAGTCCCAGAACATTTTGGAAATGGCCAATATGCAGTTTTCATCAGTATGAAGGCGGGGTGCAATATGGTGCCTGTAGCTCACAAGGGAATATGAATGTTGATTAAGCATACTCCCAGGCTTTGAAATTCTGAAAGCAGTGTCAGAATAATGGATGTTGAGCAAATGTCAAGCATTTGTTAATTTCTCTGTTATTTGGAGTTTATCTACCATGATCAATCAAATAAACTAGTGCTTCTCTCTTGTGGCATGTGTCATTGATATGGTGATGAGGTGGCTAGAGAGACCTTCTGCTTTTTTTCCAGGTAACAGACTATAACTGAATAGAAGAGCTTTTCAGTTAAAGATTTATATATGACTTGGTTTAGTAGAAATTTGTATATTAACTGAGTACTTTGGTGGTGTTATAAAAATCTGTGGCCACATGCCAGATATATTAACTGTGGTGCCATTTATGTGAGCCAAACTAGTGCTGGTATCATAGATTTCATCTCAATATAGTTTTCGATAGTTTACAAAACTTTGATGTAAAACTAGGTGAAAGATACTCATTCGGGGTGAGTTCTAACCTGTTAATGTCTTTAGATAGAATTTACCATCTATTTTTGTTTTTGTCTTTTAAAAAAAAAATTCAATGGCTCATTCTAGTTTAATTATTGACTTTTATTCTTGAGAGACAGTAGCTTGCTTCATGTGATTTGAACTCATTTTTTTCTCTTCTAAGAAAAAATGCCGTAGCGTTTTCATGTCTCAAATTGGGACGTGAAAAATAAAAAAGATCCTTTTTAGCACTTAGCTAACTGCAAATTATTGTAGAATGTTAATATTTCCATGGCATGTGTAGTAGCTTCCCTTTTAGAATATGAATGGCTTTACCAACTGTGATTTCATTAGGGGTTGACACCAGGTACCATGTGTCAAATTTCCTTCCTACCCCTATGGACAGGATCTTTTGGACTGAAAGAGTATGTAAAACTTGGTGGCTGGAATCAAGGCAAACTTAAAATCAGAGATTTGATCTTTACCTTTTTCTATTCCCCATTTTCTTTTCCTACTCCTAGGCGTGTAGCTTACCCAATTCAGATGGAGGCTAGTGTAGTCCTTGCCAACCTTGACCATGTCAAATAGCTACCTCTGTGATCTTTGGCATGGATATTTCTGTAAAACTGGACCTCCTGAGATGATCTGCCCCCAATTGTTAAACCTCAGTGAACTTTCCCTTCAGGAAACTCACAACTGAACGAGCACAGGGCATTGCATTTACCCCAGTGACCTGCCTTTGTGGTTTCTGAAGGGCTCTTTGATTTTCAGTCGGCCGCAATGTCCCAAATGTTACAGCAGTTTCCCAAGTGGAATGTTTTTATCTTCTTCTTTAGGTTAGGATGCTTTCTCTTAACTGTCTGCATTATGCCTTTGATTTTGACCTTCTCTGGGACTGTAATTTCTAACCCTTTGAGTAAAATCCTTGTGTCCTGCCTGGGACATGTGGCAATGAGCTCTACCCTGTGCTGCCTCCAGCATCATAAAAATAGATAGCAATGTGACAGGCTTTTCTAGACTTCCCTCTGAAAGCTCGTCTTGAACATGACCTGCCCACAGCATCACTGAATCATTAACTTGCATCATGCATCAAAACACTTGGGTTGTTATTGATGTGCAGCTTTCAGCTTTTCTATTCATAGAGATAAAGATATTGTAACTAGTTTAGATTAGAAATATGAAAAATTATTGTGTGATAAAAGAGAAAAACTATGAATTTAAGTTACAGTTAATTCTTAAGAATATGTACTCAGAGTGAATGCTTTCCAGCATGCCAGGGCGAGGACTGATGATTGAGTAAAGGGTGTGCCCTAACCACTGCCAGGCCATCAGCCTTTGGATCTCTTGCCTTCCACTTAACTCTTCTAATGTCCTTTGATAACTTACCTTTTCTTTTCTCCTGCCTGTATTGCAACTGTAAAGTAATGAATTAATTTTTGGAAAGTAGAAATGAATATTGTTTCCTAATAGGCACTGTCTAATGATAGCCAGGAAGCTTGTGGGATTTCTCTTTTTGCAAGAGTTTTTAGAGTATATGGCATGGTCTTTTTCCTATCTTCAGTGATGACAAATCTTGATATACTGAATATGGATCTGGTATCTTACGACAGACAAACATTTTATTAAGTTTGATAAATAAAGGGATTGATGCCACAAGGTAACTGTAAAGTCTGGAGACATACTTATTTTGCCATGTGTTACAATTCAATAACAATAAAACCATCATTATATATTTGCCTGCATTTCTACACCGAGATATGAGGTGTGACTATGCGGCTGACTTTCTGGTATAACTTGTTACGTAGTTTGTAAGTGATTCCTAAAGGTAAGTTCTGTTTTTGAGCAAAGGTGGCATCATTGATGATTAATGTACAGAATCACAGTTCATCTCCAGGATGAGTATGCTGGCCAAAAATTATCTGGGTAAATTCTTTTCCTTAGCTGAAGAAAGTCCATCTTGTTATTTTGTCCCCTTACTAAGTATATACTCTCTTTCCTTAACTATTAGCTGTTATTTTTATGCCCTCCTTTTCTCTGTGCTCTTCAAATGTTGATTAACTACTAAAGACACATTTCCTCTTGTTTTCATTACCCACTTCTTTGGTAGTTGTTAAAGCAGACTTCTTAGTGGAGGAAGAAAGTGAAAGTTTAGATAATCTGGTAATTATTATTAGATAATCTTGCATAGTACTTCAATATGGAATTTTCAGTTAATTCTTTTAAAGTTTTATTTGCTTAGAAGGAAACACTAATAATTCTGGAATTTTATCCTAGAATTTAAGTAGTGTTTTTATAAAAGTCTCCTTGTTTGGGGAGGTACTGTTGAAAGGGGGTGGAAGTACTTGTTTAAATCTCTATTTGGGATAGGGTTTGAAATAGGATGAAATTAATCTGTTACTCTTTTTTTTCTCTCCATGGTTTGTATTGGCCTTGTTCAAGAATTACATTTAATTCAGAGTAACAATATGAGGTCCTTTCTCTTATTACATCATTGAAACTCATACTCAGAATAAAGAAGTCAAGTTCTTCATTCTCCTGAGAAAGGACTTCTACCTACTATAGGGTTGGAAGAATCTCTATGGAACTAAATGAAATTGGGAAACTGAAGCCTACAAAGGGAGCTGTTGTTTCTTTAGAACAGTTTTTGTGGTGAGAGGAAAAAAGTTCTACATCATTTTAAAGACTATTTGTGAGACATCTGTAGATCCCTTGCTTGGTTCAATACAAATTGATTAGACCTTTTTTTGGCTATGTTTAAATCATCGAGATAGGACTTTAAGTAGGTAAACATAGTTAAACATTAGGTGATGCTCAGAAATTATGTATTTGGTTTTAAAGCAATTTCAAAAGAATGTTATTACAAGTTCCCTGCAGCAGACTTTAAAACCTTTAGCATCTTTGGGATTCAGACTATATAGTTTGGGTGTGATCTGAAACTTGGGCAGCCGGCTTGTGGCTTCAATGCTGAGTTCCACGCTGAAGAGGGTAACTCCATAGGCTATGTGCACTTGACACATGCAAATGCTAAATACAGTAGCAGCATGAGGTCTCTGTCATTAACAGTAATTTATGTAATGAAAGCCACCTGGCTGTTTTTTTATAATTAATTGCTTGTAAATAATAAATTTAAATATAATTTATAGTTTTCTAAATTTGATTACTATATAGACCCAACAGGAAACCAAAAAAAAATTGTTTTTGGAAATTTCATAATTCTATGACTTTTAAATTTATATATATGTATATAAACATTTTAAAAGTACATGTCAAATGGAAATGTATTTGGAGGGCAATGGTAAACATGTAATCAAATTCTAGGAGCTTTATTCTAATTGGAATGTGGATTTTAAAGTCTTCTTTCCTTTTTAACTTTCATATTACTTCAGTTAATATTTTGAAAGTATGTCTACATATAATTTAATATATACTGAAGAAAATATACTGGGTTATGTGTGTAGTAAAATTTTTTTGAAAAAAGTATTTATTTCCCTATTTTATAAAACTTAATTATGTTTAAAAATTATAGATAGATAGATAGATAGATAGGGAAAAAGCACTTAAGCATATATGATGATATGTTGTATAGTGTGGTGATATTAAAAGACTTTGCTTAATAGACTTACCAAGCACAATATCATTTATTTAAGATTTTACAGCGTATCTTTTCGTTTATGTGGCTACATATATCAACTGCCAAAGAATTGTTCTTTCTGATATAACAGAAAACATCAGCGATTCACGACTTAAATAGAAAGGAAGCTTTAGAGTCCTTTTTTCTATACTTCTGTTTCATTTAAAAAGAAAAAGGAATGAAGGAAATACGTAGTTTTTGCTTTATGTTTAAGGCTTAACCACTGTTTATTGACAGTTATATCCAGGCTCCTCAATCTTCATATGCATCTGATTTTTCTGATACATGTCTCTTTCCTATGTACATTTCCTGTGAACAGCTATATATTTTAAATATCTATATATTTATTTTGTACTGTAGAAGTGAAATTACAATTGTCAATTTATGAAATGTGTATCAATACTTTTGTATTAGGCTAATAGATTAAAGGAGAATTTTATATAAATTCAAAGCTATATGCTTTGATCTCCTTATTTATAAAATAGAATGATTCTGTTCTTGTGTGACCAGCAACATTTTGTCATCATCATGACTTAATAAAGTTTAGATAAGTCACACTGCTATTTTAATTAATTAGACTTAACATTTTTTTTAATGGAATTCTTTTTGTTTTTTGTAGAAACTCAACTAGATCATGAAAATCCTAATTCTGTTGAATAGCAGAACTGCATGTTAACTGCTTACAAGTTTGAGGAAGTTGAGTCAATGAGGTGCCTGTGTTAGCTGGGATTGTGTATAAAGAATAAAGATTGTGGCTTCTGCGTGTGGTCAGGGTGTGACCACCATCCGTCAGCTCAACAGCAGACATCAGAGTGGCTCATCGCTTGGTTTCTGAGGTCTCATAATCCCTCAAGAATTTAGAATGTTGTTGACTGTCCCCATTTACATCACCGAGGAAAGAAGCTTTGCAACAGGTGCAGCTTGTATACTAATTGTAGAGTGCGCTTAATCTGTCCAGAAGGGAGAACGACTCCAAATTTGGTATCTTGAAGAGTGGAGTGACCTTTTAAAGTCCCAGGATGAGAATTGCCAACAATTGCAACAGGCTAATTATACCCACAAGGAGTTGTGAAGTGCTTTTAAGTTTTCCTGTACACCTAGAAGTTCAGTGAACAGGCTTGAAGTCATTAACATATGACAGATGCACTCCCTTTTCAAGGGCTCCTATGATAAGTTTTGATTGTAGAAGTGGGAATTTGACCCGAAGCTTATCACTTGCTTCATTAGCTTGCTTGAGGATAAGGAGATTCTTTTTCTTTTTCGCATGACTGTTATCTTACCCTTGTTCCGGAATTCCATCCGCCCCTTTTTCTCTGCTGAAATAAAGCCATAGCCGATAACTTGATGCTGGTTTTTCCAAAGCATGTTGTGCTTTGTGCATTATTACATTTATTTTGTATATAAATATATAAGGTCTGATAATATTTTTATATACTATATATTTTATATGATATATTTATAAATACACCTTATTTGAACACATATTTCAAAGTTTCTGATTACATTATTTCCAAAATAGTGGCATTCATCCCATTTCTTTTCTTTCTTTTTTTTAAAAGTTTATTTTATTTCTTTTATGCAGAGGAGGCCATCCTTGACAGGATATCCTGTGACCCCCTTTGGTCCTCCCCAGACCAACCTTCCAACTAGCCTGGATCAAGGGTGCATGTGTGCCGGGAGTGCTCAGGTTGACCCGAGATGCAAACCCTTGTCTTCCATATGGCTTCCTTCATTGCAAGTAGCATCCTGTCATCTTTGCCTTTGTAGCTGAGACCATTTCTCCTCTTTGTCTCTCTTTCTCGCTCTCTTTCTCTCTCTCTTTGGTTGGCTAAAGAGTGTGTGCACTTGCCAGAGGGAGACAGAAGGAGAGAGAGAAAAAGTGAGAAAGTATCCCACGTGAAGTATGGTCATGCTGCAATGTCTTCTTAATTTCTCATTTTATTTTTCAGGATTTTGGGCATGCACACACAGGTTCTCAGTGTGTTCTTTTTTTTGGGGGGGGGGGAGGTTTTTGATATAGGACGTGTGCTTGCCAGACAGACAGAGAGAGACATAGAGACAGAAAGCGAGAAATCACCCCCCAGGGGGGATGGTCACGCCGCAATCCCTTCTCCTCCATTCTCTTCTCAGGATCTTGGGCACGCACGCACACGCGCCCGGTGTGAGTTTTTTTTAAGCCACTGGGTCCGGGATGTGAACCGCGGTCGACTACGTAGGAGTCCAGCAACATAGCCATTACGCTAACTGCTGGTTCCCTCTCAGTGTGTTCTTCAAGCCATCGAATCTGGAACTCAAATGGTACAGTTGGCCTTTTGGGATCCGCCTATCTTAACTACCAGGCCATGGGCTGGTTCCATTTTCACACTTTTTAATGTAAGGCTACAAAAGTGTGGATTTTATCCTAGGAGATTTTTCTTTCCATATGATGGAAAGCATGCTTTCCCGAGGAATGAGCAAATGGTAGAGGTGCTCCCATGAGGAGTTGTGGAAGTGAAGCACAGAAGGCCTCATGCAGTAAGCCCCATGACTGTAGCACTTGGGTGAAATTGCTTTTTGCTTTCTGGTTGAAAAATCATCCAAAACAAGCCATACAGGATTAAGGTTAAAGCTTCTGAGTAAAACCAGTTTTGGGTAATTTAATTCTCTCTTACAGGATCTCTGTATTTACCTGCTTATGATACCTGTTTCAATTCCTTAGTAGACTATATACTTAAATTTTATATTAAAATGTTTTCAGTTAAATTAAAATCTCTGTTAATAAAAGTCCCTATTCCCTTAACCTCTAAGGGTGTTTTGTAGGTTTTATATTCCCAAAGGGCATAATCATATTTAGCTGTGTTCCCTGTCAATTACCATCAAACTCTTTTTGCACAATTAGGGGTGATTAATTTACTGTAAGTAAGATGGCCACCTGTCTAGGGATTAACCTAAACAGGTTGGAAGTCACAAAGAGACTTTTGAGTTTGGGTTTAAAGTGGTAGGAGTTGATTTGTTAACTCTACTACCATTTTGGTGGCATTTTCTGAGTTAATCGGTGGTATTGGTGATGGCAGGTATTTTCTTGGTCCTTGTGTTCGTGAGATTGGCAAACTATGTTGTAAAATTATAGGCATCACTAGAAATCTGTGAATAGTAGGTGTAATCATGCTTGATACCCATTGAAAATAAACTGGAAGGATCTTCTGTTCACCTCCATTGTTTCCACTTCTGTAAATGCCTTGTCATATTGTCAGATGGGTGGAAAGTGGCATCCCTAAATGGATTGTTTAAGAATTAAGATGGGGCCAGCATGGTGGTTAAGGGTGCTAGATTCCCACCTGGCCAACCATGGTTCAAGTCCTGGACCTGGTGGCTTGCTGTCTCACTTTCTCTCTCTCTCTCTCATCAAACTGGAAAACAATAATAATAAAGTTAGATAAAATTTTAAAAAAAACAATTAAGATTGTGTTTAAGAGAAATAGTATCACCTTATATGATGTCTCAGGAAAATAAAACATTGAAAACATTAATGAAGTGGTTTACAAGAGAATTTAAGGATTTAATTTTACAGTATTTGAGCTATGGGAAATATGAAATTTATTAAAGACCATGTTTTGTTAGAAGGTTTCTAATAAAATATGTAAAATAAATACCTTGCTTCATAAGACCTAATGTACATGTGACTACATTTCATTTGAGGCACATCCCACTAGAAGTGAGCCATGATCATGGCCTACTTTTAGATTGCACTGTGTGTGTGTCTTTCCCTCTGTTTCTTACTTCCTAATTGAAATTGAATTTATTATATGTTGTGTAAATATACATTTTTTTTTCAGTTTCAATTTTCCCTATGGAGATAACCTATTGTTTTTTTCTACTCAATCACTCTATACTTTTATAGCATACAAAATGAGTTTTTAAGCATGAATACACTATATTAGTCCATTCAAAGATATTACAATACGCATAATCGACAGCTAATTTTCCCATTTTTGTGTTCGTTAAGTGTTTTTTATTTTTCCCCTTGATTCCCTCCTTTCTACACTCCTCCCATGCTTCCTCTAGTATCCATAGTTGCTCTCCTTGTTGTATTTTTTTTTTTTTTTGAGAGGTTTTTGCTATAGGGTGTGTGCGCTCACCAGAAAGACCCTGAGAGACGGAAAGACAGAAAGCGAGAAATCACCACCCAGGGGGTTGGCCACACCACAATCTTTTCTCCTCCATTCTCCTCTAGGGATCTTGGGCACTCATGCACATGCACCTGGTGTGAATTTAAGTCACTAGGTCTGGGACTCAAACTGTGGTTGACTACATGGGAGTTCAGCAACATAGCTATTACGCCAACTGCTGGTCCTGCTCTCCTTGTTTTTACACATTCTGATACTTCATTTCTGCCAGAGTACAGACATTCGGTATACATTAAGTAGGGACATACAATGCCTCTCTTTCATAGTCCAGCTTGGTTCACTGAGCATTAAATCTACATTTACCCACTTTCTATCAAATAGCCGGGTCTCACTGTTTTATGACTGTGTAGTATTCCGTAATGTCTATGTGCCACAAATTTTCAATCCATTCATCTGTTCTTGAACATTTGGTTTGATTCCATGTCTTATTAATTGTGAATAATGCTTCAGTAAACATGGATGTGCAAGTATTTTTCCAATGGGAGTGTATTCTTTCCTTTGGGTAGATACCCAGGAGTAGAATTGCTGATTCATATAGTAGTTCTATTTGTAGGTCTTTGAGGAATCTTCATATCCTTCTTTACAGTGGCTGCACTAATTTACATTCCTACCCACAGTGTAGGAGAGTTCTCTTTTTCCCTGCAGCCTCTCCAGCAGTTATCATTCTTTATTGTTTAAATCTTAACCATTTTGACCGGATTAGGTATCTCATTGTGGTTTTGATTTGCATCTTCCTTTTGATAAGAGATGTTGAACAGTTTTTTATATGCTTTTTGGCTGTTTGTATATGTATGTCTTCTTTGGAGAGTTGTCTGTTGGGTTAATTTGCCCATTTTTAATGGGATTGAATATTTTTTTGCGGGTTAGTTGCTTGAGTTCCCTGTATATTTTGATTATCAATCCCTTATTTGAAGCATGGTTTGCAAATATATTCTCCCATTCCTAGGGTTGTCTCTTCACCCTAATTATTGTTTCTTTTGCTGTGCATAAGCTTTTTAACCTGATGTAATACCACTTATCTATTTTGGGGATATCTGCTTGTGCTTTGGAGATAAAGAAATTTTAAAGTGTACAATTTAGTGATTTTTAGTATATTCATTAACTTGCATAATCATCACTATTATCTAATTCCAATGCATTTTAGCATCTCAAAAAAAAAAAAACCTGAAACCCATTAGCAGTCACTCTGCAATCCCACTCCAGCTCTTGCATCTTTAATCTGCTGTCTCTATAGATTGTCCTTCTTTGTAAGTAGTGTCATACAATGTGACTGGCTTTTTTTTTTTTTTTCCCCCTTTTTTTAGGTTTTTGCCATAGGGTGTATACACTCACCAGAGAGTGACAGAGACAGAGAATAGGAAAGGGAGAAATCATCCCCCAGGGGGTTGGCTGCATTGCTTCTCTCTGTTGAAAACTTGAAAACAAGAATTTGAGCATTTTCAGCTTATTTGGGAACTATTGATGACAATTACTGGAAAGTGGAAAAGAGATAGATAGAGACTGCCCAGTGGGGCCTGGTCTCACTGCAATACTTTTTCCTCCATTTCTCCATTCTGTTAGGATATTCAGCATGTGCACATAAGCAGGCCCCGTGTGTTTTTCAAGTCAATGGGCTGGAACTTAAACCTTGGTTAACCATGTGGCTTCCTCTTTGCAGTGCTTAACTGCTGCATTAGTGGCCAGCCCACAACTTGTTTTATGTACATTTCTTGTTGATTATTGGTTGATGGTTGCTTCAATATGGGAGCTGATACTGTGAAATCTTTGACATTTCTAGGTAGCTACACACATGAAGAGCACAGATCATCATGCTTCTGACAAAAAGCCATCAAGTACAGAGCGTAGATTCTGGCAGTTGGGAGTCATCCATAGAAACATAGACATAAGACTCGTAGACAAATACCTTCTCCTTTCATCCCCTAGTGGGAAAGTGCTGAGATGCAGATTCATAAAGCTCCTTAGAATGTCCACTGGAATTGAGCATCAGTTACTCTTAGAAGTGGTCCACTTGATAATGCACCCTTGTATATCCTTTTTTCTTCTCCTCTATTTTAGTTTCCTATCTCATCCCTGCTTTCTGAGGTTACATTCCCAATATACCATCTGTACATAATATTTTGTCCTAGAGTCTGCTTTTGAGGAAGACCCAATTGAGAAACAAAATACCAATAGGACTTGCCACGTTAACAGATTAAAGAAGAAAAACATGATAATCCCATAGATGTAGAAAAATGCTTTTGTAGAAGACTTGTTTAAACTATTAAAACTGAAACAAATTCAGTAAAGTTGTGTGATATTAAATAAACATACAAAAATAAGTAATGGTTTTATTCACCAATTACAAACCAGATGAAAAAGAAATTTCCACTGACAATAGCCATGAAAAGAATTAACACACCTAGGAATAAATGTAATCAAGGAGGTGAAATATCTTTACATTGAAGGATATAAAACACAGATGAAAAAATTGAATACACGGGAAACAGCAGTTAGCGTAATGGCTATGTCGCTGGACTCCCACGTAGTCGACCGCGGTTTGCGTCCCGGACCCGGTGGCTTAAAACTCACGCCGGGCGCGTGTGGGTGCGTGCCCAAGATCCCGAGAGGAGAATGGAGGAGAAGGGATTGCGGCGTGACCATCCCCCCTGGGGGGTGATTTCTCGCTTTCTGTCTCTCTGTCTCTCTCTGTCTGTCTGGCGAGCGCACGCGCCCTATAGCAAAAACCTCTCCAAAAAAAAAAAAAGAAAAGAAAAAAAATTGAATACACATACACACACACACACACACACACACACGACACAAATAAAAATACATCCCATGTGCGTGAATTTGAAGAATTAATATTGTTAACATGTCTATACTAATCCGGACCAGCAGTTGGCATAATGGCTTTGTCGCTGGACTCCCATGTGGTTCACTGTGGTTCAAGTCCTGGACCTGGTGGCTTAAACTCATGCTGGGCGTGTGTGCGTGCGTGCCCAAGATCCCGAGAGGAGAATGGAGGAGAAGGGATTGCGGTGTGGCCATCCGCCCTGGGGGGTGATTTCTTGCTTTCTATCTCTCTGTCTCTCTCTGTCTTTCTGGCGAGCGCACACGCTCTATAGCAAAAACCTCTCCAAAAAAAATAAACAAATAAAAATATGTGCATAAATATATCATCTAAATTAAGTGACAATTCGATATGGGCTATGTTAGTAAAGTGTTAAAATAAAAAATTGTTCCAATCAGTTAAAAAATAACTCACAATATTTGTAAAGAATTGGGGATCTATCAATTCAAAGTAACTTAAACTTGATTCTATGGCTTTTAAAATGTGATTTATCAGTTATGGTTTATGAAATGTATTCCTTTAGGTGAGCATTGGCAAGAGTGCATCCCTTTCCCTGGGTCACGTGTCTCAGGCCCCAGGATCCTCCTCCAAACCCGAAGTCTGGCTTTCAAAGTTTGTTTTGTTATAGGGCTAACTGCATGACCCTGGACAAGTCACTTCCTTTCTTTGGAGCTTAAGTTTGTGGTTAATAAGATTTCCTGCTTTTGATACGGGGAGATGAAGAAGGTAAATGAGGACTGTGTAAAAAGCTTTTTAAGAGAGATGTGCCAGGGTAATGCTTTGCCAATCTGGAGGCTGGTGTTTTTGTAAAGCTGTGAAAGGAAACTTCCTACAGTTTCTGGGAGAGAAATTAAATGAAAGCTTCTTCCTTGTACAATTATGTATGACCACACACTTCAGTGCTGATTTTTCAGAGCAGGAACTGTAGCAACTGACTCTGGCTGAGTGTTATCTTGGGTCTCAAAGAGTGGATATACTGCTAATGTGGTTGATAAGCAACAGCTAAGAGACAGATATATAATTTAATATGAAAAAAATTTCAATCAGCAAGCAGGTATTCGCATTTAAAACAAAATAGGTGACAGCTGCATCAAAGCACAGGATAATTGCATGTTGAAATGATATTTAACTAAAACAAGGGGGCATATAGAAAGCCACTTGGAATTGTGCTGTTGTGGAGAAGCACCTAATTGCTTGCTCCTCTCGTCAGTTTGCTTCTTTTAAGTGACTTAAGCAAAGTAGATTCCTAAATTATGCTTTTATAAATCTCCTCACTTGTGTAATGTGAAAATTATAAATGTGTGATTATCCATTCTCTTTATCTAGTTGTAGTTGTATAGTATGTCTTCTCCTTTCGACGGTAAATGAGATGTTGGCTCTTGTGCTGTTTATCTTGGGAAAAAATGAATAGCTTTCTTTCAGATCTACATCTTTGCTACACTTTATCTTTGATTCGAATTGGTGTATATATAACTGTGTATGAGTGTGTGGGTGGGTGAAATTTACTTCTTCATGTGGAAGAAAAAAATAAGAATATATGAAGTGTAGTTTTGAACTAAGTCCTATTTTGCATAGACAAAGATACCTGCCCTCTTTAGTGGCTACCTCCCCAAGAAAATTAAGTATCCACAGAATTGGTGACCTGTTTTTAAGAGAACATTTAATGTCTTTCTAAATGAAAAAAATCATTCTAGTAATATCTAATATTGGCAATTTTCCTGTCTGCTTTTAGAACTTATTGGCCAACTAGGTCAGACATTATTAAAGTTCAAGGGGCCCAGTGGGAAAAGTAATGGTTTCGTGCTACTATGAATTTTAAATGTTGCCATTTTCGTGTATTACAACATCATCTGTTCTCATATGCCACTAAAAATGTATAAAAGTTTTAGGCCAAATTCAGGGTCAAGGTTATAAGAGTGATGATGCTCTGACTCATTCTCTTAGAATTATGTTACCCAAATTATGTGCATACTTTTTGGTATCAAGGTCCTTTTTACAAGTCATTTGAAAGAACTTATTTATTTATTTATTTTTTTGGAGAGGTTTTCGCTATAGGACACGTGCGCTCGCCAGACAGAGACGTAGAGACAGAAAGTGAGAAATCATCCCCCAGGGGGGATGGTCATGCTGCAATTCCTTCTCCTCCATTTTCCTCTCGGGATCTTGGGCACGCACGCACACGCGCCCGGCATGAGTTTTAAGCCACCGAGTCCGGGACACGAACCGCGGTCGACTACGTGGGAGTCCAGCGACATAGCCATTACGCTAACTGCTGGTTCCCTAAAGAACTTATTATAAGAAGAATTAGTTTGTTTTTGGTCTCTTCATTTCTTGAAAATGTATGCAGGTATGGTTAGAGAATTTGTTGTCACCAAACTGGTAGCTACTTAACCATACTAAAATAGACAGTAGGGAATTTCTCAGTTCTGAGAGTAACTATTTTGTATTTAGTAGAAGCAATGCCTTTTAAATATAAAACTCTCAGGGGATATTGAATCTTTATGCAACATACTTCTTTGAGAGTCTGTTCTCCAGCACATGAAGTATGTCAACAAAAAGGTGCTTAATAAATATTTTTTGAGGATGTTTACCCAAAGAACAGAATATTTCATTGTTGGAGAGACATTTTGCAAATCCATGTTTATTGCATCATTATTCAAAATAGCTAAGACATGGAATCAACCAGGTGTTCAACAACCAATCAATGGATTAGGAAAATGTGGCTCATATACATAATAGACTACTACTCAGCCAAAAGAATAGAGATATCCTGTCCTTTGACACAGAGTAGATGACCTAGAGGATATAATGCTAAGCGAAATAGGCCAGGCTATGAAAGACAAATACTGTATGTCCCTGCTTCATATATATTCATAAACTGAATACTCACACTTTATGGTGGAAACTGAAGGATTCTGTTACATAGAAGTAGAGAGAGTAATGGGAGATCCTAGAAGCTGCCTAGGAAGATATCTTGGAGGGGGACATGGGAGAAAATGATTAATAGACCAAATTGAGTTTATATTAAATTAAAAAAAAAGCTAGTAGAGCTATTACTGAATTTGGCATACTAAGCTCAGTGCTCAGCATAAAGTAATGTTCAGTGTTGAATTTGTCTATATCCTTGATTTGGTTATTATACACTCTCTACATGCTGTGAAAAACCATACTGTACCCCACAAAAATGTACAACAATTATGTGTAAACCAGAAATCATAGTAATAAATAAAAGAAAAAATTTTGTTTAATTACTGAATAAATGAATTGACTACCTAATAGGAGTGGCTTCTAAATATATGGCTATCTAATATACAAAATTACTAGATTCAATGAAATTAAGAGAGACTGAGAAGATTTATACAAAATCATCATGAGTCAGTTGAGAAAATTCTGGAATACCTACTTATCTTTTGAAATCAAATATCCACACTTGATAAATATCATCAGTTGCTTCATTTATTTCTTCAGAATTATTATTATCATTTTAGAAGAGGAGAAAAGTTTGTTTTGAGAATCAAATTCTTCATTCCTAACGTCAGTAAAATATCTCAGCACCAGATTGTATCAGAACTGAAAAGGTCAGCAAGGGTGATGCCTTTTATTATATGAAGAGCAAATTTTTTTATTGAGGGGAATCTCCAGCCCTACTGTTTGTTAGTCATCAGTGAGGTTTTTGAAGTGAAAATCATTTGAATAATCACTGAAGAGCCCTCCTGAAGGAATGTATAGTAGAAGCTTACAATGGCTTGGACTTATAAAATAAGAATTAGTAGACTCAAGACAACTTTGAAGTTGTGATTTCTTGGCCATCGTGTGTTATTGATAATTATAGAATTATAGTCACTGTACTTATGATCATTGAGTTCACTTGGATAGAGTGCTATGCTCATGGAGAAAACTGTTGTGTCCTCCCCGCCATGTCTGTTTTCCCATTCTTCCATTGTGATGGTTCTCAGTTTGGGCCGGGAATGTGACTCTCCAACACAGAGGCTCTCTGGTAACTTTTATGGCCATGGGGCGGGCTGGGTTCTGGCTATTGCAGAGTAAGTATAAGTTCCATGTATAACCTTCAAGAAGGTTCTAGAGCAAGTGCATGTGCCCTATAGCAAAAACTTCTCAAAAAAAAAAAAAAAAAAAATACTGCATCTCTACTTCCCTGGTTCTGGATTTATTCTGATTGAATTGAGGCTCCAATATAGCTTTCAGAGATTTCTTGCAATGACTAGTTTGTATTATCTTTGTTATAAAGAAGGAGAGTTGGGTTAGGATGAGGTACCTGATTATACCAGGAACAGGTCATGGTGCTCTTTTCTTGTTCAATATGGCCACACATATTGTTTCCCTGAGAAAATGCTTCCATTGATCTCACTATTATTTATGTCTTTTAAAAAAGTAATAGTTGGTTGTTATGAACTTTGCAAAATTGTAGCCATTTTCTCAAAATGACAGCAAAAGCCAAATCATTTTATGCTTTTCTCCTGTAATTGGTATGCCCAAAATTTCTGGGCTTTAAACATTTATTAGCAGCACACTCTTAATCAGTTAGATGCCACAGTTTTGCTTTTTGGTTTTTGAAAATAGTAAGTCTCCTCTTTCAACAATGGTATCTCTGTTATGTGTTCACATGTTGTCTTACTATTTATTCTCTGCTCCTGAATTGTAATGTTTTTGTGTTTTCCTTTAAAATTGATGTAAGTATTTGGTATGGGAGTTTGTGCCTATTAAGGCCTGAGGGGAGGAGGGTCATTTTTTTCATTTAAGTCATTACTTGAAAGGTGACTGTCTAAGGCAGTAGGCTAAATATTGGTGAAATAAAGTTAATAAGATATAAAGATTTAAAAATCTCCTACCTTAAAAAACTCAGAGTCTGATAGAAAAGCAAATGAAGAAAGAATACTTTAAATTAAAATTCAACAGAGCTCACTAAATCCAGAAGTCTGAAGGGTTTCATAGACTCTCAAACCAAAGCAATTCTATCAGAGCTATGAGACAGCAGTGCTGGTCCCCCCCACCCCCACAGCCAATGAGGGATTCTTTAAACATACATTTTTGAGTGCTTAAAATTTAAATTTTAAAAACACAGGCTTTCTAAGTGTTTTGGTTTTGATTTTTTTTATTTGAAGACACATGCTGTTTTTCCTTCGGTTTTCTTTCTGGGATAGAGTATAATTGTCAGAACCCTACTACAGTTCGGTTTAATATAGCCATTTTTGAAATTCTAGGCTTTGCCTATCATATTTTTATTTTAAAAGCAGTTCATATGGAGAACATTTACCTTTGAGTGTTTCAACCCAATTGAACATTAGACTAGTGAGACAATAGAGCACACCAATAAAGGAGAATGAATGAGTGTACAGGAAACTACAGGCAGTACGCTACAGACTCTACCTTCTTCTCATGTCTGGAACGCAGATGCCGCTTGAACCATGGGAGGAGGGTGCACTTTAGACAAGGTGGGAAGGTGAGCTGGGAGGAGCTGGGACTCCTACAAGACACAAAATTGAGTTTGAGGTTCTGTTCTTTAGGAACTACTTGGTTGTTGGAGAAGTCATGACTTTTTAATGCATCGTGATTTTTCTAACCACCCAATGTATAGATACTTCTTTCTATGTTTTGATCATTTTTACTAGGTCTGGTTTGTTTTGCTTTGTTGTTTTAGTTTTTTTTTGAGAGAGAGATTTTGCTATAGGCTGCCTCTGCTCTATCAAGAAACAGAGAGACAGACAGTAAGAAATCAGCCCCAGGGAGGATGGCCAAACTGTAGTCCCTTCTCCTCCATTCTCCTCTCAGGATTTTTGGCCCCCTACACACGTGTGCCTGAGCCTAAGCCACCATCTGAAACTCAAATTAATGTCAACAGAGAGAAAGTGAGAAAAGAAGCCACCAGGTCTGAGAGTTGAACCATGGTTGACCATGTGGGAGTCCAGTGCCTTTAACTGCCACGTCACCTTCTGGCTCCTCTGGCATGAGTTTTAAGCTGCTGGGTCTGGGACTAGAACCGAGGTCGACTATATGAAAGTCTAGTGACATAACTGCTACACCATCTGCTGGTCCAGTTTATGTTTTCTAATTTACATATAATAATATCAACTTTGTCCATCTGATACCCAGTATTGTTATTAGAGTGGGCAGTATTTGGGCCTAGGTAGTAGTTTGGTGGTTAGGGTAGCTGAATCCTGCATGATTGACTGCACAGTTTGAATCCTGGACCTGGCTGCTTGGAAAAAAAAAAAAAAAAGACACGGGCATTGTGTGTGTGTGTACCCAAAATCAAGAAAGGAGAAACAGAGTACACCTTGTCCTATATATTCTCCTCCATTACTCCTATGTATTTATTCATTTTCCTTTATTGATGCACTCTCTATTTTCTCACTGATGCAATGTTAGACTTGGTTTCTCTCTTGTGAATGCACACACCCTCTAGCAAATTAAAAACTATTTATGCAGTATAAGAAATTGTAAGATGTTATACCTATTTTATTGTTTTATTTTCTGAGAAACAATTATTTAAAAAATTAATTTTATCATCTTCCTCTTTAGAAAAGCAAATTCTTTGGTGTTAGCTCTTCAAATTGTTGAAAAGGTGGTATCTGACATAATTATAATATTTAGGGAAAGCTTTTGTTGTCTGACCTAGCAAGTTCAACACCCACCCTCTCCTCAAGGCTTTTACTAGAATTGCTTTCGTCTAAGAATTGTTGATAGAGTAAATGAAATCCTTCAGTCTGTTAGATTTAGTGAGACCATAAATTAGCTTCATGGTGAATGTCTTTCTTTTTCCCTTTTCATTTGAAACAATTCATTGAAATGGTGACTACCTTTAGTGGTTAGAATTTTATGTGTGGAAAGTCGAGGGGAAAACTTTGGAAACTAGGGTGTTTATTTCTTTCATCACAGCATCACCTGCTTTTGATCTTTTCATTGTGCTTATGCATAAAGATAGATTTCAGTGTATGTTTTCTCATGGAAAGAGTTTCTATATTCACAGGATTTTCTGGCATTTTTACTGTCACATATAAGGCAAAGCTGGGTATGACCCAGTTTACTCCAGTGAAATGGAGTGGGATTGCGGGAGGAGTGGAGATAATTGAACCTGCCTGTAGACCTTGCTCTTTACTTCTTAGCTGGCATAGAGGCTGGAAAGAACCAGAGCCCGTGTCATGTGGGTGGGCCACTGTGGAGCAGAGAGAGAAGTGTGGGTTCTAGCACAGCAGTTGTGGGGAACTCTGTCATGGGGTGAAGGGCCCAGCAGTCAGGCTGGCCTTGGCATGGGTTCCTGGTAAGAATGGATTCTAGAGTAATTGTTCTGCTAGATAGGTTTTATTTCTAGAGGTTTTTGCCCTAGCACACATGTCACCAGAGAGAGAGAGAGAGAGAGAGAGAGAGAGAGAGACAGAGATAGTGAGAGGAAAAGTGAGAAATCATTCTTCTCCTGGAATCCTGGGCACCCATGCACACGTGTCTGATGTGAGCTTCAAGTCACTGGGTCCGGGACTCAAACCGCAGTAGGCCATGTCCAGTGACGTAACTGCTATGCCATCTGCTGGCCTTGCTAGGTAGGTTTTTATTTGTTTTATTTTTTTTGTAGAGAGATTTTCTGCTACACAGTGTGTGCGCTCACCAGAGAGACAGGGAGACAGAAAGCAAGAATCTCCCTTGGGGGGGGATGACCATGCTGCAATCCCTTCTCCATTCTCCTCTTGGGATTTTGGACATGCATGCACATGTGCCTGGCATGAGTTTTAAGCTGCTGGGTCCAGGACTCAAACCACAGTCAACTACGTGGGAGTCCAGCTACGTAACCATTTCATCATGTGCTGGTTCCAAGAGAGAGGTTTTTAAAGACAAGACCCTCATGTATATAATTACTAGATTTTTTTTTTACATACAAGGAAGCATATTTTACCTCAGAGGCCTACTGCCTTGACTTGGGATGTCACCTTGGGTGCTGGAGTGTTTGGTCATAGATATCCACATTCTTATCCTCTGAGGTTATGATTGGCCTGGAAGTCATGAGCCCACCTCAGAGTGAGGTCAAGTACCTCCAGGAGGAATCAGGCAAAACATGGTACTTCTAGCCTTCTAGCGAGATGCAGCTGCCCCAGATGGCACTCACCTTGTATTACCTCAGCGTCAGTATCAGCGAAGGCCGCTTTCCCAGCTTCCTCTGATCTGGGGAGGGAGTGCAAGCCCCTGGAGGCCATTTTAATTCTGAGAAGAGAATTTAAGCTTCTCATGTCAAAATCACATTTTTCTGGACCAGCCCCGTAGTGCAGTGTGAAGCCCACATGGTTGACCCTGGTTTGAGTTCTGGCCCTGGAGACTTGAAAAACATTCTGATCATATGTGCATGCTTGCCCAAAATCTAGTAGGAAGGAGGATTGAAGGCAAAGGATTGTGACATAACCTTGCCCTCTTGGGAGGTACTTTCTCTCTCCTCATCACATGCACATGTGCCCTCTGCTAATACTACTGCTACTACTACTAATAATAATAGACTTTTCTAAATATTGAAACACACAATTCTTTGGAACTGCTGATGTGCGAGACACATCCAAATTTGGGAACAATTTGATATAGTCTAATACAATGTAAGCTGCAATTCTGTAGAATATAGGGCTCCTGCAGGATATGATTTTTTTTGTTGTTGTTTGGTTGTATAGTGTTATTTTAAAAGAATACATGAAACTTGATAATATTTATAGGCCAAGAAAAATGTACATTTTCCCTTTCTGGATTTTTACTTTTTATATAAATAATATTAAAGTCAAGGAAAAAGGGCAGCCCCATAGTGCAGTGGTTAGGTACTATGCATTGGGAGCCAGATCCCACATGGCTAATCACAGTTTGAAACCAGCCCCAGTAGCTTGAAAAGCACACTAAGTGTGTGTGTGTACCAAATCTTAATGGGATGGAGATATGGATAAAAAAATGACTCTGGTATGAGCTGTCCCACTGGCAAGTGCTTTCTCTGTCTCTGTCTTTTCCTTTAGTGAGTGAGTGCATGAGCCTTCTGGCAAAAAAAAAAAAGAAAGAAAGAAAGAAAGAAAGAAAGAAAGAAAGAAAGAAAGAAAGAAAGAAGGAAGGAAGGAAGAAAGGAAGGAAGGAAGGAAGGAAGGAAGGAAGGAAGGAAGGAAGAAAGAAAGAAAGAAAGAAAGAAAGAAAGAAAGAAAGAAAGAAAGAAAGAAAGAAGAAATTACCTGTAACACCAAACCCTTACATTTTTTTTTACGATTATGTCCTTGAGTCCTTGAACAAATGCTTAACTACAAGCTATAATTATAAACATAGTGTAAATGTAACTTTATATTTTACACTTAAAATTATAGAAAAACATATTCATTCTTTTGGCAAATGTTGCAGTGATGTGACCGATTGTTGGGGCCAGGTGGTGACACCTTCAGTATTCGGGACAAGATCCTGGAAGTTGCTGTGCTATCTGATGGGAGCTTTCCCATGGTGTGCTTTGGACATTGCTTTTGATTATGAAGCATGTGGATCTTACTTTCTGGTCCTGCAGGAGATTCTGTGAGCTAAAAACCTCTAGCAAAATCTTTTTGTCGAAACTAGATAAATAGATTAAATTCTTCAATGCAGAATCTTGTGATACATTGAGTACTGGTTCTTTTGGAGGGAATGATGAAGAACCTGAGGTCTAACACCATACTATTAATACCTATCTTCACAACTTAGTTGCATTAATTTGGATAACATCATTCAATGCTCCTCAACAGTTTTTTTTTTTTTAAATAATAGCACTATTTTTATTATTATAGTGGTAATGACTAAGTGAAGTGGTGCATAATCTTCAGTAAGTGCTCTGTCATTGTTGCTGTCTTCATTATCATAATTGTAGTAGGTGATTTATTGATAGTTGGTATTTATTGAGTGGCTGTTCGTTTTTCTTTTCTTTCTTTTTTTTTAGATTTTTTTGCTATAGGGCAATGTGTGCTCGTCAGAGTCAGAGACAGAGAGACAGAAAGCAAGAAATCACCCCCTGGGGGGATGGCCTTACTGCAATCTCTTCTCCTCCATTCTTGGGATTTGGGGTATGCATGCACACACACCTGGCATAAATTTTAAGCCACCAGGTGTGGGACTTGAACTAGAGTCAACCTTGTGGGAGTCCAGTGATATAACCATTATGTCATCTGCTGATCCTAAGTGCCTATTCTTTCTGAAAATATTATTTCTTTTATTATTATTATTATTATTATTATTATTATTATTATTATTAAATTTACATAGGGCACATATGCTCACTAGAGAGAGAGGCAGTGAGAGAGAGAGGGAAAGTGAGAAAGCAAGCCACCAGGTCCAGGACTCAAACTGTGGTTGGCCATGTAGGAGTCCAGCACCTTAACCACCACACCACCTGCTGTCTCCTAGTGTCTATTCTTTATTAGTTCAACAAAAATGGGAAAAGATATTAATAGGCTATTCTAGCAAAAGTTAGTGTATAGCAAAGCCTAATTGTGTTGTGCATAGTCTTGATGATTGGACTCCATGTTTGCTCATCCTCTGGTTTCTCTTAAGACACATAGAGAAGTAGGGAAGGCATTTACAACCATCTAAGATTGGTTTTATTGGAGTGAATGACATTAAGTGCTGAGATTAACTGCCAAAAGGATTTGATTGTGAATCAGGAATAAAAAGCTTGTGGTAAGATTTCAAATTTTGTGTGTAATAAGAGAAGAGCTTAATGCATTTTAAAGGCTTTCCATTTGTTGTTTTAACATTGCCAGCATTTATTATTAAAGTGGGTGGTTGTAGAATAATTATAGTCCATATCATGATGATGATGTTGTTTTTAGAGAAGATTGAAAATCTACAGATTGGTTTTTTTCAAATTAAAGTTGTAGAGAAAACATGGCATCTATTGAGGCTTGAAATACTTTGCTTAACCTTGCAGGAGCTCTATTAAGGCTATTTGAAGAAACTACATAATCAGGCAGGTACTTTAATGCTAATTCCTGCATTTTTTATTAAATTCTTAAACTAAAACATCGACTTGGTATTTGGGGGTTGGGTTGGGAGTAGAAGAGGGAAGACAGGGAAGGAGTATCAGCTTATTAATACTATTATGCTAACAGAATTTATTTGGGAAGAAAGTGGTTAAGATAATAGTTATATCTGCAATCTTTATAAATTACAACAATTACAAAGTAAAAGTGGCCAATCATTTCTATTGGTTTTCTGTAAGTACTCTGTACCTATTAAAGAGGATTAGGAGGGCAGAACACACATTTTTATACAGAAAAAGAATAAGGAAACATTTAAGTGGCTTACAGTTGTATTCTAAGCTTTTCCACTCTGTGAAGGGTTGAAACACTCTGTGTTTGTTAGACATAGGGTGGTGGCATATGGTCACAGAATTACACTTAGGCTTTAGACATTCGTTCACTTCCCAAAGCATCGAATTCGAGGAACGACTAGTATCTTGTCAGTATTTCCTAAACTGCAGAATTCCCTGAGAAGAGGAGACCACTCAGGCATTTTCTGTATAAGAAAAACCAAAAAATACTTGAAATTCAGAGAAAAGAATTTAGATAGCAGGCCAGCCAGGTGACGCAGTGGTTAAGGAAACTGGATCCCACGTAGCCAGCTGTGCAGTTTGAGTCCCAACCCAGTGACTTGAAAAACACACCTGGCATGTGTGTGTGTCTGTGTGCACACCCAAGATCCTGAGAGGAGGTAGAGAAGAAGGGGTTGGGATGTGGTCATTCCCCCTGGGGTTTCTTTCTCTCTTTCTCTCCCTCTTTCTCTGTCTCTCCAGTATGTGTCTTATGCAAAAACTAAACTAAACTAAAATAATACCATGGAGTAAAATTAAATTGCTTCATAAAACTCAACAATATGCAACTAAGCTTATGCAGGCATAAATTTGATTTTCTGTGGAAGACTTTAGAATCCATTTCATAAGCAAGGGCTTCAGAGTTAAACTCGAGAAAAAGCCTGGCCCAGCCCTAGAACTTGAAGAAATAATTAATTAGTTAGCTGGGAATATTGGAGGAATGAGGGATTAATCAGCAGCTCTCAAATGTGGCCTATTATGTAAGGGTGCTCAGAGTCTTCATCTGTTTAGGCTACCAAAACAAAACACCATATACTGGTGACTTAAACAACAGAGATTTATTTTCTTATACATCCCGGAGGCTGGAAGTCCAAGATGAAGGTGCCTGCATGGTCAGGTTCTGCTGAAGGCCATCTTCCTGGCTTCTAGTTGGCCACCTTGTTGCCATGTCTGCACGTGACCTAGCTTCAATGAATTTATTCAGATCTCTCTCTTTCCCTTCTTACAACACCACTAATCCTTTTAGGAAGCCCCCACCATGATCTCATGTAATCCTGATTATGCCCCAAAGCACCCATCTCTGAATTCTATTATATTTAAGATAAGGCTTCAACAGATGAATTTGAGGGGAGTGGAGAGGACATGAACATTTAGCCCCTTAATACTCATTAATCCTTCAAGGTCATTTGAGGATCACTGGGCCAGGTGAGATTTGAGTGTTATTTCATTCTCTTGTGGAAGTATCACTATTGGCTTTAAAACTTTTTCCCTTTACTTTTATATTTTGTTACTGGTTTATTATGTTACCTTTTAGGTCAGATGAAAGCATTTTTAAAAATCAGCTTATTATCCGTAAGTTTATTCAAGATTAACTCTGTAAAAAATAGTGTGAGAGTGCTCTTTTAGATATATATTTTGTATTGGGCATATATTTCTTCTATTATTATCAGGATGCTTATATTTTAATACATATTAAAATTAAGATATTTAGGGACTAGCAGATGGCATAATGGCTACATTGCTGGATTCCCATGTAGTCAGCTGCAGTTCCAGTCCCAGACCCAGTGGCTTAAACTCACGCTGAGTGTGTTTGCATGCGTGCCCAAGATCCCGAGAGGAGAAGAGAGGAGAGGGGATTGTGGCGTGGCCATCCCCCCTGGGGGTGATTTCTTGCTTTCTGTCTCTCTGTCTCTCTCTGTCTTTCTGGCTAGCACATTTGCCCTATAGCAAAAAAACCTCTACAAAAAGACTTAAGATATTTACATATAAATATGAGCATGATATGTATTAGATATTTTCTGTATATATGTGTGTGTATAAATACCATTCCATCATGTGTTCATGAAACATTGGTCAAAGTACATCTATGGAAAACTTGTAACTTTTTTTCAGTTTTATTATATTATTTATTATTTATCTATAGTCAAATTTACCCCTTTTTGCAGTTCTGTATGTTTTGGCAAACATGGAGTTGTGTAAGCACCACCACAACCAAGTCATTGAACACATTCTCACGCCCCAGAATTTTCTTTGCCATTTTGTGGTCAGTTCCTTTCCCCAGCTCCAGCACCAGCTATTGACCTGCCTTCTGTTGAAATGCTTTTCTTTTCCAGAATGCCATAAATCGGAATCATGTGACACATAGCCTTTTTAGTTTGACTTCTTTTACTTAGTATAGCACTTTTATGATTTGCTTGTATTGTTGCTTGCATTATTGCAGAGAACCATTCTTTCTTATTTATTTATTTATTTATTTATTTTTGGAGAGATTTTTCACTATAAGGGCGCGTGCGCTCGCCAGACAGACAGAGAGAGACAGAGAGATAGAAAGCGAGAAATCACCCTCCAGGGGGGTTGGTCACGCCGCAATCCCTTCTCCTCCATTCTCCTCTCGGGATCTTGGGCACGTACGCACATGCGCCCGGAGTGAGTTTTAAGCCACCGGGTCCGGGACGCAAACCGCGGTCGACTACGTGGGAGTCCAGCGACATAGCCATTACGCTAACTGCTGGTTCCCGAGAACCATTCTTTCTTTACAGATGTATCAGTTAATCCACTCCCCAGGTGAAGGTTTTGTATCTTTTCCAATATGGATAAAGCTGCTACAGCCCTTTGTGTATAAGACTTTGTGTGGTAAATATCTAGGCGGTTGCCAGGAGGGATCATACCCCAAATCTTGATTGTATGTAATTTAGAATATAGAATTTAGGGTTTTGAAATCATGTTTAAATGAGAATTTTGGACTTAAGTGAATGTTATAAAGGGTCGAAACTTTGTGGAAGTTGAGCTGGGGTGAATGTGTTTTGCACGTGTGATTGTGAATCCTTGGGACCAAGAGGTAGACAGTGGTAGTTTGAAGAATGGCCCTTATAAAGACATCACATCTGAAACTGTGGTTTTTGCAAATGTTACCTTGCATAGACTAGGGCTCTTTATAGATGAGATTAATTTAAGGATTTTGAGGTGGAGAGATTATCCTGGATTATCAGGATGTGCCCTAAATGGAATCACAAGTATTCCGAGAAGAATGAGGCACAAGAAGTTTTCACCATGCACACTTAAAAGGCGATGTGTAAATAAAGAAGAGAGTAATGTAAAGATTTTGGTCTTGAAAATTAGAATGATGTAGCCACAGCTGAGGAATGCTGGCAGACATCAGGAGTTGAAAGAGACAGGGAGTGAATTATCCTCTGGAGCCCCTGGAAAGAACTCGCCCTGCCTGCACATAGATTTTGCCCTATTGATGATTTTGGACTCTCTGGGCTCCAGAACTGAGGGAATAAATTTCTGTTATTTTAAGTCAAGTTTGTGGTAATTGGTTATAGTAGTTATACAAAGTGGAAGTGTTCAGCCATAGGAGGATATTCAGTAAAATTTAATTTTTACGATTAAAGGCTTGAGAAAGTTATATTAATTCATTTAATTTTGAGAAGCTACTGATTTAAGTAAATTTTCTGAGGTGGATCCGAATTGATCATCTTTCTAGCACAGAATATGTTGAGGAAAAACTAACAGTGTTATTTGGTGCTATTTTTAGGCCTAAAGCTTTTGCAGAAGAAAGGACAAGAGGAGAAATACAATGACTGTTGGTTAGTGGATGACAGTCATCTCATACATGATAATAATGTTATAAATTTTCTGCTAAATTATGTTGAACATATCTTGTTGGAGAAGTGATTTTATCATTTTTAAAAAGTTGAGACCATTGTTCTTTTATGCCTCCTTCTGTAATTTGAAGCTTTTGGCAAGTACATTTTAAAACCAAACTCATTTTAAGAATAAAATTGCCTCTGGGTCCAGTCTACTGGTGATACTCACCTGCCAGACTCTGAAAAATCTCCTTTCTTGGGGACCATCAGTTGGCCTAATGGTATGTCACTGGACTCCCATGTAGTCGACCTTGGTTCGAGTCCCACCCAGTGGCTTAAATTCACACCGGGTGCATGTGCATGCATGTCCAAGATCCTGAGAGGAGAATGGAGGAGAAGGGATTGTGGCGTGGCCATCCCCCCTGGGGGGTGATTTCTTGCTTTCTGTCTCTCTGTCTCTTTCTGTCTTTCTGGGGAGTGCATGCGCCCTACAGCAAAAACCTCTCAAAAACAAAAACAAAAAAAAACAAAAACAAAAACAAAAACCTTCGTTTTTTAGCCTAATCACTGAATCCAGCAAGCCCTCCTCTCTTACTCTTAACTAATGCTATTAGTTGGCAACATGCTAAAGACTCTGGACTCATGTGATTAATTGCCACAAATTCCAAACTGATAATGTCAGAATTTTTCATATAACTGTAGATTTTATGAGGAAATTTATGTACCTTCAAAAAGTATGGCTTTTATCATTTATTGTTATTTAATGTTTTGTTTTAAAAATTTCTCATCTAATCTAAATTAGTGAGAAAATGGACTGCTTTATAGCCACCTTTGCTGGAATAGTCTATTCTATAGAAGAAAAGAATTCATATTCCAAATCATGAAAATTCTAATTATGCTATTAGGGATATTTACAGGAGAATGTATGTAAAAAAATGAGACTCTAAAAAATAATCAACCTATATTATCTCTCTCTTATTCAGTAAAAATAAACAAGAGAAAAATAGAACACAATTTTTGAAAGGTCAAAGGACTTGAATAGACAATCTCCAAAGAAGACATACAAATTAGCATACATGAAGATGCTCAGCAGCATTAGTTATTAAGGAAAGATGAGTCAAAACCACAATAAAAACACTATATTACATACTCTAGGAAGCTAGACTAAAAAAGATAAATATTAACAAGTGTTGGCAAGGATGTAGAGAAACTGAAACCTTCCAACATTACTAGTAGGACTGGAAAATGGTGTAACCACATTGGAAAACAGTTTGGTTCTTTCTCAAAATACTAAACACAGAGTGTGACCCAATAATTCCAGTCTTAAGCATGTACCCAAGAAAATTAAAACCATGTGTCTACATTAAAGGCTTTATCTATATACTCATAGCAGCATTATTCTTAATAGCTAAAAAGCAGAAACAAGCCAGTTATCCATCAATTCATCAATCAATAAATAAAATGCACTATATCGATAGAATGGAATGTTAGGAATAAAAAGGGTTGAAGTACTGATTTCTGCTAGGTTCAGATAAGCCTTGAAAACATTAAACAAATAAAGTCCAATCACAAAAGGCCACAGAACATATGACTCTATTTATACAAAATATCTAGACCCCCCAAAATCCATAAAAATAGAAAGTAGATTTTGTGATTGACAGGGACAAGGAGAGGGAGTGATGAATAGTGACTGCTATGGGGTATGGGTTTCCCTAAGTGGTGAAGAAAATGTTCTGAACTTAAGTAGCAGGGATGGCTGTACAACTTTGTGATATACTAAAAAACAAATTAAAAAGGGTGAAATTAATGGCATATAAATATATCAGTAAAGCTTTCCTTTCAGAAAAGGAAAGGAAGATGAAAATTATGAACTTTTCCCTCTATGATATACCGTATGTACAAAATTTTAAATATGACCTCACAACATTGAAAATAATAATTATTTCCCCTGACTCAGGACCATTTTTGAGGCTTTGAGAATACTAGTTTGCTCTTACAAATTTCTGATAGGTGTCCTTATGTATTCTACAAATATTTAATAAGCAAAACTAAGAATTAAAAGTTGTCAAGTGAACACAAATAGAGAGTACATCTTTTTTCTTGAGATACTTGCAATCTACCTGAGAAAATCACTCATTATTTCTAGGTCTCCACTCTACCATCTGTAAAAAGATTCATGACTTCTTTAAAATTCATTTTCATGTTGAAAATTTCTATGATTTGGTTTTGTAACCATCAGTTAGATTTGTGAAATTTCTTTGTCCATAGTCATAAAATTTGTAAGTAGTTTATCAGAAAATTATGTATTAGTCCTAATAATATTGACTATAATAATATTGACACTGGACATTTCTATGTGGACCTAACTAGTAGTTCTATTCTAGGTCAATAGAGTTATTAAATTTGTTTATTAAGACATATAGACGCATAAAGTAGTCATATCACAGGGTGAGATTTTTTTTTTGGGGGGGAGAGGTTTTTGCTATAGGGCGCATGCGCTTGCCAGAGAGAGAGAGAGAGAGAGAGAGACAGAGAGACAGAGAGACAGAAAGCGAGAAATCACCCTCCAGGGGGGATGGCCACGCTGCAATCCCTTCTCCTCCATTCTCCTCTCGGGACCTTGGGCACACACGCACACGCGCCCGGCGTGAGTTTTAAGCCACCGGGTCCGGGATGCGAACCGCGTTCAACTACACGGGAGTCCAGCAACATAGCCATTACGCTAACTGCTGGTCCCCAGGGTGAGAATTTGAAGGAAAATAATTAACTCCTTCATTTACCACTGATTATAATGTACTGATTTCTTCACAGGAGGTTAAATGATCAAGTAAAGAGTCTAAAACATCTATTTCGCTGATGCAATCCCAGTCTCCCTGAAATTGCTTTATCTTTCCAATAAAAGACTGAAGCCAGGGCCAGCGTGTGTGGTGGTGAAGGCACTGGATCCCACATGGCTGACTTTGAAGATCCAGCATCTTGAAAAACATGCTGAGAATATGTATGTGTGCACCTAAAATCCTGAAAGGAGAATGGAGAAGGGATAGTGGTGTGGCTATCCCATCTGGAGGGTGATTTCTCACTCTCCCTCTCTCTCTCTGGTGAGTGCACACATCCTGTAGCAAAAACTGAAGAAAAAAAAAAAGATAAAGGAGATTTTCTTTTAGTGAGGAAAAGTGGGTTTTATTGTCTTTTGGGGGACTATTTGACATATAATTTATATTCTGGTACATTTTACTCTTTTTTAAAAAAAATATTTTATTTTATTTATTGTTTTTATTTTTTAATTTGACCAGAGTGAAACAGAGAGAGGGAAAATGAAAAAGCAAGCTGCCAGGTCTGGGATTCAGCCACAGTTGGCCATGTCCCATCTAGTGCCTTAACCACCACACTACCTGCCAACCCCAATTTTACTTTTTAGTTATATTAATGACTTAAGTCATATACATTGGTCATAAGTACATTATGATTATTGAACTTTTACAAGTGGTTAAAAATAGCATAATTCCATATTCACATCTCTTGAGATGACATGATTGAATATTATTCCAATAAGTCTCACTTTCAGTACACATATCTTTTCCTTGGTTTACCTGTATCTGGTCTAAGATAATTCTTCATGTGATCTTGGTCATATTTTATGTTAGTAGCTTTTACTTCTGTCATTTCTAAAATGAGAGGACTACACTTGATCTTAAAAATCTCATCACACCTGGGACTAGCAGTTAGCGTAATGGCTATGTCGCTGAACTCCCATGTAGCCGACCGCAGTTCTAGTCCTGGACCTGGTGGCTTAAACTTACGCTGGGCGCATGTGCTTGCGTGCCCAAGATCTCGAGAAGAGAATGGAGGAGGAGGGATTGGGGCATGACCATTCCTCCTGGGGGGTGATTTCTCACTTTCTATCTCTCTTTCTCTGTCTTTCTGGTGAGTGCACACACCCTATAGCAAAAACTTCTCCCCCCAAAAAAATCTCATCACATCTTGTCTCTTAAAACCTTTTTTCACTAAAATGGTAATATATTTTATATAGAAGTATCCAGACTCCACTTATTATTCTAAAAGTAGAAATTCTCCAAATAGAATAAAGAGAGAAAAATATTTTAGGCTACAGAAAGAACATGATAATTTGTAATGATGTGGGGAAATTAAAGTATGATCTGCTTGGAGAGTATAAAGAGTGAAAGTTTTTGGTGGTTGGGAAGAAGGAGCCTAAAACCAGGTTGAGCAAGACGTCAGGTGCTTTACTAATGAGGGTGAACTTCATTTTGTGGGCAATGGACTCATCCTGGAGATTTTCAAGCCAAGTGGGTTATATAACCAGATATATATTTTAGAAACATAGTTGGTATATTGGAGTTTGTATTAAAAGGTATGGAGAGGAAGTGAGAGAAATGAATCAGGAAGCTATTTTGTACTGCAGGGGAGTAGGGACAAATGTGAAAAAACTTTTGATGGGGGGATCAACAAGACTGGATGACTGGTTATATGCTTCAGGTGTGAGAGAAAGGGAAAAATCAGAATACCTCAGGGATTTCTAGCTCAAGTCTCTGTGTTGCTGGAAATAATTTATTTAAGAGAAGTTGGGTATGATATGCTTGTGGAAAAGGAGAGTGGTGGTAAGTTTGACTTGAAGACACTTGGGGCCTAATGGGTAAAACATTTCATGAGTAGCCATTGAGATTAGGAAATCTGAATAGATGTGGGGGCTGGAGACCTTTCTTTTTCTGTCTCTTTGTGTACATAGATATGTATGTGTTTGGGAGGAAGTAGTTGGGAACATAGTAGGATATGGTGCCACCCAGGTGAGCAAATAGGATGAAAGAGAAAAAGGTTGAAGAGACTTCATTTACAGGGATGACTTATAAACATTTCTTACTAATCTATTATTTATATAATGTGTTGAAGTTATCAGGATTACTTTAGAGAAAAATGACTAGAAATCTGGTCTTGCAAGTGAAATTAAATGTCTGTCACCCAGGCTTCTTATTCTTTGTCTGATTTATTTTATAGCTTGTTCTAAAAAGTTAATACTTAAATTTAATTAGAAAGGAAAGAAGTATAGGTACTTAAGACTCTAATTAAATCAGAACATTTAGAATAGGGTGGGACTTAGAGCAGAAAAGAATCGTAAAGATCAATTTATCCAGCTCTTCCTCAATTCTTTGTGCCTACCTACTTAATTTTACTATGGAATATGACATAAAATATAAAAGAATAAAGAATGATTTGAGAATAATAAAGTAACTATTTGAATCTTCATGTTTATATTTGCTTCAGAGGCTTTTTGTTTTTAAAGAAATGAGATATTTTAACACTGTTGTACATTTCTTTTCTCCTTTAGATTTTTTTAATAAAATATTATAATATTCTCCCTACTTTTTTCCCTCATCTCTCTTACCTGAGGCAAACATTGTCTTGAGTTTAGTGTTTATCAATTTCACATATTTCTTTAACGACATTCATAAATATCCACAAAAAAAGTCTTTTTTTCTCTTTTGTACTTTATATGATGGTATTAAGTGAGGATATAATTCTGTAACATGCTTTTTTTTTGTAAGTACTATAATTTTGAAAATTATCATATTGATATCTAGTAGAGTATGTTTCTTACTTTTTTTTTTTATAATTTATTCTATGTATTTTTCCTCTTGGTTTTAACAAAAAATTTACCATGTTTTACCAGAAGAGTGTTGCTAATTTGGTTGGGTTTTCATTAAAATTATAGATTAATATGTGGAGAATTGACAATTATAGTTATAATTCCTTCCCACCTATGATACGTTTTTAATAAAAATATCTCATCTCTTCATTTAATCATTAATTCTTTCATGCTTATCAGTAAGATTTTGAAACATTCTTCAAAAGTTTTACATAGGGACCAGATAAGGCAGTGACAATGGTAATAATCCAACTGGACCCTCATGAGAAAGGTCCTGGGTCTCTCTGAAGAGCACCCTGAACACACGAGGAGTACATGTGTTCCCATGACCCAGACCAGCTGAGACTGGGGGTATATGATAATGTGAAGTGCTGTGGGTGTCTATCACTTTGTTTCTCTTTCTTTCTCTTCTTATTTCTCTGTCCCTCTCTTTCTCATGGAGAAGTAAATAAATACACTTTTAAAATTATATATATATTTAAAAATATCTCTAAATATTTTGATTTTTATTATTGCAAATAAAATCTGTTTTTCTAGTCTATTGAAATAGATTATTGCCAGTTGAATATTATTGGTTTATATGAATTCTTTTTGCTTTTGATATTAATCTTGTATCCATTTACTTTTTTGAGTTCTCTTACTAGTTTTATAGTTTGTAGATGCTCTTGTTCCTTTTATTTAGTAGGCCGTCTCATCTGTAACTAAGCAGGGATTAGCTTTTTTCTTGATTCACTCAATTTTTTTCTTTATTTTTTGCTAGCCACTATAGTTTTCTACAACTTCCTATAATAAAATCAGTTCTTTTTTCTTCTTACTGTCTAATTAATGGTATAAATTTCTCACAAACTTTGACATATACTACTATCGTTGCTCAGTTTTACACACTTTTTGTTCTTTCCATTGTTAATTCCTATTTAATATCTAAGTTATTTAGGGATTACCTTTTTTTTATTTTTTAAAAGAACTTTTTGCTATACTAAAAAATACTTTGTATGCGCTCACCAAAAAGAGACAGAGAAGGAAAGTGAGAATGCACCCCCTAGGAAGGATGGCCACACCATAATCCATTCTCTATTTTCTTCGGATTTGGGGCATGTACTCTTATGCCCCTAGCATGTTTTTCAAGTCCCTGGGTCAGGACTCAAAGCATGCAGTTGGCCATGTGGGATCTAGATACCTTAGCTATTATGCCACCAGCTGCCTTGAGTGTAATTTTTAATTTCTGTAAACATGCTTTTTGGAGGACTACCTTTTATCACTTGTAGTCTGGTCAAGTCTTGAACAGAGCTTTTGAGAACTTCACAGGACTAGAGCACAGTTTAAAATAAGAGTGCACCAAAGGTGGGAGCTCCTATCAATTGGACTAAGATGATCCCAGATCCTTTTTTTTTCCCCACATTGTTTTATTTCATTTTCTTTTATACATTCAATCACATTATTTAGCTTACAAAATGAATATTTCAACAGGTGAACATTTCTCTTTAGTCCAGTTGATAAAACTATAGAATACCTTCAACAGATAATACCACATTTCTTTGTCCCCTTAATGCTTTGCCTCCCTATTTTCCTTCTAAATGTCCTTTCTCAGACCCTACTCTTTCACACACATTATATCTAGTATTTACATCCATATACTGTGTTTCTATATCCTTTAGTCAATCAGTTTCAGTCATAGAGTGCAGACACTCGGATATATTAAGTGGGGACATACAGTGTCTCTCCTTCATAGCCTGGCTTGCTTCACTCAGCAGTAAATCTTCCATATTCATCCACTTCCTGTCAAAAGCTAGGGTTTTGTTGGTTTTTTTTTAAGGCTGAATAGTATTCCATAGAGTATATGTGCCACAGTTATCCCAGACTCTTGGTAACCCATGGAATTAAGTCAAAATCCTCTCTGGAGAAAAATAACATCATTTGGGTTTTCTTTCTTTCTGTCTGTCCTTCTTTATTCTTTTTCTTCATTTTTTTTATAAAAGTTTTTCAAAAAACAATTTTACATAATGATAGATACTCAGCTGTGTAAAGGAAAAATGACAATCTGAATGTGAGGCAGTAGAAAGTATAGAACTAAACTAAAGGGGCTTCAGTTATTTGAACTATTAAAAGTTTTTAGAATTATACTTTGCTCAAGGAGTTTAAAAATAAAAATGAAACAGTGTTCAGGGAACTTATTTGAAAAAGAATTAAATAGAAAAATCTAAAACTGAAAAATACAGTAGCCAAAATTGGATGACTTTATTTCAGTGGATGGACTGAACAACAAATTAGAAATTACCAAAGAGAGAATTAGTGCATTGAAAGGTGAATCACAGGAAAATACCCAAAGTGTCACACACACACACACACACACACACACACACAAAAGGATGGACTATATAAAGATAGATTGAGAGGTGGAAGATACATTAAGAACAGCTAACTTACTTTTAGTAAGGAGGAGCAAAGAAAGTGCAAAAGCAATGTTTGAAAAAATCATGATTGAGCATATTTCCAAAATGATGAAAGATACTCAGTCACATTTTTAAGTCATACAAATTCTAAGCAGGATTTTACAGTTAAATCTCCTGAAAACCAAAGACAAAATAAAATTTTAAAACCAGATAGAGGAATAAGACAGATTGCCATTGAAGAGAGCTACAATTTGTGGGGCCAGCAGGTGGCTCAGTGGCTAAGTGTGCTGGACTCCCACATGGTGAACTGTGGTTTGAGTCCCAGTCCTGGTGGCTTGCTTTCTCACTTTCTGTTTGTCTATGTCTCTCTGTGTTCAAATTAAAATAGTAATGATGATGATGAATACAATTAAATAAAATAATTTTTTAAAAGAAGAGAAATATTATTTGTTACTGGATATCACCTACATCAGCACTGATGGAATTATTAAAAGAAGCCATTCCACATGGAAGAACAGAGAAGGAAGTAATGAAGGGCAATGGAATGTTATAGATGTGGGTAAATCTGAATGAACAGATACTATGTGAAACAATAACAATGTGTTGTACCACTTAAGATATATGCACATGTAAAACAATGTCTATAATATCCTATATGCCAGGATGGGAAAATGCGTTGGAATATTTTTATATTTCAGACAACAATTAATTACTGGTTAATAATACATTCTGATCAATTGAGGAGATGTGACTAGGATAATCTTTTTTTTTTTTTTTTTGGAGAGGTTTTTGCTATAGAGCACATGCGCTCGCCAGACAGAGAGAGACAGAGAGACAGAAAGCAAGAAATCACCCCCCAGGGGGGATGGCCATGCCGCAATCCCTTCTCCTCCATTCTCCTCTCGAGATCTTGGGCACGCACGCACGCACACGCGCCCAGCGTGAGTTTTAAGCCACCGGGTCCGGGATGCGAACCGCGGTCGACTACATGGGAGTCCAGTGACGTAGCCATTATGCTAACTGCTGGTCCCTGACTAGGATAATCATTAAAAGAATTGTAAAAGTGTGTATAACCTTTAAGTTACAAGAGAAAAAATACTTAATAAGTATCAGATCAATTGAAAAGATCAAAAAGGAAAAAAAAGTACATATGGTAGAAAAGGTAGTTTTTTTCAGTAAATGATAGACTTAATCCTGAATGTCAGTACATACATTAAGTATACTTGGCTTAGTTGCAATAATCAACTAAATAGTGTGACAAGATGAGCTTATAAATCAGTGGAACAGATTAGGAAGTCCCCAAAGCCCCCAAATAGACTATCAGATAGTTGGTTTTCTCAGAGACACCAACATAATTCAGTGGGCAAATGGTAAATGAAGTAATAGCATTTGACCAAAGACATGTATGTAATCAGACAGAGACACTTTAGGCAGTAGTTGTTGGTGGTTAAAATATACCGTAGCTACAGGAAGAATAATGGAAATAACCCAACAATCTTTTTTTTTTTTTTTTTTGGAGAGGTTTTTCGCTATAGGGCGCGTGCGCTCGCCAGACAGACAGAGAGAGACATAGAGACAGAAAGCGAGAAATCACCCCCCAGGGGGGATGGTCACGCCGCAATCCCTTCTCCTCCATTCTCCTCTCGGGATCTTGGGCACGCACGCACACGCGCCCGGCGTGAGTTGTAAGCCACCGGGTCCGAGACGCGAACCGCGGTCGACTACGTGGGAGTCCAGCGACATAGCCATTACGCTAACTGCTGGTTCCCAACAATCCTTTAATCCTTGGCTGTTTCCTGCAGTCAGTAGTTCCTGTACCTTTCATTTTTGTTAAATATTATTTTATTTAACTTTATTTATTTATTTGTATATTTATATTTTTTAATTTGACCAGAGAGGACCAGAGTTAGAGAGAGAGGGAAAGTGAGAAAGCAAGCTGCCAGATCAGGGACTCAAACCAGGATCGGCCCTGTGGGAGTCCAGCATCCTTAACCACCAGGCCACCTGCCAGCCCTGATTTCTTTATTTTTCAATACAAAAGGAACAGTATTTTTTTAATGTAGTTAATTAAAAGAAAAATGCATTTTGATATTGAAAAAGGGAATATTTTGTAAAACCATGGGATTTAGTCAAGACACTTGCCCTCTCGTGGCTTCAGTTTTTTATCCAAAAAAGCAATCTTTTTGTCACACCTTTCAGAATTGCTTGGGATATAATACAACATCATATAAATGCTTAAACAGGAGTATTAGCATATGTGACTTACAGAACTGATTTCCTGTTAGTACTGGGACTGGGTTTTAGTTCTGGAATTGGATTTTGGTTTTGATTCACAGTCCTAGCATATCTAGCTGTTTAATTGTATATTCTACTTCTCTTTCTTAATTTCCTCATCTCCCTGTTAAAACAATAATAATAATGGTAGTGCCTACCTCAGATGCTTGTTGTGAGAACAGAATAAAGTGATCTGTGTATGTGGTATCAAGCACAAACCAGATGTAGAGTTATTTTTATGTACCTTCAGTTTGCTAGCAAAATTAGTTAAAAACCTGAGACTGTCACCACTTTTTCACACACACACACACACACACACACACACACGTACACAAATTATAGTTTTAAAAACTTTTTAAATAGTTTATTATTTATTGAGTATTAAGCTTAGTGCTACCATCCTATTAAGTCGTTTATGAGGATATTTGTTTGGATTACACATAAAATGTTATCTGTATCCATGATAAGAAGTTGCAGATTGGGGATAAGAGGTTTGGGAGGGGGCGGGATACATACTTTTTTTTTTTTTTAACTTTCTGAATTTAAGAGCTTTCTTTTTTTTTCAATTAAGTACTATTCCAAAGTATCTGAAGTTCTCTCCAAATTATTTTGCATTGAGTGTTTCTAGAAAAGAAGAAAAGTTAGTAGTAGTGTCATGTCAAATCTTGTTGTCTTGTTGAATTCCACTTTGATTTTAGCAGGAAAAAAATGACTTTTCTTTTTTTTTTTTTTGAGAGGTTTTCACTCTAGGGCGCGTGAGCTCACCAGACAGACAGAGAGAGACAGAGAGACAGAAAGCGAGAAATCACCCCCCAGGGGGGATGGTCACACCTCCATCCCTTCTCCTCCATTCTCCTCTCGGGATCTTGGGCACGCACGCACACGCGCCCGGCATGAGTTTTAAGCCACCAGGTCCGGGACGCGAACCGCGGTCGACTACGTGGGAGTCCAGTGACACAGCCATTACGCTAACTGCTGGTTCCCACTTTTCTTTTTTGCGTATATGTGTGTATTTGGGGGAGGGGAACAGGGAGGATTGCTTCATTGCTTTTATAGAAACTCTTCCTTGACCAGCACTCTGAATCATGAACAACACAGAGCCAGTGTTCCATTGTAGTCCTTTACAGTCTGAGAGAGGCTGTGCCTTGCAAGTGCAAGGTCTCCAAGCCTAACACTTTGTAGGAGTATCCAGCTTTATCTCTCTTTCATTGGTTTAATGCTTTCTGAATTCTATTAATATTTTGCTGACAGAATGTTGAGCCTTGTAGAATATAAACATTTAAGCTTCCTAGATTCTATAGCAAAAAGAGCTTCAAAGTGAAAGGTATGTACCTCTTTACAGTCTTTTTTCAGAGGTTGGGCACTTCGGAAAAGGAAGAACATAAAATGTGTGGTGTCATCTTATTTCTTAAGATTCTACTTGCTTAATGTGTTCAGCTGGGAACTTGAGGACCTCATGTTTGTATGAATGTTGCATTGCCATTAAATCTACGCTAAGCTCTGCTTTTTGTATGTGCTATACTCATCCAACCCTCAGATGTTCATTTTCTCTAATATCCTTCAGGTTACTGAGTATTTTTAGCTCTGTGGGCTTTGGGTATGTTGAGTTAACTACTGCATGGGACACTAGTTTGTTACTTAATTATGTCCCTGGTATTTGACAAATGTTCGCTATGTTATAAAATGAGAGTAAATAGTATCCCATCAGTGTTTAAAATCTCATGGAAAAATCATACACAAGCTTATGATATCTAGGCGCATCAATTTAGTGGCAGAGTAATAGAAGAATTCTAGGGAAGTCATGTATGGCTGCCAACTAAGAAGAGAACTAGGAAGTGTGGGAATGGATGGTCCCTTTCAAATACTCCAGTATATGTGCCATCATTATGAATACTCTCAGAGTCCTCTCTCCATCACAGTGCCTCCTTACAAGGGAAACCTGGGCAGAGTTTTATTTCTTAATTTTGAGGTTAAGGAAAAAAACAAAGACTTGTGTTACTATATAAAATAAGAAGTATGGAGTCTGGTCAATTCAGTTCTGTGGTCACTTGAGCAAGTTAACAGTGTTCTCAAGGACCTGGAGTCCGTCCATCTTCTGTTCCTTTTGCTCAGTGTGTTGGCTTTATTCTCATGGCTGCTTCGGTTCCAGACTGGGGAAGGGTTTTATATAAACACTTTAGGGGTACACTCACATGCTGTCCTTTGCTCAGACAACTGTAGGGTGAGGAGCTTGATTTGGGAGATATAAACAAAACCTTTAATGAGGTTTTATAGATATATCTTAGGTTTTGGGTATAAGTTGTGATGGCATTTGTGAATATTTAAGTTTAAAACACCATATAAGCTAAGCGATGCATATATGCTCCAAAGCCAATATACTTTTGAAATATAGTGACTTCCTCCACTAGTTCCATTAAAAAAAATGTACTCTACAGTGTTCTATTTTTTGCCTTTTTCAAATGTGTATGATGAAAGTTTTTGCTGAGTCAATTCTTGTCCACCTTATTTAATTTTTTTTTTTAATTCTAATGGCATAGTTCTCCATTCCCATGGCTTTGGTACTTTGTAGATGCACTGTGGGTACTTTCACGGAGATGTTCATGATAAACCTTCTCTTTGCATGGTCCTTTCCTCCTCTCTTTAGCTGGAAACCATATTCCCATGAACCCAGTGAATACTGAATTTATACTACAACTTTTGCTACCCTTAGCCAAGACAAATCAAGCACTAAGTGGAGGGTGTGGTGTAGGGTAGATTTGGTGAGCCCTCCAGAGTTGTAGCATTGAGATCCCAGGACTCCATTCCCCTCCGTACTTGCATCCTCTCTCTCTCTCTCTCTCTCTCTCTCTCTCTCTCTCTCTCTCTCTCGTATCCCTTCTCAATACTAACACATTGGAAGAAAGAACAAATAACTTGCACTGGAGTCAATGTCTCTGTTGTACTCAAACTGCTTTACTGTTTTATTATATGGCAGCTGTTCAGAACACTCTTTCATAAGGTTAGCAAGTACAGGAACAGACAGATGACTGACAGACTACCTAGCAAAGGTCACTTAGTTCTCTACAGCTCTTTTAGTCAAGTAAAACCAAACATTGTGGACCCAAGTCTTCCTGTTGTTACCATGTAAGTCATGTTCTTTTTTCAGTTGTAGCCTATTTTATACCCAGCATAAGATACAATCGTCTCTCTGTTCTCTTGTCCACAGAGAAACCAGGCGGTTCCATAGGCTCTGTTCACGGTTGTAGCAGAATTGAATTCTAAGCAATTGAAAGACATTATGTTTTATCTTTGTTTCTGGCTAAGGGCTTTGTTTCATTCTTAGTGTATATAGTACTCTCAACTCCTGCATCAACTTCTCATTTTGAATTCCTTATTTTTAAACTTATTTCTCCAACTTCTCTTTGTCTTCCCATTCTGAGCATCGGCAAATACATTTTGTTTTATATACATTTTAGTTTCTTCCTCAGCGGTTATTGGTCCCTGACTTGCTCATTCCAAACACATTTAAATCAGTCATATTTTTTGGAACATAAAGGACAACATTAGGCTTATCATTAAATGATTTTTAAAAGTATTCTGTACAGTGAGGAGGGGTCTTTTTATTCCACATAAATATCTGATATATTGATTTATTAAGTATATTACAAAGATCTGGGCTTCGTTTTGCCATTTTTCTCCCCTAGGGATTGTTATCAGCAATCCTACCGAGGTGTGTGATTTGTCCATTGAGCTCAGGCAAGCCAGACAGAATAGGAGGATTTTATATAACAAATTGGCTTTTTCAAAGGTGGTCCCCAGTTCTAAAGGGAATTTCAAAAATTTGGACATAGTGAACTTATAATTGTGTTTAATCATTTCCTAATCCTTTTGAGTTATTGAAATGGTCTGTTGGTTTTCCTTGTGAATATATGTGGTATTTTTTTAACATACTTTTATACAAAGGGACAGCAAAAAAATTGTGAATAATCAAATGAAATGGGATCAGCAGATGGTGTAGTGGCTACATCGCTGGACTCCCATGTAGTTGACTGTGGTTTGAGTCCTGGACCCAGTGACTTAAACTCACGCCAGGTGTGTGTGCGTGTGTGCCCAAGATCCCAAGAGGAAAATAGAGGAGAAGGGATTGTGGCATGGCCATCCCCCACGGGGGTGATTTCTCGCTCTTTCTGTCTCTCTGTCTCTCTGTGTCTTTCTGGCGAGCGTACGCGCTCCCTATAGCAAAATCCTCTCCAAAAAAAAAAAAAAAAAAACCAGAAATATGATTGGGGGGGCACGAAACATATTTTCAAATCCATGCTTTGCTTTTTCATTCTTCACATTTTTCTTTAACTTCTTAAAGAATCTTCATCACCTGATAAAAGTGGAAAGGGTTAGAAGCCAAATTGGGGCCAGTAGGTGGTATGGTGGTTAAGATGGCTGGTTCCTACATGGCCAACTATGAGGTTTGAGTCCTGGACCTAGCAGTTTGAAAAACATGCCAAGTGTGTGTATGGGTGCCCAAAATCCCTAAAGGAGGAAGAAATGAAATGAAGGAGAAGGGATTGCAGCATGACCATAACCCCATGGTGGGTAGTTTCTCACTTTACTTCCCTTGTTCTCTCTCCCGCTCTTCAGCAAGCACACACATCATCTGGTAAATAAAAAATTTAAAAAAAAAAAAAAGAAGCAGCCATGTCTATGGTGGTGGTATACAAAAGATGACAACTCTATGACAGTGAGGAAAAAGTGCAGTGATTTTTTTTATTTCACATTCCTCAAATTATCTGTGATGAACTTGAGAGGTTTGATTCATGTATAGAAAAAAATATTCACTATGCTTTGACATACAATCAAAGTCTACATATTTAATCTATTCATTTAGTAGTAAAATGCATCCGAAATGATCATTTTCAAGATAGATAAGGTAGATCTATCATCAGACGGCAGTTCAAAAGAGTAGCAGTGGGATATGGATTGCTTTCTAGAAAAAGAAAAATTCCATTCTATTTCTAAATGTTAACAATTGCAAGAGGAAAATTCCCAGCTGGGGAGAAAGTTTTCCAGGCTGCTTCGTTGCCAGGTGTTTGGCATTGTATGGTGCCTTAGATGAATGAGGCTTACAGCAATCTTTGGGAATGACGCACTCCAAGAACCTCTGCTTCCTGTGGAGAAAACTTCTATTTTCAAAAAAGCAGCCAGTATCAATGGGAATGTTCCAGTAGTTTCTCTGTTACTTCTGGTGAAGACCAAAGTTTTTTCTCCTGCTTCTGAGATAGCTACAGAAGAGGATACCTGTCTGCTAACAAAATAAATTTCAGGATGTTGTCAACGAATGAACTTCTTGTTCTCCACTGTTTATGGGATTGAACATTATCATTTATTAATGGAAATAAACCTTGCTTTCTTGTGGTCCCTTTTAACACCATTGCATGCTACAGATATGATTTACAATCATTCTAAAGTTTAAAAAAAAAATCCAAATAATGTGATAGTTGCTTTGAGGCATCCCTATTTTCCCCTTTCCCTTTTTCTCTCTCCTTGACCTAGCAGCAGGAAGCCTTTGTTTGAGGTGTTCATCTGGAACAACTTTTCCACACTTGTTTTCATGTTCTGTTAGATTACAGGGCAGCAGGCCTACCTTTGAAGCTCCTTTCTCTTTTGTTTCTTTGCCGTGCACTCCAGTAATTAACTTTGTCCTTCTTTTATTTGTTCCAGTCAATCGCAGGCCACTCTGCTGAGCATCTTCTCCCAGGAGTACCAGGTTAGAAGTTTTCTCCTTTGTGAGGGTTGACAGGTGCCTAATTGAATGATGAATGTCCCTTTATTTCTTTGTAATTGAACTGCCAGCTCTCTGATTGGGTTGGAGGATGTTCTCCTTTCCACATCAAGCACCGCCTGCGTCTCAGTGGAGGCCTGCCAAGCCTACCCATCCATCTGTCTAATAACATCTAGCCTTTGCTTATTTGGTGGACCTGTAATAAATTATGCTAAACCATTATTATTCTGACAATAATAATTTCCCTGTGTTGCGTGGTTCCATGTGCTAAATGTTTGCTGACTTGCACTGTCAGTGCCGCTTTCCATTGCTGACAGAGATGATGATAAATGACCATTGCTGGAGTGGCAGAAGGCAAGAGAGGCAGAAAATGGAGTCATTTATCATGAGATGACAGGTGTCAGTCAAGTGGCAAGTCTCTATGGAATTACTTTTTGTAGTTTTCAAATAAGTTGTTTTTAAGCAATGTTCTTCCTGGTTAAAAATGGCAATTGGATTGTAAAACTAGAGTGCAGAGGACCTAGATGGAATTGAATTGAGGGAAAATTAATACAAAGGTTGAAAGAAAGAACAAGTTTTTCTTTGCCCTCTGCAGCCCTAAGCAAACTTATTTAGATTCAATTACTATGACCCTGCTGGCTTTTACTTATATACTGTACCTCGTGGTACAGTCTGAAGACATCCCAGCCAGGCAATAGAGATTAAAATGCATAGGTTCATAGAGTAGAAGGGGAAAAAGTTCTACCACCACTCAAATCCCCAAACTGTTCTTCATTTTGCCCTATAGACTAGTCACTGGGATCAAGAAATAAGTCATTTTTGTTCTTGAACCTGATCTGTGATACAACATAAAGATTTTGTTGTTGTTGTTATTTGTTTCAGAAACATATTAAAAGAACACATGCCAAACATCACACGCCAGAAGCGATTGAAAGTTATTACCAGAGGTATGACCTGCCTGCCCCACTAGAGGGTATCATAGTACCTACTAATTGTAATGATAATTATGAATAAATTAGACTATTAAACTCATGTTCTATATCATATCCCAAGACATTTTGTTTTAAGTCTCTTAGTTAAAACTATAAGTATATTTTCTAGTGTTTTGTTTCATAGTTCTGAACAATATGGTAAGACTGTCTTACGGGTGCGTGCATATGCTGTGTGTGATGTAGTTACAATATTATGAAATCTCTGTTGGCAACTTGAAGCTTATTAAGTGTATATCTTATTTAAATACTTGCTTGTATATACCTGTATCTGCATGCATATGTGGAAGTTCTTAAACCACTGTTCATTTATTTTTTATTTAGTCTGCAAGTTGATAAAAAAAAAGATTGAATTTTGATATAGTTGTATTTTGTATCATAGATATTAGGTTGGCCATTTTAGAAATGAAGAAAAAAAGACATGTATCAAATAGCAACATATGGAGATATATTATAATGCATAACTATCACATTTTAAAGGAAGTTTTGTATTTTAAGAGAAAATCTTACATATTAAATTAATAGCATAGTATTCAAGAGATATTTTAATATCAGGCTACTTTATTATAAACAGTTTTCAAGCTCTCCTTAGAAAACAAACAGAATATTTGAAATAGCTCTAATTTTTTCATCCTAAAATTTCTATTGTCATTTTAATATGACTGGATAATTAGTAATACTAAATGGTAATGGTTTGCCTTAGAAATTGTTAGTTTTTTAAATGTTTCAAGGGCATATTGGGAAGAAAAGCTGTTTGAAATATGCTCTAAAATTATTACTCTTACGATGAACAGGTCAACCTTTCTATGGTGAGAATGGTACCACTGGTTTAAGATGATTTCAGTGCACAAACATTTTATGAGTGAAATAAGCATGTAGGTAAAATATTGATGTCATATTTCTCTAAAGTCATTTTAGAACTCAGGGTAGATATTGAACAGAAAAATTATTAAAGTAGATTTTTTAAAAATCTTGTTCGCCCTGCCCTGTGTTGTAAAAGACATGTTTGTTGTGGGGATAAATGCCCAGACACCAATTCCCCCCAGCTCTCCTTCTCCTTTGTGTCTAGGAGGCTTCTTTCTGCACAAGTATTTGTAAGGGTTGAGTTGATTTATTCAAAAGTCATAACCTCCTCGGTAAAATTAACATTTAAATTAGAGTCATAACCTAAATTATACATATAAAATTAAGGACAACCCATGAAATACCATGAAGTCTACCACTGCGTTGGCATCTAAAGTGGCTCAAGAAAGATGAGAAAAGTTATTTACATGCCAAAAAGTACATTCTTATTTGCAAACATTATAGTCCTACGTTGTTATTTATAGGTCTGACTTTTGTGTCCAGATTTTAAAGTCTTGTAATGTAAGCAAAGGAAAAGGGAGCATTTTAGAAGAAAGTATATCTTTAGAAATTGGGAGATATGGTAATAGGTAATGTGGTTGCTCTTTGATATGCACTAGCCTCATTCTACTATTTATAATACTAGTTTTCTTATAAAGTATATTTAACTACTGAAGTAGGAACATACTTTTGTTAGATTAACCGTGTCTTTTATGCCAGAAATAAAAACTTTAAAGTATGGTTGCTCAGTGATAAACAGCTGAGTAGGCAATTTTTTTGAGAGTCTCAATTTTTCTGAGGAGTTATAGCATTTAGTGCCAAAACATGAAGTTAGGCTGAAGAAAGCAGTCTGACCAGTTTCTTCCCATACCAATCTGCTTCTTAACTTTCTGGTCTACCTTGGTGCTGGGGCCATGTTTCAAAAGTCTCATTAGCTTCTTGTTTCAAATGTGCCGGTTGAATATCCCTGTTTTCACTAAGGTCAATTGGCCTTAAAAGGCTTTTTTTTTTTTTTTTTTATTAGCTGATTAGAAAAAAGACAAATTCTGTTATATCAGACCATATTTAAAGATTTTGAAAATGTTAATTGATTTAATTTTTATTATTTTATAAAAGTAATACTTTCCTATTGTGAAAATTAAGCACATTTATGATGGTATAAAAAAGGAATGAATGATCACCTGTAATTGTATCACTCAGAGGTAACTACTGGCATTTTTCATTCTAGTTATTTATCAACCTATTTTTACATAGATGAGGTCATACCATACATACAGTCATGAATCCTGAAGTTTATACTTAGAAAAATGTATGTGGCATAATATTATTATGTAAAAAGCTTTTTGGAAGCATTTTATTGATTGCCTTACTTCATTATATGAAAGTCTCATAATTTACTGAATTATTCTTCTGTTGAACATATATGTTTCCAATATTCTGATATTGTAAATAATACTGTAATAAACATCTTGATACATGAGTCTGAATTTTGGATAGTTTTAAAACATTTACATATATATAATTACCGGTGCAAACAGTATGAACATTTAAAACCTATAGTATATTTTGCCAAATTACTATCTAGAAGAGTATGTTTACATTTCTGCTAGACATATTTAAGAGAATTCCTGTGTTGTTGCATTCTTGCTAGCATTGAGATGATGCCAATCAAGAATTTGAAATCTGTATTTAATGTGATTCCATCATGGTTAACTAAAATCTCAAGTCTCCAGACAGTAGTTCTCTATGTTGTATGTTTAGAGACAAAACCCGAGTGTTCAATTTGATAACAATTCTCTAATCTTTCTCATTGTATTAAGGCCATTTTATTTCTAAGCAGGAAACATTCTTGGTAAAATTTATTTAGGTTTGCCTAACACAGTGAGTCAGATTTACAAGTCCTTATCAATAGTAAAGTTTAGAAATACTGTCTCTCATATTCTCTCTTTTTCCAAAACACACTAGTCTAGGGGTCGTTCTGGTAGCTTTAGAGAGTCAGATCGATGAATGTCATTCAGATGGAATAAAGGTTGGTTTGAATGTGATCTTGACAGTAAATGATCAAAATAGTTCCTGCAAATTAAAACCACATTTTGCTCAATTAATTCCATGTATATTGCACTCACCACGTCCTATCTACTATGGTAGGAAGCCACTATACAAATGTAATAAAACGTAGTACCTGCCTTCAACTTTTTGTCTAGTAGGAAAATAGCTATGTATGTAATTATGTAAATATAGTAAGAAAACTGCTAGCAGAAGTGTATCTATGCAGATTGCAATGGGAGTTCCATTTGGGGTGTTCAGGAATCTTGCATATATGCACAATCTAAAAATAAGAATCACCTTTACTAGTTTGTTAGGCAGGAGAAGGCATTCCATTCTGAGAGAAAACAGTCAGTGGCTAAGCTATGGATGTTCCTGGGCCAGAGCATAGAGAACATGTAGAGAAGGGCAAGAGGGTCCTGAAAAGGCAGGTAGGTGCCAAAGGTCTTATTCAAAGGAGTACAGTGGGGTTTTGTTATAGGATAATTTGGGAAATGAATTGGAGGGAAAATATATTGAGAAAGAGGCCTAGTCTCTTCAACATATGAGGGCACCTCACTAGGTTTTGGGTGATTGTGATTCTATATCTGAGCTTCATTGCTTTCCACCTTCGAGAGCCCAGATGGGTTTCATCAGTTCCTTGGTGTTTGTTGGTAAAACTTCTCAGTTTTACCAACCTCATAATTAGGAATTTTTACTGGATTAAATATCATCATGCTTTGAGTATTATATAGACTATATAGATATAGGGGATTATAATTATTGTTTTTGACCTACTGTTTCTTTGAATTTGATAGATGTGTGGAGGTTGGTTAGATAATGATGAATGTAAATTTTACATGAAACAATGTAATTTTGACTCAAAATAACAGTCCTCTGGTCCTTAGAGAAGGGTTTCTGACTAACCTATCTAAGTTTACCAAAGCATATGTCATTATATTAAGTGTCTATTTCCCAGTCCTTTAATTGTCTTTTGCTGTAATATAATGTCTGTGATGGTGGGCCGAGGGATGTACTCTTTTCTCTGATGCTTTTCAGAACCTGAAATAAAGCCAGATACATATCTCTCACAGATATTTGTGGGATAAATGAATGTTAAAAATGTTGTGAAGATATGCCAACATCAGGATAGGCTTAAATACACTGTCCTAGAATCAGAGCCCTTAATAAATATGTATCCCTTCTTCTGGTGATTATTAACACAGAATTTGTTCATCTGACTTGACTAAGCTGATTGGTTGTTCCTCAAGCAGGCCTATCAGTGCAATGGAAATGTTTGTGTAAGTTGACAAGGTTCTTACTTGACTTACTCCCCAAGGACCTTCCTCTAAACCATATTTGCTTTATTTTACCTTTTTCCTTCTTGCTTCTGAGAGTCCTCATTTCCTAGGTAGTTTCCTAAATAGTGTATTTAAAATAGGACCCCAATATGTGAAAAATGGATTTGTTAGAATTATTTTGATACTACAATTATCTTGAAGCTCTCTTCACTTTAAATAATTTGCTTTTACCTCACTTTGCTTACAGAAAGATTATACTTTCTTCTAAGTATACATGTGAAATACTAAAATTTATTATCAGTTTCTGGTGGCCATATGAAAGACTATCCCGCTGTGCTCTGATCCTGAAAATCACAGCTAGCTCCATAATGGATTTGATAAAAGTTTACTGTAACTTAAATACAAAGGGTGTATATTCGGTGGAGGTTGGTTCTCACACGTAGGCAACTGCAGACTCTAATTCCCCCATGCTGCTGCACCCTCCCTGAGCAAGCCGAAACCTTTAAAGGAGCTTGCTGAACAATAGGTACAAACTTGGGAGGAAGACCTGAAGGTTATGGGGCTAAAAGATCAAAAATCTGCTAGCCTCCTTACCGTTGAGGCCAGTGACTGGAGTTGTTATCACTGAGGGTATGAATGACTGCCCCAGGTAAGAGTTAACTCAGGTAGAAACTCCTACTCAGGGCTAGTGACTTTAGAATGCTGAGCAGAGTAGAAGGGCATAAGGATGGTTTAGTTTGGTTCACATGTTCATGCATACACACAAAGATCTCACCTTTTAACTTTTTGATTATCAGACAAATAACCTGAATTTATTTGACCAAACAGTAGAAAATGTCTGTACCTAATCCGACTTTCTTGTCCAATATGGCTTTAATAATTATTTAATTATTCATTTGTTAAAGAAAAAATATGTATTATACAATCATTTATTATAAACCAAAGACAGTGTCAAGCATATTAAAGTGAATAAAATACAATTTCTCAACCTTCATGAGGCTTTTAATACTATGGGGGGGGGGAGAGGTGAGATAGATAAGTCACTAGGCAAGTGTAGTATGCTATTTCCTGAAGGATACACTAGGGTGTTCCTTGACCACATCTGAGGGGCACTTAGCTTTCTCTTGGGTGGTGGTGGATGAAGAAGATGACATCTGAGCTGAAACTCATGAGTTATCCCGGTGAAGCGTACAGTGAGAGACATTGGCTAGAGATGAGACTGGTGGTGGTAAGTAGGCAGAAACCCGATTATAGAGAACCTTGCAAAAGCTTTTAAGTGGTTATAATTTTATCTTAAGATATAGTGAGGAGCCTTTGAAGTGTTTTTACAAAGGAGAACGGCACATTTAGTTATTTTTGTTGTTGTTTGTTTTTAAATTTGCTATGAGCCTCTGTGTTTGCCAGAGACAGAAAGAGAGAAAGCCCCTTCCAGGGCAATGTCCATATCACAGTCCCTTCTTGTCCATTCTCCCCTTGGGGGTTAGGGATGCATGCACACATGCTGGGATGTTTTTCAAGCCATCGAGTCAGGACTGAACCACACAGTTGGCCATGTGGGTTCCAGCTTCCTTAACCAGCATTCTATGGACCGGCCCCCAGATTTTTTCTTTTTTTTTGAAGTCACTCCAGCCTCCATGTCTGGGATAGATTTGGAAAGATGTGTTTGTTTGTTTTTATTTTATTTTATTTTTTCTCCACTGTAGTTAGGGGTTGCTTGGAGCTAGAGGTATTACCGACATCCAGGGCAGATTAGATGATGCCTTATATTGCCTATCAAAAATATGCTGACCCCACTGATGGCAAATCTGTTTCTATTTTTTTTTAAATAAATTAAGGTGTCAGCCAGGCCTAAGAAGCACATGTAAACAAAACAATGAAATTGGCACGTGAATGCTTTTTTTCAAACTATAAACCAACTTACTTCCTTTCCGTGTGATGGTTGTCTGTTTATAGACAAAGCCAGAGTGATACAGATAGGTCTTTAGAAATCACCTTTGTGTTGGGACCAGCAGTTAGCGTAATGGCTATGTCGCTGGACTCCCATGTAGCCAACTGCGGTTCGCTTCCTGGACCCAGTGGCTTAAAATTTACGCTGGGCGCGTGTGCGTGCGTGCCCAAGATCCCAAGAGGAGAATGGAGGAGAAGGGATTGCGGCGTGGCCATCCCCCTGGGGGGTGATTTCTCGCTTTCTGTCTCTCTGTCTCTCTCTGTCTGGTGAGCGCACGTGCCCTATAGCAAAAACCTCTCAAAAAAAAAAGAAAGAAAAGAAATCACCTTTGTGTTTATTTACATGTTAAGGGTGAACATAAAGGAGAACAATGTGTTCCTGTTCCCTGTCCCCAACTTCGGTAGTTAGTTGCCAGTGGTTTGGAGATAGGTTGTTTTTGTTATCCTTTTTCCTTCAATGCTTTCCTATGACAGTAGCATACTTTAACTAGAGTTGAGCGTGGCATTTGCCCAGGAGAAACGTGTACACACAGGGGATGCTGACAAGTCTATGCTGGCCTTTTCTTGTCACTGCACTACCACTTGGCTTTGTCTTGTCTAGGTACCTGAATGGAGTGGTGAAAAATGGAGCTGCCCCAGTGCTCCTGGAGCTGGCCAATGAGGTAATGTTATTGTTATTATTTTATTTAAACCTGCATAAAATCTAAGGGGCCTTTCGAGAATAGCTTTGCTTAGATTCATAATTAACTTTAAAAAAAGATTTTGAGGTGCATTAGACATTTAAATTGCTCCCTGTCTCTTTGTTCTTTTAATAATTGGACAAAGAACTCTATGTATTAATAAACCAGTTGACATAATTAGTCTACTTCTTTTAAAGCAAATGTATAAACAGCTTTTTGGTTCCTTAGTCTGTGGGAAATTTTAACCAAACAGCTCAGGACATGCTCTTCTTAGGATATATTGTCTTAATTTAGTGTGAGAAATACCTATGTCAAGTAAGAGATATATGCCCAGAAAAATCTATGCCAGCTATTATTAGAATGAATAAAGAAATTATATACTTAAAGATGTAGCCTTCATTGTTTTTGGTTAGCAAACTTTATTATAATAAAAGATACTTGCCGTGCAGAAAAGTCTCTTTCTTTATATGAAGAAGTATAGTGTTCTTATTAACACTGAGCAGAAAGTGATTTATTGAACTTGTTTGTTAACTCTGATCTACTTCTGTTAGGGGAAACAAATAATAGCCTTACATTTAGAAAAGGAAACCCTAAAGATTTCCCATGAATGAAGAAGCTGTGAAAAGTTTATAATAGTTGCTGAGAGCATACTGAAAAAATAAAATATTTAATTCTTAAACTTTAAAATATTTATCCACTGTAATAAGAGCAATACAATATTTGGTCTGACTTAGAACTGCTTATGCAAACCTCAGGGATGTAATGAAATGTACACTGTTTTTGTGTTGCATTATAATGGAAAACACAGAAGCAAGGCAGAAAATGTGTGTTTGCATTAAAGATGACTTGGTACTGTGAGCATTAAGTGTTGCAGTAGCAGCAAGTTCTACATGTTATATTAGCAAGGAAGGATGGCTTCCCTCACAGCTTCTGTCTGCTGTACACCGCTGCAGTCAGCAAATGAGCAATTACCCATCAGTTACTAGAAGGTTTTAATAGTCTAGGCAATGTCTACACAATCTGATAGGATAGTTAACATATAGAATGGATTTCTCTCCTCCTCCTAGCAAAACATTTATTTTACTTTTTTTTTTTTTTTCCTATTTCTTGAGCAGGTTGGTTTTAAAATGTCCCCAGACTTGTTGGTTACAAGTTTATACTGTTAGTAACTTGAAGCTTCTGAGTTGTAACTAGGAATGTAGTGATTGTCCTTTATGAAAAAGAAGAGTGAGCTAGCAGCATTCTACACACAGCATCCAGAAAAAATGTGATGTGAATATGGTACTCATTTTTATAGATAATGTTGTTGATGACAGAAGTTTTATGTAGTAGCAATTTAGCTTAGCTAAGCTGACCGCAACGTTATCTTCTACTAATATGGAAAAATTTAACCCACCAACACATTTTCTCCTATATCAATAAACCTGGTATGAATCTATAAAAATATTTGGCCAAAGAAAAGAAATTCAGTAATTACATACAATATTTATATTACATAAAGACTATTCCTCCCCTTTGGCTGCAAATTAGTGCATAGAGACTAGCCCTTGCTATATAACATTGCTAATGCATTAGGGAAATTTGGGAATGGTGATACCAGATCATAGCTTCTAAACAACCAAGCTGCCATTTTTACATGATAGTTAATACTTAGGTGACATATGCTTGCATCTGGTGACAATTGATGTGGTGTTAATGCTTTATGAGTCAATATATATTTAATCAGTAGGAACTGTAAAAATTGATGAGAAATATATAACATTGGTATGTGACATTGTGAGCAACTCTCTTAGACAGATGCATTGTATTATCGTTGATTTGATTGGTTGGAGCTATATGTGATTTTAAAAATGTCTTGGTACCACTTTACCTGTTTCAGGCTAAAAAATGAAAATTTTAGGGAATCTCACTTTGTTAACGATAATATGATCAGTCATTCTGTTCTCTCCACACAAATATTTTCAAGTGAGATTTGAAGCACTATGAATTTTACTTACATGCTAAATTCTGACATGAAGCATGATGGCCCTATTTCAGAGAAAGATGGACACATGATTAATATGAAAATTAGGGAGATGCAAGTACCTGAACTAATAAGGTAGTCCTTATTCAGGCTGGACTACCTTCAGTAATTTCACCATTTTTCATGTGTCAGCTCTGATGTGGGTTACTAGGAATAAGCAGCTTCGTGGAAAGCATTTCTTTCTACTTGGGGAATTTAAGGGCATCCAAGTACATACATATTTGAAAAAACTGTTCATACAAATGAAGCCAGCCCTTTTTTGTCTAGTTACTAAATCAAGATAAAATTTTGGTATGAATACGGGACTTGAAAACCTGTCAAGAAAAATTCATGGTGATTATATATGAGGAATATTGCTATCTTACACCTAAGATAAAAAGGCTTGTTTCAGGGAAGGATTATTGCTCTTAAATAACATATACCTGTTTTCTGATGAAAATAAAAACATGGTTAATAAAGATCTGAGAATCCAAAATAAGACAGCATCTTCACAAAAGAGTAGATGAATTTTTCATTAATTAAAATGGCTGTTGGGCTAAGTATTCTTTGTTTTCTGTTTGACCTTTTATTAAAAAAAAGTTATGCATTCTATATTAAATAAATTGATGTTATATTTCTCATATACCTAGTGATAGTGATCTTATATTGCAAATAGTATTACTACTATATTTTATTATTAATATTTCTGCAAAAGTTAATTTTATCAAACCAAATATTTTGTATGTAAGGTACTTATATCCAAATTTCAGTTGTCTTTAAAGATAAAATTAGTGAAATTCATATCTTTAATACAAGAACATACGATTCCATTTCTGTAAACAGTCACTGTGCAGCAGTGGGGTTTTTTATTTGACATTGCATTGAAAGCAATGCAAATATATATATTATAGTTAAGTAGAAAAAGGATAGCAAGAATTAAAAATAATATTCACCTACCAAAAGAAAAAATTGAGATGTGATGAAAAAAATACATTTCTTTGCTTTAGGTGAACACTGTTTCCATATTGTCTCATCCTTTTTGCTCCAATGTTAATTCAATAAATTTGACCCATTTATTCTTTTCAACAGCACAGATCATACTTTTTTTTTTTTTTTTAAATAATGGAAGTCACCAAGAATGGGAAATATTTTAATGAATGATGCTTGCTGTGGTTGATTAAAATTGACTTAATCTTCAGTGTTGACAAAACATTGGAATATCAACTGCTCGCATACAACTTGACAGTTTTAATTTTCTACTTCTGTTCTATGAAGGTGGACTACGCACCTTCATTAATGGCTCGGATTATACTGGAGAGGTTTCTACAGGAGCACAAGGAAACTCCACGTGAGTTACTCCCTCCCCCCCATGGTTCTCTTTTACCCCTCCCCCCAATTT